>OX371223.1:294541877-295741877 GCA_947310385.1 Nephrotoma appendiculata
TGTTGTAAACCCCTGATTTAGTATAATAAATCTATTATAGACAAATACCAATTTATCTAATTATCTGGTTTGTAGAATATACTTATAAACCGAGGTGTAATAAAAACTTAAAACGTATTAAAAAAGTCAGTCTTAAAAAGGTGGAGTTAACATTTACATTAAAATTAATTAAAATTATACATATCATTTTAATAAATAAATATTAATAATTATAAAATCATAAATCATAATAAAAAACATATAACAAAATGTGTAACAATTATTTTATTATAACTTAAAATTATAAACCACAACAAAATTTGGTGGCAGCGGTGGGATGATAGTATGTACAAGGACACCGACGGTATCTAAATTATCCACTATCATCTTTAAAAGATACCCGTTGTGGTTTGAATCGCCTAATAAAATAATCGTGTAATTATTATTCTTAATTTATAATCTAAAACTTATAAAATTTTAATAAACGTTAATCTGTATATATATAAAAAGTGATCAATAAAAATTTAAAACGTAATTATCGTTAAAAATATAGCATGAACTCGGTGAAAGTTAGTGTGTCGTGTAGCATTGTCTTAAAATAAGTAAACGGTGATATGTATTGACAAGCAAATCCGTAAACCCCGACATTAATTGAACCGTTTGCAAAAAGACGCCAAAACCACGATGTTCGTTTCAAAAATAACATTTTTCAAAGACACCGAAATTTTTGAGTACCTTGTGAAAAAATCTAGTGCTATATAATTTAACATTTCATAAAACCGATAATTACAAGCTTATTGTGATTGTAATTTTTATTGAATAAATAACAAACATTCAAAGTAATTATAATAGTAATTAATTAATAACGTAAATTAAAATAAATTATTAATATTAAATAACTTAAATTTAACGTTGTTATTAAAACAACTACTGTACGAGTACAGTTCATAAAACAATAATGGATATTTGTTACATATCCTAATATAAAGTTATCAATGGTATTCAGAACACTTGCGTTACTTTATCATTCATCATTTACGAATACCGCATCATCATTAATTGGATCATTCACATCATCGATTTAAATCCATTGAGAGAAGTTCATCATCGTACAACAACTATACATTTCAAAATCAATACGTACAACCTTAAAATTGGTTGATAACAATTACAACTTTACGACATCATCATAAAAGTATTCCAGCATTAGAACGTCATCGATCATCATAAATCATACCGGAATTATATTACTTCAAAAATAAAATCGAGATATTTTATTGTCGGAATTAGCCAGCTGATCAACAATCATCTTGAACAAACTTAGTAAATTGTAAGTTAATTTCTTAAATTATTCTTATTTATTCCAAATTCAAATTTAATTTAAATTTTTCGTAAATTGATAAAATATTTTGATTATTTTGTTATTATAATATTTCTGTTTATTGTATACTTAAATTATTTTTCTTTGTCAATCGGATACAATTTTTTTTGTCAATTAATAAGTTGGGTGAAATATTGTTCAATACTTAATCAATCCTGCGTACAAATGAATGACAAACCAATTGATTACAAACATTTACGTAATAGAAAAATTAACATTGTTCCTAAAGAAGAACATAAAAGCGAAACACATAAATCGGTGGTCAATAAAGACCTCTTATCTTTAACTTGTAATCAGACAACATCACTCTTACCTTATTACGGATTTAAATTTCCATTGTCAATTGATCGAAAATTATTAGACCAACATTTCGATAAGCAGGTAGAACCTTGTATTCCAGCTATGGCTTTCAATTTTGATAGAGCTATTAAATTAATACCAGAGTTCGATGGAACTCCCGAAAAGCTCCATAAATTTTTGCAATGTTGCAATCTTGTATTTAAAGATGTAAAAACGAATGAAGATCACTCAATGATCTTAGAATTAATGCAGATTAGGTTGATAGACGGTGCTTATAATAAAACTGTATTAACTGGCACGTATGAAACATGGGAAAACTTGCAAAAGGAACTTAAACAAAAATTTTCAAACGATCGAGCCTTAGAAAATATCCAAGTTGATCTTGTGCAAGCACGACAACGTTATGACGAAAGCGTAAAAGATTTTGGTATCCGAATTGAAAATATTCTTGCTGATTTAAATAAATCGTGTGTTTCAGCTACATCAGACGCAGGAGTCCTCGATAAAAATATAAAAATTATTAATTCGAAAACTGCTTTGCGAGCCTTTGAAGATGGTTTGAGAGACCCCCTCAAAATTTTAATTAAAGCGTGTTGGTTCGAAAATTTAAAAGATGCTATTGCTAAAGGAATAGAAGAAGAAAAATTAAATCAATCTTATAAACCTAAACCTAGTCAAGCTCAATCTTCTAATACTTCTACTAAATTCGTTAAATGCCAGATTTGTTTCAAAGGAGGGCACACCGCATCACACTGTTATAACCGAAATTCGAATCAAACACCATTTATTCCATTCCGTAATAACTCCAATTTTAATTCAACTTTTAATAACCATAGACAAACGCCATTACGATCTTTTTCGCAAACTCCAAACCAACCAAATCCTAATCCTCGAATTAATCAAATTTCGTATCCGTGTGCATACTGCAAAAAGTTTGGTCATCATATTAGCGTCTGTTGATCTCGCGAAAGATCCACTCAACGAAGGAGCCAATCCAATAACATTCAGCAACCATCAACTTCTCAATCACAAACAACGGAAAACTTAAACGAACTCAATCGGGAACCCAAGGATGTAGCGGTGCGAGTTCAAAACGTTTAAACCTACATTCATCTAATCTTATTTACGACACAAATAGTAAAGATAAAAAATATTCAATAATGTTTAAAATGAAATAAAAAAAAAAATAAATGTTCAAAAAATAATTAAGGTGATGAAATAGAGATGGCGCAAGTCATTTTAATTTTAGTACAAAAAAAAAGAGAAAACACGACATTGTATTCGTGAAAGAGATTTTTTTTTGTTCGAGTCTGAATGTAGACGAAGGCAGAAGCAAAACTGAAAAGTGCAAAACATTAAAATAAAAAACCTTTGTTAAGTTAAAAATTATAATAAAATTGAAGAAATACAGTCCACAATAAAAATATTGTTTAAATTATCTTCGGTAAACATTTGGTCCATACGACCCGGATATCTTCGTGCATATAATTAAATAATTATCTTCGATTAACAAACAATTCAATACAAAGGAAAACGTGGTGGTTGATCAAAAGACGCCATTGTTAGTTCGTCAATATAATAAAATATAACAAGCGTTGGGATTTAAAATATCGCAACTAGAAAGTCTTCGATAATTAAAATCAAAAGAAATTTATAGATTTGTAATTAGAGGAATTTATTTGTAATCGTTTTTGCGTCGTACATCGACATCAAAGGTCAAGTGATCGCAATCGTAATAAGGTTGTAATATAGTTCCGGCATGCGCATTTGTATTAGTCGTCAAGTAAATAATTGCATCATATCGTCGCAGCAATAGTTACATCATATCGTCATCATATCGCATCAGATCATCGTATTTATCAACATCATTATATCATCGCAAGGATCATCGCAGTAATTCCTGTAAGCAACAAGTGTAATTAAATTTGGTTAGTAATAAATTAATTATGTTAGTTGATAAGTTGTAAGATATATTGAAGTCTGTTAACGTAAAACCACACAATATTAAAAAATTGTTATATTTCGGTTCGCACATTGGTTTGAGGTTACGTATAAATTTTAATTGCGTAGGTAATAGTTATTTCGGTTTGAAATGTCTGAAGACGAAGCCGACATTGATATTGCGACAGTCAGTGAGACAGTTCAAAAATTAAAAAATAGCCGAAATGGTCATAAGGGTAGATTGACGTACTTTAAGAACAAATTTGCCCAGGGTGAATTCAATTCCTTCGGAGAATTACAATCCGTATTACATAGAATTAGAATTACGTACACAAAATTCGACGAAATTCAAAATGAGTTGGAAAACATTGATCCTTCTTCTAGCAGGCAGTCTGATGATAAGTATACATTTGAGGATGAGTACGGTATACTCGAATCTGCAATTTTAGATAAAATTCATAGTCTCGGAACGAAAACGAAAGTAAATTTTAATGAATCGGATTTAAGTTTAGATTTTGGAAATAAGAAGGCAAATGGAGAAAGTTCGGTAGACACGACAGTAGCTATTAAACTCCCACAAATTACTCTCCCGAAATTCGACGGGACTGAATTAACGTGGCTTAATTTCAGAGACATTTACATTGACTTGATCCATGCCAACAAATCCATTAGCTTATGCACCAAATTTCATTATTTAGTCTCTTCATTAAGGAGTGGTAAGGCTTACCATTTGATTGAGAATTTACCGATTACCACTGAGAACTATGAGGTTGCATGGAAAGTAGTTCTGGATTATTATGATAATGAAATTTCCATACAGAAACTGCATGTAAAAGCGTTATACGACATGAAAAAGCCTCAGGATAATTCCGCTAGTTCTCTACAATTTTTTATTGATTCTATAGAAAAACATTTTAATGCTCTCAAATCGTTAAAAGTCGATGTAAATAGTTGGAATTTAATTTTAATTCATCACTTATCGGAAAAATTAGATTCTTTCTCTCGAATTGAAATTGTAAAAAAGTCTCAAGATAAATTATTAACTTTTTCTGAGTTCGTCGACATTCTAAAAAAACGGGTAAAAGTACTAGAAGCTATTTCACAGCAAAAAGTCATACCTGCAGCATCGAATAAAAATACTAATTTTAAACCCAATCGTGTGTTTGTTTCGCAACAAGGAAGCTGTCCACTTTGTAAGGACAATCATACATTAAACCTGTGCTCCAAGTTTTGTGATTCAAATTGTTCACCTCTTCAAAGATTTGATATTGTTAAAAATTTAAATTTGTGTACGAATTGTCTTTCTTCGGGTCATCGAGTATATGAGTGTAAAGCAGGTAATTGCAAACGATGTTATTTAAAACATCATACACTATTGCATTTTGAGAAATCTAAACCTATTTCAACTCACGGTTCGATTTCAAATCAAGTTCAGACACCTACCATATCTAACCAGAACGGTATTGGTCAGAAAGTTGCTGGCACAGTAAACCAACCATCTAACACTAAAGGCACAAATGCAATGGTTGCAAATGTAATTTCAAGTAGTTTAAAGCCTGTAACAGAATCCTTCCAGTCTAGTGAGGAAAGGAGTTCCATATCTGAAGTGATGCTAGCAACCGCAGTCTTATGGGTTCAATCTTATAATGGTTATAGAGTTCAATGTAGAGCACTATTAGACAGTGGTTCACAGTCCAGTTACATCACAGAAAATTTATGTCAAATTTTAAATCCTATTAAAAATTCAACGTCGATTAAAGTGTCTGGAATAAATGGCAAGGTTTTTGAAGTTTATACCCCTATTATGGTTTTCGCATTTTACATTCCCGGCGAATCCAACTCGTCAAATATACAATTTGGTATTATGGTTTTCGCATTTGACATTCCCGGCGAATCCAACTCACATTTTTGGATTATGATATTCACCTAAAGGAGCTGAACTGTCAAAATGATTCGCCATCTTTTTGTAGGCGAATCTTATAAAATTGGTTTTCTGTTTTCATTTCTCAGTCAAAATCAAACAATGGAGGTTCACGTGTAAGTAATTATATTTTTATAACATGTAGAAAACAACAAATCCCAGCCAATTTTCGAAATTAACGGGAGATGGACAAAAATACCGATATTGCAATGGGAATTCCCAGCTTTAAAAAAATAGACACATTTGACCGTAATGTTGAATAACTTGGGCCTCTTATAAAATAATGTACCAGGCAGAGTAAACGGATGACATTGGTCCCTTAACGATTTTCGCATCTGTGCCATGTTAATATTTTCATCTGGTTTATTAGAAAAAGATAGAACGACAGATAACATAATTTTAAACTGATTTTAGATTAATTGAAAAAAAACGTAATTTATAAACACAAAATCTGAATCATATATGATTACAACAACACAATTATTGACAAAAAACCACAAACGTCAAAAAAAATTGTTATAAAAATTATTATTCGGCTAGTGTTACTAGATGTGCACTCGCCAAAATAAAGGCGAAAACCATAATACGAAAACCCAACTCACACGGATTTAAGATTCACCGTGAATCGTTCGGCGAGGCGAAAACCATAATAGGGGTATAAATATATAGTACCGTTAAAAATTCAATCTCGTGTAACGAAATATAATGCGAATCTAAATTTTCTAGTATTACCAAAAATAACTGGTGAACTTCCAGCGTCCACGATTCCATTCGATTCTTCCGTTTTACCTAGAGAAATTAACTTAGCTGATCCCACATTTTATATCAATAGCAAAATCGACATGCTCATTGGGGCAGAAAAATATAATGAAATAGTAAATGGAGTAAGCGTAAAAATAATACCAGAGCTTCCACCATTCCAACAGACGGAATTGGGTTATATTGTATTAGGTAAAACAAATTACAAGTCCTTCGATTCTTTTACAAATAGTTCCTCGTTATTATCGTTTCTTCATGACGAGTTGAGTGATAAAATCAACAAATTTTGGGAAATTGAACAAATAAGTAGCCCTAATATTTTATCACTTGAAGAGAAAAGATGCGAGGAACATTACGCTCTTAACACAATTCGCTTGGCAAATGGTCGGTATAGCGTAGCGTTACCTACGAAATAAAATCTTTGTGAGCTTAGTGATAACAAAAATAATGCGTTAAAGCAGTTTCAATATCTAGAAAGAAAGCTTTCTAATAATCCCGATATGCATCGTCAATATAATGAATTCATCCAAGAATACATTGATTTGCATCAGATGCAAGTGGTAAAGGATCCAGATTCAAGGGATGTTCAAAGTAATCAGATATATGCGTTACCACATCATGCTGTCATAAAAGACAGTAGTACCACGACGAAATTACGTGTTGTGTTTAATGCGTCGTCCAAATCCGCATCTGGCATATCCTTAAACGATTGTTTGATGACGGGTCCTACAATACAAGAAGATTTATTCTCTTTGATAATTCGTTTCCGTAAATATTTAGTTGCCTTGTCCGCTGATATAATTAAAATGTATCGTCAGATACTCATACATGAACATGACAGAGATTTGTTACGGATATACTGGCGTAAATCGTTAAATGACGAGCTTCAGTGTTATCGACTATGCACTGTGACATACGGTACATCGAGTGCGCCATTTCAGGCTATCCGGACATTAAAACAGTTATCCATCGATGAACGGTCTACTTTCCCTTTGGCAGCGAAAATATTGGAAACAGATTTCTATGTCGATGATGTTTTGACAGGTGCTAATTCGTTCGAGGAAGCACAAACAGTGAAACACGACTTAATTCAACTATTGGCTTCAGGTGGTTTTGAGTTGCACAAATGGAATTCGAATCATAGCGATTTATCCGATAAAAATAATCCTCTCCAGGAAAACTCTGAAAACATTGTTTCTCTACTGGGTCTGCAGTGGAAACCCAATTCTGATAGTTTCCAAATAATTTTTAAGGAATTTGTAGAAACAAACAAATTTTGTAAAAGATCAATCTTGTCCGAAATAGCACAGCTGTTCGATCCACTCGGGTTATGTGCACCTGTCACAGTAACAGCTAAATTAATAATGCAGTCACTTTGGACTACACCTAGTTTATCATGGGATGATGATGTTCCGTTGGTGATATCCGAGATTTGGTCCAATTTTAGACAGCAATTGCCGTCAATGCGGAAAATTGAGATTCCTCGTTGTATAAGAGGTCAACATGTTAAGTCAATGGAACTTCACGGCTTCGCGGATGCTTCCGAAAAAGCATACGGTTGCGTTGTATATGTACGAGTGACAGATTTGGTTAATGACAAACAAATTACTTTATTGTGCGCAAAATCACGGGTTGCTCCTTTAAAAAAGCAAAGCATACCGCGGCTAGAGTTATGTGCTGCGGTGTTATTGGCACAATTAGTAGATAAAGTAGTTCAATGTATGGATGTTAAATTTGATAGAATTTGTATGTGGTCAGATTCGGAGATTACCATAATGAGAATAAAATCGTGCCCATCAAATTATGCTACTTTTGTTGCAAATAGAATTTCATTAATACAGGATCTTTCATCTATCGATAGTTGGATGTTTGTTCCGACATCATTGAATCCTGCCGATTTAATTTCTCGAGGTCTTATGCCATTAGACATTATATCCTGTAAGTTTTGGTGGAATGGCCCTTCGTTTTTGGACCTAGATGAACATAACTGGCCCAAGTCTTCGAACATTAAAATTAATCCTGAATTATTAGAGTTAAAGAGAAGTAAGGCTGTTTTAGTTAGTTATCACAACGACGTTGATTTAATTGATAAATTTTCGGACATTAACAAATTATTTAGGGTAATTTCGATTTGTTGTCGCTTTTTCAATAACCTTAGGACTCCTAAAGATCGTCGGAAATATGGAGAACTCACTTCTGAAGAACTCGAATCTGCTCGTAAACGTATTTTAAAAATAGTTCAACTAAACGCATTTTCCGAAGACTTTAATTATATTCAAAAACATAAAACGAGTCACGCAAAGAGTAAATTAAAATCATTTGATCCATTTATCGATCAGGATGGGTTGTTGCGGGTCGGTGGCCGTTTAAAAAATGCGGACATTTGTTACGACAATAAGCATCAAATTATTCTATCTGGTACTAGTGATTTTACTAAAAAATTAGTTCGACAGGAGCACCTTCGTCAGCTTCACGCTGGTCCTCAAGCGTTACTTTATAGTTTAAGACTTAAGTATTGGATAATCGGAGGACGAAATCTTTGTCGAAAGGTCATACACGACTGTATTAGATGTTTTCGGACACGACCTACTACCATCAACCAACTTATGGGCCAACTGCCAGTTGATCGAGTTTCACCATCGAGAGCGTTTCTTAATATCGGGATAGATTTTTGCGGTCCGTTCAACATAACGCATAATCTTCGAAAAAAAATTATGACAAAGGTGTATGTAGCAGTGTTCATATGCTTTTGTACTAAAGCCGTTCATATGGAACTTGTGGAAGATTTGTCTACCCAAGCTTTTATATCATCATTTCGGCGATTCGTTGCACGTCGAGACAAGTGTGCAAATGTATACTCAGACCATGCTACCAATTTTATAGGCGCTAAAGCTGAATTGAAGAAGTTGCATAACTTACTCACGTCGGAAATTCATAAGATAGAATTTTTTCGTTATCTTGCTGAAGAACAAATTCAATGGCATACGATACCTCCTCGGTCTCCACATTTCGGAGGATTGTGGGAGGCGGCCGTCAAGAGTGCCAAACATCATCTCAAGCGTATAATAGGAAATACATCTTTACGATTTGAGGAATTTCACACAATGGTAACTCAGGTTGAGGCCTGTTTGAATTCTCGCCCTCTTACCCCGATGTCAAACGATGTTAATGATCTGCAAGTATTGACGCCTGGCCATTTTATAATAGGTACGGCACTCATAGCGTTGCCTGATCCTTCGTTAGATCATTTAGATTATAATAGGCTTTCTAGATGGCAACGATTACAATATATGTTCCAACAATTTTGGAAACGATGGCGAATCGAGTATTTAGGAGAACTCCAACAACGACGTAAATGGATAGCACCGTCGGATAACATATCAATCGGAGCTCTTGTTTTACTAAAGGAGGACAATGTTCCCCCACTCAAATGGCCACTTGGTCGAATTACGGGATTACATCCAGGAACCGACGGGTACATTCGCGTAGCCACTGTCAAAACGATTAGTTCAGAACTCAAAAGAGCCATTTCTAAATTATGCGTATTGCCAATGGAAGAGAAATCCTCTGGTGCAGATACACATTACTAAGGTCCGTCAATCGTGTCAGTTCATATATGTATATTGTAAATAAATGAATTTAACTGTGAGTTTGTGTTCAAAATGTAATTTTCTAGCGTAAACCTCAGATCCGTAACGGATCAAAATTAGTGAACGAATCCGGAAAGAAAATTATTATATTTTGTGTTTTTTCTCCTTATATATATATATATTAGATCATTGAAGTTATAGTTATAATTCTTTGGTTTATTTAGTTGTAAGTTAGTACTATATGTATTTAGTTTAGTTAAAATTGTTAAACTGCATTTACTAGATTTTCAGTAATTGATTGCAATGTTGATTAAGTTAAAATAAAATATTGAATGTAAAGGATATGTGTATTCTCATATTGAAATTTATAGTAATTTCAACGCGGGGAGTTATGTTTAAAATGAAATAAAAAAAAAATAAATGTTCAAAAAATAATTAAGGTGATGAAATAGAGATGGCGCAAGTCATTTTAATTTTAGTACAAAAAAAAAGAGAAAACACGACATTGTATTCGTGAAAGAGATTTTTTTTTGTTCGAGTCTGAATGTAGACGAAGGCAGAAGCAAAACTGAAAAGTGCAAAACATTAAAATAAAAAACCTTTGTTAAGTTAAAAATTATAATAAAATTGAAGAAATACAGTCCACAATAAAAATATTGTTTAAATTATCTTCGGTAAACAAATAATATCAAAAGAAAATTTCACAACAAACAACATATTTTGCTTTTCAATTAATTTCCATAATGACGATTTGAAATTCGTAAACCTTGATTTAGATATTTTAATTAAACCACAATTTTTCTTAGTTGATACAGGGGCCGACATTAGTGTTATTAGGAAAGATTTAATTAAGCCCGATACTTTATGTTACCGTAATTGAAAGTTAACTATAAAGGGAATAACTGCAGAATCTATTGATACTTTGGGAATTTGCAATTCTAAAATTAAAATTTCAAAAATTAATACAATCTCGCATGAGTTTCACATTGTACCATCAGATTTTCCGTTAAATTGTGCAGGTATCATTGGAAATGATTTTCTTATTAAAAATAAATGTAATATCGACTATTTCCATAACATAATTCAAATACTTAATAATCCTAATGACACTGAATACACAAGTTTAACTCTTTCTTCCAACAATCCTCCAATCATTATTCCTAGCCGTTCAGAAAGGATCGTTAAAATTAGATTTAAAACAAAAATTGACAATGAATATTTATGCCCCTCACAAATGATAAAACCAGGCGTGTACGTAGCAAATACAATCATTGAAATAATAAATTCGTTTGCAACAGTAAGCATTGTAAACACCAACGATTTTCCAGTAAAACTAGATGACATGTACATCGAACCAGAAAGTCTAGAGCATTACCAAATTTTAACTTTAAAACATTGGTCAGATTCACTATCAGATAGATTGCCGAATATAGAAAATCAAATCGACACAGTTCACTTGAACAAGGAAGAAAAGTCATCCATCCTTAAGATTTGTCGCGAATTCAACGATATATTTTTCTTACCTGGTGATCAACTGACAATCACCAATGCAGGATTTCACCATATCTCATTAAAACCTGATTCACAGCCAGTCAATATAAAACCTTATCGTCCTCCTCATTCGGCAAAATTCGAAATTAACTCACAAGTGGAGAAAATGCTTGAACATGGCATCATTGAAAACAGTAACAGCCCATTCAACTCCCCGTTACTAATTGTCCCGAAAAAATCTAGCGATGCATCTAAGCATTGGCGAGTCGTAGTAGATTTTCGCCGTTTAAATGATTTGACAATTAATGACGTATTTCCATTGCCCAATATCGTAGAAATTTTATAACAATTAGGAGATGCTGTTTATTTTACGACATTAGACTTAGCAGACGGCTATCACGAAATACCTCTAAGTGAAGAAGATAAATATAAAACTGCCTTTAGCACCCAGATGGGTCACTATCACTTCACAAGGATGCCCTTTGGTTTAAAGGGAGCACCAGCAACATTTCAACGAATTATGAACAATGTGTTATCCGGATTAAACGGCTTGAAATGTTTCGTATATTTAGATGACGTAGTTGTATACGGTTATAACCTTAACGATCATAATAAAAAATTATTGTAAATATTTCAGTCATTTCGAAAATACAATTTAAAATTGCAACCGTTAAAGTGTCATTTCCTTAGAAAAGAAATTTGCTACCTGGGTCACATCATAACTAATAACGGAATTAAGCCAGACCCGTCAAAGATCGATGTAATTCAAAATTTTCCAATCCCTAAGAACCAAAAGGAAATTAAGTCATTTCTAGGATTGATAGGATACTATCGAAGATTTATTAATAAATTTTCAGAAATAGCACAACCATTGAATGCATTACTGAAAAAGGATGCACGATTCAATTGGGATGCGTTTTGTTTCGAAAGTTTTCAAACATTAAAAGAAAAATTAATTAAACCCCCGATCTTGCAATATCCCAATTTCCAGAAGCAATTTTATGTCACAACAGATGCTAGCGATGTAGCACTTGGCACAGTTCTTTCACAGAGAATAGGCGATAATGACTTACCTGTGGCTTATGCAAGCCGGGTACTAAACAAAGCTGAGCGAAACTATTCTACTGTGGAGAAGGAATTGCTTGCCATAGTTTTTGCTATAAAACGTTTTCGTCCTTATTTGTATGGTGTAAAATTTACCATTATTACAGATCATAAACCACTATTGTGGCTAAATAAAGCCAAAAATTTATCGTCACGTTTAATGCGCTGGAGAATCGAATTACATGAATACGATTTCGATATAATATATAAGCCGGGAAGAGACAACCTTAACGCAGACGCTTTGAGTAGAATCGAATTAAAATCTGCCGATCAAGGTAATCAAATTAATGTTGTTACTCGTTCGCGAGCACAAGCTATTGAACCGAAACCAAATCTTGACCAAACATTAAACCATACTACATTAAATAACAACAAAAATTCAAGTCAACCATCAAATGAATCTCCTCAAAATTGTATCACTTTTCTAGATAATGATATTGACATTCTTAACGTGATCAAAGAATTTCACAACTGTCCGTTAGGAGGACATCAAGGAATAGAAAGAACTTTCAAAAGGATCAAATCTTATTATTACTTCCCAAAAATGTTGACTCAAATTAGAAAATTTATTAAAAAATGTGAATTATGCCAGAAAAATAAAATCTCCAAACCTCGTTGGTCCCTTAAACGTTTCATACAACAGTAATCGTTATATTCTTACTATACAGGATGACATATCAAAATTTTCACTTGCAATACCTATCGAAAATCAAATGTCGGAAACCATTGCTAAAGTTTTTGTTGAACACTTTATATGCAGATTTGGAGCACCATCGTGCATTCTCACCGATCAAGGAACTAATTTTGTTAGTCAGTTATTCCAAAACATGTGTAAATTATTGAAAATAAAAAAATTACAATCTACTTCTTATCATCCGCAAACAAACGGAGCTTTAGAGAGATCTCATCGAACACTTGTTGAATACTTACGATCCTATACCGATAATGACTCTAACAACTGGGACTATTGGTTACCTTTTGCAATGTTTACCTACAATTCAACCCCACATTCTTCTACAAATTTAATGCCATTTGAAATTGTTCACGGATTTAAACCAAACATACCATCTTCACTTAAATATAATAACCGTACTTTTTATAATCCCGACGATTATTTGCAAAACCTACGAGTAAAATTGGCAAATTCATATGAAATAGCTAGAAAAAATTTAATTACACAAAAAGAAAAGTCAAAAATTTACTACGACAAATCCAGTGCCAATGTTGAATTTCATGTTGGGGACAAAGTTCTACTGAAAAATGAAAAAACCAAAGGCAAGCTTGATCCACTTTGGACAGGTCCCTTTGAAATAATTGAAATTATTAACAATGTTAATTCGTCTTTACGTGTAGACAGACAAAATAAAGTTGTTCATAATAATAGATTAAAATTATTTATTGATTAAAATTTGAAAATATATTTCTTTTATGAAACCCAATTCATTATCTGTTCTCCTTTCCTTTATTCAACCTTAACTAAAAACAGAAAGAAAACAAAAATGTTATTATAATATAATAAAATAAAATGTTATTATTATAAAAATTTATATAAAAAAAAAAATATATCAATTTGCTTTTATTCATATGTAAAGAAATTGTATACCTTAGTTAATAAGAATAAAATATTGTAAAATCTAATATTAATTATAACAAAAAAAAAAAAAAAAAATGTTTATAATAAGATAATTTAAATTAAATTTTAGATAAGTTACTCGAATTAAATAAAGAAATTTAGTGAATTCAAGACAAAACCTTTAGTTGAGTTAGAAAAGATAAATAAGATGAATTTTTTTTATATGGGGTGAGGTGTTGTAAACCCCTGATTTAGTATAATAAATCTATTATAGACAAATACCAATTTATCTAATTATCTGGTTTGTAGAATACACTTATAAACCGAGGTGTAATAAAAACTTAAAACGTATTAAAAAAGTCAGTCTTAAAAAGGTGGAGCTAACATTTACATTAAAATTAATTAAAATTATACATATCATTTTAATAAATAAATATTAATAATTATAAAATCATAAATCATAATAAAAAACATATAACAAAATGTGTAACAATTATTTTATTATAACTTAAAATTATAAACCACAACACCACCACGACACCGTCAGCTGCTCTCTAATCGAATAAGCTTTAGAAAACAGCCACCACCATTTCCAAACCAGTTAATCTTGATATTTTGGGAACGTCCAGTAACTGTTCTCCATCTATGTATATGGGAAATAATCACCGGTTAATGATCCACGGTCTCCATTCCAGACAACTCCGCAAGTAATTTTCAAACCAATGTACTACGCCTGTTGTAAACTTGAAAGTCGATTTAACTGATGCTGCTATTTCTACTGTATTTGCTTCACAAAGATGCCTCAATGTTGTTCCATTCAAAACGAGTTCATCAATAGAATATCGAAAGTCGTGGACTTACATATAGACTTTCGCGGCCACTCTCCGATGACAAAAATAATGTTTGTGAGTCTATTGGCATTGATTTATTTTTTCTTCAAGATATCTTCGTTTACGATTTTAATCTGCTTTCATACGTTCCGATTTCCGTTTTTCTTTTTCAGTTTCATATCGACTGGCTCCAGCCAAATATCCGGAACTCACTTTCCCACGTAGTGACAAGAGGAATCGCTTAACGTCTTCACTGGTCACTGGTCATCATGGACAAGGCATTAGTGTGTGCGATATCGAAAATATCATCCAGTTTACTATTAAACGCAATTTTGCTTTCACGGTTAAGTTTTGAAGGTTCATTTTTATTCTTTAGAAGATTCTTCCACTCATGATGCAATTGTTCCAATTTTACAATGGAATTCGTGCTTTTTACCAAAAAATAGATACTTCTTGCCCTTCCTGGACAGTCAGAGCTGCACTTTCACAAATAGTTAATATTACAGTACAGTGATTGTAAAAAAAAACACAACACTTGCTTTTTTGATGGTAACTTAGCACCAATAATTTGACAGTACTCATGCCAAAGAAGATAAATTTCGGTAGTGGATGGTAAACTAGCTGCCATTTTATCAACTGTAGTAGCACTTTCTTAAAAACCTTAATAAAACTGTTAAACGGACTAGATTTAATTATTACAAGTAGGCGGGTTTAAGTTGTAAATACAATAATGAGACGAATGAGTCAGAAGGACTGAACATAGCTGGGTTTTGTGATAATGGCATCATAAAACACAAATATGTTAAGTCCTAATGACTCATACGGTTTGTTATGACACCATAAAACATTCCATTGTATATTAGTTATAAATAATTTTTATTTATTTATTTAATATTTTCTGTAATTTTGAATATAAATTTGAGGATTTTAAAAAAAAACGTTTTTTATTTGGGTTTTTATTAGTTTCGATAATTGGCAATATTCTCGTTATTTGTTAACCGATTTTCGATATCGTTAATGTGGAAAGGTAATAATCTCCTCTATTGATTGAAAATTTTTATTTAGTCTGAGAAAAAAATTTAAATAATTCTTCTGTACGTTTGAAAGTGAAAAATTGAAAAAAAATACCGTTTTTATCGAATTTCGCGCTCTAAACGACCTTCGATCGACTCAATATTTTTTGTGTTTAGGTTTTTAGCATAACCTCACATTTCTAGGAGGTGTCTCGTTAGATATCTCAACACTTTTTCCCCATCTGGCAATCTGGCTTTCACACATTTTTCGAAAAGCTTCGAAATACTGAGAGCAATGATATCGGTCTATCATTAGATGGATCATTTTTATCGCCCTTTTTGAATATCGGAATAATAGTTGCAATTTTAACGCAATCTGGAAAAATTCCTTGTTCCAAACTGAGATTAAAGATATAAGCTAATATATAAACAATGGAATTCGAAATTTGTTTTATTAAATAGTTGCTGATATTGTCACATCCAGATGAATTTGAATTATCTAAACTATTAATGTAGATAAGAATTGCATGCGGCATGATATCCGAAAAGATTCTATCTTGCGTCGTAACATCTCTGTGTCTCCATCCAAATCATGGCTACTGTGCAAAATGGACCTTGGTTGAGGTGCATTAATAAAATACGAATTAAATATTTCTGAGATGCATAATGGATCCGATACGAATTTACCTTCTCCATCTAAAATAGACACAATATCAGAATTAGATTTTTGCTTACCAACAATTTCGTTAATAATTCGCCATTGACTTTTTAGATTGTTCTTAACGTTCACGAACTTGTTATTATAATACTGTTCTTTTGTAGCCATAGTTTTACTATTAATTTTATGCTGAAATGATTTAACTCTTTTGCTTAGATTAGCATTATTCGGTTGCTTCAGCAAAAGTTTCAATAATTTATGTTTAAGCTTAATTAATTTCATTAAATCAATCCTAATCCAGGGCTTAATTTTCCTAAAACTGGTCGCGGGTTTAAATTCGAATGAAGATTGCTTTATTTTTGAAGTAAGCATCGCAGTAAATTTATTCATTAAAGTATTTGGATCAGTCTCTTGAAGTAAAGTTCACTGATCAAGCATTAAAAGAGAATTCAACTTCGGAAAATTTATTTTTGTAATCAGACGTATTTCAGTTGTCTGCTTGACATATTTTGGTATATGCTTAATTTGAAGCGACATCAAATGGTGATCAGAAAGCTTGTAATCAAATGATTCCCCTAGGAGCTCAAAATTTGAATGAGGTTTCATACGAACAAAAATATGATCAATACATGATGAGGTAGAGGAAGTTACACGAGTAGGAGTATTAATTAGACTTTTTAAACCGAAATTAAACATCATTGTTAGATAATTTTGATAAGATGTCTATATTGAAATCGCCAAGTATATATACATTTTTGGTTTGAATTCCGTTTAAGTAGGAAGAAAATTCTTCAATAAAATTAACAATTAAACAAAAATTAAACCGATAAACGCATATTATGCAAAACACGTCACTTCGAAGACTTAGATTTAATTGCACAATATCAGCAGCACATAGATTTTTAGACACATAACTAAAATTGAGACCCGCTTTAACATAGCCAACTACACCACCAGCTGAGTACTTGTTGTTACAGCCATCGATCAAAGAATATCCATTGAGTTGGTAAGAAGATTTACAGCTGTCGTCCCGTGTGCATCAATTTTAAGAGAGCTACATTTACGTCATTGCCTTCTATTCTGTTTTTAAATGAAGAAAGTGCTGTTCAAGCTATGGAATTGATTAATTCGACTTTGAAGGCGGATTCAGTGTTGCGTTCGTTTATTCCTTCCTTTCTTCTGATTTTTTTTTTTAATCAATCCAAGTTTCTGAAAAAAATTCACAAAAAAAAAACTTTATTTGTAGCCAATGAAATTGGTTTAAAAAAAATTCAGAAGAAAAGAAGGAACGAAAGAATGCAACACTGAATCCAGGAAAATGGGTTACTCATAAATTGACCGAAGAAAACAAAAACCGAAGAGTTGAATTCTGCATGAATTTGCTATCTCGATACAAAAGAAAGAATTGTTTGCACAAAATCATTACGGGTGATGATAGGTGGATTTTGTGCGATATTAACCAGATCAACCAGAAAACCCTTGCTTGATCCAAACCAGACATCAACATCAGCATCAAAAATTAGTATTCATGTCAAGAAAGTGTTCCTGTGTGTCTGGTAGGATTAGAAAGGAATCATTTACTACGAGCTTCTGGAACCTGGTCAATTGATCAAATTATGTACAGCAAAATCAATCCAGGAGCTCATCTTCTCCTTATGGGCTGGGAAGTTTTACAGCATGCAGCGTATTCTCTAGACTGGCTTCTTCAGATTACCGCACATGTCATAATATTGCGGTTACGAGATTTGAAGATATGCAAAAATGGCTCGATGACTATTTTGCTTCGAAACCAACAAGTTCATATCACGAAGGCATTAATTGCCTTTTCGGATGTGAAATTTATATACCTTAACCGACCACCGACGACAGTAGAGTAATCTATAATAAATATTTGAGAGACAGTTCATCCGATCCATTTATTGTCCAATTAAGGTTGCGATATTATAGTTACGAATTAAATACGAGAGTAACGATCTCCTTGGCGACCGCGATATTATCGGATTCATTAACTTCAACCGAACCAGATGGTGGGAGGAAGCAAAATTTTATTATTTTACAAAATATTTTTGTTTATTCTAATTTCACATACAAAACTGCCATTTCTTATTTATTTACTTTGCTGGCTGACACTGCTCCTGCGGATGAGACACAACCCAAGCAATGACTGCTTCACATTGATCGTGTAGTTGTTGCGACATCATCTCTCTCTGCGACGCGATTTTTGCACATTTACCATTCGCTATATAGAATAAATCGACACTAAATGAGTCATCTCTACAGCCCAGTCAGATTGAGTGATCCGGGTGAAACTTTATAATTCTTTTTTTTTCTTAAATAGGGAGATCCGGCGGTGTTCGGTTCATCGGAAGTGGCGGCCCCCATAGGAGCGTTTTATTTTTAGTAAAACGACTATGAAGTGAAAGATTTGAAATTAATTTTGCAAAAATATCGGTCCAAAAATATTAGCGGAAATGCCGATTTTGACGAAAAACCGTTACTCAACAAAAGTTTGACCATTATTTGACCAAATTTTACCAACATTTGATACACATTTCAGATGGATTGACTGATCGAGATGAAACTTTATATTTTTTCCATAAAATGGGACATCCCAGTGATTTTTAAATAACATCGGTCCGGTGGAAGTGGTAGAATTCATTGGAACTTTGATGATTTGATAAAAAAAAATTATTCACCAAAAACTCTACATCTCTACAGTTCACGCAGATTGACTATTTGGAATGATGCTTCATACTGAGAGAGGCGGGAGGCGGCTACTCGATTACGTATTCCTATTCTTCTTGTTCAATTTCCACAACTATAACAAAATGTTGAATCCCTCTAATTCAATGTTCCATACCTCTTCCACAATATATAGACGCGTATATGCGTAGGCCGATTCATTTTACAGGACACCACGGGGAACCTATACTATATGGAGCGAAAAATCGAACCATTTATAGTACATGAAACTAGACAATTGAAATAAAAGAGGCCAACAAATGCAGAATTCAAAAGATATGGATGCAACCAAAAGCGAATTTAAATTTCCTATAACTGATAACACAACGATAAAAATTGAGAATTCTGGGAAAGAGGATTATAACCGCTAGATAATTTATCAGTAACTATTTGAATACTAAGCCAATTTTTGAACAAATTATTTGTCTCCATGTACCGTAGATAAAAATAATCATTAATTTAAATTAAATTTTCTAATTCAATTATAAGTAAAACCAAAAGAAGTTTATTCCTAAAAAAAAAAACTTTATCCTTTCTTGCTATACATTTTCATCTCTGTATTTCCATCTCGTACACGACTACATGAGATACTTTTTGGTTCATTTTCCAAATAAAACAATTTTCATCTCAAAACTTAAAATTCAATAGATAAGATTTTTCCTTTTTTTATATGTTCATTTTCTTTTAAGTAAAAATAAAAATGTTATCATCATCAATATACAATGTTATGCTCAATTAGAGTTAAACTATTTTAAGACGAACAGAACTGTTATACTACTCGTATGTATGTTAAGTATAGCAACCAACAGCAATCTCAAACCATTTCATAACAGCAATAATATGAACATGAAGTTACTTAAAACAAAAACAAAAGTTTTTTTAAATCTCCTCATATTATTGCCACCTAACTTTGGTGTGTAAACACGGTACGTAAATTGTAAATGTATATAGTTAAGAGGAAAGGCACTCGAATATATTTATTTTGATAGGTATATGTAACCCCTAAAAGTTAAATGAACACGAGACGAAACAAGGAAGAAATTGGATAATTTTTTTAGTCTCGCACAATTTTTATAAGATCTATTAATCGTACCATTTGCATTCATGAGCCATTTGAAAAAAAAAAATTATTTAGTTCCGCATATAGAAAAAAATTAAGTGTAAGTGTATTTTTAACCTAATCCGCAATTTACGAGGGTTGGGTTCTCGGTAATATCCAGTCACGTGCTTATTTTAGATGTTTGTTTTCCACATCTTTTGTTGTTGGAAGATTATCAACCAGCAAAGTATCAAGTATCATACTTTGTTCGTTAAAGAAAATGGCACCATCATTTACTTGAACGATTTTGTTGGTATCCATTTCTTATACTTTTCGGTCTCTGTCGTTAAAATTTCTCAAGTAATGTTTAGCATACCCTCTGATTGTGTTATTCTCGCTCCTTTCGTCTTATAGTCTATAATAGATTTCACTGAAAAATGTATGAATTGCATTCAATCAATCTTCTTTAAATTTAAGATCTTGGTATTGTTTGTAATTGTGTATCAATTGATACTGGAGTGTCCGTTACCTGAGTTTTGAAATCTTTACAGGATACTCTGAATCACAAAGTGTCTGGTTTTTAGTATTCCAAAGAAACTATATATCGAGTGAACCTCCATCGCTTCTTTCATTAGTGCCGTACTGCACAACTTGAACATGGCAAACATATTAATTTCATTAGAGTTTCTATGAAGTTAGTTGAGTCAGGCTCAATGTTTTGGTTGAACATTAAAAGCTGTGTACATCGAATTTAACACAAATCTAGTGAGCTTACATGATACGTACCAGCCATGATAACAACTCTAAAAACAATTTTATATTACTTTGGATAGATATACCTGAATCAAAGTTTAAAAGCATTTGAGCCTTCTCCCGATACTTAAACACACGAGTAATTTAGAAAAACGACAGTTAGGAGAGTTTTCTCACGTTTTTTGGTATAGAACGTTGGTGTGTACTTACTGATGTACAAAAGTAATCGCCACGCGCCCTCTTTCGCTAATTTATCGATCTGTTCATTTCCATGGATACCACTATGACTGCGTGGGCGGGCATCAAGACATGTGATTTATTTTTTTCTGTCTCGTTTATTTAAGGCTCCAATTACTCCCTCAGAAAAATTTCGAGTAAACTGTGTTGCAATCCAGGGCTATGAAAGCAACCACGCTATCTGATGCAATGCATATTAACCGACTATTTATAATTGGTTGTAATCGTATTGACTGCTGCCTTAATGATTTTGAATAATTTCAATGGGCAATGGGTAATACACTAAATAAATTTTGTAATAAAACAAATTCCAAATTTCTTAATTTAATTTTTTTAATCACTAGGGGTGGGTAGAGGTGTAGATTCTTCTATTGTTCTAACCTTACGTTCTGGGCCTCCTGATTGAGTTTTCTTACAAGTCCTTTCTATCATCTGAATATGTAGATCCATTTTACGATTACCACAAGGTACCTACTTGAGTTTAGCAGTCACAGAACGACGTTATATCATCACAGATCTCCATCTCGACGGTTTTGCCAATCGAATACACTTATTTTATTTTCTTTGAGAGGATTTATATAATCTACAGAACTCCGTTTTGAAACATTTTTCTTTGTAGTATTGAAAATTTTTTAAGCACGGATTTCTCAGTCTACTCAACTCACTAGTCTACCAAAGTTTCAAAACTCGTTTGATTATATTTTTTCATTCGAGCTCATTTGTGTTTTAAGAAGTTTCAGAATTCCACAATACATTTAATCTTAGCTGCGAAAGGCACCGGAAGAGTGGTGCGGTGACGAAAGCTACGGCACTTGAACCGAGAGGTACTGGGTTCGAATCCCATCAGAGAGGCTAAAAGCAAATCGAATTTTCGTCATCGATTACAATCGGTGATGTTAATAAATACAACTAAGACCCTCGGAGTGCAGAACTCAGCGCTGACCCGCGTTAATACGTGGTATCACAATGGGCCAAAATTGGCCTAAGTGTCAACCACTGAAACCTATTACCTAGCTGCTAAAGGTCAAAGTGATTATTTAAAAGACAGTTTATATCTTAGGTCTCTAAGCCCCACAACTTTGGGTTTATCCGAATTTACGGAAAATGAAATAAAATGATGGTCCAAAAAGTTACCTCACCTAAGACTTACTGAAGACATTCTCGCTGAGTGTAAGACCTGCTCACTTAGACTCTCGTGTAGTAATTGTCCGCGATGTTGAGGTATTACTCATATATTGCAAAACCATGTCAGCAGAAAAATGGTTCATTGATATCCGAACACCCAAACATACGACAATGATCTGACTTTTTAGTGTAGCTTATTTATCCACACAAGCCGGACATCTGTCATTTTTATCAAGAAGATATAAGGAGTATCGTTTCTCTTGAACTCTTACCCGCTCTTTCCCAAAGCCTTTTATAGTTCTAGTGTTAAGGGAGAAAAATAGTTTAAACCCGGTTTTGATTCTTTAGAAATTTCAAAGGTTTTAAAAATGGACCCAAAGCATAAAATTTTGTTTTGATAGGCCTGTATAATTAACTGAATTGGATACATTCCACTTTAGTGCTCTTTCACGGATGTCTGGTAGGCACGGTATCTCTATTTTGTAGTTCATACGTTCAATCATTGCATGCTTAGAATGTTTTTGGCAACATAAGAGCCTTCTGAGCAAGAACTGTGCCCTTCATTGAGATAATGGTTCCTATCGTTAACAATGGTTTCCAGATCATGAATCTCGATATTCATAGCTGATTATCTTTATTTTCTTAGTTTCAAATGGATCCTTAAACTAAGTATTTTTGCAAAATTGCTGTGACTAAGAACCAGAAGCCTTTTTCTGTTTCTGTGGTTTCCCTGGATTAGGCGCGGCTGTTCTTAACCTTGTTTTATTTTCGAAACCACAACTTTATTGTAGGAGGTAAATTTTGTACGCTTTAGTGCGCTTCTTTTTATCAGATAGTATCTTTCAAATATAAATGACTTGCTCGAAATCGGTTCACCGGAAGCGTCATGAATCTAGATTTGGAACTTTTTCGGTTTTGGAAATATTTGGAATCAATTTGAAAACTACGGAGTTTTCCATAATTTAAAAGAAAATGACGAATTTCGACATTTCAACTGATATCAAATAATATCAAATCATATCAGACCATATCAAATAATATCAAGTCATATCGAATCATATCAAATCATATCAAATCATATCAAACCATTTCAAATCATATAAAAATCATATCAAATCATAACACATCATATCAAATCATATCAAGTCATACCAAATGATAACAAATCATATCAAATCATATCAAATCACACCAAATCTTACTAAATCATATCAAATCATATCAGACCATATCAAATCAAATCAAGTCATATCAAATCATATAAGAATCATATGAAATTATATCAAGCCATATCAAATTAAATCAAGTCATATCAAATCATATCAAGTCTTCTCAAATCATATAAAAATCATATCAAATCATAACCCATATCATATCAAATCATATCAAGTCATACCAAATGATAACAATTCATATCAAATCAAACAAAACCTTACCAAATTATATAAAATCATATCAAATCATATCAAATCATATCAAATCATATCAAATCATATCAAATCATATCAAATCATATCAAATCATATCAAATCATATCAAATCATATCAAATCATATCAAATCATATCAAATCATATCAAATCATATCAAATCATATCAAATCATATCAAATCATATCAAATCAAATCAAATCATAACAAATCACACCAAATCTTACCAAATCATATCAAATCATACCAAATCATAAAAATTCATTACAAAACACACCAAATCTTACCAAACCTTATCACATCATATAAAATAATGTCAAATCATATCAAATCATGAAATAATATCAAATCATATCATATCAAATCATCTCAATACATATCAAATCATATAAAATAATAAAAAAAACTCCATCAATTTATATCAGAACATACCAAATCTTATCAAATAAAATAAAATCACACCAACTCATATCAAATCATATAAAACTAATATTAAATCATACCAAATAATATCAAATCATATCAAATAAAAAAGTATCATATTAAAGCATTTAAAATCATATCAGATCGTATCAATTCATGTAAAATCATATCAAATAATATCAAATCAAATCAAATCATATCAAATCATATCAAAACATATCAAATAAAATCAAGTCATATCAAATCAGAGCAAGATTTATCAAATTATACCAAATCATATCAAATAATATCAATTCATATCAAATCATATCAAGTCATATCAAATCATATCAAATCATCTAACCACATATCAGAACATATCAAATAATAACAAACACCATCAATTCATATCAAATCCTACCAAATCATATCAAATAATATCAAATCAAACCAAATCTTATATAATCATATCAAGTCATATCAAATCATATCAAACCATATCAAATCATATCAAGTCATAAAAAATCATATCAAAGCATTTAAAATCGTATGAAATCATATCAATTCAAGTTAAATCATATCAAACGTACCAAATCAGATCAAATCAAATCAAATCATATCAAATCATCTCACAACATATCAAATCATATAAAATAATAAAAAACCTCATCAATTTATATCAGATCATATCAAATCTTATTAAATAAAATAAAATCACACCAAATAATATTAAATCATATCACGTCATAACAAATCAAACAAATAATATTTAATGATATCACACCACAAAAAATTATATTAAAGAATATAGAATCATATCAAATCGTATCAATTCATATCAAATCATATCAAATCATATCAAATCATAGAAAATCATACCAAATCATATCAATTCATATGGATTTAATTATATCAAATCATATCAAATTATATCAAATCAGATCAAATCATATCAAATCATATCAAATAATATCAAGTCATATCAAATCATATCAAATCATATTAAATTAGATCAAGTTTTATCAAATTATACCAAATCATATCAAATATTATCTAGTCATAACAAATCATATCAAGTCATATCAAATCATATCTAACCATACCAAATCATAGCAAATCACACCAAATCAAAACAAATCATATCAAATCATATCATCACATATCAAATCATATCAAACCATATCAAATCATATCAAATCATATCAAACCATATCAAATCATATCAAATCATAAAAATTCATGTCAAATCATATCAAATTGTATCAATACATGTCAAATTATATCAAATTATATCAAATCATAACAAATCATATCAAATCATATCAAATCATATGACTTGATATGATTTGATATGATTTGATATCATTTGATTTGATTTGATATGATCCGATATGACTAGAAATTATTTGATATTATTTGATATGATTTGATATGTCTTGACATGATTTGTATATGATTTTTATATGATCATATCGAATCATATGAAATAATATCAATACATGAAATCATATCAAATCATACCAAATCATATCAAACCATATCAAATCAAATCAAATCATTACAAGTATTATCAAATCATCTATCACCACATCATCAATCACCACATATCAAATGATATCAAATAATAACACACCCCATCAATTCATATCAGATCATACCAAATCCTATAAATCACATCAAATCATGTCTTACTCATATCACATCACATCAAACCATATCAAATCATATCAAGCCATAAAAATACATATCAAAGCATATCAAATCATATCAAATCATGTCAAATCATATCAAATCTTATTAAATCATATCAAATCATAGAAAAACGTATCAAATCATAACAAATCATATGGAATTATATCAAACCGTATGAAATCATATCAAATGATGTCAAATCAAATCATATCATCTAAAATTATACCAAATCATATCAAATCATATCAAACCATATCAAATTATATCAATTCATATAAAATTATTTCAAACCATATCAAATAATATCAAATCATATCAAATCATATAAAAGGCATATCAAATCATATCCATAATATCAAGTCATACCAAATCATATACAAATCATGTTAATACATATCAAATCATATCAAATCATATAAAACCATATCAATTAATATCAGGTCATATCAAATCATATAAAATCATACCAAATCATATCATTTCATATGGATTTAATTATTTCAAATCATATCAAATTATATCAAATCATATCAAATCATATCAAACCATATCAAATAATATCAAGTCCTATCAAATCATATCAAATAATATCAAATCATATAAAAATCATATCAAATAATATCAAGTCATATTAAATCAAATCAAGTTTTATAAAATTATACCAAATCATATCAAATATTATCTAGTAATAACAAATCATATCAAGTTATATCAAATCATATCTAACCATATCAAATCATAGAAAATCACACCAAATCAAAACAAATCATATCAAATCATATCATCACATATCTAATCATATCAAATGATAAAAATTCATATCAAATCATATCATATTGTAACAATACATTACAAATCATATCAAATCAAATCAAATATTATCAAGTTATATCAAATCATATCAAATCAAATCATATCAAATCATACAAAATCATATCAAACCATATCAAATCATGACAAATCACACCAAATCATATCAAATCATATTAAACCATATCAAATCATACCAAACCATATCAAATTGTATCAATACATGTCAAATCATATCAAACTATATCAAATCATAACAAATCATATCAAATCATAATTCATATCAAGTCAAATCAAATCATATCAAATCATATGAAATAATATCAAATCATGAAATCATATCAAATCATACCAAATCATATCAATTCAAATCAAATCGTTACAAGTCTTATCAAATCATCTATCACCACATCATCAATCACCACATATCAAATCATATCAAATAATAACACACCCCATCAATTCATATCAGATCATACCAAATCCTATAAATAATACCAAATCACACCAAATCACAACAAATCATATATCAGTCATATCACATCACATCAAACCATATCAAATCATATCAAGGCATAAAATACATATCAAAGCATATCAAATCATATCAAATCATGTCAAATCATATCAAATCTTATTAAATCATATCAAATCATACAAAAACATATCAAATCATAACAAATCATATGGAATTATATCAAACCGTATGAAATCATGTCAAATGATGTCAAATCAAATCATATCATCTAAAATTATACCAAATCATATCAAATCATATCAAACCATATGAAATTATATCAATTCATATAAAATTATTTCAAACCATATCAAATAATATCAAATCATATCAAATCATATAAAAGTCATATCAAATCATATCAATAATACCAAGTCATATCAAATCATATCAAATCATATAAAAATCATATACAAATCATGTCAAGACATATCAAATCATAACAAATAATATCAAATAATTTCAAGTCATATCGGATCATATCAAATCAAATCAAATGATATCAAATCATATCAAATAATACCAAATCATATCAATTCATTTGGATTTAATTATATCAAATCATATCAAATTATATTAAATCATATCAAATCATATCAAACCATATCAAATAATATCAAGTCATATCAAATAATATCAAATCATATAAAAATCATGTCAAATAATATCAAATCATATCAAATCAGATCAAGTTTTATCATATTATAAAAAATCATATCAAATCATACCAAATCATATCAATTCAAATCAAATCGTTACAAGTCTTATCAAATCATCTATCACCACATCATCAATCACCACATATCAAATCATATCGAAAATAATAACACACCCCATCAATTCATATCAGATCATACCAAATCCTATAAATAATACCAAATCACACCAAATCACAACAAATCATATCTCAGTCATATCACATCACATCAAACCATATCAAATCATATCAAGGCATAAAATACATATCAAAGCATATCAAATCATATCAAATCATGTCAAATCATATCAAATCTTATTAAATCATATCAAATCATACAAAAACATATCAAATCATATAAAAATCATATGGAATTATATCAAACCGTATGAAATCATGTCAAATGATGTCAAATCAAATCATATCATCTAAAATTATACCAAATCATATCAAATCATATCAAATCATATCAAACCATATGAAATTATATCAATTCATATAAAATTATTTCAAACCATATCAAATAATATCAAATCATATCAAATCATATAAAAGTCATATCAAATCATATCAATAATACCAAGTCATATCAAATCATATCAAATCATATAAAAATCATATACAAATCATGTCAAGACATATCAAATCATAACAAATAATATCAAATAATTTCAAGTCATATCGGATCATATCAAATCAAATCAAATGATATCAAATCATATCAAATAATACCAAATCATATCAATTCATTTGGATTTAATTATATCAAATTATATCAAATTATATTAAATCATATCAAATCATATCAAACCATATCAAATAATATCAAGTCATATCAAATAATATCAAATCATATAAAAATCATGTCAAATAATATCAAATCATATCAAATCAGATCAAGTTTTATCATATTATAAAAAATCATATCAAATCATACCAAATCATATCAATTCAAATCAAATCGTTACAAGTCTTATCAAATCATCTATCACCACATCATCAATCACCACATATCAAATCATATCAAATAATAACACACCCCATCAATTCATATCAGATCATACCAAATCCTATAAATAATACCAAATCACACCAAATCACAACAAATCATATCTCAGTCATATCACATCACATCAAACCATATCAAATCATATCAAGGCATAAAATACATATCAAAGCATATCAAATCATATCAAATCATGTCAAATCATATCAAATCCTATTAAATCATATCAAATCATACAAAAACATATCAAATATATCAAATCATAACAAATCATATGGAATTATATCAAACCGTATGAAATCATGTCCAATGATGTCAAATCAAATCATATCATCTAAAATTATACCAAATCATATCAAATCATATCAAATCATATCAAACCAAATCAAATTATATCAATTCATATAAAAAATTTTCAAACCATATCAAATAATATCAAATCATATAAAAGTCATATCAAATCATATCAATAATACCAAGTCATATCAAATCATATCAAATCATATAAAAATCATATACAAATCATGTCAAAACATATCAAATCATATCAAATAATATCAAATAATTTCAAGTCATATCGGATCATATCAAATCAAATCAAATGATATCAAATCATATCAAATCATACCAAATCATATCAATTCATTTGGATTTAATTATATCAAATCATATCAAATTATATTAAATCATATCAAATCATATCAAACCATATCAAATAATATCAAGTCATATCAAATCATATCAAATAATATCAAATCATATAAAAATCATGTCAAATAATATCAAATCATATAAAAATCATGTCAAATAATATCAAATCATATCAAATCAGATCAAGTTTTATCAAATTATAAAAAATCATATCAAATATTATCTAGTCATAACAAATCATATCAAGTCATATCAAATCATATCAAACCATATCAAATCATAGAAAATCACACCAAATCAAAACAAATCAAATCAAACCATATCATCACATATCAAATTACATCAAACCTTATCAAATCAAATCAAATGATAAAAATTCATATCAAATCATATCATATTGTATTAATACATGTCAAATCATATCAAATCAAACCTAATATTATCAAGTTATATCAAATCATATCAAGTCAAATAAAATCAAATCATATCAAACCATATCAAATCATGACAAATCACACCAAATCATATCAAATCATATCAAGTCATATCAAATCATATCAAACCATATCAAATCATATCAAATCATAAAAATTCATATCAAATCATATCAAATAAAATCAAATCATAACAAACCATATCAAATCATATCAAGTCAAATCATATGAAATAATATCAATACATGAAATCATAAAAAATCATACCAAATCATATCAAATCATGTCAAATCATATCAAATCATATCAAATCATATCAAATCAAATCAAATCATTACAAGTCTTATCAAATCATCTATCACCACATCATCAATCACCACATATCAAATCATATCAAATAATAACACACCCCATCAATTCATATCAGATCATACCAAATCCTATAAATAATACCAAATCACACCAAATCACAACAAATCATATCTCAGTCATATCACATCACATCAAACCATATCAAATCATATCAAGGCATAAAATACATATCAAAGCATATCAAATCATATCAAATCATGTCAAATCATATCAAATCTTATTAAATCATATCAAATCATACAAAAACATATCAAATCATAACAAATCATATGGAATTACTATATCAAACCGTATGAAATCATGTCAAATGATGTCAAATCAAATCATATCATCTAAAATTATACCAAATCATATCAAATCATATCAAACCATATCAAATTGTATCAATTCATATAAAATTATTTCAAACCATATCAAATAATATCAAGTCATATCAAATCATATACAACTCATATAAAATCATATCAATAATATCAAGTCATAACAAATCATATTAAAATCATATACAAATCATGTCAATACATATCAAATCATATCAAATAATATCAAATAATTTCAAATCATATCGGATCATATCAAATCAAATCAATTGATATCAAATCATATCAAATCATGGCAAATAGTATCAAATAATATCAAATCATATAAAACCATATCAATTAATATCAAGTCATATCAAATCATATCAAATCATAGAAAATCATACCAAATCATATCAAATCATATGGATTTAATCATATCAAATCATATCAAATCATATCAAATTATATCAAATCATATCAAATCATATCAAACCATATCAAATAATATCAAATAATATCAAGTCATTTCAAATCATATCAAACCATATCAAATAATATCATGTCATATCAAATCATATCAAATCATATTAAATCATATCATATCATATAAAAATCATATCAAATCATATTAAATTGGTGGCCGGCTGCTCATTTAAGGTTTTAACGTTGTCTTTAACGTTGTTAAGCAAATTCAAATAATAAGTAAAAGTAATAAATTAGTCATGGTAATAGTATGTTAGAAGTTTTGTCAGAAAATTTACAAGTGTTATAACCCAAGGTGTTAATTTTCGAAACTGGTAATAATACTGTGCTCGTGTGCTCTGGTAATTTCAAATCAACCAATTAAATAACCAAAGCAATGCCACATTCACAGTTTTTTGATTTGATTTATGCGCCAGCACGCGCATATCTCGTATACATTTATTTTTATGATTTCTGTTTATTATATGTAAATTTCTAATCTTCTGGACGGTTGTTTATTTTATTATCATTAGAAATTTTCGGTTGTTTGTTTGGATGGTCATCATTTTTGGCAGTTGTGCCGGGGACAATTTGCTGTATATCACAACAACAATGGGGCAATCATGATGTAATGATGATTATTGTTTTGATTGTATAATAGATCACAACTCTATAATATTTGATATGTTCTCGTATATTATGGAAGTAATAAAAAAAAATTTAATATTCAAATGCATGTTCGCAGAGATAGGCAATATAAACCCCATAATTGAACTTATTATACGATGATGTTTTTGTGGCGACCGATAGACTGTTTAAAAAATTGTATGTATAGCATATTATATCAATTCGTCATATCTATAACAATTATCGTACTTGGCATCTTGATTAATATACCTACATTGTATGTTCAAGAAGCGCATACATCTCAATATTGTTATCAATCGATCATAACAAAAAAGACCAATTTTCCAATTATAACTAAATAATAATTTTATAACATCAGGTGAATCGACCATCTTACCATATTTATGTACATGCTTTATTGGACGTCAATCAATGTAATTCTAATAAATTACCTCATTAAAATTATGATAATGATATTGAGTTCTTTCCATTACACCGCACTTGTCCGTAAAACAATTTTATTGTCTTAACCAACTACTCGACAGCAGCCACGACGAAAGAATATTTTATGTGGAAATGTGAAAATACCTTTATAGTATGTAGAGAGATAAAAATCTTACGTAAAAAAAATGTTAACACAACGTAATTATGATCAATGACGATGGTGATGGGTGGAAAGACGTAAAAAAAAAATTGGTGGTAAATATATAAGGAAAATATACTTTGCGCTCCTGTAATTGTAACGTCCTGTATTGTACCGAAACACTATTTTATAAAATTTAGTAGATTTTCTGTTACGTACATAAATTGTTTATGGTGCATAAGATGATTGGGATTTGGGAAATTGATTGGTTGATGAAACGTGCCTGCTGTCCGCCTGAATATAATAATTTGTACATTATAAGGAAAAACATTTATTATGAAATATTGGAATTCTTTTAGCACAATTATTTTCCAAAAAATATAATATTTGTGAGATATTATAACAATTAGTTTACTAAGTATATGTTGCAATAATTTAATGATATCGCTTTTATTAAATAGAAGGCGTGAAATTAAGCTGAAAATAATGAAAACATTATTGCTTACGAAGTTCAATAAGCTCGAATTCCCAAAACAATAAAACCAAGAACTAAGATTTGTTCCACTTAATCATTCGAATATCTCATTAAATAAATAAATTTAAAAAATTCCGAAATGTAAATAATCTTTGTTAACCATTGAGTTTTGGCAAATTTAATTAAATATGCAATAATTAATCAATTTATTAGGTTGACTAGTAATTTGTACTTTCTATTCCTCATAAGTATTTAAGGTGTTAATGAGGTAGATACTAGATTGGATAGCAAGCAAGCAAATTTGCTAGCCAAAATCCAGGCTACTCAACCAATTTTACTAAGAAAATTTGAATTTCAAATTATGTTTTTCAAATTTGTTTTTGTTTATTTTTGAAATCTGTACAGTAAAACAACACAACTATGATCCCCTGTCCGACAGGGATGGGGGATTACGCGTCGACTACTACTTTTTACATGAATTCGTCGACAACTCATCGATACAATATTAGTAAGAAAGCCTACAAATCCTGTTTTGAAATTACTATTTAAAACAAGCAATTTTTTATTATTGTTTTCGTATTCTAAATTATAAATAAAAAATTTTAATAGATCTAATTTTTCCATAAATTGATTGCACGTATTTTTCGATAGTGGCCTTTTATAAAAATATTTAGCCATTAAATTGTTGCTATTAAAAATATCAAAGAAATCGTTTATTAATTTTAAAAATTCAGCTGTAGGAAGACAAATTTTAAATTTATCATTATTTTGTTTTAAATATTTTAAGGCATTGGCTACACTAAGGCTAAGTATGTACTTGTACCGCGTATTTTACTCTCATAATTGAGTTTTCAAAATTTACATGAGTTACATTTATTCGCGGTGCAAGTGCAAGGCCTTTCACTAATTGCATTTTGTGTAGCATTTTAATGTATTGCCATTCAATAATCGTATTTTCTGATTTATTATAAAATCATTGTTTTAATTTAAAATGATTTCGCACTAATTTCAACATATGGAAATTATCGAGAAATATAATTTTTTTTTCATTTAATGGTTCTACATAAAAATAAGGTTGTTCTGGTAATGTCGCACCCAATATGTCTGCCAAGCGAAAGTTAGCTCTTAGCCCATCAAACGTTAGGCATATTATTTGCGCAATACATTCCTCGCGTATATGTACATTCCTTGGCTCCGGTTAACGAATTAACGAAGAAATATGCTACTGGAACTTTAAACTTTAAATTCACAGCGCACAAGAAAAATACTAAAACATTAGTAGCCAATGTTCCATCATCATCGTCAAAACAGTCAAAACAACCCGCACCGTAATCGACATACCCCAGAACAACCTTAATTTTATTGTCCCAGTCTTTTCATTTTTTAATAGACATCTCGTCCATCATTAGAGCAAAATATATTGGCTGTTGCTCATTTTGGATTTTGTTCCGAATTTGTGGAACAGCTCGCCCTGTTATTCCAGGACCACCTTCGGTATTTTGAAACTATCGCCTAATTGTTCTAACTGCAGGCAGTTGTATTTTATCTTTTTTAAAATAATTCCTTAAGTGCTCGTAACCGCTTGTTGAAAAAAAACACATCGTCATAACAAACTGTCGCAATTTCGCTGAATATTGTCAACCTATTTTGCCGTCTTTTAATTGGTTTATAAATGATTCTTCTTCACGAATCCCTTATGAAATAAAAAATGATTACAAATTAGAATTTTAATTAATTTTGTACTTTTATTAAATAATTTTATATACAATTTGTAATTTTAAATATATTGGAATTTATTAACTATTTTACAAATTCGCGTTACACCTTTACTGACTGCGGATTGGCAATCTCTATTTTGGAAAACTCAATAAAGCACTCTAGAATAAAATTTAATTCAGTTCGATACATCTTGAAAAACTTGGAAATCTACTACCAAAATCAAGTTTATTTTGTAGGGCGCTTGAAAAACATTTTCTAAATAATTAGGTTTTCTCTTTTCTGGATCACTAAACCGCAGTCTGTATGGACTGCAATTAACTATCAATTACTTTTAATATACTCCGTGAATCCGAGCAAACAATGCCATCCTTCTCCAAATGATCCAAAAAATTGGCGAATTCTTTAACCTTGTTTGTCATGTAACTAAGTTTTTTACGTAAAAGTGTATTTTTAAACTTAAATTTATTTTATTTTATTTATTTATTATTAATAATAATCATAAAAGTGTAAATGACAACTAATGGATTTAATGTCCTTTAAAAGCTCGTCATTCGCACTTATGAATGGTACAAAACATATATACAGCATATAGTGTCATAGTGACTAAAATTACATTACGCATAATAAACAATAAAATACAAATATATAACAATAACAATATGATTAAATTTAATTAATTAATGATGATTGGTTTTATTAATCACAAATAATCTTTAACTGATGATAGCAGATGAGATTTTATCATTCGTTTAAACATAAAAATATGTAGAGCATTCCTAATATTTTCAGGTAATTTATTATAAATATATGGCCCAATAAATGTTAATGATTTTCTGCCATATTCCGTTTTAATTTGGGGGCACTTCAACTGACAGGAACCTCTGGTTGAATAGCCATGACCTCGAAATTCGAATTGTATAGACGCAAGTAAAGATGGGATGTGCAGACACTTAAACATGTAGATCGACACATACATCTCAAAAATTGCTTTAATTGGAAGAATGCCTATAGCAACAGTTCGATAGAGCTCTACAGTAGGAAACAGGTGAGGTAGTTTAAACATTGCTTTACAGCACCTATTTTGTAAAATCTGTAATTTATACAGTTTTTCTTTAACGGCTGAGCCAAAAGTAGAAGAGGCGTATGAGAATCGAGTATGAATAAATGAGAAATAAATTGATTTTAACACATGTTGTGGAACAAAATCAGCCAGTTTTCTAATCAAGCAAATAAAAGGGCAAACTTTAATACAAATAGAATTAATATGGTCATCCCACGTCATATGCTTGTCGAGTGTTACGCCAAGGTACTTGAATTTGTCTACTCGCTCTATGGTGCAATTTGCAACTTGAAGTGGTGGTAAATCAATGTGCCGTAGGCGTGGGGAGTGAAAAATTATATATTTCGTTTTGTTAAAATTTACTGATATTTTGTTCAGATTCAGAAAGTCTAAAAGTAAAATAATATCATCCCTCATTTGTGACATTGCTACCTGACAATCCCTGGATTCATAAAAGAGGGCCGTATCGTCAGCAAACATTCTAATATCACCCGTGAGCGGTAATTTGGCCATATCATTTACGTAGATTAAGAATAGCAAAGGACCAAGTACACTCCCTTGAGGAACACCACAGTTCACACCTAAAGTGGAGCTTTTAACACCATTTAAAATCACAAACTGCTTTCGATTACTAAGGTAACTTTCTAAAAGTTTGTGTGATAGGCCACGGAAGCCATAAATTTGTAATTTCTGTAGAAGTAAACTGTGATCTATACAATCAAAAGCTTTACGAAGATCAAGAAATAAGCCAGATATATAGTTTTGCCTGTCAAAATTACGATAGATCAAATCAGTAATGTCTGTTAGGGCCAAATCTGTACCAGAACCTTGTCGAAAACCATACTGACGAGAATAGAAAAAATTTGATTTATTTAGAAAATCGATCATCCGATTAGCAATAATTTTTTCTAAAATTTTGTCAAATACAGACAAAACTGAAATTGGACGATAATTATTAACTATTTTGGAGTTTCCAGACTTAAAGATTGGCGTCACTTTAGCAATTTTAAGACAATCAGGGTAAACACCGGTTTCCAAAACTACATTAAATAGATCAGATAGTAATTGTGAAAAGATTGGCGAATAATTCTTTAGAACCACATTACGAATGCTATCGTAACCACCACCCTTTGTATTACTGAGAGTTGAAATTAAATTCGATATTTCGCTGCTGGAAGTGGGCGAAAAGAAACATGAATTAATACTAGGCTCCATAGTGTGAAATTTATTTAAATCATCTGAGTCTGGGCTAGAACTATTTGCTGGTATAGAAGAATCAACAAAGTTAACAAAACTGCGATTAAATATATTAACAATAGCAACAAGATCATGATACTCAACATCATTAGAAATAACGGAGTCGATCCTATCATTAGAGTTATTTTCCATGAAATGATTTAACTGTTTCCAGATTTCTTTTTGGCTCAAATTATTAAATAAATTGTTAAAATAACGCTTCTTTGCAAAATATTTTCCATTTTTGATCTTCCTATTTAGCAAATCTAATTCATGTTTCAGTGCTAAATTAGTACTGTTCCTTTTAAAATGTTTCAATGTACGGTTTTTAAGTTTAATTAAATCCCAGAGATCAAGAGTCATCCAAGGACAAACATTTGCATTTTTAATTTTTACATTTAATTCCTTCAATACGGAAAACTGTAGAACAAGTTTATTATACATATCAAACATCCGTTCAAGAGTAGATTCAGGATTTCTGATGTCAAATACGGTAATCATTAAAAAATATTTAAAGGACTGATTAACCTTTTTGTAATTAACGTGTCTTTTCGTTAGTGTCCGAGTAAAATAGGCTTGAAGCGAAATTTAGAGAGTACAAAACTATGATCACTTATGTCGGCTTCAATGGTAAAATTCCGAACTTGCTCAATATTATGAAAGCTACTTACAGAGTGGTCTAAAATATTACGGCTCACAGGTCTAGTAAAGAAAGTATTTGTAACAATCATTCCATGAGCGAGCAAAGTTGTGTTATATTCTGAGATTAAGGTAAAATTTTTATTAACAGGTATGTTAATGTCACCAACTAAAATAAAATCGTGAGTAGATTTATAGTTTCGGAGAAGTTGTTCTAGAAAATCAAGAAACGATGCACTGTCTGAATTCGGAGGCCTATATATTCCGCATATCTTCGTTAGATTAAGCTGCAAAAGTAGAATGCATATATATTGGAATGTTAAAGAACCGTCATCTATACTTATCATGGAGTATGGAATGTCATTCCTAATGAACATAGCAATGCCACCACCAGTTCTATCATCCCTACAAGAGAAAATACTTACGTAGTCTCTAATGTTATAAGAAAATTTATTAGAACTTTGAACAAATGTTTCCGAAACAACTACAATATGTATATCAGTTTTAAGACTCTCTATAAAAAGTAATAACTTATCGAACTTAGCTAGATCGTTCATACCCCAAATATTGATTTGAAGTATATTTAGATTAACATAATTTGAACATGATACATCAATATTTGCCGAATAATCATTAACATTTTCTAAGTAAAGGTTGTGGCACTTAGATTTTAATGATTTAAAGCTCATAACCACAATAATAAACATTTAAACTTGCAACCATAAGACAAGTAAAAGTAAGAGGTATTAACAAGAAAGTAATGATAAAAAAACAGAACCATTATCAGAAGATTAATACTAATAAAACCATTACACAAATAATTATTAACAGGAAAAAAATGCATCTTAAAGGAATAATGTAATAATATAATGATAATTACTGTACAATAACTTACTGCGCAGAAGAAATTTATATTATATATCAATATACGGTGAATAATACTAAGCAATAAAATGATGTAGTGTCTTATGCACTTTAAAGTATGCTGAATTCTTATTAAGCGTTTACCACTACAAAATAATGAAAATGAATAAAAAATAAACAAAAACTGTAAAGTATGATTAAGGTTGATTACAACTAGGGCTAAAAATAGGTAATAAAAAGTAGATAAGCGTTTACAGCTATAGACCCGTAAGAGAATGAATTTATAAAAAACAAAATAATATATAGATACTGCTGAATTGCATATAAAATGTCAACATTTAGGTAAACAAATACGTAATAAGAATTCAAGAGTGAATTGTCAAATATGTTTGAAAACGAATTTTTAAAAATAAAAATTGAAATAAGTATTACTTCACTAATGCGCGTGAAATATTTACTAAATCTATCCTAAGTGTAAAATTTTTTTAGGAATGGTTTAGGAAAAATTTCACACTCCTACAGACAGCCGTGAAATATTTCCTAACGGAATCCTATGTATACTAGTGTTAATGAAAATAGTCTTAAAAGCGAACAGTTAGGCGAGAAGATATTTTAGAGAAACTCCTATTTTAAAAAGGATGGAAATTAGCTGATAAAAACGAATTAAAGAATTTAAATTAAATTTAAACATAAACAACATTTACAACTAAACTCTGCTGGAAATTTTGCCAAGTACTCATCGATTCCACTATGTTTCTATGTTAGCCGTATAAAATATCAATTTAATTTTTTGACCATCCACCATCAACTTTACTTTTTACCAATATAATAATTTTATTGAATCATCAAACACGATCTAATTACAAATGGGGAAATAAAATATGGTGATGGTGAAAGAGAAGAACTAAAGTAAAAGTTCACTCAGATATGCTAAACGATAGTAATTTAGATAGAATTTACACTCCTTTTCCAAATAAGAACTGACAACAGATTCAATACTGTAAAAAGATATATTAAATGACAATGTCCATGTTAATTTTCAGAATTTTGTCATAGTTCTGGCATGGGCAAATATGGCCCCGAAACGTGTGAAATATAATTTATAGTATTTTTGCCATTCATACGACTACTAATCGAGATTTTGCCCAGTTCTCGTCGATCCCGTTATATTTTCCAGAAAGATACTCGTATATCACATGCCAATATCCATTGTAATTTTCAGAATTTTGTTATAGTTCTGGCATGGGCAAATATGGCCCCGAAACGTGTGAGTTATAATTTACAGTACTTTTGCCATCCAAACGATTACTAATCGAGATTTTGCCCGGTTCTCATCGATCCCGTTATATTTTCCAGAAAGATATATCAAATGCCAATGTCCATGTTAATTTTTAGAATTTTGTCATAGATCCGGCATGGGCAAATATGGCCCCGAAACGTGTGAGTTATAATTTACAGTACTTTTGCCATTAAAACGATTACTAATCGAGATTTTGCCCGGATATATCTTTCTGGAAAACATAACGGGATTGATGAGAACCGGGCAAAATCTCGATTAGTAATCGTTTGAATGGTAAAAATACTGTAAATTATATTTCACACGTTTCGGGGCCATATTTGCCCATGCCAGAACTATGGCAGAATTCTGAAAATTAACATGGACATTGGAATTTGATATATCTTTCTGGAAAATATAACGGGATCAATGAGAATCGGGCAAAATCTTGATTAGTAATCGTTTGAATGGCAAAATACTGTAAATAATAACTCACACGTTTCGGGGCCATGTTTGCCCATGCCAGAACTATGACAAAATTCTGAAAATTAACATGGACATTGGCATTTGATATACCTTTCTGGAAAACATAACGGGATCAATGAGAATCGGGCAAAATCTTGATTAGTAATCGTTTGAATGGCAAAATACTGTAAATAATAACTCACACGTTTCGGGGCCATGTTTGCCCATGCCAGAACTATGACAAAATTCTGAAAATTAACATGGACATTGGCATTTGATATACCTTTCTGGAAAACATAACGGGATCAATGAGAATCGGGCAAAATCTTGATTAGTAATCGTTTGAATGGCAAAATACTGTAAATAATAACTCACACGTTTCGGGGCCATGTTTGCCCATGCCAGAACTATAACAAAATTCTGAAAATTAACAGGGACATTGGCATTTGATATATCTTTCTGAAAAATATAACGAGATCGATGAGAACCGGGCAAAATCTCGATTAGTAATCGTTTGAATGGCAAAAATACTGTAAATTATAACTCACACGTTTCGGGGCCATATTTGCCCATGCCAGAACTATGACAGAATTCTAAAAATTAACATGGACATTGGCATTTGATATACCTTTCTGGAAAACATAACGGGATCGATGAGAATTGGGCAAAATCTCGATTAGTAATCGTTTGAATGGCAAAATACTGTAAATAATAACTCACACGTTTCGGGGCCATATTTGCCCATGCCAGAACTATGACAAAATTCTGAAAATTAACAGGGACATTGACATTTGATATATCTTTCTGAAAAACATAACGGAATTGATAATAACCGGGCAAAATCTCAATTATTAATCGTTTGGATGGCAAAAATACTGTAAATTATAACTCACACGTTTCGGGGCCATATTTGCCCATGCCAGAACTATACCAAAATTCTGAAAATTAACATGGACATTGGCATTTGATATATCTTTCTGGAAAATATAACGGGATCGATGAGAACCAGGCAAAATCTCAATTAGTAATCGTTTGAATGGCAAAATACTGTAAATTATAACTCACACGTTTCGGGGCCATATTTGCCCATGCCAGAACTGTGACAAAATTCTGAAAATTAACAGGGACATTGGCATTTGATATATCTTTCCGAAAAACATAACGGAATTGATGAGAACCAGGCAAAATCTCAATTATTAATCGTTTGGATGGCAAAAATACTGTAAATTATAACTCACACGTTTCGAGGCCATATTTGCCCATGCCAGAACTATGACAAAATTCTTAAAATCATTTCGTTTATTGGATTTTAGTATCATAAATGCATGGCGAGATTGATGAGCAATTTTCTAATTTTTGACTAGTGTTATTATGAAATCTAAAAATTCAACAAACTTTAATTTAGTTTTAAGTTTATCTTGGTACGATATACTCGTATAGCATAATGTTTTTATATCACATTATTAATTGTTTTATAATTAATGGTATTTTAAACATATTAGTACGGTAGAATTTGGAGATATACGTATTGAAAATTTACAATATGTTTACTTTGTGGTGGAATTTTCTAAACAATTTTAAAAAATTATTTACGCCTAAATGTTTGTTTTTTGTGTATATCCACTAATACACACACACAATTTTTACTTAGGATTTTTTTAGTAAATATTTCACGTCAGTCTTCACTAAATATGACAGCTCTTCACTAAATTTGACAAATGCTCGTTTTAAAGTACGTAAAGTAGGATCGACGTCCAAATTTATGTCTCCAGCATATCTAAAGTCTCGACTTATAGGATTGTTTGATGCCGTTGTTTGAGGTGACATCTTTCTTCGTTTAATTGGTGGCGTTTTCATGTTTGATGTGGATGGAAATGGTGGAACATTTTCAGTATTTTTTCCGGATGATGTAGCAGAGGCACTTGGAACTTCTGTAGCAGAGGGACTTGGAATCATCACGTTTTGAATGTCGTGCAGTATATTTTAGGATGATTCGGCTTCTTACAATTCAATTATACAACTGGGTACACAAAAAAAAATATTGTTACTTATTACATCAATTATGAAGCATATTGAACATACCACATTCCATTATCCAATAAAAACTTTGAAGGTATCGCGGATTTTGTGAGGTGGCCACTATGAGTAATATATTTCTCATCGAAATGTAATGAGCACAGCTTACAATTTGTATTAAAATCCGAAGTTTGCACATTTGGGATTATTTTAAGCCACAGATTACGATATTCTGCAGTAATAGGTGGCCTATAAAATTATCAATTTGTATTAATTTAAAATTATTTCTTTTACACAATGCTGGAAAATCAAATAACATTTTACTTACACATGCAGCATATGTGGCCCCGTAGATTTACTTGGACAATTAATATCCCTATTATGGTTTTCGCCTCGCCGAACGATTCACGGTGAATCTTAAATCCGTGTGAGTTGGGTTTTCGTATTATGGTTTTCGCCTTTATTTTGGCGAGTGCACATCTAGTAACACTAGCTGAATAATAATTTTTATAACAATTTTTTTTGACGTTTGTGGTTTTTTGTCAATAATTGTGTTGTTGTAATCATATATGATTCAGATTTTGTGTTTATAAATTAGGTTTTTTTTTTTTTTTCAATTAATCTAAAATCAGTTTAAAATTATGTTATCTAGTGTCGTTCTATCTTTTTCTGATAACCCAGATGAAAATATTAACATGGCACAGATGCGAAAATCGTTAAGGGGCCAAGGTCATCCGTTTACTCTGCCTGGTACATTATTTTATAGCTGGCCAAAAGTTATTCAACATTACGGTCAAATCCTTCCAAAACAGGATTACGAATTGTCTATTTTTCCAAAGCTGGGAATTTCACTTGTAATATCAGTATTTTTCTCCATCTCTTCCGTTAATTTCGATAAGTGGCTGGGATTTGTTGTTTTCTTCATGTTATAAAAATATAATTACTTACACGTGAATCTCCATTGTTTGATTTTGACTGAGAAATGAAAACAGAAAACCAATTTTATAAGATTCGCCTACAAAAAGATGGCGAATCATTTTGACAGTTCAGCTCGTTTAAGTGAATATCATAATACCAAAAATGTGAGTTGGATTCGCCGGGAATGTCAAATGCGAAAACCATAATACCAAATTGTATATTTAACGAGTTGCATTCGCCGGGAATGTAAAATGCATGCACAGATGCAAATTGAATACACAGAATTGCTTAAAATTTCGAACAAAAATACAAATAACACAAAAAAAAACAGTCGCTATGACACTTCGGAACAGAATGATGCTTGTTATGACACATTAAAAAAGAAAACAACTAAATGGGCGTTACTAGAGAAATATTTTGGTGTGAAGTTAGTTATCGTTAAAAATTAAATAACTTATTAAAAATGTTTAGTGCTGCCGCCTGGAAACTTTTGCGGTACCTATTTTTAACGAAATCATGTTTGTGTGCAGGTTTACTATGGAAGGCTCCTTATAGAATATTATAAGTTATTTGATTATAAAATATAAAATCGGTTTTTATCGATAACAAAACCAAAAGAAAAAGGTTTAAAATAAAGTTCTTGGTGATGTGTATTACTATTAGTGCATGTGATCAGCAATCTCTTGCATCTCTGTAGCACGAAGTTGTGTAGTTTATAAATTTTGTTGCAGTTGGCTGAATTTACAACCGCCGATATAATTCTATATCGAATCCCTCCGTAGCCGTACATTCTAATTTTGTAACCTAGACGAATCCGAAATATGTCATTTGGTTGAAAAAGTTCAAACGCAGATGTCGCATCGATTATAAATTTCAGTATTCTGAAGTAAGAGTAAGTATAAAGTTAATTATTTGATATGTATTACATTTGTTTGCTTTTTAGCTTAAATGTATTTCAGAGTGAGATGTTAGGTAAATATTGTGATATTGAATGAATTGATCAAACATATTCATTTATTGTATAAAAATAAAAAATTCAGTCTTATGACTTAGCAGGTACAAGTAATTTAATATCACTGTATAATAAAGTTTATGAAACTGAAACTTCGAAGCCAACGGTAAGAACGTTTAAACAGCTTTCAGTTTTGAATCCCTTTTAAGAGTTCTTTTTTGGGGAATTTTGGGAATCTTAGGGAATTTGCGTTTATTTTGAGAAGTTTCCTAGTCGGTTTGATTGGTTTGCATTCCACCCGTAGTTTTATCTATTCCAAGAATGTTAGGCAAAAACTCATCTAGATATGCCTTTTTGTATGAGATAATTCAATTTGAAGCTCGTAACATCTCTTAGTATATTTCAAAATGTTGAGGTTCGTGTAAGGAGTTTTGGAAAAATCGAAAGAAGATGTTCAAAGCTTGTAACATCCATGAAATCAGCACCCGTCATTTGCATAATAACTAGTGGGTTTCGTCGATTCACTGATTTTAAAAATCGGATGAGTCTTATTGGGGAGAAAAACTAATTTACAGAGAATACTTTTTCTATACTGCAGTGAATATGGTGAACCTCCTGTATAAGCCCATGCCCGGCAACTGAATATTTCAAGGTGATTGAGTTAGTGTGAAGATGTGGACAAAAATGAGTTTATATTTTGGGGCACACACGAAACGCTCCAAGTTATTAGATCACACATGTCACTGTTGTCTTCAAACGCTAGATTTAAAATTTCCGCCAGTGCCGAAGCCAAATCGTTTCCACTTCTGCACTCTGTCCAGATGGAACAATAAGTTTTTTTGTGCTACTTAAATTTGCAGTTAAATTATATATTTAACTTCGGGAAATAAAAAATTAGGCCTATTTGTGCTTTCGGACAGTTGATGACATTTTGGAGGTCAAAAGACAGAACTGGAATATCCTGTTCTTTATCGTTCGTTGATGATGTTGCTCTTTCTCAAAACACATTTCATTTGTTAACAGGTTGTCCTGCTCCGCCACTTTATATTTTTCACATGGGCCACATCTCTTCGATTTTGGACTATAAAACCCAATACCAAGTTTGGTATAAAATATGAGGCGATAAAGACTTTCCTTCGCAGGCTTCAAGTTGTTTGTATACTCCCGGTAAAAAAAAATTGTACACATCATGTGTCGGTGACCAAGAATTTGAAAAAGTAAAAGTAAACGATCGGCGAGATTTGCAGTTGGGTGTACCTGTTTTTCTAGCCGTAAAAATTGCTAAACTGGTCCTGCCGTTCTTTGTCGGTAACTTTTTGGGCGCATGTATTTTTACATTTATTCAAGCAATCCTTTTTGGTGGTCACCACTTTAGCAGCAACAAGTTTTCCCCTTACGGTAGTGTATTGTTCACCAGCTTGATGTTCTATTGTCTGGATCTCGAATACGTTTTCGACTTTTTGTTGGTGTTTTTGGAGGAATATTATTCAATTCTATTATTTTACCAAATTGACGGTGCTTCAATATTTTCAAATTTTTCTATGTAGTTTTCTGCTAAAACTTCCCCCGTCAATACAACAGGATCTGCTAAAATAATTGCTTCGCCAATTACCATATCACCACTATTTAACACTATAATATTATCGAGAGGTTAAAACATATTTAATTAATCATCCATGATATATTTACGGATCTAATTGAAACTTAATTATTTATTACAGAAATACCTAATAAATAAACATAGTTACAAATCTTACAGCGAAATTTACACGTCTGTGTAAATTTAAGTGCCAAACTGAACTGTCATTATTTATGGATTTATGTATGAACGTATGTGGGTCGGGATTACCATTAAAATTTTCTTGACCATTTCCATACGAACCTCCAATTTAGAAGAAGTTCAAGAATTATCCTGAATATAATCCAATATGAAGAGCCAGATTGAAATTTTAACAATGAATTATGAAAATGAACTATGAATAGAATCTTTTTCCAATTTACCTTGCTGTTCGATTCGAGTGCTAGGTGATGATAGGTATTCGTTCTTACATTAGTTTTGGTGGTATCTATGAACTTGGTAGGCGGTACCCTACCGAACGAAACTTGACTACCCCCTAATGAATCAATTTTGGTGTACAATTTTGATCAAGGTTCTGGAAGTTCTGGAATTTCAAAGATGGCTACGCTAAATGAGGATCAACATTTTCTAATAATTATTGTCTTTATCGCTTTGAACGTCAATTATAGATACTTTAATGTGTTTAGTGGCAGCTATAAAGCCCAGACTGTAAATAAAATCTTGAACGTATAATTTTAAAATGAAAAATTTTAAACTGGGATTTGGAATCGTTATTAAAAAAATAACGATTATTTTCAATTACTTTGAAAGGCTTGTTGCCTTAGTTGATGTCGGTTGGAGTTATTTGCTGTAAACTAGCGTTCTCGATGTTTCTTATTGTGTCTATCAGTAAGTGCTCAGTCTTAATTTTGAACATATGTTTATCAATTTTCTTGGATAATAAAATGCTGAGTATCAACTGCAGAAATTTTAGTACACCCGTGTGTGCAAAGGTTGTACCTTTTCCCTGTCACGTGTTTCTCAATATTTTTCCTTGATCGATACCATGGCATATGGTTGAAAATTGGAGATTTACGCTAAATCGTAACGAAATAACCATCGCAATTATTTCGAATCGATTGAGCAATTCATTTTTAATTAAGCGGAATAAATTGCATACAGCAAATTGCGATTCGCTTCGAAATATATGATCAAGCTGCAATGTACAAGTAAGTCAATTAACTAACATCAATCGTTTGAGATGGCTCGTTATATTTATATTTTTCTGTGTCTGCTTATCATAAGTCAGGTAAAATATTTAAAATTAATAAAAAATTATATTTTGAATAAAAGCTGAATACTTATTAAATCTTTCATATTTTACAGTGCATTGAAGCATCGCCGAAGTCTAGTTATTATAAAAAAACCAGGAGCGGATCTTCTCTTCGATCATCTAAGTCAGGAAACGATGATGACATTTGCTGGTCATGCCTAGAAACTTTTATTATTAAGAAAGCTCACAGGCTAACTACTGAAATAGTGTACATGCTCGATAAGTTGAAGGCAGATGCTCTTGGTGAAGAAGAATTGGCATCCCGTAAATGATTTTCAACTTGTTTAGAAATAAACTTGTTCCATAATTGAAATATATAATTCAAGATCGTAAACTTATTTATTACATATTTAAAATTACCTCGAAATAATAAACCTTGTTATTCCCCTAAGACTCCAACAGTTCATAATACCACACCTTTCTGATCCCACACAGAACATAACCTTGTTGCAATGAATATCTCGCTTTGATTGCGATGGACCAGATTCACCGGGCTTCACTCATGGCACTTGGACCGGGAGATACTGGGTTCGAATCCCACCAGCGATAGGATACAAAGTGAATTTTCGTCATCGATTACGATTGGTGATGTTAATAAACACAACTATGACCACCAACTATCAGTGTTTAGGTTGACATGGGACTTGCAATGTGCATGTGATGTGTGCCTGAATTAAAAAGGGATATTAATTGACTTTAAAAGGACATTAAGTCCATTGGATAAATAATACTTTGTAAAAAAAAAAAAAAACTTTTCGATGCAATAAACTTTTTCTTTTTTGTCTTTGAAGCACCGTTTCGACGTTCGAGGTGTCTTTCTTTTAATTCATGTCGAACCCAGTTGCTAGCTTTTTGAACCATTCCGAATATTTGTAAACGTTTTGCAACAGTTGATTGATCAACATTTAATGCTGCCCTACAGCCAATTCTGGTTGTATATCAGGGCGAATAACATGATTTAGCTATTTTTTATTTACAGCACAGGACTGGATAACCACCAGGGTAAATTACAGAAATCGGACCTGCCTTAGCAATCGCAACTGTATTATTATACATTAGGTTTTTACAAACAAAAGTGTTATCATCTAGTTCTGCATATGCAGAAAATTTAAAATGTGAGATATTGATCACTCACAACTCTCTCGACCATTTTAAAATGGTGGTAATACGTGTATTTTCACGATTATTAAGTATAATTCTTATAAGTAATAAATAAGTTTACGGTCTCAAATTATATATTTCAATTATGGAACAAGTTTATTTCTAAAGAATTTCAACATCATTTATGGACGGAATGCCGTGTCTTCACCAAGAGCATCCGCCTTTATCTTATCGAGCATGTACATTATTTCAGTTGTTAGCCTGTGAGCTTTCTTAATAATAAAAGTTTCTAGGCATGACCAGCAAATGTCATCATCGTTTCCTGAATTAGATGAACGAAGAGAAGATTTTCCGCTCCTGGTTTTTTTATAATAATAAGGCTTCGGTAAAGCTTCAATGCACTGTAAAATATGAAAGATTTAATAAGTATTCAGCTTTTATTCAACATATAACTTTCGATTAATATTAAATATTTTACCTGACTTATGATAAGCAAACACAGAAAAATATAAAAAAAACGAGCCATCTCAAACGATTGGTGTTAGTTGCGTTACTTGGACATCGCATCGCAGCTGATGATATATTTCGAAGCGAATCGCAATTTGCTCGCAATTCACTGCGCTTAATTAAAAATGAATCGCCACACCGATTCGAAATATTTGCGATGATTATTTCGTTACGATTTAGCGTAAATGTCCAATTTTCGACCATATGCCATGGTATCGATGAAAGAAAAATATTGAGAAACACGTGACAGGGAAAAGATACAACCTTTGCAGACATGGCTGTACTAAAATTTCTGCAGATGATACTCAACATTTTAATATCTAAGAAAATTGATATACATATGTATGTGCAAAACCAAGACTGAGCTGATGGGCGCATCAAGAAACATGGACAACATTGGTTTAAAGTAAATAACTTACAATGGCCCTTTCAAAAAATTTAGTTTAAATTTTTTTTGAAAATCATTTTAACATTATTCTTTCTAGAATTTAAATACAGAACGGACTTGATAGCCGCCGCTAATTAAAATAAAAAATTTTAAAATTGACTAGCCAGACCGTAGAACTTTGTCAAAAATCTATGTTAGAATTTAAGGTTAAGGTTAAGCGGTTGGTTCTTCCATTAAATATAGTTAACTTCCAGAACCTTGATCAGAGTTATGATAACAATCTGTGATTCATTAAGAGATGCTCAAATTTCGATTGGTATAGCCGACCAAATTCAAAACTTGAAACAAAATTAATGTAAAAAACGAGTACCTATATCACCTCTTAGAGTTCGAATCTATATCAGCAAGGCAAATTGGAAAAAGATTTCATTCGTAGTTCATTTTCAAAAACCTCACCGAGTTTACATGAACTATACATTGAATATTAAGGAAAGGAAATGACAAATTTTAGTAAGGCATTCGGTAGGGCTTCTCACGCAATTATTATATTTAAGTTCAGAGCCCCAGGGTTTCCATCGAAAATTCAACACCGGTTGTTGCGTTGCGAAGTTCATTTTGGATTATTAAGGCAATTTAATTAAAACACTTAGAAGATTTATTTTGTGTAATAATAATTAGTTTTAAGATTAACCGAAGTCAAATTTCTACCAAATAACAAAAACTATACATGTGTGCGAATATACAAATAGTATACATTTAGGAGGAATACTGGCAACAATTGTTGCGTGATAAAAATAAATTAATAATTAAAATTAATTAAGTAAATATATGGAACATATAAAAACATAATTTTATATGATAGTATTAGTACTATAATATAAAAATCACAAATGGTTCGTCCCTGGGGTTGGTCATATGAATAACAAGCAATAACTGCAACAGTTGTTGCACGAAACTTCAATGAAAAATTTTGTTCTACAGAAGTCAAAAGTCCCATATATAGACATGGTTTTTTATAATGTACTTGGTACGTACTTAGAACAAAATTTTTCATTGAAGTTTCGTGCAACAACTGTTGCAGTTATTGCTTGTTATTCATATGACTGACCCCAGGGACCGACCATTTGGCATTTTTATATTGAAGTACATACCAACGACATTATAAAAACCATGTCTATATATGGGACTTTTGACTTCTGTAAAACAAAATTTTTCATTGAAGTTTCGTTCAACAACTTTTGCAGTTATTGCTTGTTATTCATATGACCGACCCCAGGGACCGACCATTTGGAATTTTTATATTAAAGTGCATATCAAGGACATTATAAAAAACCATGTCTATATATGGGACTTTTCACTTCTGTAGAACAAAATTTTTCATTGAATTTTCATGCAACAACTGTTGCAGTTATTGCTTGTTATTCATATGACCGACCCCAGGGACCGACCATTTGGCATTTTTATAATGAAGTACATACCAAGGACATTATAAAAACCATGTCTATATATGGGACTTTTGACTTCTGTAGAACAAAATTTTTCATTGTAGTTTCGTTCAACAACTGTTGCAGTTATTGCTTGTTATTCATATGACCGACCCCAGGGACCGACCATTTGGCATTTTTATATTGAAATACATACCAACGACATTATAAAAAACCATGTCTATATATGGGACTTTTGACTTCTGTAAAACAAAATTTTTCATTGAAGTTTCGTTCAACAACTTTTGCAGTTATTGCTTGTTATTCATATGACCGACCCCAGGGACCGACCATTTGGCATTTTTATATTAAAGTGCATATCAAGGACATTATAAAAAACCATGTCTATATATGGGAATTTTCACTTCTGTAGAACAAAATTTTTCATTGAATTTTCATGCAACAACTGTTGAACTTATTGCTTGTTATTGATATGACTGACCCCAGGGACCGACCATTTGGCATTTTTATTTTGAAGTACATACCAACGATATTATTTTAAACCATGTCTATATATGGGACTTTTGACTTCTGTAGAACAAAAATTTTCATTGAAGTTTCGTGCAACAACTGTTGCAGTTATTGCTTGTTATTCACATGACCGACCCCAAGGACCGACCATTTGGCATTTTTATATTGAAGTACATACCAACGACATTATTTTAAACCATGTCTATATATGGGACTTTTGACTTCTGTAAAACAAAATTTTTCATTGAAGTTTCGTTCTACAACTTTTACAGTTATTGCTTGTTATTCATATGACCGACCCCAGGGACCGACCATTTGGCATTTTTATAATAAAGTTCATACCAAGGATATTATAAAAAACCATGTCTATATATGGGACTTTTGACTTCTGTAGAACAAAATTTTTCATTGAAGTTTCGTGCAACAACTGTTGAACTTATTGCTTGTTATTCATATGATCGACCCCAGGGACCGACCATTTGGCATTTTTATATTAAAGTGCATACCAAGGACATTATAAAAAACATATTTATATATGGGACTTGTATAGTTGTATTGTTTTCTTGGATTATCGTTGTTCTCTATAGTTCTGTATAATATGGAGTAGTTCAGAACTATGCAGACAAGCGATATTACAAGAAAACTGTACCACTTTTATGATGGATTTTTTCGTTTAAACTTAGAAGATTATTAAATCTAATTTATTTAATTAAAAAATAATAATTTTTTAATTTTAAATTGGGCAAATTCGGAAACGCGAACTTAACTCGATTATTTTCATAAAAACGCAGCTGATTGTGTTACAGAATTTTATGTGTATTCGCCTAATTGTTTTCTAATTTTTATATCAATGTTTCGATTGTATTGCTAATTTTTATTTTAATTCGCCTAATTGTACTCTATTTTTTTTGTTTACCTAAGAGCAACATTTAGGGAAATAACTAACCAATACATATATATAGCGTATACGTATATGAGAAAATTTGGTATTTTTTTTGTTAAGTTTTTGATAGGCATTAATATTAAGTAGTTTTAGATTTACACAGGATTTTAATTTGTAAATTTTGGGGGGGGGGGGGGTTGGGGGGCGAAGTCCGAGATTCATAAATCCATGCCGGTGCTCCTTGGGTAACGCTAAATGAATCAGGCGGTGTAGTGGAGACGAGCAGGGGAAATCCTGTTTATCCCTTTATCAACCAAGAAAACAAAAAAATTGTCTCAGTTTTAGTCCAACCCACACAAATGTGTGAGTAAAAAACCATAGTATGTAATGGCGTTGTTGATAAAAAATTTCGTTTTATTTGAAGTAAAACCAACACAATTGTGTGTATAGATATAGTGTTTTTTTCGGACGAAAATAAGTTAAAAAGGAAACCTTGTTAAAGTTAGCCGAAAGTTGCCAGCCGAAAGATAATGCAGATAGTGTCTTGACTATTTGTTAAACTCTCTTTATACTCTCGCTCCTATCGATTTTTAAATTCCTATAAACTGAAATAATTTCTCCTTCACCCGAATGATGTAAACCGATGCTAAAGTCGTAAATTCTTAAGTTCATGACTGATTTTTGCTGTATTCAAGACACTATCTGCATTATCTTTCGGCTGGCAACTTTCGGCTAACTTTAATAGTATAAAAAGGAATTCACAAATGTGTAAGTTGGTTCAAAAAACATACAAAACTAAATTTTTGACATGGTACTTTTGCCCTACCCGCACAATTGTGTTAGTAAATCACTAAAGGGTTATAGTCATGGACACTACATTTCAGGGCGGGTTATTGGCGCCCTAAAACCAATACCAAACCAGCGTCTGTTCTCCAGGTTAGGAGCGGCTAAAGCGGGTGTCTATCTTGTATTAAGCGGCTCGCTATATAAATGTGTTTCAAGGTAGGACTGGATGCCTTAAGATATTCTTACCAGTACGTGTCCCACACACGTAACAAGCGGGTTGAGCGGCAGGCCAACAACCTTCCCTCATAAAAACCATTTAAGTTATGAACCCTGAACAAAGGCCTCGGATTACCATATCGGGTTCATTACAGACTCGACCTCGGAAATTGTACACGGACAACGCTTTAAAAATGGGAACATGGAACGTGCTTAGCCTCTTAAGACCTGGAGATCTCCAGAACCCTTCGAACCAAGCAAAAAGTTACACATTAGACGTATTTGCACTACAAGAGCTTAGATGGTCTAGGAATGGAATCCATGACACCACCAATGGTTACACTCTTTATCACAGCGGCCATCAGAACGGAGGAGAATTTGGAATTGGCTTCCTAATCCATCGGCGCGTGAAGCATCATATCATCGATTTCCGCCCTATGAACATGCGGATGTGCACGGTCAGACTTCGCACTAAGAAATTTAACATCACAATCGTTACTGTGCATGCATCCACCGAAGATAAATCAGATAACATCATAGATTTATTCTTTGTCGAGTTGGAGGAAGTCATCCATAACATACCGCACCACTACATTAAAATCGTCGTGGGCGACTTTAATGCAAAAATCGGTAAGAGTGCAGAAAATACATCGCACATCGGTCCCAACAGCCTGCGTCTAACTAGTAACAACAACGGCCAACGCGTCACCGACTTGGCAATAACGTACAACTTAGTTGTCTCAAGTACGTTTTTCCCACATAAGAGAATCCACAAAGTAACGTGGAGATCGAATGATGGAAGAACGGAAAACCAAATCGATCGCGTCATGGTGTCCAAGAGACACTCCACCAGCATATCTGACGTTAGATCTTACGGAGGTGCAGATATGGACAGCAATCATGTGCTTGTCACATTTAAATATAAGTGCAAACTGTCATCAACGTTCAATAGACAAGCACAAAAAACCGTTCGATGGAATATCGATGCTCTAAAAGACCAAACGGCACTGCAGAGTTACCAATCATCTGTTAATAACTATCTAGAGCGGCCCAGCAACAACGAAGAAGCATCTTCTGACATCCAGGAGCAGTGGCACATGGAAAAAGACCTCCGAGACCCCTCAATGATTGGTTCGATGATCAATGCCGCCTGATCGTCGAAAATAAATGAAAATTTCGTGAAAAATTTTTGGTTCGCAACACTAGAAGGACGCAAGCAGAATATCTCCGCGCCAGGAAAGCCACGACTAATAATACCTTCGACAAAAGAAACGCAATCATATGAGGTCATGCATTGAAAACATCAGCTTCCAAGCGGAAGTAGGAAATTCAAGGGACTGTTTTGCTAATTCCAGGAATCTCATTAAAGATTTCCACCCAATAAGTATAGCCATCAAAGACGGGAATGGAGAATTGAGAACAAACGTGGCTGATGTTTTCTCAGTATGGCAAACCTACTTTCAAAATCTGCAAAATCGGAATGACGACGTGACCCCCATTAGAGCAATAGCTAAGCCAGGTGAAGAGGTCGTTGTCGAATATCCCACAGTAGAGGAAGTATATGCAGCTATTAGTCGATTGAAAAACGGCAAGGCATTCAGTCTCGATGGAATCCCCGCAGAAATAATTAAACTCGGAGGCGCTACTCTTGCAACAAGTCTTTACGATCTCATCGTTTGTACTGGGACCAAGAAGAGTTACCGGAGAATTGGCAGACCGCGCTCATATGTCCGTTGCACAAAAAAGGCGACCGTCTTAAATGTGAAAACTATCGTGGTATAGCTCTATTGAACACTGCTTACAAAGTGTTGGCTAATGTTGTACTTGCCAGACTCATTCCTTTCGCCGAAAACATCATTGGCGACTATCAATGTGGTTTTCGTCCCAACCGATCGACCACTGACCAGTGTTTCACCGATGAGAATGATCTTGGAAAAATGTTTGAAGTACAATATAACCATACATCAATTATATATAGACTTTCGACATGCATATGACAGTATAAACCGCGATAACTTTTGGGCCGCGCTCATATGCCTAGGAATTCCAGAGAAACTCGTTTCTCTGTGCAAACTTATAACGTCTGGCTCTGTATGTAGAATCGTAATTGAGGGAACTGTGTCAGACTCCTTTGAAATAATATCTGGTGTTCGACAGGGAGATGCACTCGCGCCTGTGCTGTTAAATTTGGCGCTTGAGTACGTAGTGAGGAAAATCAACATCGAAACTTCGCGCTATATATTTAATAAATCAGGCCAAATTCTTGGATATGCAGATGATATCGTGCTTCTTGGCCGAAGACCTAGCAATATTAAAGACAGTCTTGTACCCCTTGATCGCTGCGCAAGAAGACTTGCTTTGAAGGTGAACAGTAGCAAAACTAAATTTGTATCAACACCCAGGAACATCTCCATGATAAATCTCGAAATTGGCGACCATAACTTTGATCGCGTTGAAAACTTCAAATACTTTGGGTCAGTTATAAAATCATTCAAATGGCATCTAGGCAGAAATAAAGGCTGAATCGCTGCGGCACAACGAGTTTTCTACGCCCAATCAAAATTATTGTGATCTAGACATCTATCGCAGTCGTGTAAGCTCGCACTTTATAAAACACTCATAAGACCTGTGCTGGCTTCCGGAAACGAGAGCTGGACCATGATCACTAACGATTGTAGATTGTTATCTATTTTCGAAAGGAAGGTCATTCGTTCTATCTTTGGTCCAATTAAAGTCACGAAAAATGAATATCGGATTCGCATGAACCACGAGATAAAGCAAATTCTTGGAGGTTGCGATATTATCGGATTCATCAAATACAATCGATTTAGATGGCTCGGCCACGTTACAAAGTCCCCACAACAACGGATGACTTATAAAGTGTTCCATCAAGAACCAGCCGGTGTGCGTCGTAGAGAAAGAAAACGACAACGCTAGCGTGACGACGTTGAACAAGATCTACATGCACTAGGATGTCGAAACTGGAGGACGAGAGAGATAGACCGAGGCGGTTGGAGGACCATAGTGCGGGCGGCAAAATATACTGTTAAAGTTAGCCGAAAGCTTCCAGCCAAAAAAAGGTAATGCAGATAGTGTATTTGCTATTCCAGCCGAAAGATAGTAATGCAGATAGTGCCTTTGTCCTAAGCAAAAGATGGTAATGCAGAAATTAATTTTGTTGTACCAGCCGAACATATGTTAAACTGTCGGTAATGCAGATTGTATCGATAAAAAAGATCAACTTCAATATTCAAACTGGGGTGATGATTGGGGTGGGTCTGATGGGGTAATAGGGGTGAAATTTTGATTTTCCTCATTTTTCGTCGATATAATCGTTCGTCATTCAAGATTTTGGCATATGGACACCAATCTCACTATGCCGATTCGATAGCCCATGACCATAGGTACATTCTGAGTATAGAGTTAGGGTAGGTCTGATGGGGTTATAGAGGTGAAATTTTGATTTTCTCCTTTTCTCAACGATAAAATCGTTCGTCATTCGAGATGTTGGCATATAGACACCAATCTCACTATGCCGATTCGATCGCCCATGACCATAGGTAGATTCTGAGTATATGATTGGGGTGGGTCTGATGGGGTTATAGGGGTGAAATTTGGATTTTCCTCGTTTTTCGTCGATAAAATCGTTCGTCATTCGAGATTTTGGCATATAGACACCAATCTCACTATGCCGATTCGATCGCCCATGACATTAAGTAGATTCTGAGTACGAAGAATGGAGAAAATCAAAATTTCACTCCTATAACCCCATCAGACCCACCAAAATCTTATACTCAGAATCTACCTATGGCTATCGAATCGGCATAGTGAGATTGGTGTCTATATGCCAAAATTTCGAATGACGAACGATTGTATCGAAGAAAAATGAAGAAAATTAAAATTTCACCCCTATAACCCCCTCAGATCCACCCCAACCATATACTCAGAATCTATCTATGGTCATCGGCTATCGAATCGGCATAGTGAGATTGGTGTCCATATGCCAAAATCTCGAATGACGAACGATTATATCGACGAAAAATGAGGAAAATCAAAATTTCACCCTTATAACCCCATCAGACCCACCCCAACCATATAGTCAGAAGCTACCTATGGTCATGAGCTATCGAATCGGCATAGTGAGATTGGTGTCTATATGTCAAAATCTCAAATGACGAACGATTTTATCATTGAGAAAAAGAGAAAATCAAAATTTCACCCCTATAACCCCCTCAGACCCACCCCAACCATATACTCAGAATTTACCTATGGTCATATGCTATCGAATCGGCATAGTGAGATTGGTGTCTATATGCCAAAATCTCCAATGACGAACGATTTTATCGTTGAGAAAAGGAAAAAATCAAAATTGCACCCCTATAACCCCATCAGACCCACCCCATCATGTCATGGGTTATCGAATAGTCATTTATAGTCACTTTGGGCTGGGATACTTCAATTTAATATATAATTTGTTATACTGTTAAAGTTAGCCGAAAGTTTCCAGCCAAAAGATAATGCAGATAGTATCTTGAATACAACAAAAACCAGTCATGAACTCGAATTTAGGAGAATTTAGGATCGGGTTACATCATTCGGGTGAAGGTGAAATTATTTCAGTTTATAACAATTTAAAAATCGATAGGAGCGAGAGTATAAAGAGAGTTTAAAAATAGTCAAGACACTATCTGCATTATCTTTCGGCTGGAAACTATCGGCTAACTTTAATAGGGTTAGTTTGTTTAGCTTTCGGCTGAACTAGTCGAGACACTATATGCACTATAGATTTTTTTAATTTCGGCTGGCAACTTTCGGCTAACTTTAACAAGGTCGGCAAAATCCATTTATGCGATGTGATGCTAGAGAGAGAGAGAGAGAGAGAGAGAGAGAGTAAATAAATTTATTTATATTTTTTATTTCTCATTTTATATATTTAAATTTAAGTACAATTTTTTTTATTTATAAATCCGTACAAGTGTTGACTACTAACAAGAGAGCGAGAGAGAGAGAGAGAGAGTTCTTTTAAATTTTTGCAAAGCTTATATTATCCTCTATATAAGCTACAAACGACTACAGCTCCTCAATGATTATTTACGAGAGTTAATTTAGTACTAATCTAAATATTAATCTAGTACAAAATATAATCAGATTACTTTAGAGCTTTTTCTTTGCTTAAAATTTTTCTTACATAACACCTTCCTCCTCAAGTAAGATGTTGTGCACTTTTAAAATAACCAGCAAAGAAAAGATTATTTCTAATTTAAAAGTTAATGTACATCTATAACATTATCTATATATATAAAGAAGAAAAGTAGCCGAGAAAAAACATAGGGAGGTTAGTGATCAAAAAATGTTACACCTTCCCCATGCTCACCTGTAAGCAGAAATTTACAGTTTATGAAAACTATTGATCTACTCGAGCGATTGCACCTAAACTTTGAAAGAATACGTTTTAGTAGAAGAGAAAAAATGGAGAGAGGGGGCTTAGTGAACAAAAAATGTTACACCTGTACGCAAGAATTTACAATATATGAAAATTCTGGAGCGATTGCACTCAAATTTTGAACGAATACATTTTAGTAACTGAGGAAAAGCATAGGGGTTTAATGATCAAAAATGTTTTTACTTCCCTTACTTCCGCTCACCTGTAAGGAGGGATTTACAATATTAGACAACTTTTAATGAGCACAAGCGGTTGCTCCCAAATTTTCAACAAGTACTTTTTAGTAGCCGAGAAAAATCAAAGGGGGTTTGTGATCAAAAAATGTTACACCTACCCATGTTCACCTGTAAGCAAAAATTTACAATTTATGAAAAGTTTTGAACCACTCGAGCGATTGTTCTCAAATTTTGCACCAATACGTTTTAGCAGCCGAGAAAAAACAGATCGGTTTAATGATCAAAAAACGTTTCCCCTTTCCTATGCTCACCTGTAAGGGGAAATTTACAATATATATGACAACTTTTGATGAACTCGAACGATTGCTTCCCAATTTTGCACCAATGCGTTTTTGTAGCGGAGAAAAAACATAGGAGGGTTAGTGATCAAAAATATTACCCCTTCGCCGCAAGCTCATCTGTATAAGCAGGAATTTACATATAAATGCACACTTTTGATTCACCATAGCGAGTGCTTACAAATTTAGCACGAGTACATTTTGGCAGCCGAAAAAAATCGCGGGAGTGTTAACAAATATTTTATATGTATCAATATTTGTTATATATCGACCGTAATTATTACACGATGCAGCCACCTGTAATGCCTTCTCATATCTGGAAATTGACGAAAAGATCATCAGTAATGCTTCTGCGGAACCTGGACCCGCTAAAACTATGAAATGGAATAGGGCTCTGTGTCGAAAGTCTTTTGCCGAGGACGTATTTATACCTCGCATAGCATTGATACCAACCGACCAGCCATTCAGCTTCAAATGAGTCCACTTCCCAGTTAGACTCTCATTTGCCATAACCATCAACAAAACTCACGGACAATCCCTAAAGTTTGTAGGCGTGAGTTTGGAAAGTCCTTTCTTCTTTCATGGCCAACAAATAATTTTTGTATCACACGGGCAAAACCGGGTACTTCAGCTAGTTTTATTATAAAATTTTAATACCAATCTGGTTTTTTTTTTTTTGTTAAATATTATTTATTAATTATGTGGTCTTAACCTAAAGAAGTAAACCTTAAAATTTAAATCATTCTGAACAGTTTATACTATATAATATATGAATAAAAAAATATTTTTTATGGGGAACTCCACGTTAAATGAAACCAAAACCTTAATTTTAAAAATAGCTTTCGAATTTTTATGCTACCTTTTTCCGACTCTTTAACATTCTAATTCAATTAATAAATGCAAATTTATTAAAAATTATTTGGATTTATGGAAGTTAAATACAAAAATGTAAACCCCTTTTTCTGCAACTAAAATATTCCAAAAAATTGATCAAGTTTTCACCGTTCATTTTTCATTTTATGTTTGACTTGTCGAATAATAATTTGATCCAAGTTAGTCTAGAATTATATTTCAAATAGATACGGTAAGTTCATTGCTTTTAAATTTAATTTTTTTTAATTTCAAATTTTTGTCCGGATGCCTAACAAAATATTACTATTTTTTGTATAATGATAATTGAAATATTTCAAATATTCTACAAACTAACGTAGCTTGCAATGAGCGACGATAACTTTCTTTTTTCACCAAATAAGTTTAAAATAATAAAAGTAGGCAATAATTAAATGTTAGTCATTGGGACAAAGTTTTCTGCAAGAGAATAAAAAATAAAAAATTGTAGTTTTAAAATGGCACAGAATCGTTCGCAAAAATGTTATTTAAAAAGAAAACAGGACGAAGATAAATATAAAATATATTTAGAAAAAAAACGAAAACTTAATAAAGAATACCGCGCTCGAAAAGCAGAGAAAATTGCTAATAATTCGGAGTTATTGACTATTATCCGTAAAAACGAGAGGGAGATAAAACAAAAATATCGGGAAAATTTAAGACAAAGGAAGCAAAACGTTGTGGATTATCGAGAAGCTGATTACAAGTGTCCCCAAACTTTAGGCAAAGCACTTGCGAAAGTAAGCAAGGCTTTACCAGCTACACAGACTCAAAGGGAAAGTGTGATTTCAAAGATTGCTGCAGAAGTATTTCCAAACGGAGTTTCAAAACAGCAATCCAGCCGTAACACAGGCTTATATGCCCAAACTAATAAAATTGTGATTGAATTTTATAACAACAATGATATAAGTCGAGTGTCACCATCTAAAAACGACCTAAAGTCGGTAAAAGACAGCCAGGGAAACCGAATTCTTATACCTATCAGGCACATGATGTTTAGCATAAAAGAGGCATTCGAGTTATTTAAAGATGATAATCCAAATTGTTCAATTGGAATATCAAAGTTTTTCAAACTACGTCCTCCAGAGATATTTATTATGCCTCATATTTAAATGCCTCATAACGTTTGTGTTTGTCCGACGAGAGATTTAGAGAGTATTTAAAAATTTCCCCAAAACTCTGAAAAAACTTGTGTCTGAAATATGTTGCAATAATTATAACGAAAACTGCATATTGAGCGTTTGCGACAAGTGTTTTGAAATCGAGGATTTATTCCTAATTAAGTATACGGTTACTGATGCATCATGGAAACAGTGGAAACTTGTGGAAAAGCAAATGAAAGTTGAGACTTGTTCTGAATCCACTGATGATTTGTTAAACATTTTAAAATGTAATCTTTTGAAATTTAAAAAACATTTTTATATTAAAACTGTACAATCGCTTCATTTCGATAAATTAAGAAATAATATAAAACCGTTTGAAGCACTTCTTCAGGTATCTTTGAGTATTACTTTTCTATAATTTCTAAAATTGTGTACTTAAATCAACATAATTTATTTTCAGATCGACTTTGCCGAAAACTATAAAACAATATATCAAAATGAAATTCAAGCTGCTCACTTTAGTTATAACCAAATAATTTTATTTACAGCTTGTGTTTGGACAAAAACGGAAACGATTTCATATGCAATAGTAAGTGACTGCTTATATCACGATAAATTATCAGTATGGTCATTTATAAAACATATTATACAGTTGTTTAAACAACGTTTTCCACATTTAAAAATAGATATTGTGTTTCTAATGTGTTATTCGCTGAATCTGATTTTGAAGTACCCATCGATTGGAATTTTTTTGCAACCAGTCATGGTAAGGGAGCTGTAGATGGCATTGGAGCGACAGTAAAACGAAAAATAACTTCTCTTGTTAAAGCGAATTCTTTTGAAATTTCTAACGCCACTGATTTTTATGAATGTGCATCGACAAATATTAATGGAATTGATATTCACTTAATTACTGAAAAAGAAATTAATCAAAAAAACATCCAGTTAGAGAAAAGGTGGAAGAATCTTCCTAGAATTCTTAAATTACATTCATTACACTATTTTAAAAAGACAAGTGAAACGGAGATTTCGGTGTCCTTCACGGTACAATCTGAACAAACGTCTGTTAAAATAATTTATTTTTTATTTCTATTTTCTATATTCTATGTTTTTGTCAAAATTAATGAAATATGTTGGAATAAAAATATATATGAAGTTAATAAATTTGGTTTTAAAAACCTTAAAAGTACAATAATGAACTTATAGTGTACCTATATGAGGTCAAATTATTTCTTTTTGTAAGAAAATTCATATATAGATCCAATTTTTATCACCATCTGCACATTGCATAGATCCATGCCAGCCTATACGGGCATGGAAGATGGGTCGGCCCATAGATGGGTTCTTTTGGATGATAACAAAATGTTTGTTATCACATCGATGTGAGGTCTCACCTTTTCAAAACCAAATTATGTAGTTATCAAACTACGAAAATATTGTTTCATACTTCATGAATTTAAATGAATTAAACATAAATTGATCTAGCGAATTATATTCATAATGTAATAATTATTGTTAAACATCGCCGATGTAAAATTAATACACCAACTTGCCACCTTTACTAGTCAAGTGTAAATTTTTGTTAAAAAAATTATTTTACATTGTCTAAGTAAATGTTACTTGTTAACAATAAGAAAAAGAATATAACGATCATTTGTTGATTTACACGATTTTTACGTATGACAAAGTTCTTTTAACTATTTTAAAGGTTTTGCTCCGTTTTATTTTGACAAATTGTTTTTACATTTCACAAAATGTTATTTTAATTTAGGCTAAGTAAGGAGAACTTTTTAGACTTTTACTTAGCATGGGTTAATAATTTTAAAATATTATGTTAGTATTACAATTTTAAGTTTACTAAGAGCAGGTGAAGTACATTTCGCATGGTCTCATGTTTTGCATTCGAGTATTATGACAATTTACATTGGCCAAAATTGCGAAACATATATTGTGTCTACCGAAAAAGAAATATTTACTATCATTTCTTCTAATTTTTTTTTTAATTTCGCCTTCTTTTCCTTCTTTTTCTTCTATTTTTTGTTGAACCAGGTTACTTTCTTCGCTTTCTGGTATTAACTCTTGAATGCGTTTCGTAATGTCAAGCGACAGTTGATTTATTTTTTTCGTAACCACCGCCTCTACACACGAGAAACAATATTTTTCTGCCTGTTGCTGTCTTAAACTTTTTCCATAAACCGGACCATAAACCTGCGGTGACAAAATAAAATAAATTAATTTTGTTAAGTATTTAAGAATTCGTTTTGCTGCACCGACATGAATCGTAATTAAAACGCTTGCAATCAAGAAAATATATCGACTCGTCATGTTTGCTCTACTACAAAATATAACTTTAATTGATTTATTTAATTATTTTAAAGTCACACTATTTAATTCAATAATTAAAGACGTTAGTCTCATTCTAATTATCGACGATCGGATCGAATCGTAAATTTAATGCAATTCGTTCAATTTGTTCGACATTTCAAATCACTATTGGAAAATATGATTGGTTTCGTTTGAAATCAAATTATTAATTGATTATAAATGACGAACGGCGATTTTTTTGGAGGGACCGCGTATCTTCAGAAACTGTGCAGTTATAGTACTAAATAATTTTCTTCTTAAATTTTATCGATATACAGGTAACCCTTTAAGAACACGGTATTCGAATTAACTGGTGTGAAGTTTCTAACGTTAATAAAGGTGTAGCTACACAAACTAACAAAAAAGTGTAGCGTACGCAACAAATATTTTGCAGTGTATGCAACTCATCTATATTTCACATGTAAATAATTTATAAGAAAAACCACAAAAACTAACATTAAATAAATAACTTTGAAATAAAAACAAATGAAAAATATACTGTTTAGTATGTACAAATATTAAAGTTCAAAGTTTTATGATATACTAATGTTTACCAATTGAGGTTAAACAAATAATTAAAACTCCATCCTAAAGTTTTCACAAATAGTAGACATTCTCAAATAGTGGACATTCGAGCCTATTCAAATTTGTATAGCCCGAACATATAAAAAGGGTTGGGCTCCTCTGAAAAATTTTCATATTTTGATAAAAAGTTTATATGGAAGCTGTACCTACACTCCCAACTAACACTCCATCCTAGAGTTTTCGCAATAAAGCCACTAGTATTATCAAATAGTAGATATTCAAGCCTACTCAAATTTGTATAGCCCGTACATATAGAAAGGGTTGGGCTCCTCTGAAAAATTTTCATATTACATTAAACCTATAGTTTTTTTGAAAAATTGATCATCTTTTGCTCTAGTTCAAAAATATTTCGTTAGATGTCAGTTACTTTGAGTTAACAGGCTTATATACAGCTTTGAAATTAAACTGTGCCAAATTAAAAAGGGAAAACATTATATATAAAAAACTTCTCGTTTTCGAATATTACCTCTATGCGTTCAAAAATTAAACTAGAGCAAAAGGTGATCAATTTCTCAAAAAAACTAAGTTTAATGATATGTGAAAATTGAGAGGGGCCCAAACCTTTTTATATGTGAGAGCTGTACAAATTTGAAAAGGCATTGAATGTCGACTATTTGAGAATACTAGTGGCTATATTGCGAAAACTCTAGGATGGAGTGTTAATTATGTGTTAAAACTCAATTTGTAAATTTTAATATATGATAAAACTTTAATAACTTTAATATTTATACACATAATTTTCGTTTGTTTTTAATTCGAAATTATTAATTCAATGTTAGGTTTTATGGTTTTTCTTATATAATTTATTACTAAAGAACTTAGCTTTTTATAGACAAATTAAAAATTATTTATTTAATTTACATTAAACAATTTCTATTAAATTATTCTAAATATTTCGACCTTGTGGTCATCTTCAGTAGAATCACTAAAAACAAGAAAAACAATGTCAATTTTATAAAACTAAATAAAAAACTATAATACACTGTTGTTTATAAATTATTCAACTTACATAGAATTAAAAATTATTAACAAACATATTTTAAACAAAATTTACTATACACAGCTCCATGTCAAATGATTAACTTATTTTACAACAACAAAAAATAATTTTTTCTACAACAATTATGTAAATAAAATCAGCTGTATGAAAAAAAAAAAAAAAAACTATCTATATGGACAACAATTATATATAAATACATTTAAGAAAAAGTAGGTGTGGTGTGTGGTCATTATTATCAGATGTTGTAACGGGTACACTTTGTAAATAAAAATATATATCGATCTCACACAATCACATAATGGAACATACATAACAATATTGCGCTAATACGTAAATACCAAACAAATGACGCGGTGAAAAACAATACATAAATCACTGAACAACAATTTATATGGAACAATTAGAGAACGGAATAATTAGATGAAAAGGACAGGATAGATAAAGATAGCTATGTTAATAAATATAGGTAAATGAACTCAAAAGTAAATAAAAATTGGATAGAAATGATTACATGATACTTAAAATTAAACAGCCGCGAAAAACCTGATTCAATATTGAAAATGGTGGGAATATTATATTAAATTTTCGTTAGTTTAGTTTAACATAAGAATTGTTTTAGACATAAAATATAAAACAAGCATGTACTATAAACTTCAGAGAAGACTTTCACGATAAGCATAAACGCAATAATTGGATAAACACCAATTAGCGATATCATAACAGTGACGTCTACTTGTTACTATTTGATGTGTAATGGATTTGTGCTAACGTATTAAACTTAGGTAGTTCAATTGGAGGCCTCTACAGTCCGTTTTATAGTTTACAGTGTTCCTATTCTTAGTAATGTAACACATTTCCTTAAAGGCCCTTCTTTTCTTTTTTTGTTCGAAATCAAGAATTGATGCTTGTTCAAAATTAAAATTTTTTGTACATTCAATTGCATGTTTGCATAATGCACTCCTCATGTGTGTTGTGTTTCGTTGATGTTTTTTTGTGTATCTTACATCAGTTTCATGTTGCTTTACTCTCATTGTTATTGATCATTGTTTTGATGTTTCTCCAACATAACATTTACCACAGTCGCAAGGAATTTCGTAGATTACTCCCGCTCTCTTATCCTTCGGGATTGTGTCTTTCATATTCTTATATGACTTAGCCAGGGTGTTAATAATTTTAGTGCCTATTTTGTTGGTGTATTTTGGGTTTATAAGATATTTTTTAATTTTTTCTGTTAGATATGGTACATAGGTGATTGAGCCTCTTATCAATTTGTTTTCTAACAAATGTGGTGCTCTGTTTTGTATATTGGTGTTCTTGTATGTATATAAACATTTTGTTATTAATCGATTTATAAGAAGTGTTGGGTAATTATTTTTAGCTAAAATTTTGTGTATTGTCCTTATATTGTTTTTCCTATGTATGCCATAAGTTGCATACACTGCAAAATATTTGTTGCGTACGCTACACTTTTTTGTTAATTTGTGTAGCTACACCTTTATTAACGTTAGAAACTTCACACCAGTTAATTCGAATACCGTGTTCTTAAAGGGTTACCTGTATATCGATAAAATTTAAGAAGAAAATTATTTAGTACTATAACTGCACAGTTTCTGAAGATTTGCGGTTCCTCCAAAAAATCGCCGTTCGTCATTGATAATCAATTAAAAATTTGATTTCAAACGAAACCAATCATATTTTCCAATAGTGATTTGAAATGTCGAACAAATAGAACGAATTGCATTAAATTTACGATTCGATCCGATCGTCGATAATTAGAATGAGACTAACGTCTTTAATTATTGAATTAAATAGTGTGACTTTAAAATAATTAAATAAATCAATTAAAGTTATATTTTGTAGTAGAGCAAACATGACGAGTCGATATATTTTCTTGATTGCAAGCGTTTTAATTACGATTCATGTCGGTGCAACAAAAAAAATACTTAAATACTTAAAAAAAAAATTTTATTTTATTTTGTCACCGCAGGTTTATGGTCCGGTTCATTACGAACGTGAAGTCCCCCGGTTAGATGGTGTTGGATGGGAATATAGGTTAAAATAAGGTTACAAACAGCATATGATGAGATGCCCCGTAGGTATGAATTAAATAACCTAACCAGTCTATTATGACTGAAGCCGAATACATATGATGAATATTAGTATCCCTTACCTCAACCACAACTAACCCAAATTAATAAACTAACAAAATCTAATCTAGAGTATGAATTTAAATGAGTCTAACAAATTAAAATATTTAAGTAGTTAGAATATGACTTTGCTGCGGTTATCGCCTTAGTTGTTTCTGTGACTAACATCCTTTCCTAAATAACCTTATCTGTTAAGGATGCAGGCCGGGCCTGGGCCCGCATGATGCTGAAATATTATTCGCATTCAGATATAATTTGTTATTTGATTGTTGATATTTCAGGATTATGGTAACATACCTAGGATCGCCGTTATGGTTGGCCTGTACGCCTCTATCATATCATATGATATCATATCATAGGTACGCTATCTGATTTTATTGGGATACTATGTTACTAATGAAATACGACATTATATTCACGTATAATACGTCTAATGGATTCACGTTCTTCTTGATTTAGGTGTGACAAAGAAACAGATGACTCAATGGTTTTTATTAAATCCTTGGCTAAAAATTGGAAAGGTTTGTCATTAGTATTTATTAAATAAAGAGTAACAGCTGCTCGCAATCAACAATTGTATTTCCAAGAAACACACCGGATATTATCTCCTTAGATAAGCACAAGTATTCCGCGTTGTCTTCGATATTGTTACACCTTACATTAATGATCTGTTCACTTCTTGGAGGAATCATTAATTTAGAAGAGGATGTTATTAGATCAAGGAGAATTGATGTAGCTTCAAAAGGAATTTCTAAAGTAAGATTCTCAAAGTCTATCTTGCATTGCCAAGAGCCAAAAAATCCTTACCAATAATTTATTTATTCAAAAAAATATAACGAATTTTGTGCCGAAATAACGGCAGAAGCAAATTCGCGTAATACATAAAAATTCAACATAATCCTAATATTTACAAAATTAAATGTTTAAAATGAAAAAAAAAATGTGATAAAAGCTTACAATAATATGACTAAGATATTACAACTATTACTACCATTACCATTACTACTACTTTTTCTACTAAATTTCAACTTTATAATATGTGACTAAATACAACAAGTTTTATGCAATAACCCTGAATAAAAAGAAGATATCAACAGTTTTAAATAGCCATTGTTTAACTTTAGGTAGAAAGGACTTCAAATGAATGTCCTTATTAATGTAAATTGGTAACGCATTAAAAAAAGTTGGCGCAGCGACCAGAATAGAGCGACGGAAGTGGTTATTGAAGAATCTTGGGATGTTACAAAGAAATTGATGGTTACCGCGAAAATTGTAACGAAAATCGCTTCTCATTATTTGTTGATCACTTCGATTAAAAAAAACTCTCAATAAATTCCAAGATGGTTCAGTTGTTGGTTTTCTTAGATATATTCTCAAAATCATTTTTTGTAGAACATATAAAGGATACAAAGTAGCAGCAAAACAACCACCCCAGCATGATAATCCATATTCCAATTTAGTCATAACTAGTGCATGGTAAGCTATTTTTAGAACACCAAGATATTTAAACGAGTCAACTGGTTCGATATCAAAGCACTGAGAGTGGCAACCAATAGACGCACATTCATACCTGCTGATTAAAGGTACCAGACAATTTAAACAACATAAATTTAGTTTTCCGGCTTAAGATCAGGCGATGCTTGTCGAACCACGGGAGTAAAACTTATCAGAATTGATCATCGAAATAACGTTACTGGGAGAATCCCCACAGTAAGCCAGAGCTATGTCATCAGCAAACCCGGTAGAATAACCATGAAGATTCAATTTAGATACGGAGTTTATATAAATGAGAAACAGGAGAGGCCCTAATACTGAACCCTGGGGAACACCAACGTCTATAAATTTCGGATCGCTTATTTTATCATTTATCTTAACTCTCATCGATCTACCATCTAAATACGATGCTAACCACTTATTTGCCAATCCCCTAAACCCTATATCATACATAATAGATAGCAGAAGCTTGGGATCAACCATATCAAAGGCTTTAGCTGTATCAATAAATAAAGCACCGCAACTATTACCTTTATTTAAACCAATATTGATTGTATTTAGGAACTCTAACAAGGCCGATTCGGTACTCATACCATGACGAAAACCATATTGATGGATACTCAGCACACCTAGATGACGTGTTGCTAGAGTCAAATTTAGCACCTAAATCTTTAGCAACACTATGGAAAAATAAAAGTTAAACTCATTGGCAATTTCAAGATCACTCGTAAGAAGTTCTCCGTTCTGTGCTAAAATAGATTTGACTAGTGACGTGTTAGGTTTACGAGTCAGCTTCAAATTCCGGTTTAAAAGTTGAATCATTTTTTGACCTACGTTGAGATATTCGTAAATCAGAATTTTTCTTTTTAAAACACTGATTTATATGATGACCATCGTTTTTGCAATAAGCACACGAAATAATTCTTATTGAAGGGCGATGTATAGATGATTGTAAATTTTGATTTGAAACTGTTCGAGAGTTTTTGCTAAATTATATGTCGGGCATTCGAAAAACATCTAGACCATCCTTAGGTTATCCTTAACGGTCATATTAAGTGATATACATATACACCCATACCGTTATATACCGCGATACCACTTACGCGGGCTTTTGGAGCGTAAGATCAACAACCCTACTCGGATTTGGGCAAGCAATGATATTGCGTGTTTTTGTCGTGTTACAACTATTAAACTCGTGAAATATTTGTTGTGCAGTGATTCTATTGCTAAATTTTCAAATATCCACGGTACTTAGATATATGTATATGGAAATATCCGTTATATATTAACACCGAGACGCATAAATTGGATTGACACAACATGTTAGCCAGTGACAAGGCCTTGTAACGGACAGCATGTAAGTAAGTACTTAATATTTTTTTTTCTATAATATAACCTACATACTATGTGTTGCATTAATATTTGTGCTCATGAAAAAATTATTTTAGTTATGTTTCCTAAATTATAAAACTCTTGTAATTTTTTTTTTTAAATTTTTTATCGTAATGTAATTAATTATTAAATTACGTTTCATTTGGCATACAATTTATAAAAAAATTATCAGGATTTACGAATAAAAAAACGAATTTACTCTGTTGCAAAAGTATTTGTGTTAGCAAAATTTAAAAAAAAAATCAACAAATGGTGCATTGAAATAACTGTTTCAGCATTTGTTTTTCAAAAATACACGTTTTCAAATAGTTTTGCAAGTTTCATTGTGTTGTGAGCACTGATATATAACTCATGGATACGGTATACATAAAAAGCTGTGGTATGAAAAACAAAACTAAAAATCGTACCTAATGTGCGATAGAGAAAGCAAAAATGTATCTTCCTTGTCTAGAATTTCGAATTTTCGGAAACCAAATTCAAATTTGTGTCAGTTAGACTACAAAAAAACAGTTGACATACACTTGATAAAATGCAAGATTTATCTGAAAAAGTAAAATCAAAAAGCATTGCTAAGTGTGTAGTAATGGGTTGTGAAACAAAACGTGATAATAAAGTTTCAAATGTAACTCTATTCTCGTAAGTACATGCTATAGAGTAAATTAGTTTCAAAATAAATGGTAAATCATTTTTTTAGATTTCCCAAAGATTCAACTCAAAATAAAATATGGTGCGATAATTTGGGAGTTGCAAATTGGATTCAAGCGAAGTACGATAAATTAAGAGTTTGTTCTTTGCATTTCCCATCACATTTTTTGATTTGGGCTGGAAAAAGGTACATCTTAAATTCAAAGAGTGTGGCACCTAACAAAATTACTGGAAATGTAATAAAATTAAAATTTCTATATAATTTATTTAATTTATTAGTACATAATTAATATAATTTTTAAGTTGGAGCAAGAAACATTTAATCTAGAAAATGCGACGGAACCTTGTACACCTAAACAGCAGTGTGATGTATGACCTAATGAAATACTATATAATGTTTCAGAAATTATTTTGAATAATTAATCTTAATTTTGTGTCATCGTTATTTTAGGGATCGTTCATTCAAGCCCAAAAAATACACGAAGATGACAAACTTGCTACCCGCTTTAGCGAATTAGACTCTGATCTTCATATTTCGAAGAGTTACGATGACAATCGGCCAAGTACATCAATAGGGTTCATTCATGATGTACAAGTTGCTGAAGACTCCGAACGGCCATCAACATCACTTGGTTTTTGTAGTTCCAATTTATATACAGCACCGTCCGCTGAAGTTATTCCTGTAACTAAATATTTGAAATTAGAAATGCGCATAAAAGAAAAAGATAATCTAATTCACAATTTAAGAAGGCAATTAAAAAGAAAAGAGGACAACATATGATATATTGGAAAAATTAAAGAATGAGAGTTTGGTGAACGAGGAATGTGCCACTATTATAAAACATTCAGCAAAAGGAGTTCCTGTTGAATTATTTAGGAGATATGCTTCGAATGAATCGTTAGACAAAATTACCAAAACTAAATATTCAGAGGAGATCAAAACATTCGCGCATACATTACATTTTTATTCGCCAAAGGCGTATAATTATGTACGCGATGTTTTTAAATGCGCTTTACCACATCCTGATACAGTGCGTCATTGGTATTCAAAGATTGATGGTACCCCAGGATTCACTCAACAAGCATTTAATGCAATTAAAATGAAAGCTAATTTGTATAAGAATGATGGGAAGGAATTATGCGTAACTGTGATGATGGATGAAATGGCAATTATGCGAAAAACTGAGTTGGTGGGCGGCCGATTGCTGGGACAAGTTGATTTGGGACTCCAATATTCAAATGATTGTGAAGATGAGGCAGTAGAAGCTCTAGTCATTATGGCAGTAGGCATGACGGAGCATTGGAAAATACCAATTGCATATTTTTTAATAAATGGGATTACGGCAAATATGAAAACAGAAATCATTAACATGACGATTGAGAGATTAACGGATGCAGGCGTCAAAATTGTTTCGGTTACTTGTGATGCTAAAGTCAAACCAAAAAATGCTTGAAAATCTAGGAGCTGTTCTCGATGTGAATGACCCTAAGCCCTGGTTTCATTTCAAAGGTAATTTAAATTGAAATAATTTTTAAAGAATAACGATCATTTTGTGATCAGGTACATATACATATATAAAATACTATTATGTAGAAAAGTTAAAATTTTTATATGAAATTAAATGTTTCATATTTTTCAGGAAATTTATCACAAAAAATATTTGTGCCACTCGATGCATGCCATATATTAAAACTAACAAGAAACCGGCTATACTCAGAAAAAGAGCTTAAAACTGATGAAGGCACCGTACGATGGCAATATATTGAAGCTCTACATAATATTCAAATAAAGGAAGAGTTTAAGCTTGGAAACAAACTTTCGAAAGCACATGTGCAGTTTCAGCTAAAAAAAATGAAAGTTTCCATCGCAGCTCAAACGATGAGCCAATCAGTAGCGACTGCAATAGAATATTGCAACAACGAATTGCACTTGCCAGAATTTGAAGGGAGTGAGCCAACCATAAAGTTTTTAAGCATGATAAATTCAGCTTTCGACTTACTTAATTCCCGCAATCCTTTCGGTAAAGGTCTCAAAGCACCTCTTAATAGACGCAACGTAGGTCGATGGATGCCACAAATAGTTGAAATTACTAAATACCTAAGTAACATCAAACTGATCACCAATATTTCAATTTACGATACTAACAAATGTACGGGTTTTTTTTGGGCCTTTACCTAGGGCTTATCATGATTAAACAACTATACATAGATTACGTGGAAACAGATTATTTAAATTATATACTAACATATAAATTAAGTCAAGATCATCTCGAGTTGTTTTTTTGTGCTATGCGATCAAGAAGTGGAAACAATAACAACCCCACACCAAGACAGTTCATTGCCGGTTAAAAACAATTACTTGTGCACACTAAAGTACGAAGTTTCGCGGGCAATGCCAGTGAAAGTGATGAAACCAAACTGTTAGATTCTATGTGTCATCTTCCTTTATCTAAAACAGATGGTAAAGTCAATCATAAGTATTTTATTTTGAAAATCAATTTTATTTATCTACTTACAGGTGATGTTCCCGTGGCGAGCTGCAGCTATCGGGGGGGTCACAGGTGGTGGATAGTGAACGGCCTATCGATAGGTAGGTTAGCGGTGAATTAAATAAGCCGTCCCCAACCGCAGCTCTGCTGGGAGGAGAGTCTCAGAGAACGGGGGAATGGTTAACCTCCGCTCACTAAATTCTGAGTGCCTAGGATACCCAGTAGGGAAAGGCGAACTGATGGCGCCTTAAAACCATCGACCACAACCACGGTGAACCGAACGTCCGTCTCCTTGTGCTCCCGAGCCTTCAGGTAATGAATGGGGAACCCTATAAACGGGCATCTCATGAATGAAGTGGGTCCCATTGGCTTGGGATATCCATATGAATGGTGAATGAGGGAGTGAATGCGGGAGGAGGACGGGGGTGCGGGGGGGCGGGGTGCTCGGCGAACCAATGGGCTGGATTAAGGTGTTACGCGACCCGTGCTGATAATCGGCTAGACTGGGGGCCCATTTAACAAAGCCCAGTCGTGAACGGAGCCCTCTGGATACCTGGCGACCTCCAGTTGTATTTAGCCTTGCCTGCGTACACGGATCTCTGCGCAGGTCGACTTATATTTCTCCGACACTCGTGGGAACAACATGGAAAAAAGTAATCAAACACAAAATAAAGGGGCCGGCACCCTTCAAAAACCGGAGGAAGGGAGTAACTCTAACCGCGAAGGTGGAGCTACATCTGTAGGAGTAACGGTAAGCGACACTTTGGCATCGAAGCCAGGTGGAAGTGGATCCGTTAAAGGAGATAAGGGGGGAGTGAAGGAGATCCCTCCTTCGAAGCGTCGATACAGGGAGAGACGGTCGGCGTTCAGGGTTTTGGAAAGACTGGCTGCGACCCCTGAGGGGCAGCTTACAGTCGAACAACGTAAGTCTGTAGCATGGGCTAAGGAAACTGTCGGCTGTGACAGCTCGGAAAGGGCCCTTGGGTCTAAAAGACAGAGGTCCCAGGATGAGTTGGAACCGGGTGACAGTAAGCGGGCCAAGGTGCAGGCAGACAAGACGTCGGGTGCTCCTAGGGATCGGAAACTGAAGCTATTCAGTGAGATCCTAAAGGAGCACGTGCTGGTGCTAGCCGTCATTGACAGAAGTCAAGAAGATGGGAGCATCACGTCAGAGAAGTGGAGAGTAGCGCATAATGCACTAAACTCCATTTTTCTACGGATCCTGAGAGAAAATCCGGGATCCACTCCATCCTACAGAGATGCGGGATGGTACCAGGGGCGCGTGAAGTTGACTGCGTGCTCAGACCAGAGATCGGCTGACCTGTATAAGAGAGCGGTAGCCGAAGTAGGCGAGGTATGGCAGGGTGCGAGGCTTGAGGCAGTCTGCAGGGAGGAAATCCCGAGCAGGCCGAGGGCACGTGTATGGCTGCCAACCGAGCCGGAAAAGCCGGAAGAGATCCTCGAGATCATCCGGGCCAGCAATCCCGATCTTCCGACCGAAGACTGGAAGATTGTAAAGCGAGAGGAGGCTAAGGGAGGCTTTAGATTGGCAATCATGCTGATCAACAAAGAGTCCCTGGCTTCCCTCGCAAAACTAAAGGGGGTGATCAACTTCGGGTTCGGGTCGATCACCCTTAAAGTATATAAAAAAGATGAGACCGAGGCGACTACGAAAGACCAGCCTGGGAGTGACGGTGAACGAGCTCAGCAGGAGACGGTCAAGCGGGCTGAGGACAGCCGGGAAAGTGCTTCGGACGCAGGAAATGTCGTTACTGGAGGTAGCCTCCTCTCACTGGAGTCTGATGGGGACATCCTGTCGGGCTCTCGACGAGAGGAGGATAGCGGCCGGAACAACGAGTCAGATGGCACTACCCCGATGCAGGGGGTGCAGGTAGAGGTGAGTAAGGTTGACTACAATGTTTAGCATTGTACAAATAAACCTACATCACACGAAGGCTGCCTCGGCAGCTCTCGTGCTCAGACTGACTAAGTCTGATGACGACTTAGTGTTAATCCAAGAACCTTGGATTAACAATAACAGGATCTGTGGCCTCAGAATGAAAGGGTATAAATTACTATACTCAAGCAACTCTGACAAGATCAGATCCTGTATTTTAGCGAAAAATAACTTGAATATTTTTCTCCTTCCTCAATTTAGTAGCGGTGATGTTACAGCAGTGAGTGTTGAGGCTGGCTGTGAAAAATTATGGCTGGCCTCAGCCTATATGGATCGTGAAAAGGGGATTCCACCGGATAACCTGGGGGAATTAATCCGGGAAGCAAATCACAGAAGGGTAGGTGTTATACTCGGATGTGATGCAAACGCACATCACACCATATGGGGAAGCACAGACATCAACGAGAGGGGTGAGTTATTTTTTGATTATTTATTAAATACCAACCTTTTAGTTTGCAATATTGGACGAGAACCGACATTTATTGTTAAAAATCGACAGGAGGTTCTAGATGTGACCTTTGCGTCGGAAACGATTTTTCATATGATCAGAGGGTGGAGAGTGGCGAAGGAGCACTCATTCTCTGATCATCGATATGTAACGTATAACCTCGAAATTAAACCTGTAGCCCGGAAAGCCTTCAGGAATCCCAGAAGGACAAACTGGAACAAATATAGGGAAGTGTTGGGAGAACTACTGCCGCTGGAGGTCCCGGGACCTCCGGCGACGGTAGAAGAATTAGACTGCATGGTGAATATTTTCACAAGAGCGTGCAATCTTTCATTTAATGCTGCGTGCCCCCTGATAAAGCCTAGGGGCAGGCAGAAGCCGATATGGTGGACCAAAGAGCTGGGAACGTATCGGAGAGTGTGTAGGACAGCTTTTAACAAAGCTAAGAGCACAAGGGAGGTTCGGGATTGGGACTTCTATAAGGAGGACCTAAGAAGGTACAAAAAAGAGTTGAAGAAGGCACAAAGGGGGTCCTGGAGACTCTTCTGTTGTAGGATGGAGGAGGTCTCTGAGACTTCTCGCCTTAGGAAAATTCTAGCTACTAACCCAACCAGTCCTAGTTATTTAATTAAACCAGACGGGTCATGGACAACTTCAAGTGCGGAATCATTGGAGCTCCTTATTGAGACCCATTTTCCGGGAAGCTTTGAAGACTCGATGGAGCCTGGAGCTCATCGAGCAACACCTTCATTAGAGATGGAGGGCATCTTGAACAGGGAGCGAATCCGGTGGGCGCTGAACGGTTTTAAGCCGTATAAATCGGCGGGCCCGGATCGGATTATACCAGCAGAGATCCAAAGGAATTCGGCAGTCATCCTCCCCTGGCTGGAGGGTATTTTCAGAGGGTGTCTGAGACTAGCTTATATTCCTAGGAAATGGATGGAGGTCAGAGTGGTCTTTATCCCGAAATCGGGAAAAAGCTCACATGCCTATCCAAAGGACCTGAGACCTATAACTCTATCATCCTTTCTGTTAAAAACCTTGGAAAGGTTGGTAGATGTAGGCACTCGATCAAAAATTGAGCCCAGGAATTGGGCAACATCGCAGCATGCGTACTGTAAGGGTAAGTCGGTGGACACAGCTCTGCACGATCTAGTACGCATGATTGAGAAGTCAATTTACTCGCAAGAGTTCTGTATGGTAGCATTTCTCGACATTGAGGGCGCCTTTAATAATGTAAAAACGGAGGCGATCATGGAAGGACTGCTACCTTTGAACGTGGATTACCCCATAATAAGGCTGATAAATCAGATGCTGGTAAGCAGGATTATTACTTCGGAACTGGGGGAGGCCACCATTAGAAGGCGGGTGGTTAGAGGAACCCCTCAAGGAGGTGTAATGTCCCCCTTTCTTTGGAGTGCGGTGATGAATGGTTTGCTGTTGGAACTGGAGAGAGAGGGGATAGGGGTTGTAGCATATGCAGACGATGTAGCGTTGGCTGTCTCTGGCAAATATCTGGGTACGATTAAGGACGTTATGCAGAATGCGCTCCTGATCGTTACGAAATGGGCCAGCAAATGTGGATTAGGGATCAACCCTTCCAAGACTGAGCTGGTACTATTTACTAAGAAGTATAAAATTCCGGTAGTTAGCCCTCCTACCGTGAACGGCATTAGGCTGGCTTTTGCTGACAGAGCAAGATTTCTGGGCATAATCTTGGATAGTAAGCTCAGCTGGAAGCCTAACATTGTGGAAAGGGTGAATAAGGCTAATGTAGCCATTTACTCGTGTAGGAACGCCATAGGTAAGAAATGGGGTCTGAAACCAGAGCTGGTGCACTGGCTCTATACGGCAGTGGTAAGACCAGTGCTGACGTATGGGGTAGGCGTGTGGTGGCCAGCTCTGGAGAAGGCAACATATATAAAAATGATGGAAAAGGTGCAAAGAACGGCCTGCATGCTTATAAGCGGGGCACTTAGGTCAACACCTACACGCGCTTTGGAGGTTATGTTCCACCTTCTTCCAATCGAATTTTTTGGTAAACAGATAGCAGCCAATGTGGCTACGAGACTCTCGGCTGTCTCTCAGTGGAAGTGTCTTCACGCGGGACACTCGACGATAACTAGATCGCTAAGGGAAGAACTGGCGAATCTAGATTATATTAAGCCAACGTTGTGCTTCGATAAAGGTTTCCGGACCATCTGTCCTTCGAGAGAATCTTGGAGGGACGGATCAATACTGGAAAACGAGGCACTGCAATTTTTCACGGACGGCTCTAAGCTAGACGGTAAGGTAGGAGCCGGAGTCTTCTGTGAGAAGCTTAACGTTAATATTTCCGTTCGTCTCCCTGACTACTGCAGCGTGTACCAGGCTGAAGTGGTGGCGATAGGCGAAGTCGTGACATGGTTGAAGCATAATGTGGTATCCGTGAGGGATATCGCAATTTATGTGGACAGTCAAGCGGCAGTCAGGTCGCTGGAGGCGGTTTGTCTGAAGTCACGGGTGGCGCTGGATTGCCGATCATCTCTTAACGAGATGAGCGAGTATTTCAGCATCCAGATAATCTGGGTCCCTGGTCACTCGGACGTCACGGGAAACTGCAGGGCGGACGATCTAGCTAGGTACGGTACGACTCTCCAGATACAGCCGGGAAGGGCGGGTCTGGGGAGGCCTATAGCAGCACTCAAATTGGCGCTCAGTAAGCAGGCAAATGCCTTGACAAATGAGAGGTGGACCAACTCTCTCACGTGCAGGGTAGCGAAACAGGTTTGGCCAAAACTGGACCTGAAGCGCTCCAAGGCACTAGTATCCCTAGGAAAACGAGAGTTAGGATTGGTCGTAGGGATACTGACAGGACACTGCCTTTTTGGGGAACATGCAAGAAGGATGGGTCTACAGACTAATGACTTTTGTAGAAGTTGTTTGGACGAAGAGGAGGAGGAGACGTTAGATCACTTCCTATGCTCGTGTCCGGCACTATCATGCAGAAGGCATAAGTACTTAGGTGTGTACAGTATGGACAGCCTTTCGGAACTCGCGGGCTGTAGAGTGCGAGATATATTACGCTACATAAGTAGCTCTGGATGGTTTCAACGGGAGTAAAGGGGAGATAGGATCCTGTAGTATCACAATGGGCCACTACTGGCCTAAGTGTGCGATAGCAGCCACTCTAACCTAACCTAACCTAACCTACAGGTGATGTTCAATATCCTATTGACATATATGACTTGGATGAAGATGATATTAACAGTCCCAATAGAGAAACTAAAGTTCTCATATCGGAATTTTTAGAACGGAATATTACATCACCATTTCTAGAGAATGTTATCGGATACATTAGCGGCTACGTAGTGCGGATGACACAAAAGGTCATAAAATGTAAAGAGTGCATTAACTCACTCTACTCTGAGTACGGCGGTGTACATCCAACAGCACTAAAACTTTTATTTCACAAAACCAGGGGAGGTTTCATTATTCCATCTAAAGATGTAACTGATTTATGTCTTATCACGAATAAATATTTCAAAAATTCCGATATAAATTTAGAACTTAAACATCAAGATTAACGACTGGCATTACGCATATTAAATGAATTGAACATTTCCGGATTATTTCCAGCATTACACGACCATCAGTTTCATACGGAAATTCATAATAACCATATTTATAAATTAGCTAAAACGGTAATTAAATGTTTCATCAAAATAAAATTTTCTCAAATAGCTAAACAAATTAATGAATCAAATACCACACATATGCGGCAACAGCTAAGCAGGTTAATTATTTTCCGACACGAGTGAATTTAATTACATATAAATTATTCTATATTCTATTTATATTTATGTATTATTCAATAAATACAAGTACACTACGCAATGGTAGTAAAACCATTATTGAAGAAAAAATGAACTTTGTTTATTTTATTTACGTTTGACATTTATGTCGAATTTTCCATATATTTTTTGCTTTTGTATGTTGTTTTACAGATATGTACTTCATATTTCAAGGAGAAAATACGATTTTTTTTTTAAATATGTTTTGAAATTACGCAGCTGTGTATTATTTATATAATTATAATTTAAAGAATTAACAATTTGGGAAATTTTATTGTCTATCGTATGTTTATTAGGAAAAAGAAAACGATTTCAAATAATTTTCGGATTTGTCTTGGTTCGAGTGCGGCTCTTATTTTACATTTTCGGTAATACGATTTTCGAGTGAGAGGTGTATATAATACAAGCGAGTGGAATATAAAAAAAAGTTGTACCATATTTTGTTGTTGTTTTCTATAGTAATTTAGTTTTGTACCCTATCCATGTTATATAGATCAGTGGTTGTGAGCATTAAAAATCGTGACAATATGCCAAAAACCCGCGAACTGAGTATTGAAACCCGATCTGCAATTGCGGCAGAATATAATTTGGGAATCTCAGCCGAAGAACTGGCGAAAAAGTACAAGTGCCATAAAAATACCATTTGGTATCAAGTTCGGAAGCAAAATATTTGCGGAACGTTGCAAAATATCGGAGTACGCCACCGACCAAGAATAACTAATGCCAGAGAAAATGCTTACATCACTCGATGTATGCTTACAAATGCACATTTAAGTCAACGAGGTCTTGCTAAAACTTTAAAGGATAACAAAAAACTTCAAATACACCATTCCACAATTTCTCGTCGTTTAAAAGAAGCTGGGGTAAAGGCCTATACATGCACCAAAAACTTTTATATTTCTAAACAAAATAAAATAAAACGGCTGTTGTTCACAAAGCAGCATATGAACAAGCCCCCCGAACTTTGGAGAAACGTTTTGTATACTCACGAATCTTCGGTATCGTTAGACGGATCTTGGGGTCGCAAATTTTATTATTCGGAGCCAGAAAAGGTAAACAAACGTCGTGTTTATGCTACACAACGTCAAGGCGGTGGAGGAAATCGTATGGTTTAGGGTTGTATAACCAATCTCGGAGTAGGACCACTAGCATTGGTGTCTGGAAAAATGAACCAAATGACCTATTTGGAACTGCTGAATGATGTAGCATTGGTAGCTGGTTCAAAAATAATTGAGCTTGACTTCATTCTTCAGCACGACAATGCCCCTGCCCATAAAGCATTTGTTGTGAGCAAGTTTATAAATGATTTGGACCAACAACGCATAAATTGACCACCGCAAAGCCCGGATTTAAATATTATAGAAAATGTTTGGGCTTATGTAAAATGAAATATACCATATAGAGTTGGACGAAGCAAGCAGGAGTTATGGGATGAGATTGTTGAGGTGTGGAGTAAAATACCTCTAGAATTTATTTCCAAATTATTTGACAGCATACCCAGAAGACTAAATGAGGTCATATTAAATAACGGTGGGCAGCCTAAATATTAAATTTAAATAAAATCAACAAAATAATATAAATTAGTAACGTTTTTTATTAAAACTGTCCCAACACAAATACTTTTGCAACAATAATTTGTAACACAATTACTTTTGCAACAGAGTAAATTCGTTTTTTATACGTAAATCCTAATAATTTTTTTATAAATTGTATGCCAAATGAAACGTAATTTAATAATTAATTACATTGCGATAAAAAATTTAAAAAAAAAAATTACATGAGTTTTATAATCTAGGAAACATAACTAAAATAATTTTTTCATGAACACAAATATTAATGCAACACATAGTATATTTCTACATACATATACATATTTTATCTCAAATTTACTGTCTTTATCGATTAATTTATATAAATAATTGGTAGTTCACCTAATTTAATTACTGGCTACAAGTAACTACCTGTAATTTTGGTTAATATATTTGCGTACGTTGTTGTATTTAATACTGTCAGGTTCATGGAGTGCATGCCTAATCATTCAATATCTATTTAACTTATTTTACCTGTCTAATTTAGTTTGTCTATTTACAATAAAACAAAGGAAAAAAAATAATTAAAAATCAAACTTACTATTTCTAATTGAGTCGTATCCTCATGGATAATATACAGTGCTAGAGTCTGTTATGTCCTTGATGTTTGTTTAAAGTATGCCTGGGCGTGAGTTACGTTCCACTTCATCACTGTAACCATCGTATAATATCATCATACAATGTAGTTGCAAAATATAATTCGATCTTATATTCTTATTAGTCAAAACAAAATGTAATGTGATTCTAAAATAATGTAAAGTGCATCGCACTTAAATAAAAGAACACATATTGATGATTCGACATAATGTAATATAATATGATTCGAACTAAAAGTAATGTTAAGAAGATGAAATAAAATTAGATTTGTTAAAGTAGCTGATCAAGCCACAACTAAATAATTTTAATAAAATAATAAAATTATATAAAAGTTTTAGAATACAAAAAAAATATTGTTAATAAAATACATTTATATAAAAGTTTAAAATAAAAATATAATAGTTTTATTTTCAAACACATATTTGGCGCAGTTTGTAAAGGATTTTCAAAAGGAAAATCGGGTGTACATACCAACAAAAAAAAATCATTGTGTTATTGTGCTAACCGAAATATAAACTTTTCTTGTGTTAAGTGTAGAAGTTCGCGTAACTAAATACGGTTCCGAGTGAATATCGGAATAAAAAGAATCTACCAATCAAGAACAAAAAGTGTTATAAAAGTGGAAAATCTACGTGGGCAACGACGTTTTTTTCGGTGCAATAATCGACAAGGGTATGCAGCTCCAACTATTAATATCGGTGATCTACTGGTAAGTCATTTTCATTATACATATCTTTGTAATTTTGATAAGGTGAAATTCCCAAACCGATATTATTAGATTAAAATCAATTGAAGAATTAGAAAGACTAACAGCAAGGCTAGCTAATTTAGAATTAAATAAAGTAGATACGAATATAAAGTTTAAAATGGATCAAGAAATTCAGGAAAAATATGATTCTTTGATAAAAAGGCTTAAAGTCCCAGATATAGTAAAAGAGATCCCAACCTTCGACGGTAGTGACAGAACTTTACTACATTCCTTTATCGAGAATTGTGAGGAGGTATTAAACTTATGCAAAGATGTAGATCAGACGCCTATGGCATCTGTTATATTACGTACAATTCGTAATAAAATTACAGACAACGCTAATAATGTATTGAATACTATGAACACTAAACTTGAATGGAAGTATATAAAGGACAACCTAATACTTCACTATTCAGACAAACGAAGTGAAGTTTCTTTAATTCGAGACCTTCACAATATTACACAGAATTATGATAATGTCGAAACATACTATTCTAAAATAATAAATATATTATCAACATTAATCAATTGGATAAAAATTAACGATAACGACGTTAATATTATTAATCATAAGACCACACTTTACGAAAACATGTGTTTAAATGTTTTCCTAAGCGGCTTAAAAGAACCAACAGGTTCAATGATTCGTGCTAGTAGACCTACCACACTAGCAGAAGCCTACAGTTTCTGCCTTGTAGAACAAAACATTTACTATATTAAATCAAATAAAAATATTCAACATTTAAATCCGGTTAGGAAAGAAATTAATAAAATAACCCAGGATAAATTTCACCCTCAATATAAGAATAACTATAGACAAACAACTCCAAGTCAACCCCAAAATTGAAATAGACCAAAGCCAGATGCTTTCAAACCACCACAATTCAATCTTCCCCAAAGAAAATATGAACCAATGGAGGCATCTACCATAAAATCAATTCAAAATAAAATACCTCAACGGTACCCGAACAATTCAAATTGGAATAAACCAGGTCCATCTGGATTTCGACAAAATCACGTATTCCAATCGTACGGCCCTCCAAAGTTTAAGTCAAAAGAACTTTTTAATGTAAATGAAAGTGAAAATGACAATCCTAATTTATTTCAAGAACCAGATTCAAATTTGGAAGATCTAATCGAAAACTCCGATGATTTCCCTAATTATGAGGAAGAAGTAATACTAGAAAACCAGGATTTTCAGGAAGAGGCCTTGGACTAGATTATATATTTCATGGAGAGACTAATTTGAGCCTCTTACCATTCATAAAAATAAAAAACACACCAAATTCGACTATTAAACTTTTAATCGACACAGGGTCAAATAAATCCTTTATTGATCCCTCACTAATTGAACCTAGTCAAATAAAAAAGGTTAATCCAATTATCATTAAATCTGTATTCCACGAACATAAAATAAATTCTAAGGTAATAATTACAGATATAAAAGAATTTAACTCCAAAATAAGTACAGAATTCTATCTATTTAAATTTCATCCATACTTTGAAGGATTAATTGGTATGGACACACTTCAAAAACTTCAATCCAGTATAAACCTTCCAGACTCAACATTAGAAGGGGAACATTTTCGAATCCCAATTGATATTCAAGAAAATTTAAAAAATAATACGATAACTTTACAACCTTTTGAAAAAACATTTGTATCATTCCCTGTAACCACAAATAATGGAGACATTTTCGTTCTAGAAACAATTTTAAATAATGATTTAAGAATAAGTTCTGGCATCTATAAATGTATTAATGGTCAAAGTAAAGTAGAAATTATAAATAACGCAGACCAAATGCAATATTTTAATATTACACACCCATTGAAGGTATCAACTTTAAGTAATTATTTGGAAGTAAATAATTACTCAGTAAATAATTTTTACGAACCTATACAAGGTTTAACAAATATTTACGATTTGATCAATACTGATAACATGAATTCGGAAGAACGAAAAATCGTAATGAAAATTTGTAGAGATTTCGAAGATGTATTTTACAAGGAAAACGATCAATTGACTTTCACAAATAATGTTAAACATAACATTGAATTAACCAATAGTAAACCTATTTTCACAAAAACTTACCGCTTATCCATATATCCATAAAAATGAAGTACAAACTCAAATTAAAAACTTACTGAATCAAAAAATAATTAGACCTAGCCATAGTCTATGGTGTAGTCCAGTTTGGATTGTGCCAAAGAAATTAGACAACTCTGGCAAACAGAAATGGCGAATGGTAATTGACTATCGTAAATTAAACGAAGTAACAATTGAAGACCGTTATCCCATACCAAATATAAAGGAAATCTTAGATAAATTGGGAAAAAGCATGTATTTCTCAGTATTAGATCTCGCTTCTGGTTTTCATCAGATCGAAATTGATCCAAAAGACATTTACAAAACTGCTTTCTCAGTAGAAAACGGACATTATGAATTCGTCAGAATGCCGTTCGGACTAAGAAATGCTCCAAGCACTTTCCAACGTGTTATGGATAATGTTTTGAGAGAATATATTGGAAAAATATGTCTAGTATACATGGATGACATTGTAATATTCAGCACAAGTCTCCAAGAGCATGCTGAAAGCCCAAAGAAAGTACTCTCAAAATTACGAGAAGCAAACTTCAAAATTCAAATTGATAAAAGTGAGTTCTTTAAAACGGAAATCAAATTTTTAGGGCATTTGGTAACACCAGCTGGTATTAAACCAAATCCTGACAAAATTCAAGCAATCAAAAACTTTTCAATTCCCAAGACCCCCAAACAAATTAAATCATTCTTAGGTATCTTAGGATACTATAGAAATTTTATAAACAATTTTGCAGGTATTACAAAACCATTCACCGAGTGTTTGAAAAAGGATAGAAAAATAATTTTAGATAACAAATACATTGAATGTTTTGAACTTTGCAAAAATTTACTGACTAACGACCCAATTCTGCAATATCCTAACTTCAACAAACCTTTCGTCCTCACTACAGATGCCTCAAATGTAGCCTTAGGCGCTGTACTATCACAAGGCACTATTGGTAATGACAAACCAATATGTTTTGCAAGCCGAACTATCAATGAAACTGATAAAAATTATTCAACAATTGAAAAAGAATTATTATCAATTGTTTGGGCCTGTAAATATTTTAGGCCCTACCTGTACGGTAGAAAATTTATGATCGTTACAGAGCATAGGCCATTGATATGGCTGTTTAACCTAAAAGAACCTAACAGTAAACTGGTCCGTTGGAGACTTAAATTAGATGAATTTCACTATGAAATCCAATATAAAAAAGACAAGCATAATACAAATGCCGACGCATCAAGCCGTTTAGAAATTGAAGAATTCAATAAAACTATTCATAAAAACAATCAAGAAACGCTCGTTAACTTAAACGTACTTTCTAGTAAAACAACATCATCATTATTTGATAGCGAGGATAATCTCCCATTGAGAAATTTTAAACAAGATACTTCACCATCTCAAGGATCTGGTTTAAATGAAAAGCTTAGAGTGAAATTAATAGGAATAATTCCAACCATAGAGAGTAACCTTAACGAGTTTAATAATCAAATCATTATTGAGCTTGATAAGAACATAAAGAATAGCATAGACACGATTTTCAAAATTATACACAAAACCAAACGCAGATACTTAATAAAAATTAAAGAACTTAATGAGAAAACTTGTATGGAAATTTTAAAGGAATATATCAATCAATCCCAAGTTAATTGCATTCTGTGTGCTGCAGAAATATTCAATTTCATATCCAAAGTTTATAATAAAAATTTGTTCAAGAAAATAAAAATTGTACGAAGTACACAATTATTAGAGGATATAGAAAATCCAATCAGGCAACAAGAAATAATTAGAGAATACTATAGGGTATCTAATCATAGAGGAGTCGTAGAAACATATGAAAAATTAAAACGACAATACTACTTTCCCAATATGAAAATATCCATTAACGACTATATTAATAAGTGCAAAATTTGTCAAACTTTAAAATATAATAGACAAAGACCAAAATTAAAATTTGAAATTACGGAAACTCCGTCTTAACCTCTTGAAATAGTACACATAGACATTTATAGTGTCCACGGACTCAATTTCTTAACAATTATCGACAAATTTTCAAAATTTTCAGCAGTTTATAATTTAATAGCAAAAACCAGTATTAGTATCATAGAACATTTGAAGCACTTTTTCTCTCACCATGGTATTCCTACAAAAATAATTTCTGACAATGGTTCTGAATTCATATCTGAAATATTTAAGCAACTCTTAGAATTGTATAAAATTACACATCATCAAACTTCAGCTAAATCCTCTACGGGTAATTCACCCGTGGAAAGATTACATTCCACGATTACTGAAATTATACGAATAATATTTAACCAAAACAAAAAAAAACCAATAACAGAAATCATGAATGAAGCTATCTATACTCACTTATAACAATAGTATCCACTCATCTTTAAAGATGACACCATTCGAACTTATTAACGGACATATCTTTAATAGAAAACCATTCCCTAACGAAAACAAAAACGTAAACATTCAGGAATATGTAAACCGACACAAAGAAGATTACGAAAACTTAAAAAAATTAATTTATGACAGAAAGTTGGAAGCAAAACGACAACTAATAACAAAATTAAACGAAAATAGACAAAACCCAAAAAATTTCTCACCAGACGACACTATTTATGAAGAAGACGACCGCAGAAATAAATTGGCTCATAGATTTCAGAAACATAAAGTTCTGAAGGATAATAAAATTACAGTCGACACTTGCAAAAGAAAAGTCCACAAAAAGAAAATTAAAGTATTGAAAAATTTTCAGGTGTCTGCAACCAGTAACTTCACAGTTTATGGAAATCCATAATTTAGATGAGAACCGGGGATTATTGCTATTTAAAACAGGCGAAGCAAACATTATCACAGGCTCATTTAGATTGTTGCATGTGATCGAACTCGAAAAATACAACGACAATATAAAAGCGATAGAACTTAATCTTCTTGACATGAACAAAATTGTAACTGAAAACAAAGAAACCTCTCTTTTCGGAGAACGAACAAAAATTATCAAAGAAAGGATTTTCAGACTTAAAGATTCCTTTTTCCATATTTACCCATACGTCCAACTAACATCGAAACGAAATAAACGAGGTCTAATAGACGGTCTGGGAACCATAATAAAATCAATATCAGGAAATATGGATAACAACGACTATATTGAAATTAGTAAAGCTATAGAAATATTACAGACTAATCAAAACACAATATCCAACGTTAATAATCAACAAATTGCAATAAACGATATGATGATGAAAAGGTTTGAAGAAGTCCAAGAATATGTAAACAACCAGACCATAATATTAGAAGACAAATTTAAAATATTCGGAACAAAAGTAGTTACATTTTTTAGATATCAACAACTTGAAGAATATTTACTTAAAATAGAATACAACATAGAATTAGTAAAGGAACAAATTGACATAATTGACAATATAATTACTTTCACTAAATTAGGAATAATTTCGAAAAAAGTTCTAAGCAAAAACGAATTGGAATACATATACAATTTATTTTTACAAAACGATATAAATATTAAATCCGAAGAAGATATTTATGATTTGTTAGATGTTCAAGCGTATTATAATAATACAAATATCATACTCTTCATTTCAATCCCTAAATTCCATCCCAAAAAATTTAACCTCTATAAGATAAAACAAATTCCTATCAATCAAACATTTTCAATTGAAATTGTATCCGAACTTATCATATTAAACAAAGAAGAGTATATGTATCTGACAAAACCATGTAGAGTAATCGAATTAGTAAACTACTGCCAAGAAGAGGATATCAAAACTATCAAGGGAGAATGCATAACATCAATAATATTAGGAGAAGATGCGCAATGCCCAATATTTAACGTAGAATTTAAAGAAATGTTACAATCACTAGCTCCAGAATACATATACAATACATATCAACGAAACAAACAGTACCCCTTTCAACAACCTGCAATATAAAAACAAAGAAGAAAATTACCGGCATTAAATTAATTAATTTCAAGAACTGCAGTATAACCATCAACAACATCACCTTCGACAACACATTTAAAATTTTCAACCAAAAAATTGATTTCATCGAACAGTTTGGGGAACTGAACATATCAGATATAAAATATAAATACACTATGGAAGCATTAAATAATTTTACACTTACAAATGTAGACCATATTGAGTTATTGCAAGTCGAAAACAACAAACATAATCAACATAAAACCATATCTTCGATAACACTAATAATATTATTTTTCATTATAGTTATTTTCATGCTATATAAAATCTTCAAATTCACCAGAAACACAACGGAAAAGTTACCTACCGCAAAACCGTCAATACCATTCTTCAAAAAACTTCGTTTTTCGCCGAATCTTGAAGGGGAGGAGTTACGTTCCACTTCATCACTGTAACTATCGTATAATAGCATCATACAATGCAGTTATAAAATATCATCATTGCAACCATCGTATAATATCATCATACAATGTAGTTGCAAAATATAATTCGATCTTATATTCTTATTAGTCAAAACAAAATGTAATGTGATTCTAAAATAATGTAAAGTGCATCGCACTTAAATAAAAGAACACATATTGATGATTCGACATAATGTAATATAATATGATTCGAACTAAAAGTAATGTTAAGAAGATGAAATAAAATTAGATTTGTTAAAGTAGTTGATCAAGCCACAACTAAATAATTTTAATAAAATAATAAAATTATATAAAAGTTTTAGAATACAAAAAAAATATTGTTAATAAAATACATTTATATAAAAGTTTAAAATAAAAATATAATAGTTTTATTTTCAAACACATATTTCGTGCCAAATACCACTATACGGCACGGGGTGGGAATATTCAAGACACACGAGACGTTGCTTAAATTCCTATGAATAACTGGGGTTCATCGTCGGTTATTAAACTATACTACTATGTATGATCTGGAAACATTTTCAGACTATAGCGGGAGTTCTTACATTTAAATATTTGTACCAGAATTAAGCAAGCAGCACTTCTTGCTCCAGTTATGTTGTAACGATTTTGTAGTGCTATGAGTGGGGTCTGAAGAAAACTCCGTCCAAATAAATAGCAATCGTTACCGAAACATAACTTTCAATTATTCAGAGCTTTGGAAGTGGTCTGATTTCACCGGCTAAAGGCTCAGGGATTGGGGTGGGGTTTTCAAAGTTGAATATTTGCTCGATAGACCACAGGGAAAATACAGAATGAAAGAAAAACTAAGGAAAAGACACGAGATACGGATCACATACCATCTCAGCTGATGATCTAACTTACCCCCTTCATCCTCATATTATATAACCTTTTATTTTCTCGTGCTGAAAACAAACGAAGTGAAAATATTACAAAAACAAGCAGAATGAAATTCATTTGAAGACCAAGAAAAATGAAAACTTACAAAGTTTGAAAATATCAATTTTTAAAGTAAATACTAAATTTATTAAGATTGAATGTAACATTTAAACCGAAATTTAAAAATGAATAATTACTATAGAAATCGAAACAATATAATATTTTAACCTAATGACGTCATACTAAATTAAGAGAAGAAATATAACAGTTTATTCAAAAATTACTCCTAAGGTTTAGATAAACTACTTGCTAATGCCCGACACCATAATATATTATTAAAAATAATTTAGATAATTATATAAAAGAAAATTATGAAATTTAAGATAAATTTTAATGAAATGATTTATATGTATTATAATACGATATAAAAAAAACCTGAACGATGTATATGGCTGCCGATGTCCCTCGTTGTGTGCACCTTATCAATTTTTAGAGTTTTTTTTTCATAACTGCATGCTCACGTCCATTATTATATTTTTCCCATCGAAACAAAAAAAATATTCACTTGACACAATCATTCTACACTATTGATCATTTCTAAAAATACTCGGGTGTGCTACATACGTATACACTATTTTAAGGTCTAGTTTCTGTTTTACAGACTGGTCACACTTAAAATGGCACTGATGGGAATACGTACATTTCACTTATGATCTATGTCACCCATAGTCTTTTTGGTTTATATCACCACACTACGCGAGTATTATTATTCGTCAAATTTATTGTTTAAGTGTGGCAAATGTTCGAGGCCTTATTTTCTCTTACAATTTATCACTTTTTATTTAAAAACTAAAACATACTACTAAATCCACTTATAGCCTAATACAAACTTTGTTCCAATTTCTCGAAGTATTCACATACACTACTTTGAGTTACTTTATAAATTGAAGTTTATTTTTTTTCCAACTCGATTCAACTAAGTAAACTATGTTATATTTTATATATTTTTTTTTCTTCACAAGATATTCACACTAATTTTAAGTATGTAATATCACACTTATTCTGCTACTTCAGCACAAGAAAAATAAAACCGAAAAAAAGTTCAAAATGACTTTTCAACTAAAACAATTGGTTACGACTTGCGTAGCTTACACGATACTTAAAAATTTTATTTTTTTGATCCATGTGCATTCAAAAATTTTTCTTTTATAATCCAAGATGAACGGGTCATCCCACCATAAAATTTGACCGGTATATTTCCCCACATAAAATCAAAGTTATAAATATTATTATTTTTGGTTTGGTTTTGTTATGTTATTTATGGGTTTGACGTTATTTTATAAAGTAGTGTGCGGGTGCTTATCAGGAGTTTAATACCCAGGAACGATGGACCACCGATCGTTACAATGTTGATATAAGAACCTGACCCATCCGCCTGATTGCCAGCGGGTAAACGTGCTGCAGTATCAACGGGAATTAGCTGGACTATCTGTCGGTCGTTGGAGAACAGAACATTGGTATTCTAGTGGCAAGCAGGTTTAATATCACACTACACCATCACATGTTATCCCCTACTCGTCACAGGTACACTGAAAAAAAATATTCTGAACTTAAGCTAGTTCAACTTGTTTTAGTTATTATAACCCAGACTTTGCTTAATTTAGGTAAAAATGACCATGGTTTATTTTACTTATGCATGTTTCATAATACAAAAATGGCTAAGTTAATTTCAATTTAATCAATAATGCTTTATTTTCTTTCACACTGAACTTGTTTGTATGTCAATTCAAACTAAGCATTTATTTGATAACTTCGGAATAGTGAAACTAAACCTTGTAAAAGTAAAATCAACTGAGCTTGGTAGTCAATTCAACTTATATGCTTGGTTTAATCTGAACATAGGCAAATTCATCTCTTAACAGTTTGATCTTACAAATACGTCATCTTAACCTAAGCATTTGTTTAAAAATTAATAATTTAACAATGTAGTAGTTAAATTAAACCATATTATATATGTTTCATATGAAATAACATAGCAATAGTTTAATTAAACTGTGGACATTTAAACGGTGATAATGGATAAAATTCGCTAAATCGATATGTTCTTGTGTTATACTATAGGTATGAAGCAGATTTGAATTTTTGCAGTATGGTCCTTGTAACCTGATGAGTTAATGAGTACACAAACTTTTTATCAGTACGCAACCAAACTGCCAAGAAAGAACTTGAGGAATTCCTCATTGTTTTTAAATAACTGAAGGTTAATTTAACTAAGTAACTAAATTATAATAATTAATCTGTTCAAAATATGTTGATATACGCTGAAAGTTAATATAACCTAGTGAAAGTTTAAAGCTTCGGTTTAAATTAACCTACGTGCTTAGTTATATTAATCGTATTTTTGTTGTTTAAACTAAACAGTGTGTTGGCTCAAAATTTCGTTAAAATTAACCTACATGGTTGGTTATACGTAAAGTTGTAATTATTGGTCAAACTAAACTTTAATAATAGTTGAGTCAACATATGCTGTAGGTCAACATAAACTAGCGAATGGTTTAAATTGTTGTTTAAATTAACCGACGTGTTAAGTTGTATTAACGTTTTGCTTAGTTATATTGTCTAAAGCAAATATGTGTAATTGGCATTGGTTATTATTTGAAAATGAACTATTCATTTTAGTATTACGAAACTAGCGCTTAGTTGGCTGAAAAACAATCCATATGTTTGTTTAAAATAACCAATGTTTTTGTTTATATTTACCTAGAATTTTTTTTCAGTGTATATGTTAATTTTACCTATAGCAAAGTAAAATACACACTATAAAATAGACCTTTGTGAAGATAGCCCAAATTTCTATCCCCGAAAATCGAAAAAGTTGCTTATGGCAATACTATACAAGTTTATGTATACTATTGCAACATTTAATTAACAATTATAGCAATAAATCTAAATTCGTGTATAAATATTTCAGAATAACAGCTAAATAATAAATAAAAATGTTATGAGTTTAATTAAAACAATAAAAAGTTCTGATAAAATGTGTAAATAAACAAAAACAACTAAATTCTACTCTCCAAGAAATATACTGACATCGAAAATCAAAAATTACTTTGAATCTTCCTCATTCACAAAAAGGCAATATTTTTCTCTCAGCCCAGAAAAATGTTTGTGTCGTGATATTTTAGCTATCATGACAATAAATATTTTCGGGGCTGAGAGTCAAAAACTTGATATACAAGTATAAAATTCTATAAATAAAATAAAAAAATTGTAAATTGTAATTTTGTAATTTTTTACGAAATTGTATAAATAAAACTAGACGCACATATCATTTAAAACATGAACAAACTTCTTAGATTATAAATAAATTACAGTAAACAACAAAATTACTGTTAACTATTGTAACATAGTATATAACTTTAGTATATGATATATAAAAGTCTCGGGGCATATTTGATGATAGTTTGTATGATTTTTGAATTCAAAAAGAGCTGAGATACTCGTATAGTCCATAGAAATCAGGAAATATTCGTTGGCCCAATTAGCGGTGCACATCGTTTGATAGGTGAATGTTGAAGGAGCGTATATTATTTTTTTAGAGTTTTTCTATGTATAGTAGTTGAGATGTAGTCCATAGAAATCAAGAAATATTCGTTGGCCCAACTAGCGGTGCAGATCGTTTGATAGGTGATTCTTTAAGGAACGTGTATGCATTTTTTTAGAATTTTTCTATGTATAGTCCTTCTTGAGGGGAATTCCATTATCAGGTAGGTACATTGCCATAAATATGGCTCATTTAAAAAGATGGTACATTAATAGCAAAATAACAATTTTAAAGGTAATATAAATAACTGGTATAGATAAGTAGATGACGTAATACTATTATTTAACGGCAAGCCATAAATAACTTACAACCCATTATAAAATTTACCTTTGAAACAGAAAACAATAAACACATATGGACCTCACCATTGAAAATGAGAACCAGTGCAGAGAAAGAATTCATTAGCGTATAATACAATAAAATGACTATAAAATAATAGAAAAGATTTTCAAAAAACTTCAGAAACATGATACAGTGGTTAAAGCTTTGGCGTTTGGATCGGGAGGTACCGGGTTCGAATCCCGATAGGGGCAGGATGCAAAGTGAAATTTCATCAACAGATTTCGATCTGTGGTGAAATGTAACGCATCTATGACCCCCTGTCGGTGTGCAAAACCCATGGGCCGACCCATCTTCCATGCCGGTATAGCCTGGCATGTAGCTTGCAATGTGCAGATGGTCTTAAATCGGTCCTATAGCCGTACGTCCTCGAGTTGGCCGCAAGGCGTAAAGTAAGGACGTTAAAAGCATAACCGCGGAAAAGCAGGGTGAGCCTTGAGCCCCAAAACAGATCGCATAGTCACCAATAAAAAAAAAAAAAAAAAAAAAACATGATACCCTACAAAAACAGTAATAAATTAGAACAGAAACCCAAAATATAAAACGCCCCAAAAAATAGACGCAGCAGTATACAAACTAACATGTGACGAATGCCCAAAATTTTACATCGAACAAACAGGTAGAAGTTTTCCAGAGAGGTGCAAAGAACAGATCAACGACATAACAAAAACAGAACCGAAAGCAAATTTTGCACTACATATTAAAAACGAAAAAATCACAAATACCCCTTTCCTGACCCGCATACACAATTGTGTATGCAAGTTTCATTACGACAAACGAAGATGTCAAACATAGAATTAGGTGGTAATTGAAGACGTTTGTACACATTTGTGTAAACCACTTAATTTTGTTTTCGTCCAAAAGATAACAGTAACTATAATAATGATAAAATAATTAATTGTTATCAAGAACAAATAAATTATATGTTATATAATTAATTTGTTAATAAATAATTATAGTTTTTTCAAAAAGAATTCCGATTTAACTAAGATCCGTTAAAATACGGAAGACATTACAACCTGTCATAATTTACATACACATTTGTGTATGGTGAACTTAAATTGAACCGAAAAAAAAAATTTTTTTTGAACTCGAAAGGGATACACTGACATAAATACAAAGTTAACAATATTATACAAAATCTCACATATCCCTTTTACAACGAAGAAAAAAATATTGGCTCAACTTAAGTTCAAACCACGCAAATGTGTGACTAAAAACTAATAGTACATTTGTAATGGGGTTTTTGATCAAAAATTTCGCTTCATTTCAAGTACAACCAACACAATTGTGTGTATTGTTATAGTAATTTCAAACGATGTGCACCGCTAGTTGGGCCAACGAATATTTTCTGAATTATATGGACTATATCTCAACTCCCATACATAGAAAAATTCTAAAAAAGTTCATGCACGCTCTTTAAACATTCACCTATCAAACGATGTGCACCGCTAGTTGGGCCAACGAATATTTCTTGACTTCTATCGACTATATCTCAACTACTATACATAGAAAAATTCGAAAAAAATGAATACACGCTCCTTTAACATTTACAGTATTATTTCTAATAAATAATACTGTGCCCTGAAAATTTCAACAGTCACGACATTTTTTAGTTCATAGAAAATTGTAAAAAAAAATCATACATGCTTCTTAGACATTCACAGTATTATTTTTACTCTCAGCCCCGAAAATTTCAGCTGTCATGACATTTTTTAACTATCATGATAGCAAATATTTTCGGGGCTGAGAGTCAAAATGTCGAGAGTTTTTGGGCTGAGAGTAGCAAATGTCATGATACCAATAATTAGTGTTGCCATCGCATTTTTCGGGGATGGAATTTGGGCTATCTTCACATACATATAAAATAGTGGTTCTTTAGGATTTTTTTTTGCTCCATGCCATCTGTTTTTGGGGCCGAAGCACTCACAGCTCTTTCGCGGTTTATTTTTCCGTCTTATTTTAAGCATCTGCCAAATGGAAGACGTACGACTATAGATCCAATTTTTATCACCATCTGCACATTGCATAGATCCATGCCAGCCTGTACGGGCATGGAAGATGGGTCGGCCCATGAGTTTTGCATACCGACAGGGGGTCATAGATGGGTTCTTTTGGATGATAACAAAATGTTTGTTATCATATCGAGATGAGGTCTCACCTTTTCAAAACCAAATTATGTAGTTATCAAACTACGAAAATAATGTTTCATACTTCATGAATTTAAATGAATTAAACATAAATTGACCTAGCGAATTATATTCAAAATGTAATAACACTTTTCTTGAATTTCAAACTTTTTTTTCGTGACAGCTGGGCACCCGGGGGGTAAACCTAATTCGAGTATGCTGAATTCAATAGTGCTAGTCACATTTCAAAGTGAGTCCCCATTTTTTAGATATCGCTTTCGACATGTTTTTGCTCTGAGTCAAAATATACCATCATTTTCACGTTGATAGCTCCTAAACCGGCGCAAGCGAAGACAAACAACTTTGCCGAACATATCAAGACCGAAAAACCACATCTAATTTTTTTTTTGCTTTTCATTTCGACAAAAAACACGTTTTTTATCATTTTTTGTCCATTTATTGAATTTAAACCGATCGAATAAACACCTCATCGACAAATATAGATACAATAGAAACTATTCAAAAGAAAATTAAAGTGATTCAGTTGATTTTATTGTGATTTTTCTCAATGTTTTCCTAAAAAATTAACATTTTTCTTAACTTTTAATTTTAATTTTCTGATTCGTTCGTGTCGTCTTCGGATTCTTCTTCCTCTTGCAAATTCCAACAAATATCACCCAAGAGTGCATCTAGCTTTTTGCCGCTGTAGCAATGTTCGAGCCTTGCCGTCACTTGGTGAAAACGCTCGCCGTGGTCATCGGATTCGGCTGGTGATTGTTCGGCGAATTTTTCCATATGACAATGCAAAAAATGTATTTTTAATGAAATTTTAACGTTTATATTGTGAAAAGCTGTCAGCATATTTTCAATATATCTGCGCCAATCATCTGATCAATTAATTCCGAGAACATTCTTAATAACGTCTTTTACACATTTCCATGCCACAAGCTCTCGTTCACTGAGAGCATTTTCAAATGCATCATCTTTCATCAGACGACGAATATCTGGACCATTAAGTATTCCTGTAATAAAAAATAAGATGCGAGATGAAATTCATTTGATCAAAACCTACATTCGAATAGATGTAAACATCAACCTTCTTTTATTTTCATTCCACTTAACCGTGGAAAAATGCGACGCAATTCGACGAACGCATTTTTATCTGGATTCAGCGCTTTTATAAAAATTTTAACTACTCCAAGCTTGATATGAAGTGGTGGTAGCAATATTTTTTTAATTGGCACAAGTGGAACCTCAACGATGCTGTCGTATCGCAATCTAATGTTTGACGTAAAGCCCAGTTCCGTTCGTTGTATTGGTCGCCCTTAAAACGTGTATCCCATAAGCACATAAAACACATGTTTTTAGTGTAACCCAATTACAAACCACTTAAAACAGCTATCACTTTTAAATCTGCACAAACATCCCATTGATGGTCATTGTATTTATTCAAATCAATGATTTTTTTAATTGATGCATAGGTTTCCTTTGTGTTTGTGCTGAGTGCAATTGGAATGGAATTCTTTGAGTTGGTAACGTGAAGGAGAACTGCCTTCAAGCTGCTTTTAGAGGAATTGATAAACAATCGCCAATCCTCGGGATTATATGCATTGTGCATTGTGGATACCAAACCTCGGATATCAGTGCAAAAAGCGAGTGAATTATTCTCAATTGATTTGAAAAAAATTCGTAAAATGACGATGACGATTTATTGCTCCATATATCCGAACATTTGGAGCCAAAATGTTCACTTGTTTTAAATCCTTTGACAAAAGAATGGCTTGCCGCTGTGATAGTTTCAGGCGTCATACCATAATATCCAAACGATTTTGTGAGATTTCAATGTGATTGCATGGCGCAGTGACATTTGATGGTTGATATATTGATGCAGATGTTTCTCCAGTTTCACCTGATTCAAGTGTTGTTGGTAAATATTCCTCAGTTGGGTTTGATCTTTCCGGAACAGGTATTTCATCTGAATGCGGCAGCGGTAGCTGATTATTTGTCGTTGCAGTATATGTCAAACAACCAATTTTGTTTGTACCGAGAATATAATTCATGCACCCATAACATTGAACTGCATCATGTCCTTGTGGATCGATCCATATCATCGGGACACCAAATGGCATTGCGGCTTCAGTGTTTTGCCATCTATGCAGATGGGAAATGCATGTTGTACAAACAAAAAACGGCGCCCAATTTACACCACTAATAACATTTTGTGAAAAGTATAATCGATATAAATCAGCGGTTTCATCACTTATTTTGCGGCGATTGCTTATATTGTAAATTTTTCACACACATAACAAAAGCACTTGAGTTTAAAACACCTATCCATATTATTTATTTCGCCAGATTTCGCAAGCCGATTTCACTTTATTTTTTGTGTTCTTTTGTCATTTTATATATTTAGATGAAAAACTTTTTATTTTTAATTTTATATTACAATTTTTAGTTGTAACATATTGTGCCAATTTTTTAACTTTTTTAGAAATATCGATTTTGAGAATAATCTCTTCTTCGAATTATTTTTTGCTACTGTTACATAATTTATTTTGAAGCCCTTTATATACTGTAGCTAGGCGCTGCTGTTTGGTACCTCCTTTGTTTTTAAGTTATGGATAATAGTTCGTAAATTTTATTGGTTTTTGTGTTGATTTTGTTCCTAAGTAAATTGTGGGTGTTTTTGTTTTTGTATATTTTCAGGGTGTGAATTTTGACCGTAATTTGACTCTTGACGTATGAAAAATTCGTATACGTACAGTATACAAATGTCTCATGACTCATGAGTCAAATTGTACACCTGTCTAATTTCAGTCGTTTTTTGATTATGTGCAAAATGGTTAAATTTTTATTGTATTTAGTGTATGATTTTCAGTTTTTCTGTGTTGTGCGAAACTTGATTTTATGTACTTGTGATGTGTTCTTTATATCTTATCTGGAATCAGCGTCCTGTTTGGTCTAAGTATGCCGACTTCCAGTTGTATTTAGCCTTACCTGTGTACCTACGTTTCTCAAAACGGCAGGCCGAAGTCTTCTGTGAGAAGCTTTTGCCTTTTTTGGGGAGCATGTGAGAAGGCTGGGTCTACAGACGAATGCCTTTTTAGAAGTTGCATGGACGAAAAGGAAGAAGAGATTTTAGATAACTTCCTATGCAGACTGCATTATAAAACATAGTAATGGCTCTTACTATGTTTTGTACAATTATCACTATTCTAATTCAAAATTTTACGCTCTTTTCAAATATGTAACCCGAATTCTCGTACGTGTCTTAGTTTTTGAGATATTGTATGGTGGTTTTATAGTATGTGCAACATATTTAGAAATTTTCGTTTACAGAACATAGTATGCCACACATGTTTTTACAAAAGATTGCATGTGGTGCAGAGTCACAGAGTATTGTTTTACTTTTTATGAAGTATAGCCGGTCTAAATTAGAAAAAAATCATTTGTGAATTACCGATCGACGAGTGTAGTTACATATTTACAACATGACTTCACGTGTACGCATGTTAGTTGATTTAATCCTAAATAAAAGGTAAGCGGTTATTTTGTGCTCATATATTTGAAAATCGTTTTCGTAATAGTACGCAAACAATTTGTTTTATTAAAGGCAGGGAAATATTAATAAGGATATAGTCCCAACCAAACAAAATCTGTTGATTCCTAGTTCTAAAAGTCCAATTTGTGAAAGGCAAAATAAAGAGCTGTAAGTTTTGTTTGAATTATTTTATTTTAGTTGAATTTCTAACTTAATCTTATTTAATTTTACTTAGAACTAATGCCGCAGAAAGTAGTTTTATTGGAGATGTTGTTCTGTCGAATAATGAAATCGAAATGATGGTCAGTCCGCTATCTGACACTGACCAGGAGTCTCAAATAGATGATTCTGATGCTGATCCTACTTACAAGCTACCAACGGAAGACAATTTAATGCAAAATTTTGTTTATGCACAGGAACGTAATGATGACCAGGGGCAGGGCTCTAGTACAACCAACATCAATGTAAATGTTCCTAATGAAATCCACAATGAAAATGTGAATATACCAACGCCAGGTTGCAATTCTTATAAAAAGCATGCACACCTTTTGAACGCGTGTTCATGCAAATTAAAATGCTACGAGAAGGTGCATTTGTTCAACAGACAGAGCGTGTTAAATAATTTCAAGTCCTATGATTTTGCTCAAAGAAGAATGTTTTTGGATAAATACATTTCCGAAACGAAAATAAAGAGGCGTACAAATCTAACGATTAACCAGACGAGGAACCGTACACTAATTTATAAATTCCCGAACGTAGATCCAAACCAAGAAAATATTATTGTGTGCAAAAAAATGTTTCTTGCAACTTTGGGAACAAGAAGCGATGGAATAATAACTTCTCATCTGAAATCAAAACAGGTAAAACGAACAGTTGATTTAGAAGACAAACGGGCATTGGAAACAAACAAGAAACGTAGAATAAATATGATGGAAATCGACGAAAAAATTATAGCCCACATCGAAACGTTCAACCCTGTAGCATCACATTACAAACTAGTGCATGCACCCAATAGACGTTATTTGCCACAAGATTTAAACGTGAGATTTTTGCATAAACATTTTAATTCGAATGCTTCCGAAAAAATCGGGTACGATAAATATCGTAAGGTTTTTCTAAAACAAAATATTGGTTCGACCGTACCATCTCAGGATAAATGCCCTTTCTGTTCTACTTACGAACAGCACTGCATCGAAAACAATATTGTGTTGAGTTCCTCGTCAATTGTCCAAAACAACTTAACAGATGTTTTATCAACAGCAAGTACATTGGTGGAGAATGATTTGCCAACTGAAATCGAATTAGATGTAGATGGTAAAATTGAACCTTCAAACATAGCTTCAGGTTCCGACACCGCAAAAGAAAAAATCGATAATCAAATTGGACTTAATTCTTGTATCCCTATTGAACCAACTACGTCTGTTGAAAGAAGTATTGCAGTTCACAATGAAAACCATTGCCAAAAATGTCAACGACAAGAATCGCATAAAATTAGTTACACAGATGCCAGAAAAGCCTATAAAATTGATAGTGGCAAAGAACACCCAGCAAATTGCAACGTATTTACTGCTGATATGCAAAAAATTTTTATTGTACCAAAAATGACTATTAAAAATAGTTATTTTGTAAGTCGGCTAATTGTAATGAATGAAACGTTTGCCCCTTTACACAAAGGAAAAAATATAAATGTGCTTTGGCATGAAGGAATTCGTGGTCGCAATGCATCTGATGTCACTTCAGCTTATTATCAAGTTATAAGACGGGCTAAGCCAGAAGTGGACAATTTTGTTTTTTGGGTAGACAATTGTTCTGCACAAAACAAAAACTGGACATTCTATTCGTCGCTTGTGACCATCGTAAACCAAGAATGGGGGCCGAAGGTTATAACTATTAAATATTTTGAACCAGGTCACACATTCATGAAAGCTGATTCTGTCCATGGTAGAATTGGAACTGAATGGAAAAAAAGAGCGGACATATTAGATATGGCCGACGTCATTGACGTGATTCAGAAAGCTGACCAAAACAATGATGTCATATATTTACAAGCAGGTGATTTCAGACAATTTCATGATGGTTCTAAAATACGGAGAAAAAATATGAAAGATGAACACATCATACCATTACTTGATACAGTACGCCTTGCAGAGTTTCGTAAAGGATCGCGTAATCTATTTTACAAAGTAAAATTGGATGATACTTCTGCCTTCAAGATGAGTGTTTTTTTGAAAGACAAATTTCAAATGAATATACCCCCATCTATTGAATTTAATTTGGGTATCAACACTGTCAAATTAAATAAAATTAAACAAAAACTTATGCCGCATATGCCAGCACGAAAAAGGCTTTTCTGGGAGGAGATGACAACTAATGACAGCGCTAGAGACTTGTGCACTTTTTCAGCAGAATAAGTGTTAATACTTTATAAATGAATAATTTAATTAAATATCTTTCTTTGTTAGTAAGTTTAGTAATTCTTTTTTTCTATAATTTATTTATTTTTACTAATTGAATTATGTAAATGAATTTTATGTACCTGAATACACAGAGTGCTTATATACTAAGTACTTTTTACCTGATAAACAATTGTGCAATTAATTAATTATCAAATAATCTAGACTTTGTCATTTTACGAAACATAGTATTTATTTACATAATATGTTATGAGAGAGAGAAAACAAAAATATTTAATATAAAATGCATTTATAAAACATAGTATGTGCTCTTACTAAGTTTTGTAAAAGAATTTTTTTTAATATTATTTTCATCCACCTACCGCAGAACTAAGTATTCAACAAAACTCTAAAACCGTTTCTTTAATTGAATATGCGTAACGTAGGCAGGATAGAGCTCATTTTTTGTTATACTATTCACTAAATAGTTTTAAATTTTTGTTAGTAACTTCAAACGGCTTAACAAAAAACATAAAAAGACATTTATCTCAAAACTATAAAAATGCACTTACTATGTTTTGTCAAATCACGGGAGTGCTCGTGTCCGGCACTATCATACAGAAGGTATAGGTATTTGGGCGTGTACAGTATGGCCAGCCTTTCAGATCTTGCTGACTATAGAGTGCGAGATATTTTGCGCTACGTATGGAGCTACGAATGGTTTTGAACACAGGTAAAGAGGAAATAGGTTCCTATGGTATCACAACGGGCCACCACTGGTCTAAGTGTGCGGAAGCAGCCACTCCAAACTAACTTTGGCCTAAGTAAAAAAAACATATATGGTGGGTGTGGTTTTTCGGTCATGATATGTTCGGCAAGGTTGTTTGTCTTGGCTTGCGCCACAACTTTGCTGAAGAAAGCATAACGAAAATCTTAATGGTTTAGGAGCTATTACCGTGAAAATGAGGGTATCAGAGCAAAAACATGTCGAAAGCGATATCTCAAAAAATGGGGACTAACTTTGAAATGGGACTAGCACCATTGAATTCAGCGTACTCAAATTAGGTTTACCCCCCGGGTGCCCAGCTTGACACATTTTTGAACTAGCACAGTGTAATTATTGTTAAACATCGCCGATGTAAAATTAACACACCAACTTGCCACCTTTACTAGTCAAGTGTAAATTTTTGTTAAAAAAATTATTTTACATTGTCTAAGTAAATGTTACTTGTTAACAATAAGAAAAAGAATATAATGATCATTTGTTGATTTACACGATTTTTACGTATGACAAAGTTCTTTTAACTATTTTAAAGGTTTTGTTTCGTTTTACTTTTACAAATTGTTTTTACATTTCACAAAATGTTATTTTAATTTAGGCTAAGTAAGGAGAACTTTTTAGGCTTTTAATTAGCATGGGTTAATAATGTAAAACATTTTGTTAGTATTACAATTTTGAGTTTACGAACAGCAGGAGAAGAACATTTCGCATGGTCTTACGTTTTGCATACCACCATTCTGACAATTTACATTGCCCATAATTCCTATACAAAAATTGTTGCTACCGAAAAGGAAATATTTACTATCATTTCTTCTAATTTTTTTTTTAATTCTCCTTCTTTTCCTTCTTTTTCTTCTATTTTTTGTTGAACCAGGTTACTTTCTTCGCTTTCTGGTATTAGCTCTTGAATGCGTTTCGTAATGTCAAGCGACAGTTGATTTATTTTTTTCGTAACCACTGCCTCTACACACGAGAAACAATATTTTTCTGCCTGTTGCTGTCTTAAACTTTTTCCATAAACCGGACCATAAACCTGCAGTGACAAAATAAAATAAATTAATTTTTTTAAGTATTTAAGTATTTTTTTTTTGCTGCACCGACTTGAATCGTAATTAAAACGCTTGCAATCAAGAAAATATATCGACTCGTCATGTTTGCTGTACTACAAAATATAACTTTAATTGATTTATTTAATTATTTTAAAGTCACATTATTCAATTCAATAATTAAAAACGTTAGTCTCATTCTAATTATCGACGATCGGATCGAATCGTAAATTTAATGCAATTTCAATTCTATTTGTTCGGCATGACGTTTTAAGTCACTATTGGAAAATATGATTGGTTTCGTTTGAAATCAAATGTTTAATTGATTATAAATGACGAACGGCGATTTTTTTGGAGGGACCGCGTATCTTCAGAAACTGTGCAGTTATAGTACTAAATAGTTTTCTTCTTAAATTTTATCGATATACAGGTAACCCTTTAATAACACGGTATTCGAATTAACCGGTGTGAAGTTTTTAACGTTAATAAAGGTGTAGCTACGCAAATTAACAAAAAAGTGTAGCGTACGCAACAAATATTTTGCAGTGTATGCAACTCATCTATATTTAACATGTAAATAATTTATAAGAAAAACCACAAAAACTAACATTAAATAAATAACTTAGAAAAAAAAACAAATGAAAAATATACTGATTAGTATGTACAAATATTAAAGTTCAAAGTTTCATGATATACTAATGTTTACCAATTGAGGTTAAACACATAATTAAAACTCCATCCTAGAGTTTTCACAAATAGTAGACATTCTCAAATAGTAGACATTCGAGCCTATTAGAATTTGTATAAAATAATAAAATAATAATAATTATCCCAACGACCTATTACCCGGGGAGTCTCCATCTGTATTATTATTATTTTTTTGAGTATAATTCAAGTGAATTATAAACAAGGGTATCGAGTTGCTTAACCAGTGAAATTGAAAAATTGAATGTTGAAACGGCTAAATATGTAAAGTATAAAAATCAAATATGATTATAAATAGCTAAGTGAATAGTTAAGCAAAATGATACCCATCGCAGACGGAAGGAAAACGGAAGTCGAGTCTGCTTAGTACAAGCAGATTTAAAATAGATAAAACAAGATAAAGTAAAGCAGAATAAAATGAAACAAATAAAAACAAATAAGTTAAATAAAACATTAAACTATAATCAAGAAAAATAAAAAAGTTTTTTCAACATGCGTTTCGCCATATTAAAATCGATCAAATGGAAGTGCTGATTAGCTTCGAACAGCATTCTAGAGACTGGCTCATACTTTCCGTAATCAGTTCGATGAGGGTCGATTCTAAACATAGGTACCGTTCTTAAATCTCGCGAATTTATATTTAGATTAATTTTACCAAGCAGAACTGGAGAATCGACACCGCCGGTTAGTATTTGATGAATGAAAACCACGTCTGCAACAACTCGGCGCTTACTAAGTGGTTGTAATTTAATTAGCTTTAGACGATCCTGATATGGAGGCAGGTTGAACATATCCACCCACGGTAGCCCCCGTAAAGCAAAGCGAAGAAATCTTCGCTGGACTGCTTCAATCCTCTTAATATGAACCTCATGATAAGGAGACCACACTTGGCTAGCATACTCGAGCAGGGGACGAACGAATGTTGAATAGAGAACCTTCGTAACATAAGGATCATCGAATTCTTTCGACCAACGCTTGATGAACCCGAGGGCAGAGTTGGCTTGATTGATAATACGATCGATGTGTTGTCTGAAATTCAATTCACTGTCGCAAATGACTCCCAAATCACGAACAGAACTGGCTCTGGTAATGGCATCGCTGTTAATGTAATAGCTGCGAGAAATGAACTGTACACGTTTTCGAGAGTAGGTGATTGTTTGACATTTACCCACGTTCAAATCAAGGTTGTTCTTTGCACACCAAGTGGAGAAGTTATTGAGGTCGGATTGAAATAGGCTCTTGTCAGTAGTGTTTGAAATTCGTCTGTAAATCTTCATGTCATCGGCGTATATAGATATCGATGAATTTTTTATTAAACAATCAGCGTCGTTGATTGATAGAATGAAAAAAATTGGACCCAGATGGCTGCCCTGGGGCACTCCAGATGTTGCTGATATATGAGTTGATACTGATGACCTGAATAGAACATGGTATAAACGGCCTTTGAGATAAGAGCCCACCCAACGGAGAATTTGGGGAGCAAAGCCAAGGGCCCTAAGCTTAAACAAAATAACTTCATGAGAAATCCTGTCAAACTCCTTGCTAAAATCGGTGAAGATAACGTCAACCTCTTTTCCTGCTTCCATCGTATTTAGTGTTTGTGAAGTGAATTCAATAAGGTTTGTGGTCGTAGACCGTGCTTTAAGAAAACCATGCTGATTGTCAGAAAACAACGGTTTACAATGAAAGTACAGTGAATCATACACAATACTTTCAAACAGCTTAGGAATACTAGATAATTTTGCAATAGGTCGGTAATTACAGATGTCTGATTTGCAGCCGTTCTTATGAATCGGAACTATAAAAGAACTTTTCCAAATGGATGGAAAAATTCAAAGCGAAAGCGACTTTTGGAAAAGTGTCGTCAGTGGCTGAGCAAGAAAATCACTGCAGTTTTTTAGGACGATGGATGGTAGACCGTAAGGGCCGAATGAAAAATCATCTTTAAGTTCGGAAATCTTTTGTACCACGGATTCATAATCGATTTCAATGAAAGTTAAGGTTGTTTGATAACAATTATTCAAGTATGTAAAGTAACATTCATCAGGTTTAAAATCACTGCTTGTGAAAGCCAGACTGAAGAAGTTAGCAAAATGATTTGCTATGACTTTAGGATCATTAGAGGAATGATCCTTATATTTGAAAGTGGAAGGGTATCCGTCGGACTTTTTCTTCATATTGATAAAGCGCCAGAAACACTTAGGCTCAGCGATTAGATTGGATTGCATGAGTCTGATATAATTCCCATAAAGTTCGTCAGACAAACTACTGAAATCATTATAACTATTTAAATAGTTAGAGTAATCAGAGTCAGATTTAGTTTTCAGGAATCTTTGCCAACGTTTCTTCCTAAGGTTACGTAACGTTCGTAATTCATTATTATACCACGGAGGTGATGGCGATACAGTTTTTTGGCGGGTATACGGAATGGAATGTTTAAAACATTCAAAAACTGCAGAGTAAAAATTGACAGTTTGTGTTTCTATATCGTTATGATCATTTAAAATTGTGTTAAAGTCAACGTTAGCCAATAAATGTTTAAGCTTCACAAAGTCGGCCTTACGAAAATTGAAACGTAGTGGAGTTATAGAGTTGACATTGAGATTGTCTTGCTGCAGACCAAATGTGATCAAAATGGGAGGGTGGTATACATCTATGGCACAGAGGATTAGATTGGATTCAGAAGCGACGCTATTGTCGATAACAGAGGAAAACACCAAATCGAGCTGCCTGTTCAGACTGTTCTTAACGTTGCTGATCTGAAATAGTCCAGAGTTCAACATATTGTCAGTGAACAAAGTTTCTTTGGCGGTTAGTGCATTCGAAGCAACATAATGAGTGTTATCATCTGAATAATCCCAATTAAGTCCAAGGAGATTGAAATCACCAAGAACAAAGATTTCATCTTTAGTGTTCATCAGGTCAAGAAACTGATAGCTTACAATCTGACTTAGTGGGCGAATATAGCAACATAAAATAAAAACATTATTTTTATTATTTTTAATTTTGACACACATTAGCTCGATATTATCAGTGTTGGGGATGATAACAATTTGACTATCAAAATTGATGTGGACTGCAACAAGAACCCCTCTATCGGTTAAATTCGTGTCTGAACAGTAAAAACCATCTTTCCGGAAGACGTTAAAATCCGAGGTAAAAAATTACTTCGTTACTGTTGAAATCACTGTTCAAATTGGTCTCAGTGAGTGCAAAAACATCAAATGGAAGTCTTTGAATTGCTAAAAAGACGTCGCAAGATTTAGTTCTCAGTCCCCTTACATTTTGGTAGTAGAGGGACAGACATTTAAGTTTTTTGGTACTGCCAAGTTATTAAAATTATTTCGGAAATCGACAAATTCTTTGAGATAGGTGGTTTCGGGCCATGACCCTGGGGAAAGTAATACGTCAAATATAGCTTCAGGAATGGTTAATTTAAATGTGTGGAGGATTAATATTGCTGTTGCTGCTGTGTTGAGAGTTGCTGGAGTTGGTATCAATGCTAGCAGGTACAACTTCAGATGAACGGGCTAGGCTGTTATTTAAATGATTGATAGCTGTGGCAGGAGAAAGTTCCTGATGAAGACTCAGATTATTAGCGCGATCTGTAATTAAAGCTGGTTTGTGAATTAAAAGGGAGTTCGTTAGTTCATGGCAAGCATCCCTGGTAGCTTTCAATTCCTTCTCGAGTTGCATGGTTAGAGAGTCATCATTGGTTTTACTCGACCTGGTATCTGCAGTAGTGGTTGCCGATAAACTCATGATTATTTTAGTATTCGATGCAAGATGTTTATTGATATTGTTGTTAATGTTGTCAGTTGTAAGTTGATTGTTGTGTTGAATGTTGGTCAAGATGTTCTTAACACCGGAAACAACTGATTCAAACTTAATACTGACCGCTTCATTAATGATTGAATCAAAGTTGTCGATAAACTTAGTAATTTTTGCGAAGAATTTTTCGTTGCCGAAATTAGAAAGCGCGATTGATTTAGTATTAGCGGCAATGCAATCTTCGGTACGATCTAAGGAAGAAGAAATTTCGTCTAAATTGTTACACAACAAACTTAACTTCTTCTCCATATTAAATAAACGATTACGCAGTTTTCATTATACCCGGTTTTATAATCGTCAAGACTGCGAGTAATTACATCCATTGATTCATTTAACAATAAAAGTTGTCCGTTAACATTATTGCTTTTACAATCCATACAAATAAAATCAAATTTTTTTATAAAATTTGCGTCAACACGTAATAACGGAACACGTTCGGATGTATGATTGGAAGACGTATTACAAAAACAACATTTGATTAGTGAGGTCATTGTCAATAAAAATTAGAACCACTTGCACAAGCAAGACAAATACTAAAAAATGATAAGCGGCACAGGTTTCAGTTAAGTTTAGCTTAAATAGGATGACAAAACACTTCACAATGTTCCCGTTAATAACCAATGTGTACGTATTATTGAGTATTAATTACGGCACCAGATAAAAATATATGAATGAGTAAGTGAAATAATTGAAAAAAAAATATATATTATATATTTAAATGTATACACATATACCTACTCAATTAATATATAAAATCGAATATAATTTAAAAACATGCAAATATACTTATCAGAAGCACGTCTGTAAATAAAACACCAAAAATACACAAATAAATTAACACAGACTAAATATAATATCACAGAAACAGTTTGAAATTGCTGAACTAAAATTGCACAAGCTGATTAATTAGAAAATTAGTAAAAAAGAATTCTTAAGATAAAACTAAGCACTAGGTCACATATTAAGTTTAATATTTAAAAAAAATAAGTTTCCTATCACAGAATTAGTATTTAGACACTAAGTAAACCGTTATACCACGTTTACGTTAAACACTTGAAATTTTTTTATTTTTAAACTTATAAAAAGAATTTTAGGTAAAACAGCACTTATAACACACATTAAAACATTCACACATAATTAATTAAATTAATTAATTAAAACACCAAAAAAAAAAAAATAATATACGAGTATTAAGAGTAAAAGTGAAATTTTTTTAAAAATGATTTTAATATAAATAAATACGTCTGTACAAGACGATGGTCACAATCGAAGTGAGTATAGCCCGTACATATAAAAAGGGTTGGGCTCCTCTGAAAAATTTTCATATTTTGATAAAAAGTTTATATGGAAGCTGCACCTACACTCCCAACTAACACTCCATCCTAGAATTTTCGCAATAAAGCCACTAGTATTATCAAATAGTAGATATTCAAGCCTACTCAAATTTGTATAGCCCGTACATATAGAAAGGGTTGGGCTCCTCTTAAAAATTTTCATATTACATTAAACCTATAGTTTTTTTGAAAAATTGATCATCTTTTGCTCTAGTTCTAAAATATTTCGTTAGATGTCAGTTACTTTGAGTTAACAGGCTTATAGACAGCTTTGTATTAAACTGTACGAAATTAAAAAAGGGAAAACATTATATATAAAAAACTTCTCGTTTTCGAATATTACCTCTATGCGTTCAAAAATTAAACTAGAGCAAAAGGTGATCAATTTCTCAAAAAAACTAGGTTTAATGATATATGAAAATTGAGAGGGGCCCAACCCTTTTTATATGTAAGAGCTATACAAATTTGAAAAGAATGTCTACTATTTGAGAATACTAGTGGCTATATTGCGAAAACTCTAGGATGGAGTGTTAATTATGTGTTAAAACTCAATTTGTAAATTTTAATATATGATAAAACTTTAATAACTTTAATATTTATACACATAATTTTCGTTTGTTTTTAATTCGAAATTATTAATTCAATGTTAGTTTTTATGGTTTTTCTTATATAATTTATTACATGTTAAATATAGATAAGTTGCATACACTGCAAAATAGTTGTTGCGTACGCTACACTTTTTTGTTAATTTGTGTAGCTACACCTTTATTAACGTTAGAAACTTCACACCAGTTAATTCGAATACCGTGTTCTTAAAGGGTTACCTGTATATCGATAAAATTTAAGAAGAAAATTATTTAGTACTATAACTGCACAGTTTCTGAAGATTCGCGGTTCCTCCAAAAAATCGCCGTTCGTCATTTATAATCAATTAAACATTTGATTTCAAACGAAACCAATCATATTTTCCAATATTGATTTAAAATGTCGAACAAATAGAACGAATTGCATTAAATTTACGATTCGATCCGATCGTCGATAATTAGAATGAGACTAACGTCTTTAATTATTGAATTGAATAATGTGACTTTAAAATAATTAAATAAATCATTTAAAGTTATATTTTGTAGTAGAGCAAACATGACGAGTCGATATATTTTCTTGATTGCAAGCGTTTTAATTACGATTCATGTCGGTGCAGCAAAACGAATACTTAAATACTTAAAAAAATTAATTTATTTTATTTTGTCACCGCAGGTTTATGGTCTGGTTCATTACGAACGTGAAGTCCTCCGGTTAGATGGTGTTGGATGGGAATTTAGGTTAAAATAAGGTTACAAACAGCATATGATGAGATGCCCCGTAGGTATGAATTAAATAACCTAACCAGTCTATTATGACTGAAGCCGAATACATATGATGAATATTAGTATCCCTTACCTCAACCACAACTAACCCAAATTAATAAACTAACAAAATCTAATCTAGAGTGTGAATTTAAATGAGACTAACAATTTAATATATTTAAGTAGTTAGAATATGACTTTGCTGCGGTTATCGCCCTAGTTGTTTCTGTGACTAACATCCTTTCCTAAATAACCTTATCTGTTAAGGATGCAGGCCGGGCCTGGGCCCGCATGATGCTGAAATATTATTCGCATTCAGATATAATTTATTATTTGATTGTTGATATTTCAGGATTATGGTAACATACCTAGGATCGCCGTTATGGTTGGCCTGTACGCCTCTATCATATCATATGATATCATATCATAGGTACGCTATCTGATTTTATTGGGATACTATGTTTAACTACATGAGCAGCAGTTAGCATATCACCTTCTAAATGAAATACGTCATTATATTCATTAGATTCACGTTCTTCTTGATTTAGGTGTGACAACGAAACAGATGACTCAATGGTTATTAAACAATCAGTAATTGTATTGTTCCAAGATTTGAGAGAAAATATATCATAATGTACAAACTTCTCAAATATTAAATCCTTGGCTAAAAATTGGAAAGGTTTGTCATTAGTATTTATTAAATAAAGAATAACAGCTTGCTCGCAATCAACAATTGTATTTCCAAGAAACACACCCGATATTATCTCCTTATATAAGCACAAGTATTCCGCGTTGTCTTCGATATTGTTACACCTTACATTAATGATCTGTTCACTTCTTGGAGGAATCACTAATTTAGAAGAGGATGTTATTAGATCAAGGAGAATTGATGTAGCTTCAAAAGGAATTTCTAAAGTAAGATTCTCAAAGTCTATCTTGCATTGCCAAGAGCCAAAAAATCCTTACCAATAATTTATTTATTCAAAAAAATATAACGAATTTTGTGCCGAAATAACGTCAGAAGCAAATTCGCGTAATACATAAAAATTCAACATAATCCTAATATTTACAAAATTAAATGTTTAAAATGAAAAAAAAATGTGATAAAAGCTTACAATAATATGACTAAGTTATTACAACTATTACTACCATTACCATTACTACTACTTTTCCTACTAAATTTCAACTTCATAATATGTGACTAAATACAACAAGTTTTATGCAATAACCCTGAAAAAAAGATGATATCAACAGTTTTAAATAGCCATTGTTTAACTTTAGGTAGAAAGGACTTCAAATGAATGTCTTTATTAATGAAAATTGGTAACGCATTAAAAAAGGTTGGCGCAGCGACCAGAATAGAGCGATGGAAGTGGTCATTGAAGAATCTTGGGATGTTACAAAGAAATTGATGGTTACCGCGAAAATTATAACGAAAACCGCTTCTCATTATTTGTTGATCACTTCGATTAAAAAAAACTCTCAATAAATTCCAAGATGGTTCAGTTGTTGGTTTTCTTAGATATATTCTCAAAATCATTTTTTGTAGAACATATAAAGGATACAAAGTAGCAGCAAAACAACCACCCCAGCATGATAATCCATATTCCAATTTAGTCATAACTAGTGCATGGTAAGCTATTTTTAGAACACCAAGATATTTAAACGTATCAAAGCACTCAGAGTGGCAACCAATAGACGCACATTCATACCTGCTGATTAAAGGTACCAGACAATTTAAACAACATAAATTTAGTTTACCGGCTTAAGCTCAGGCGATGCTTGTCGAACCATGAGAGTAAAACTTATCAGAATTGATCATCGAAATAACGTTACTGGGAGAATCCCCACAGTAAGCCAGAGCTATGTCATCAGCAAACCCGGTAGAATAACCATGAAGATTTAATTTAAATACGGAGTTTATATAAATGAGAAACAGGAGAGGCCCTAATACTGAACCCTGGGGAACACCAACGTCTATAAATTTCGGATCGCTTAACTTATCATTTATCTTAACTCTCATCGATCTACCATTTAAATACGATTCTAACCACTTATTTGCCAATCCCCTAAACCCTATATCATACATAATAGATAGCAGAAGCTTGGGATCAACCATATCAAAGGCTTTAGCTGTATCAATAAATAAAGCACCGCAACTATTACCTTTATTTAAACCAATATTGATTGTATTTAGGAACTCTAACAAGGCCGATTCGGTACTCATACCATGACGAAAACCATATTGATGGATACTCAGCACACCTAGATGACGTGTTGCTAGAGTCAAATTTAGCACCTAAATCTTTAGCAACACTATAGAAAAATAACAGTTAAACTCATTGCCAATTTCAAGATCACTCGTAAGAAGTTCTCCGTTCTGTGCTAAAATAGATTTGACTAGTGACGTGTTAGGTTTACGAGTCAGCTTCAAATTCCGGTTTAAAAGTTGAATCATTTTTTGACCTACGTTGAGATATTCGTAAAAATTTTTCTTTTTAAAACACTGATTTATATGATGACCATCCTTTTTGCAATAAGCACACGAAATAATTCTTATTGAAGGGCGATGTATAGATGATTGTAAATTTTGATTTGAAACTGTTCGAGAGTTTTTGCTAAATTATATGTCGGGCATTCGAAAAACATCTAGACCATCCTTAGGTTATCCTTAACGGTCATATTAAGTGATATATACACCCATACCGTTATATACCGCGATACCACTTACGCGGGCTTTGGAGCGTAAGATCAACAACCCTATACTCGGATTTGGGCAAGCAACGATATTGCGTGTTTTTGTGGTGTTACAACTATTAAACTAGTGAAATATTTGTTGTGCAGTGATTCTATTGCTAAATTTTAAAATATCCACGGTATTTAGATATATGTATATGGAAATATCCGTTATATATTAACTCCGAGACGCATAAATAATTGGTAGTTCACCTAATTTAATTACTAGCTACAAGTAACTACCTGTAATTTAGGTTAATATATTTGCGCACGTTGTTGTATTTTATACTGTCAGGTTCATGGAGTGCATGGCTAATCATTCAATATCTATTTAACTTATTTTACCTGTCTTATTTAGTTTGTCTCTATTTACAATAAAATAAAGGAAAAAAAATAATTAAAAATCAAACTTTCTATTTCTAATTGAGTCGTATCCTCATGGATAATATCAGAGCCGACTAGATAAATAGAGCCTCCCTATTCGAGCTTTTTTTCACTAAACTTAAAATATGGGATATAATAAATGTTAGTTTCCTATAGGAATGTATGGAAAACGGCTAATTTTCTTTTTCTTTTTAAGTATATTTAAACCATAAGCTTTTATAATATTTTTGTACGGGTAAATGCAGAAAAGTTCAAACTTTAATCAGTTCAAAAAAGGGTTCAAGAAAACCCTTTAAACTGTGTGAAAATTGGCTTGGAAAATAAATAAATAATGAGCTTTTATTAATGTTATTAATGGCGTCATCATTTCAAATCACAATATGGTCTCTTTCCATTCTCTTTCTAAAAACACGATTGCCATGGAAACAAAAAACTTATTTTTGTACAGGATTTTTTTATTTTTATTATTTATAAATAACGACATGCAGTCAGTCGCCACTACAATGTGGTTGTGAAAGCATGCGAGTGACAATGTTTTTGAATCTCAGATATGTATAAATACGTGATTAAAAAATTATAGAACAACATTTCTTCCCTAGCGCGTAATAAAACCTATAAAATTTTCTTTTACAGTATGTACTTGATTTTGTAACATAATATTTGTATGAAATTTAAAAATATTTTATTCTTAAGAAAATTACGCAGAGTAAAGATTTTCTTAGTTATTTTCCAAAATGATTTTTTCTTTGCGGTGATTATTTCACGCGGTGATATTTTCAGCTGTGATAAATGATGAAAAACACAGATAGTGGCCGTTTCAGTAGCAGCTCTTCGATAGGTTATGGATTATATACTACCAAACGGATTGATTTGGTGTCTCATTCACTTGAGGAATTATAACTTGTTTAAAGTAGCAACTATGTTTTCAAAAGTATACAAGCAATGAACGTTAAATGCTTGCGTAATTGTCTCACGTATGTGTGAGACGTGACGTCTCTTAATGTTGTAAGCGATTCTTTCACCAAAAGTGCCAAACATTGATTTTCTTCGGTTCTCATGTGTTATGTACGCGTCGAATACAAAAGCTCATTCAGGACACTCCTTTATTTTCGAATCACTGTCGATGGTCATTTATCATTCCTCCTCGAGTATCATTCATTGCAATGCATTTTAAAACGATTTCAATTGAATTTTCTATTTATCTGTGTACTTCCATTCATTGAAATCTCGAATAAACTTTTCACAAATTTCGTAACTATTCGGCGTTATATACGCCACGTTGCGTACCTGATTCCAACATTTAATTAGTGTGAACGAATGTGTAAATAATATACATGCATAAGCAATGAACCATAGTGATAATGTGGTAATAATCAGTATTAACGTTTTTTTTTTTGTACATTAAACTAATTTTGACCTCCAAAATATAACGGTGATCTGGTAAGGTAGATAGTCGTCTTTGTCACCTAATTCCTGCCAGATTTAACAATTTGTACCATATTTTTTGGACAACATTTTGGTGGTACAACATCAGTCTTGAAATATTCAAGTAGCATATTTATCATAGCGCCAACAGTTCAATATTTTGAACATTCGATTGGATTTTTTTCGAAGCGTAGTAAATTGTTTTCGATTTTAATAGTGACCGTATTCGGGCTCAATAGTGCGGATCAGCGAATGATCCTAGCCATACATTATTCCTATTATGTTGCTTCTTGCACTGTAAAATTTGTTGATTTGATGGCAAAATGGAGATTTCAATTATTTTTAGCCCAGTGGAGCGCATAAAGTTATATGTTAGCGAAGCAAAAAACGATGAACGAACAAGCAAAAGACTTATAGAGACGCAGCTACACGGTAGGTATAACTCAACCATGCTAAATTAAGGCTAGGTGGAAGTTAAAATTTGTAATAAATATTATTATTTTGCTAATATTATAATCAATGCTTCTGTGGGGACATTGAATTTTAAAACGAAATATTCGGGGGAGCAATTTTGAAACGACTGTTTGCAAAGGAGTCTTTCGATATTTTTAGAACAGATTTTCGCTGAAGCTTAGTACAACAATCATTCAAAAGATCGGTTCTTGAAGCTGTCATCAAGATCTTCCCAGAAATGGCATCTCTTACTAAGTGGTCAGTGATACTGATGGTGTTCGATAAATTTAAACTTATAAAGCTTTATATAATAATAATAATTACATTAGTGATATAACAAATTAAATAATTACATTAACAACTCATTGGAGCTTAAATAAAAATTAATTAAGATTGGTTGATGATAAAAATAGTATCCTTAGAGTTGAAGCGCAAGATAAAGATTAAAGTCGAAATCGATCGAATGTTTTTTTAAACTTTTTGAACAAATTCCTTAATTAAAATATTCAAAAATCTAAATTTTTTGCGAAATAGAAAAACAAGTGTTTAACAAAATATGTTTACTAAGTGTAAGTGTGTTTCGGCAAGTACCTACGGCAAATAGTGTAAAAAGTATAAAGTTTATCCTAAAAACATCTGATTTGGTCAAGTATTTAACAAATTTGTCAAAACATGGACTAACTACATGTTTATTGATGTTGAAATTTATTATAAATGCCTAACCCCATATACAATTTTGTTTTATGATCCCGGTTTGTTCAGCAGGTATAAATATCACTCAGTTCCTGAAAATCAGAGAGGTACACTTTAAACCAATAATAATACCTTGTTTAAGTTAGCCGAAAGTTGCCAGCCGAAAATAAAAAAAATGATAATGCAGATTGTGTCTTTGGTTTCATAAACAATGTTGATCAATATATTTCAGCCGAAAGTTACGATACCAGCAGATATTAAAGAAAAACTATTTTTCCTTCATTTTATTTAGGTTTTTAAATTAATTTTAAAATAAAAGTTTTAGTTTATTAAATGTTACGTCTACATTTTGTCTGGAAATTGTAAAGAAATTTTGATGGGGATCAATTTGTGAATAAATTCATTGAATGGCCTGGCGCTCTTGTTTAACTTTAATTCGCATTGATGCCACTATAGCCAGTTGATAGGCCCTAGTGCCTATTAACAAGATTCTAATTTTAAAGAAATTCTGATGAGGACACAGGGGTGTAATTTGAAAAAAAATTCCATAGTTTAATTTTTAAAAAATTCATTGAATGGCCTGGCGTTCTTTTTTAACCTAAATTCGCATTGATGCCACTATGACCATTTGATAGGCTCTAATGCCTGTTAACAACAGTCCAATTTTGAAGAAAGTCTGATGGGGATACGAGGGTGCAATTTGATAAAATGTCCATAGTTCAATTTCTGAAAAATTCATTGAATGGCCTGGCGCTCTTGTTTAACCTAAATTCGCATTGATGTCACTATGGCCATTTGATAGGCCCTAATGCCTGTTAACAACAGTCCAATTTTGAAGAAAGTCTGATGGGGACGCAGGGGTGTAATTTGATAAGATTTCCATAGTTCAATTTATAAAAAATTCATTGAATGGCCTGGCGCTCTTTTTTAACCTAAATTCGCATTGATGCTACTAGGGCCATTTGATAGGCTCTAATGCCTGTTAACAACAGTCCAATTTTGAAGAAAGTCTGATGGGGATACGAGGGTGCAATTTGATAAAATGTCCATAGTTTAATTTCTGAAAAATTCATTGAATGGCCTGGCGCTCTTGTTTAACCTAAATTCGCATTGATGCCACTATGGCCATTTGATAGGCCCTAATGCCTGTTAACAACAGTCCAATTTTGAAGAAAGTCTGATGGGGATACGGGGATGCAATATGACAAAATTTCCATAGAACAATTTCTGAAAAATTCATTGAATGGCCTGGCGCTCTTATTTAAACTAAATTCGCATTGATGTCACTATGACCATTTAATAGGCCCTAATGCCTGTTAACAACAGTCCAATTTTGAAGATAGTCTGATGGGGACGCAGGGGTGTAATTTGATAAGATTTCCATAGTTCAATTTCTGGAAAAATCATTGAATGGCCCGACGCTCTTGTTTAACCTAAATTCGCAATGATGCCACTATGGCCATTTGATAGGCCCTAATGCCTGTTAACAACAGTCCAATTTTGAAGATAGTCTGATGGGGATACAGGGGTGTAATTTGAAAAAAAGTCAATAGTTCAATTTCTGCAAAATTCATTGAATGGCCCGACGCTCTTTTTTAACCGAAATTCGCATTGATGTCACTATGGCCATTTGATAGGCCCTAATGCCTGTTAACAACAGTCCAATTTTGAAGAAAGTCTGATGGGGACGCAGGGGTGTAATTTGATAAGATTTCCATAGTTCAATTTATAAAAAATTCATTGAATGGCCTGGCGCTCTTTTTTAACCTAAATTCGCATTGATGCTACTAGGGCCATTTGATAGGCTCTAATGCCTGTTAACAACAGTCCAATTTTGAAGAAAGTCTGATGGGGATACGAGGGTGCAATTTGATAAAATGTCCATAGTTTAATTTCTGAAAAATTCATTGAATGGCCTGGCGCTCTTGTTTAACCTAAATTCGCATTGATGCCACTATGGCCATTTGATAGGCCCTAATGCCTGTTAACAACAGTCCAATTTTGAAGAAAGTCTGATGGGGATACGGGGATGCAATATGACAAAATTTCCATAGAACAATTTCTGAAAAATTCATTGAATGGCCTGGCGCTCTTATTTAAACTAAATTCGCATTGATGCCACTATGACCATTTAATAGGCCCTAATGCCTGTTAACAACAGTCCAATTTTGAAGATAGTCTGATGGGGACGCAGGGGTGTAATTTGATAAGATTTCCATAGTTCAATTTCTGCAAAATTCATTGAATGGCCCGACGCTCTTTTTTAACCGAAATTCGCATTGATGTCACTATGACCATTTGATAGGCTCTAATGCCTGTTAACAACAGTCCAATTTTGAAGAAAGTCTGATGGGGATACAGGGGTGTAATTTGATAAGATTTCCATAGTTCAATTTCTCAAAAATTTATTGAATGGTCCGACGCTCTTGTTTAACCTAAATTCGCATTGATGCTACTAGGGCCATTTGATAGGCTCTAATGCCTGTTAACAACAGTCCAATTTTGAAGAAAGTCTGATGGGGATACATGGGTGTAATATGAAAAAAAAAGTCAATAGTTCAATTTCTGCAAAATTCATTGAATGGCCCGACGCTCTTTTTTGCCCGAAATTCGCATTGATGTCACTATGACCATTTGATAGGCTCTAATGCCTGTTAACAACAGTCCAATTTTGAAGAAAGTCTGATGGGGATACAGGGGTGTAATTTGATAAGCTTTCCATAGTTCAATTTCTGAAAAATTCATTGAATGGCCCGACGCTCTTGTTTAACCTAAATTCGCATTGATGCTACTAGGGCCATTTGATAGGCTTTAATGCCTGTTAACAACAGTCCAATTTTGAAGAAAGTCTGATGGGGATACAGGGGTGTAATTTGAAAAAAAAGTCAATAGTTCAATTTCTGCAAAATTCATTGAATGGCCCGACGCTCTTTTTTAACCGAAATTCGCATTGATGTCACTATGACCATTTGATAGGCTCTAATGCCTGTTAACAACAGTCCAATTTTGAAGAAAGTCTGATGGGGATACGAGGGTGCAATTTGATAAAATGTCCATAGTTCAATTTCTGAAAAAATCATTGAATGGCCCGACGCTCTTGTTTAACCTAAATTCGCATTGATGCTACTAGGGCCATTTGATAGGCCCTAATGCCTGTTAACAACAGTCCAATTTTGAAGAAAGTCTAATGGGGATACAGGGGTGTAATTTGATAAGATTTCCATAGTGTAATTTCTCAAAAATTCATTGAATGGCCCGACGCTCTTTTTTAACCTAAATTCGCATTGATGTCACTATGACCATTTGATAGGCTCTAATGCCTGTTAATAACAGTCCAATTTTGAAAAAATTCTGATGGGGATACGAGGGTGAAATTTAATAAAATGTTCATAGTTCAATTTCTGAAAAATTCATTGAATGGCCCGGCGCTCTTGTTTAACCTAAATTCGCATTGATGCTACTAGGGCCATTTTATAGGCCCTAATGCCTGTTAACAACTGTCTAATTTTGAAGATAGTCTGATGGGGATACAGGGGTTGTAATTTGATAAGATTTCCATAGTTCAATTTCTCAAAAATTCATTGAATGGCCCGACGCTCTTTTTTAACCTAAATTCGCATTGATGTCACTATGACCATTTGATAGGCTCTAATGCCTGTTAACAACAGTCAAATTTTGAAAAAATTCTGATGGGGATACGAGGGTGAAATTTAATAAAATGTTCATAGTTCAATTTCTGAAAAATTCATTGAATAGCCCGGCGCTCTTGTTTAACCTAAATTCGCATTGATGCTACTAGGGCCATTTGATAGGCCCTAATGCCTGTTAACAACAGTCCAATTTTGAAGATAGTCTGATGGGGATACAGGGGTTGTATTTTGATAAGATTTCCATAGTTCAATTTCTCAAAAATTCATTGAATGACCCGACGCTCATTTTTACCCTAAATTCGCATTGATGTCACTATGACCATTTGATAGGCTCTAATGCCTGTTAACAACAGTCAAGTTTTGAAAAAATTCTGATGGGGATACGAGGGTGAAATTTAATAAAATGTTCATAGTTCAATTTCTGAAAAATTCATTGAATGGCCCGGCGCTCTTGTTTAACCGAAATTCGCATTGATGCTACTAGGGCCATTTGATAGGCCCTAATGCCTGTTAACAACAGTCCAATTTTAAAGAAATTTTGATGGGGATACAGGGGTGTAATTTAAAAAAAATTCCATAATTCAATTTCTAAAAAATTCATTGGATGGCCCGGCGCTCTTGTTTAACCTTAATTCGCATTGATGCCACTATGGCCATTTGATAGAACCTAATGCCTGTTAACGACAGTCCAATTTTGAAGAAATTCTGATGGGGATACAGGGGTGTAATTTGACAAGATTTCTATAGTTCATTTTCTGATAAATTAATTGAATGGCCCGACGCTCTTATTTAACCTTTATTCGCATTGGTGCTACTATTGTCAGTTGATACCTTTTAACTAAAGCTCGATTGTGACGGATTTTTAATGGTTATATAGGGTTCAATTTTGGCCTTATTTCGATAGTTCAATTACATTGAATGCCTCAAAAAAATTATTTATTGGCCTTATTCTTTAGATTACCCTATTTTCTCAATTGATAGGCCAAATGGCATTTAAGTTTGCCATGAGTATGATTGTTTTATTTGGAGTGATCCTACATCATTCGATGCGAATTGAGGGTTATGTAAAGCTCTGAAAATATAGTTCCGATTTCGTTTTTATATCACAAAGTCCATCCGCTTCTTTCGCTATCATTAATCCAAGTGGCCTTCAAGTTTGTTTCGCCAGGATCATTGATGATAAGCTCATTAAAGTAACCAATTAATTTTATTTTAACTAATGAAACATCTTCCATTGGTGCACTTAAGATAAAAAATATAAACTCAAACTTATTTCAAATTAATTTTTTTATTCCATTATCATTTTTTGTATTTAATTTAAATTAAAAAATCCAAAACATTTTAAATTACTTACAAACTAACATTATATTTGATTAAAATAGATCATTTATATAAGCATAGAAAATATATATAACAAAATAAAGCTTGTTCTATTTGTTTCCAACGTTGCTGCAAAGAGGGCAGTAGAACCTTTCCTGTGGCCCTATTCTGGCTTTCCCTGGGAATTGGGAATTGGGATCATAGCATTTTTGTCTAAATTGTATTTGTCTGGCCTACTGAGGGAACATGTTTGGTGTTAATATTTTCGAAACAAAGTTAAATGGGAAAATATTTTTCCCTATAAAAATTTTGTGGAACAAAAGTTTCCCAATTCACTTTGTTTTGAAAATGTTTGCACTAAACTTATTGTTTCAGTAGGCCAGACAAATACAATTTAGACAAAAATGCTATGAAAATATTTTCCCAATTCCCTATTACCAGGGAAAGCCAGAATAGGGCCACTGGACTTCAATGTCGTTGATATCGACGTTCACTTCGTTATCGTGCATGTATCTATGGCATTTTGAACATCTGATAGAGTTTCCTAAGTAGTTTACGTTTTCTCCGCAAATCAAGCAAAGATCCTGCATGTGGCAACTATACTTTAAAATGTCTCTTTGCATCCGCTTCCTTTCTGTTGGAATATTGAATATTTTTTTTTTTAATATATTTATTTTCCATTTCACCCTCGTATCCCCATCAGAATTTTTTCAAAATTGGACTGTTGTTAACAGGCATTAGAGCCTATCAAATGGTCATAGTGACATCAATGCGAATTTCGGTTAAAAAAGAGCGTCGGGCCATTCAATGAATTTTGCAGAAATTGAACTATTGACTTTTTTTTTCAAATTACACCCCTGTATCCCCATCAGACTTTCTTCAAAATTGGACTGTTGTTAACAGGCATTAGGGCCTATTAAATGGTCATAGTTGCATCAATGCGAATTTAGTTTTAACAAGAGCGTCGGGCCATTCAATGAATTTTTCAGAAATTGTTCTATTGAAATTTTGTCAAATTGTACCCCCGTATCCCCATCAGACTTTCTTCAAAATTGGACTGTTGTTAACAGGCATTAGAGCCTATCAAATGGTCATAGTGACATCAATGCGAATTTCGGTTAAAAAAGAGCCTCGGGCCATTCAATGAATTTTGCAGAAATTGAACTATTGACTTTTTTTTCAAATTACACCCCTGTATCCCCATCAGACTTTCTTCAAAATTGGACTGTTGTTAACAGGCATTAGGGCCTATCAAATGGTCCTAGTAGCATCAATGCGAATTTAGGTTAAACAAGAGCGCCGGGCCATTTAATGAATTTTTGAGAAATTGAACTATGAACATTTTATTAAATTTCACCCTCGTATCCCTATCAGAATTTTTACAAAATTGGACTGTTGTTAACAGGCATTAGAGCCTATCATATGGTCATAGTGACATCAATGCGAATTTCGGTTAAAAAAGAGCGTCGGGCCATTCAATGAATTTTTGAGAAATTGAACTATGGAAATCTTATCAAATTACAACCCCTGTATCCCCATCAGACTATCTTCAAAATTGGACTGTTGTTAACAGGCATTAGGGCCTATCAAATGGCCCTAGTAGCATCAATGCGAATTTAGGTTAAACAAGAGCGCCAGGCCATTCAATGAATTTTTCAGAAATTGAACTATGAACATTTTATTAAATTTCACCCTCGTATCCCCATCAGAATTTTTTCAAAATTGGACTGTTGTTAACAGGCATTAGAGCCTATCAAATGGCCATAGTGGCATCAATGCGAATTTAGGTTAAACAAGAGCGCCAGGCGATTCAATGAATTTTTCAGAAATTGAACTATGGACATTTTATTAAATTTCACCCTCGTATCCCCATCAGAATTTTTTCAAAATTGGACTGTTGTTAACAGGCATTAGAGCCTATCAAATGGCCATAGTAGCATCAATGCGAATTTAGCTTTAACAAGAGCGCTTGGCCATTCAATGAATTTTTCAGAATTTGTTCTATGGAAATTTTGTCATATTGCATCCCCGTATCCCCATCAGACTTTCTTCAAGATTGGACTGTTGTTAACAGGCATTAGGGCCTATTAAATGGTCATAGTTGCATCAATGCGAATTAAGTTTTAACAAGAGCGTCGGGCCATTCAATGAATTTTTCAGAAATTGTTCTACGGAAATTTTGTCAAATTGCACCCCCGTATCCCCATCAGACTTTCTTCAAAATTGGACTGTTGTTAACAGGCATTAGAGCCTATCAAATGGTCATAGTGACATCAATGCGAATTTCGGTTAAAAAAGAGCGTCGGGCCATTCAATGAATTTTTGAGAAATTGAACTATGGAAATATTGTCAAAGTACACCCCTGTATCCCCATCAGAATTTCGTTAATCGGTTTCATTAACCAGTTAATTTCGTTCCGCAAACGGGAGTTTAATTTCACTTATTCAATATGTCTCTACAGTTAGGCCGAAGTTGACCAACTTGATGGCCTATCTAGTGACCATAGTGGTATTAATGGCAAGGCATGCTAATCTAGACCGACAGGTTATTCATTGTATTTTCGATACATTGAATTAGCGAAATTTTGATAAATTACACCCATCCTTTATAATTTCTTCATAATTAGGCCAAAGTTGACCAACATTATGACATGTCAAATGGCCATAGTGGCATCCCCACCATACTTTATGTTCATTTGAAGCAACGTTAACAATATTGCATTTCAATTTATGATTGATTGATTTAAACATTTGTATTTCTGAAGTTTAAATAGAATTAGGTTTTGCAACAATCTTCGCATATTAAAAAATTAAAATTGGTTTCTTTTGATGTGTTGATAAAATAATTTTTCGGCTGATAACTTTCGGCTGAAGAAAGTTGATCAACGGTGACGTAATTATCAACTTTCGGCTGAGTAAGCGAAGACACTATCTGCATTATCGTTTTTTTGATTTTTCGGCTGGAAACTTTCGGCTAACTTTAATAGTATATAATAATAATAATTTTGTCTAACAAACTTCATCATTAGTTAAGTATTCACAGCCGTTATTCTCGTTGAAGCCACCAAAAATTCTTTCGACCATCTTGAAACATCAAAGGATTCACATTATGGTTGTGCTAGTCCATGTTCAACGTGCACATGGTTCATTGTTTCGTTTATGAAATAAAATCACAAATTATAAGTTAAGCAATTTAGATTATAAAATTAGATTTGTTTGCAAACTTATATCAGCAGAATGATCCACAACTAAAAATTTAGCGAGGCTTCATACTGCATATTTAAATGATTGAAATTACACTTTCCACGACGATTTTACGACGACAATGGAATCTAGTGAACCTTTGACGGATCCATTAGGTGATCCATTAGGTGATCCATATAACATTATAGTATTATCGTATGATAATTTAAAATTTGATTACGGATGGTGTGATTAATTCCAATTCATAATCAATCTCTGCCAATTTTGAAATGATATTACATTTTCATTTTAAATATTTTAAAACATAATTGTTAGGCGATTTAAGTATTATATAACACAAATTAAAAGAGGGAACCGAAACGAAATAGAAACATGAATTGAATGTTTGAAAATTGCGCTCCGGTTACGGTTAACGTTCTCTTTATAATTATAATCGTTACCGTTTTGGTTTTAAATTCGTTAAAAATATCGAGTAATATCGGTTCAGTTCTAGGAGAGGGATAATCCCTGCATGCGAGTAAGTTGAAACTCTAACATTTCATTAAATGGAAATGACAAATCTAAAATTATGCAAGCAAATTGTTACACCAGACACCAAGACCGGGAGCAAAATTCAATTCGTTTTGGAATCTGGGGGATATTGATACATGCATGAGCATATCGAAATAGAAGAACAATACTACTCAAAACCGAAAATCGAACAAATATACTTTTTCAACAACCGTTCCACATAGACAAAACTATGTAACAAACATTTTATTAATACCTTGTTTCTTGTAGAATGATACGGAAGCCTAATTGAAAATTGAAGGATGGTTCCATAAAAGTTAATAAACCACTTACACATTATAAAAAATTTAATCAATATAAAGGATTATATTGTACAGATTCAAATATTTACGATTTTTATTCGTATCTGAAATCGTGTCAAAAATGACATGCATTCATGACAAACTGCATACGGCTATATAAATTAAAGTAAACAAATAGCAAATTGGTAACTATTTTATTTTCGGATTTTAGCTTCGGATTTTATTTCGTATATTATACGGTTTACTTTATCTTCACCATTGAATTACGATGATTGCACTCTTCATTGTTTTTGATTTCGTTGTTAATATTGTCGTTTCTATTTGATTTCTCTTTTTTAAAACAAATTGTTGTCTTTCTTATTTTCTTATAAATTTTAATTTACTATTTCTCTCTAATAAATAATAAACTAATTAAAATGACGATATTATGACGCCATCAATTTCCCGTATTTTTTAATTGTTGTTGTTGTACAGCGAAAATCCCTTATATTTTCTTTATTAATTTGAAGAAAACGAGAAGCCTACTGATTGCATCATTCGAATGAGTTGAAATCTATTATATATGTCATCAATTATGTAAAAAAAAATCAATTTTTCAATATTTTTAATTCATGTTTTATTTATCAAACGTAATGCTACCTCCCATACAAAACCTATGAAAAGTTAGTTTTTTGATTATGTTCTATATCCCATATTTGAAAGTGCTATTTCATAGGCATGCTTGATTTATTAAGATTGCTTTGATAACATACAGTGCTAGAGTCTGTTATGTCCTTGATGTTTGTTTAAAGTAAGCCTGGGCGTGCCAAATACCACTATACGGCACGGGGTGGGAATATTCAAGACACACGACACGTTGCTTAAATTCCTATGAATAACTGGGGTTCATCGTCGGTTATTAAACTATACTACTGGAAACATTTTCAGACTAGCGGGAGTTCTTACATTTAAATATTTGTACCAGAATTAAGCAAGCAGCTTTTCTTGCTCCAGTTATGTTGATATAAGAACCTGACCCATCCGCCTGATTGCCAGCGGGTAAACGTGCCGCAGTATCAACGGGAATTAGCTGGAGTTTCTGTCGGCAGTTGGAGAACAGAACATTGGTATTCTAGTGGCAAGCAGTTTTGATATCACACTACCACATCACATGTTAGCCCCTACTCGTCACAGGTATATGTTAATTTTACCTATAGCAAAGTAAAATACACACTATAAATAGTGATTCTTTAGAATTTTTTTTACTCCATGCCATCTGTTTTTGGGGCCGAAGCACTCCCAGCTCTTTCGCGGTTTATTTTTCCGTCTTACTTTATGCATCTGCCAAATGGAAGAAGTACGGCTATAGATCCGATTTTTATCACCATCTGCACATTGCATAGATCCATGCCAGCCTATACTGGTATGGAAGATGGGTCGGCCCATGAGTTTTGCATACCGACAGGGGGTCATAGATGGGTTCTTTAGGATGATAACAAAATGTTTGTTATCACATCGAGGTGAGGTCTCACCTTTTCAAAACCAAATTATGTATAGTAATCAAACTACGAAAATAATGTTTCATACTTCATGAATTTAAATGAATTAAATATAAATTGACCTAGCGAATTATATTCAAAATGTAATAATTATTGTTAAACATCGCCGATGTAAAATTAACACACCAACTTGCCACCTTTACTAGTCAAGTGTAAATTTTGTTAAAAAAAATATTTTACATTGTCTAAGTAAATGTTACTTGTTAACAATAAGAAAAAGAATATAATGATCATTTGTTGATTTACACGATTTTTACGTATGACAAAGTTCTTTTAACTATTTTAAAGATTTTGTTTCGTTTTATTTTTACAAATTGTTTTCACATTTCACAAAATGTTATTTTAATTTAGGCTAAGTAAGGAGAACTTTTTAGACTTTTACTTAGCATGGGTTAATAATTTTAAAGTATTATGTTAGTATTACAATTTTAAGTTTACTAAGAGCAGGTGAAGAACATTTCGCATGGTCTCATACCACCATTTACGAAACCACTATTTTGACAATTTCCACTGCCGATTGCGCATGGTCTTTGTTTTTGCATATCACCATTAAGACAATTTGTATTGCCCAAAATTGCGATACATAAATTGCCGTTACCGAAAATGAAATATTTACTATCATTTCTCCTAATTTTTTTTTTTTATTTCTCCTTCTTTTCCTTCTTTTTCTTCTATTTTTTGTTGAACCAGGTTACTTTCTTCGCTTTCTGGTATTAGCTCTTTAATGCGTTTCGTAATGTCAAGCGACAGTTGATTTATTTTTTTCGTAACCACTGCCTCTACACACGAGAAACAATATTTTTCTGCCTGTTGCTGTCTTAAACTTTTTCCATAAACCGGACCATAAACCTGCAGTGACAAAATAAAATAAATTAATTTTTTTAAGTATTTAAGTATTTGTTTTGCTGCACCGACATGAATCGTAATTAAAACGCTTCCAATCAAGAAAATATATCGACTCGTCATGTTTGCTCTACTACAAAATATAACTTTAATTGATTTATATAATTATTTTAAAGTCACGTTATTTAACTCAATAATTAAAGACGTTAGTCTCATTCTAATTATCGACGATCGGATTGAATCGTAAATTTAATGCAATTCGTTCTATTTGTTCGGCATGACATTTCAAATCACTATTGGAAAATATGATTGGTTTCGTTTGAAATCAAATTTTTAATTGATTATAAATGACGAACGGCGATTTTTTTGGAGGAACCGCGTATCTTCAGAAACTATGCAGTTATAGTACTAAATAATTTTCTTCTTAAATTTTATCGATATACAGGTAACTCTTTAAGAACACGGTATTCGAATTAAGTGGTGTGAAGTTTCTAACCAAAAACTATAGAAATAAGTCGTCCTATATTTAACAATATTCATAAGAAAATACGTGGGTACGTATTTTTAGTCATTGGGTATTAGTCTGCAATATAGTTGAACGCTGAAAAATAACCAAATAAACGGAGCCCGTGAAGTTTTCCACGGCTATACGTATACAAATCTAATTGGAATTTCATTCAATCTAATTAAATTCTTATTGTATGTATAAGTATTAGAGTATTGTACACTGTTATGATTTTTAATTTACAAAATTTTTAATAAAAATGTAAATTAATCGAATAAGTTTGGAGTAAAGAATATGTTTTAATTGAAACTAGATCATTAATCGAACATTTTTATTCACAAATATGTGAACATGTAAAATTGAGATAGCAACAAGAGACAGATATAGCTATCACGAAACTTGTATTGAATAAGAAATATACGCACATTAAAATATTTTTTCCAATTTTCTGCATTTTTGTTTAATAAATTCATCTGATTTAAGTAAAATTAAAATAAAATTAATAGCTGAATAATAATGTTACTATAGTTTATGCAAAATAATTTATTTTTTGTTATAAAAAATGCGATAAACTAAATTTGTTGTTATTTTTTGTCTCATTCACTTAAAGAAAATAGTACTAAAAAAATCAAAGACGACAATCTTTTAACCAAAGTTACAAACCAATTAGTACACGTAAAAAACAAATCCAATATGAATATTAAAATCTAATTCAAAAATGACTATAAAATATTTATAATTATTTCATTCAACATTGAAAGAAAAATGTTTCACGGACATGTCAGAAGAATTTTTATTTTCAGAAATTGGTATATTAACGCCAACGCGAACTTCTTCCTCATAAGAAATTTCGTGATCATGCACTAAATGAATCAATAACTTTGAAAATGCCCGATAATAACAACAATGTAAATACATAATTCGGGATCCAATTTGGAGAAAAAATTGTTAATTTGTGATTTTTTCCAATTTTAAAAGTGTTCTTGAAAGGTAATATAATAAATGATCTATGCCTAGCATCAATAAAACCTGAATCACCATCTCTGGGGATGGCCGATAATGGCCATTCAACATTGCGTAAAAGTTACCTCATACAAATCAAGGAAACGGCTTGTAGATGGTGATTCAGGTTTTATTGATGCTGGGCATATATCATTACATTACCTTTCAGGAAAACTAAACAATATTATAGGTACGTCGAGCCATTTTTTAGCTACAAGTCGTTCTCCTTGATTTGTATGAGGTGAATTTTACGCAATGTTTAATTTCGGTTCCTAATTTTTACGCATATTTATTGTAATTTAGAAAATTTATTTTTTATCATTTTTTATTTTTTTAAATTTATAGTAAAATAATATTTTGAATAAAATAGTTTTTAATATAAATACTTAAACTGCGAATGTATCACTATATCTTCCTATTAGAATCTTAATATTTCTTATTAGATTTTGGTTTAGCAGTGTAACACACATACATACACACAGCCGTGGAATCCGTGGAAAACTTCACACCCGTTCGCGGAGATATATGAATTTGTATTAAGCTGGGTGTACGGTTTATGTAACGTATAAAAGACATTTTTGATCATATAATTTTTGATAATAAATTGTACGATCATATATTTTGTATTGCCAATTAACATAAACGCTTAAAATACGTTTAATTAAACATTATTTTCGAGAAATATTTCCGTGTATTCTCGATCATATTTAATGATTTTATTATTTGTATATCATACTATACGGTTTATACTAACGAATTATTTGTGGTGTCTTTCGTACCTGCCTATATTTTGTAGTGTCATTTTTAAAAAAAACTGGATTTTGATTATGTTATATGTGATTTCGAAAGCATACAAATATGAATACCATTTGTGGTATTCAATGTGCTATCCCTTCATGTAAAGCTTCTAGACGAAGCCACCCAGGAAGAAAATTTTTTGCATTCCCTAGAGACAAACATTTATTTAATGTCTGGATAGATAAGTACGGGTTGATTGAAAGTCGTTTGTCGGAGAGACTTCTTCTATGTGAAAAACATTTTGATCCTACACTAATTGGAAAACGCAAACTAAAACTAAAAATCGATCCCGGAATTCTATTTAAAATATCTAAGAGCACTTTTAAGATTCCAGAACGTTTTCAAAATATAAAACAATATGGAAGTAAAGCAAGAGAGGATGGCCCTTGATGTTCGAATATGATTTCTTCGTTCGATCAATATGATAGAGGTTCAATTACAAATCAAGAAAATGAAAGCAAAACGCCATCGTGTAACAACAACTTTATTCAAGTAAAAAATTGTTTTTATTACAAAACAAAATATGAGAAATCTTTAAATATTATTAGAAATTTGAAAAACAGATTAGGTATTAAAATTCTCAATGCGAAGTTATCTCGAATGGGTAAAATAAACTCTTTACCTGTACAAATAGATTTGTTACACAATAACACAAATTAAGCTCCGGAACAAAAGAATTTGGCAAAATGATTTTGTATAAAAGATTTAAAGAATGGCCAATAGAACAAAAGAAAATTGCTCAACAAATATATTTTTAATCCCCCGCGTGTTATAATTTTCTAAGAGAAATTTTGAGATTTCAAATGCCGTTAAAATCTTTGCTATGTCGATGGACACTAGTAAAAAACTTCAAACCCGGTTTAAATGAATCCCTTTTGTCCGGTTTAAGAAACAAAGTATCTGAAATGAATGACAGCTCAAAAAGGATAATTTTAATTTTCGACGAGGTTTCTTTTCGTAAGGACTTGGAATACGATCCAGTTTGTGACGTAGTCGATGGCTTTAGTCAAATTAATCATGATAGATTCAATACAACCGCCAAATATTTAACTGTGCTCATGATCCGTGGCTTAATAAAACAATATAAATATATGGTTTCATATCATGCAACTGAGAGAAACGTTTCATATCATGCAACTGAGAGGACTTCCGATAGCCACTGAGCGTGGCTATCGGAAGTCCTTTTAAAACCCTAAAGGTTTTGCACGACATAGGGCTTGATGCAAAAGCTATCGTATGCGATCAAGGGCCTAATAATCGCAAATGTTACAGCACACTTGGAGTAACCGTGCATTCTCCTTACATAATGTTTAATAACAAACAAATATACGCGTTATATGACCCACCACATTTAGTATATTCCATTCGGAATAATTTGTTAACTGTTGACTTATTTACTCCAGCCGGAATCGCCAGCTGGGTGGTACTAAAAGAACTTTATAATCTTGAAAAAAATTCGGGTACTAAATTATGTTTAAAAACTAACGGCGCGACATATATATCCAAATTAATTTGAAAAAAATGCGAGTTAAATTAGCAACTTCCTGTGTGGGGTTTGCTAGTACCCCCATCAGGCGCCTCCCCGGGTGGCGGATAGTGGAACGCTTGCCAGATATGGTAGGTACCGGGGAAATTAAATACTCGGGGCGGACCAAAAACTAGCACACCAAAGCTAAGGTGGAATTACATACGCCGATGGCTGCGTGGCTAAGAGGGTAAGCTTAGTCGTTAGTATGTGAACTCCGAATTTGGCGTCATTCGGTTTAAACCCATAGCCTTCCTATGATAACGCAGAGCTCTGTCATAGGCGACCGTTAATTTCTCGTGCTACTCGTGGGAATAAAATAAAAATTTAAGATGAAAAATAATGATGAAAATAATAGCCTAATAATATTAGGAAACGAGACGGATGCGTCTATAGAAGCATCAAATCAACCGGGCCGCTCCATACCTTCTTCGGATGTTAGTACCATAGATTCTGGGGGGAACCAACCCTTGGCAAATAAAGGGAACAACTTTCCTAAGAGCATGAAAATGTTGAGATCACCACCTCCACATGTAACTAGACGTACACTACAATTAGAGACAATTGTGCCAACAGCGACTGCCTCCACAGTAACTGCAAAAGACGCAGTCTCCACTGAAAAAGGAACTTCATTACAAATGCCGAGTGCATCAACAAACATTATAAACAGCGAGGATCTGTTAACCAAGTTCCAGAAAATGGAGAAACTAATCGCGCAGCTGAGTAATGAAGTTGCTGAACTGAAGAAAGAAAACTCTACACTAAAAAATAAAAACAAGGTTAAAAATAGTAAAGCTGAGGTTTCAGCACGAGCTAACAACCTGCCTGTCAACCATATTCAGCCATCAACCAGTCAACATCATTCAAATAACTCCAACTGGCTGCTGCAGCAATTTCCAGTCTCTCAACAAAATAGATTTAATGCTCTGAGTATAGAGGATTATTTCACAGATGAGGACGAACTGGAAGCAGAAGTTTCCAGAGCTAATAACAGAAATCCTAAGAAACGTAGGCGTACAAAAACGAAAACTCCCCCAAAAAATAATACACAAAGTGTGAATAGTAGCACTGAACAGAAAAACCCAAAAATACCACTGCCTCCACCCATTAATGTGAGCAATATCAACAATTTCGAACTTTTTCGACAAAAAATAATAAAAAACACTAGTGAATCAACTAATTTTAAGGCGCTCTCAAACAGTGACATAAGAATTACCTTTCAAAATGAAAATGATTACATAAATGTCAAAAAATTACTGGAAGAATTAAAAAATGAATCTAGCAACCAACTAGAAAATATTCAATATCACACCTACCAGCTGAAGAGTGAAAAGGCCTATAGAGTGGTTATCAGAGGCTTACCTTCTTCTATTAGTCACGATGAAATTAAAACAGACTTAGAAAAAATGGGACATGAAGTCGCAGGTATTACCAACATATACAAAATGGTCACGGGAGTGGGTCTAATTTTTTAGGTCTAATACACTGTAAGAAACTACCGGAAAATACCTTTGATCAAATCTATGGAGTACATTATCAATACAAGTAGCTGTGGTATTTGTAAATCGTGTTGGTTCAAGAATATTATCCAAACCATGTTCCGATAATAAAATTAGCAGCCTATCAAGCATTGCGTTCTGCTTGAGGAAGTCGATATTAAAATCACCCATGATAATTAAGTTAGAGTGGGATAGATCTTCCAAAAGCCCACTGAATTCATGAATAAAACTGGAGATATCTGTATATCCAAGACGATAAATACAAATAATACAAACTAATTTAGAGTTTATAAAGAACGTCAGACCGACCGCGTTGAATGTTTGGAAAAGTAGATTAAATTGTTTGCAATTTAGACTGCTATGTGCATAAACAGCAACACCTCCCGAACGTTTATCATGCAGGCAAGACGTGAATAGATCGTACCCCTTTACACCATAATTCTCGACTTCATTGTCGTAAATCCAAATTTCAGACAAACCAATAATTTGAGGCTGTAGATTACCGGACCCAATGTATACAAGCAGCTTATCTAAATTTTTCCTTATACTACGTATGTTTTGGTAAACAAGATTAAAGTTCATTGAGCTGCCCATTGAAATTAATAATAATCAAATTAATGTAACCATTCGTAATAAATAAAATTATTATTTTGCGCCGCATAATTAAATTGGTAAGACTACCGGCTCATTCATCAAAATAAAAATATCGATCAAATAAACCGACCATGTAGTGGTAAAAAATATTGTAGTGTAGTTGAGCCTTTAGACAAATGCCAAAAAGACATTTATAAGGTTTTAACTCTATTCCAGTATGACAACAAGACAAAACCAAATTATTTGATGTCAAAAGAGAAAATAATAATAATACATAGAAAACATATAAACAACAACAACAATAATAATAATATACAGTGGATAAAAAGTTGGAAATATAGTTGATGTGAAGTTTGAATAAAATATTAATAATAAGCAGAAATGCAAGTGATCTAATTCTAATAAAAGTGAATATAAAACTATAATTACTGTGATTCCAGAGTGTGAATGATGATGATGTGAATGTGACCAGTGGTGATTCAAGAGTGTGTGATTCATATTTCAAGTCTGCAGATATCGGCCTTTGACTGGATCTTAAATGTGCTTTAGGTTCCTTTACCGGATGGTGAACCATTTGGAGAATCATGATGAGGTGTTGACAGCTTATCCAGCCGAAAAATATCGTTGACACTAAAGATATGGTGGATTGTCGATTCACCTGTCTTGCGTAGGAATATTTTCCCATCTTTGGCCCATAAATACTTGTAGCTGTGTGCACGTTGCAGTTTCTTGGCTTCATTATATAATTTTGACTGAAATTTGGTGAAGTGCTGCATAACATAATATCCTGTTTGTGTAGGCGAGTTAGATGAACGACGATGCATTTTAAATTTAGTTAAGATATCATTCTTAATCTCAACAGAATTTAAGGTAATTATGTATGAGTTTTTTAACTTTGATGTCGAGTTAGGAGTATGATACATTTTTTTTATTTCAGTTATCTCCGCTTCACAATTAATATGTCGAATGGCATCTGAGATGAATTTGGGGATATTGGGAACATCCATAGGCAAACCACCAATAACAATATTGTTCACAATTTCTTTCTGTGAAGCGACATCAAGCTGTGCCTCCAATATATTAATGCGTTCTTCTTGCTTAGTATAATTTTGTTGTATCAAATTATATTTTTCAGCTAAGATTCCATTATTTGCAGCAATAGTTTTGAATTCGATTTTAATTGCATCAAACTCGTTACAGATGAACACCTGAGATTTTTGGATGTCAGAGATCAATGATTTGACTTCCGCGAATTGTGTATCTATATGCATCATCAGGGTCCTGATTGCATCTTCAAATATAATATATGGCTTTTGTTCTTACGTTAATAAAGGTGTAGCTACACAAATTAACAAAAAAGTGTAGCGTACGCAGCAAATATTTTGCAGTGTATGCAACTTATCAATATTTTGCAGTGTATGCAACAAAGGGTTGGGCCCCTCTCAATTTTCATATATCGTTAAACCTAGTTTTTTGAGAAATTGATCACCTTTTGCTCTAGTTTAATTTTCGAACGCATAGAGGTAATATTCGAAAACGAGAAGTTCATATATAATGTTTTGTTTTTTTAATTTCGCACAGTTTAATACAAAGCTGTATATAAGCCTGTCAACTCAAAGTAACTGACATCTAACGAAATATTTTAGAACTAGAGCAAAAGATGATCAATTTGTCAAAAAAACTATAGGTTTAATGTAATATGAAAATTTTTCAGAGGAGCCCAACCCTTTTTATATGTACGGGCTATACAAATTTGAATAGGCTCGAATGTCTAATATTTTATAATACTAGTGGCTATATTGCGAAAACTCTAGGATGGAGTGTTCATTATGTGTTTAACCTCAATTGGTAAACATTAGTATATGATAAAACTTTGAACTTTAATATTTGTACATACTAATCAGTATATTTTTCATTTGTTTTTAATTCATAATTATTTATTTAATGTTAGTTTTTGTGGTTTTTCTTATAAATTATTTACATGTTAAATATAGATGAGTTGCATACACTGCAAAATATTTGTTGCGTACGCTATACCTTTTTGTTAGTTTGTGTAGCTACACCTTTATTAACGTTAGAAACTTCACACTGGTTAATTCGAATACCGTGTTCTTAAAGGGTTACCTGTATATCGATAAAATTTAAAAAGAAAATTAATAAGTACTATAACTGCACAGTTTCTGAAGATACGCGGTCCCTCCAAAAAAATCGCCGTTCGTCATTTATAATCAATTAAAAATTGGATTTCAAACGAAACCAATCATATTTTCCAATAGTGATTAGGAATGTCGAACAAATTGAACGAATTGCATTAAATTTACGATTCGATCCGATCGTCGATAATTAGAATGAGACTAACGTCTTTATTTATTGAATTGAATAATGTGACTTTAAAATAATTAAATAAATCAATGAAAGTTATATTTTGTAGTAGAGCAAACATGACGAGTCGATATATTTTCTTGATTGCAAGCGTTTTAATTACGATTCATGTCGGTGCAGCAAAAAAAATACTTAAATACTTAAAAAAATTAATTTATTTTATTTTATCACCGCAGGTTTATGGTCCGGTTTACGGGAAAAGTTTAAAACAGCAACAGGCAGAAAAATATTGTTTCTCGTGTGTAGAGGCAGTGGTTACGAAAAAAATAAATCAACTGTCGCTTGACATTACGAAACGCGTTCAAGAGCTAATACCAGAAAGCGACGAAAAAAATCTGGTTCAACAAAAAATAGAAGTAAAATAAGGAAAAGAAGGAGAAATAAAAAAAAAATTAGAAGAAATGATAGTAAATATTTCTTTTTCGGTAGACACAATTTTTGTTTCGCAATTTTGGGCAATGTAAATTGTCATAATACTCGAATGCAAAACCCAAGACCATGCGGAATGGGCAATGGCAATTGTCATCATAATCCTGGTATGCAAAACATAAGACCATGCGAAATGTACTTCACCTGCTCTTAGTAAACTTAAAATTGTAATACTAACATAATATTTTAAAATTATTAACCCATGCTAAGTAAAAGTCTAAAGAGTTCTCCTTACTTAGCCTAAATTAAAATAACATTTTGTGAAATGTAAAAACAATTTGTAAAAATAAAACGAAACAAAACCTTTAAAATAGTTAAAAGAACTTTGTCATACGTAAAAATCGTGTAAATCAACAAATCATCATTATATTCTTTTTCTTATTGTTTACAAGTAACATTTACTTAGACAATGTGAAATAATTTTTTTAACAAAAATTTACACTTGACTAGTAAAGGACTAGTTGGTGTGTTAATTTTACATCGGCGATGTTTAACAATAATTATTACATTTTGAATATAATTCGCTAGATTAATTTATGTTTAATTCATTTAAATTCATGAAATAATACACGAAATTGCGGCCATTATAAATAAAAACCAATTAATAAATTTTAACTTGCCACTATATGACAAAATAAAAAATTATATAATTTGTATATGAACGAGTGGGTTTGTTTATATAATAAGTAATAATTAAATTTGTAAACAACAACACTATCACAAAAGTTTGGTTTCTTCTAATAATTAATTGTCAAAGTTTCAGATTAATTTATATTTAATAAATACACTTATGAAAATAAATTACTGTGTACTTCAAAGTACTGAAGTTCAGGGATTGGCCTGTTTATACAACAAGTGGCAAACAAATTCTTTGATTTAGAGCTCCGCTATAGCCGTCTGAGTTCCTAGTAGATGTCCATTATCAGAAACCGGACTATATAGGTTTTGTAGTTCAGGGATTGGCCTGTTTAAATAATAAAAGGCAAAAAAATTCGATGATTTAGAGCCTCGCTATAGTCGTTTGAATTTAAATAACAAGAGGCAAACAAATTCTTTGATTAAGAGCTCCGCTAAAGCCGTCTGAATCCTTAACAGTTGTCCATTACCAGAAACCGGACTATATGGGTTTTGTAGTTCAGGGATTGGCATGTTTACATAATAAGAGGCAAAAAAGAATCTATGATTTAGAGCCTCACTATAGTCGTTAGAATTTAAATAACAAGAGACAAAACAAATCTTTCATTTGGAGCTCCGCTATAGCCGTCTGAATTCCTAGTAGATGTCCATTACCAGAAACTGGACTATATAAGTTTTGTAGTTCATGGATTGGCCTGTTTAAATAATAAGAGGCAAAAAAATTTTATGATTTAGAGCCTCGCTATAGTCGTTTGAATTTAAATAACAAGAAGCAAACAAATTCTTTGATTTAGAGCTCCGCTAAAGCCGTCTGAATCCTTAGCAGATGTCCATTACCAGAAACCGGACTATATAAGTTTTGTAGTTCAGGGATTGGCATGTTTTAATAATAAGAGGCAAAACAATTCTATGATTTAGAGCCTCGCTATAGTCGTTTGAGTTTAAATAACAAGAGGCAAAAAAATTCTTTGATTTAGAGCTCCGCTATAGCCGTCTGAATTCTTAGGAGATGTCGATTACCAGAAACCGGACTATATAGGTTTTGTAGTTCAGGGATTGGCATGTTTCGTTTTTTGTAGTTCAGAAATTGGCATCTACGGTTCGATTATTGTCACGTCTGATGTAAACCGGATAACCGTTTACTGCTTCACGTGTTACTTCACAAAATTCTTTGGGAAAATCCTTTCAACATTTTCCATCTCTCATATAAACTGCATTAGCATTTAACCATCCATATGGACCAAGCATCATATATTTGTAACAATTTTGTCATTATGAACAACGAAATTAAAATATGTGCGTGTGGTAAACCACGCTTTTGAAATAATAAGTATAAATTAATGCAACAACTTTACCAAAAATTTCTTTTGTAATTATACATCTCAATAATTCTTTTAATTTAGATTTGAAAACTCGAACAATTATATCAGGCCTAAAATTCGATGCATCATTATTATGGATGTTATTCACAATTTCAGGCCAATTAGGGTTACATGTCATCGTTATAAATAAACTTGGTTTACCATAATGCTGAACTATACACATAGAATCCAAATAGTTTTGGTCCATGTTCCGTGGTGTGCCAATGAATGATGATGCTTGTACAATTCCACGTCCAACATTTGAAACATCAACATTTAAATTACGATTCAAATTTAAATAATCAGTGAGATTGTTATACAATTCAGATCTTAAATTTACTTAATTTTGTTTAATGAAATACAAACGGGAGCCTACAATACGAACATGCGATAAAATTAACGAACCTATAAAATTCGCTGATCGTATATTCGAAATAAACAAACCTAATTACGTTTGCAATGCTCTCGAACAAGTATCTGCAAAACATTCGAAATCAAAAGATCAATCAGAAATTTCATTCACAAGCCTGCAGAAATCTATTGATCAATTAACAACTAGATTCAATCGCGGATTTAATAATCGTCCTCGGTCAAGGTCACAATCGACTAGCAGAACTAGGAAACGTTCTATATCGCGTATTACAACACGACAACGAAGTGATAATTGGCTTTGTTGGTATCACAAAAGTTTTCGCAACCGAGCCAGAAAGGAAGGTTGTACATATAGAAAACAGGCTAACTCGCAGGCACAACCCAATGCGGGAAACTAAGTCGTCCCTTACTATAAGCGACGAGCGATGGGACGTTTCACAATCGTCGCCTAACTATTAGATGTCCGAAAACCAAGTAACGATTTCTCATCGATACTGGCGCCGAAATTTCAGTTGTACAAAAAATTGATTATAACAATCTTCCGCATGATCCAGAAACTCGATTAGTCGCAGCTAACTGTTACATGTATAGATAAAAGTTTACGTCGCGAATTCCGACACCCATTTATTGTCGCCGCGGTCACTAGACCTATAATCGGTGCTGACTTTCTCGTAAAGTTTGGATTGATAGTGGATTTGAAACAGAAACGATTACTGAATACTTTCACACAACTATCAGTCAGTGCAGTAAATGAAACAATCTTCGCCGAGACTTCACCTCGATTGTTTTCTATTGATGGTCCATATGGTGTACTTCTTCGCCAATACCCGAGCTTAACACAAGAACCTCATTATGACGTTCCCACGAAACACAGTGTCAAACATCGCATTGTCACAGAAGGCCATCTGAACCGAATTCGAATATGTACATGCTGAGTCTAGGATTATGTCGACCAAGTTCTTCCAGTGCTTCTTCGCCTTTACACTTAGTGCCGAAACGTGATTAAACGCAATTACCATACCCGACAGGTACCCCCTTCCACATATACATAATATCTCGCATAACCTTCACGGCTGCACCATTTTCTCAAAAATTGACCTCGTACGCGCTTATCATCAAATACCAGTCGCGAAAGAGGATATCTGCAAATCCGCCATTACCACACCGTTTGGCATGTATGAGTTTACGAGAATGCCATATGGATTGAGAAACGCAGCACAGACGTTTCAACGGCTAATGGACGAAGTAACATAAGGTCTCAATTTTGTATATGTTTATATCGACGACATATTAGAGGAGAGCAAAGGCGAATCAGAACATCGAAATCATTTAAACATTTTATTCGCCCGTTTAGAAGATTATGGTCTCACAATCAAATTGTCAAAATGTGAATTCGGTGCAGCTTCCTTAAATTTTCTTAGCCATGAAATCACCAAAAATGGTGTCAAACCATCTGCGGATCGAATCTTGGCAATCCAATTGGTAAATCTCTATGTAGTTTGAAGAGTAAACCTCTGTGCCACACCTCATCGAAGGCCTGCGCCACTCCTAAGAAGATACGAGAACAAACCTTTTTCTTCTCTAACGTATTCTCAATGAAATCTGTAAGCCTATGAACCTGCTCAATAGTTGAGTGAAACCAAACTGATATTCTGCGATAAGGTTTCTTTGTTCTACTTGTATGGTTCTTTTCAATCTTTTGAGCAACAGTCTCTCAAACAATTTCGGTAGTGTTGGTAGAAGTGAAATTGGTTGGTAGGATTTTCTATCATTCGGTGGCTTGCCCGGTTTCGAAATCATTATTACTTCTGCTACTTTCCACGGCATTGGCACATGCTTTTTCCTGAGAATCGCATTGATTATATGCAGTAATTTACGGGTACCTTTTTCAGGCAGCTCCTTTATTATTTGCCCTGTTATCAGATCGTAACCAGGAGCTTTCTTTACTTTTATGTTCTTAATTTCAGATTTTAGTTCTTTTAATGTTACCTGGCCTGATCTCTTCGAAATAAGATGTTCTGGGCGTATTAGCGGTGTTTTCGTAACTGGTCTGCCGACCAAGAGGTTGAAATGTTTCTTCAAGGTGTTCAGCAAACTGGTCAGCTCATCTTTCGCACTTCTAGCCCATTTCCCATCGTTTGTTTTGATTGGGGGTATCTACGTTTTTGGTCGTTTTAACCCTTTTGTTGCTTTTGAGAGGGAAAGTCGGTATCTTTAGTTGGAGCTAGGACACAAAGGTATTTTCCAATTGTTTCATTTTTCACTTTTTTATGAGTGCCTTAAGTTTATGCACAAGTTGTTTAAGGTGGTTTTATCTTGCGGCATACGCGAAGTCTGCTATTTCTTTCGGGCTTATTACTTTTCCTGCACTAGTTTTCTTACTTCTATTGGGTAAATAACGGTGTTTTCTTTCCTGGATGATAGTTTGGAGGTGCATTCCCAAGCCGGCCATTGTATGACATCAAGGAGCTTGTCTAGTTCCTCTTCTATTTCATTTTCACTTTTGATTGGCACTTAAAGTTCTACTTTTTCCTCTAACAACTGCTTAAACAGTTCCCAATTTGTTTTGTTGTTTGTGAGCTGTGGTGAATTTGTTTTTTCTATTACATTTTCACTAACTGTCATAATGACACTAGAATGATCAGATGTTAGACCTTCATCATTTTCTAAGAAGATGTTGTAACGAATGTGTTGGCCATGAGTGGGTCGCGATAAAAAAAACGCTTCCAAAAATTAAATGCCATTCGTTACTGAATTTATAATTTCACTTACTGATAGCTTCGACGTGATCAAAATCTGCCGGCTTAGCTTCAGTGTCGGGTGTGTCGAAGATCAGTAACTGCATTGCTCGACCACAAAAGGAAACGAGACATGGGATGGATATTAGGGAAAGGATTCAGGATATGGAACAACAACACCTATACCATTCTGCACACACACTTACCTCTACATCCTAATTTCACTGTTTATCGTCGCATGACAAAAAAAATAAATACCGGAAAAATTATTTTTTTTTTTTTTAAAGAAACAATATTTGATTACCGAATTTCCAAAATATAATCATAATTTATTTAAATAAAGTCTAGTGGCATAAGCGAATTAATGCATTGAAAAATCAAACTATATACAATCTTAACAGTAAAATTTGGTTCATACGAACCCGAAACCTAAAATCTATTGACGTCACTTTCAACTAACTAGATATACAATATACAATTCAAACTAAATTATCGTAAGATATATAAACCCGCCACCAATATTTTGTTTATTGTAAAAAAATTTAAAGAAAAAGGAAAAATTTTTGATTTACTAAAATTAAATATGTACATAAAAAGAAAACCTTAATTAATTACGTTGCGGCCGATGTCCAGCATATGACGTACCGATGATAACATTTATTCACTGATCAGGTTTTAACTACGATGCTTCTCGTTGGTATTGAATACAAATAGATATATTAAAAATTGCTTATTATTATCGTCATTCTATTATAATATATATTTTATGAATTTGAAGGAGTATAATTTCATTAATTTTTTTATTTTTATTAATTTATTATTTATTAAATTTGTTATTAAGTAACCACTAATTATAAGTAACCACTAATGGAATCGCGCACACAATTTAACGGACAAAAAGTTTAGAAATGCCAATTATATAATTCAACAGAATACCATTTATACTAGCCTAAGTATAACTACATTTCGTTTTTATTTTTATTTTTATTTTTTTATTATTGATTTTTCAATCCACGCTAGGTAGGCCCAATAAAACAATATATTCGAGCAAAGTTTATCACTCTGGTGTATACCGTTGGTTAAATTCACAACACAACTTCAATTATTTTATAAAAAAAAATATTTTCTTAACCGTCTTTGTTGTTTCTTGGATAACTTAATAATTTTTACCACCAAACAAAACACATGAAATTTAACAAAAACCACGATTTATATTGTTTTTTTTTTTATTATATTTTTTTATGTCATCCAACTAAACTTAAAGAATATTATCACACCGGAATATTGACACTATTAGTCTAATCGACCCGGTGACCGAAAAGTATATCTCTTCGCGCGATACTCAATAACAACTGACCAGCATTCCAAAATTCTGTCGTTTTTATCTTCGACTAACAGAAGTTTTGACTAACAGAAATAACCGCATGTTTCCCAACGCGTGGTCTTGCAACATAAAACCAGATTTTCCCGCGAAAATAATTTTTAAATAATTAGAAATATTTGTTTGATTACATGTTATGTCAGGGGAGTTAAACCAGCACAACCTTGGAACATTCGACGTTTAATAACGTTGTTCGACGTCACAATGTAGCATTCCGATATGTATTTATTGATGTAGAAATCTATAAGATCTGGGATTTTATTAGGATCAGTTGGCCAGTACGTTGGTTTCCCTCTTGAGTAATATTCACAGTTTGAGTATTGGACAGCTGCAAGTAATTCTTTGCCTTTTGGAGAGGTTAATCTTGAACCCTAGAAGGTATTTTTTGTATTAATGTCACCTCCAATAATGAAGTTAATTCCTAATTTCTGGAACATGTTAATGTAGTCTTCTTTCTTTAGGTTATACCGTTGGGAATTACGTATCTCTAATAACTCTATACAAGCAGATAACATCAAGGCTACATCATCATCAGTATTTTAACCCTAACGCTACTTGAAACGTCGCCCCGGTGGCAAAGTGGTCAGCATGCTTGTTCCAGCGACCGGAGGTCTCGGGTTCGATTCCCGGTGGTGACAAGGAAAAATTTCACGGCTGGTTTAGGATCAATGAATTAATCACTCATTACCCGAAATGAAAGTATGATTATGAAACCTCATTTGAGGCGGCCAAATCCCTTGATGGGATGTATAGTGCCAGAGAGAGAGAGAGCTACTTGAAACCGTATAAACGCTACTTGAAACCGCATAAACAACATAAACGAAATCAACGGATGTGAAGACTCATAAAACTCGTCAAATGCAAAACCAGCAAATAGCATCATACACGTGCCTGCTTCGCAACTACGTAGAACTAACATTATCTTTTACTAACTAAGCATTTTCTATTACTATATAACCACTAACAAAACTAACATCTTTGAATTAGTATAATTATATCGTGAAAGTGTAAACTCTATATTGAAATTGAAAATAAAGTTAAGCCAATGCCTCCTAAACTACAGGCCTCTTACTACTCTCATTTTTTGTAAATGACGTCAATTTATGTCTAAACCAAGACTGCGCAATAATAATTTTAAGATATTTACACTAACAAAACAATTAGAGACAGCAACAACAACGTAGACATAGCGTGTCGTCATCATTTGGTGTATGTGGCCTGTAGTTTAGGAGGCATTGGTTAAGCTGTGGAAAGTTCCACAGCAATAAAAAAATTTAAGTTAAGTGTAATAACAAATTTAACTTGGGGGCAATATATCGCAGATATATTACAAGTGTTGTGATAACCAAAATTAACCATCACGGTGGTTACTTGCATGGATTCTTTTTCTATTTTTAATTCTTCATGATGTTTGGTATTATGCCTAATAAATATAGCTGACCCTCCTCTTGCTCGTTCTGCAGGAAGTGTGGTATGGTAACAAGATTAACCCGATTGATACAAAGGAGCTGCTGGTAAAATGTGTTTCTAATATTAAACATATATCAATTTTATCGGTTTTTAAAAATAGTTCTAATTCTTCTAGGTGTTGTGTTAATCTGTTTGCATTCCATATAGCTATTCTTAATGAGTAGTTTTGATGTCCTGTTTCTGCTCCCGAATTATGAATTGAACTATGTATTGCATACATTATTTATGTTTAACTATATTGGAACTTGGCATTTCCAGCAGATTAAGTCGATCCAGAATTAAGTTATTTAGTTTATTCTGTGCCTCAAGGCTCTTTAAAATTGCTTGGACAGTATTTTTGAATTTTTCGGCACCGTTCTTCTCATTTTCTTTCGAATTTGAAGCTGCCTGAGCATATGTGTGATTCTCCCTACGAATAGATGCTTCATTTCTTGCTCTATCCATGTTTGGATGACTTAGTGGGGGTTTGCGTTCCTGATCTCTCATTTTCTGTAGCTGCTTGGCAAACTCACATCCTCGGTAGCTGGCTGGGTGCTGCCCATAACAATTTATACATTATACTGGTTCCTCTTTAGATACGCAATATCGTTGCGTATGGTTATAGCCTTGGCATTTTTTACATTGTACTATTCTTGTACTGCCTCTTTTAACAGCTTTGATCTTTACTCGCATATTGAGTATGCCAGTTATATTGTAAATTTTTTCTATTTGCTCGGATTTATCAAACGTTAGCATGAATAGGGGAAGCCCTCTTTTTGAAACGGGTTCTAGTCGGTTCTGTTTTTTATTAATGTTCGCGGCATCAAGGATTTTAAATCCTTTATTTTCTATATTCTCCATTAGCCCTCTTGCCATGACCTTGATGGGACGACCGTTTTTATTTTCGTACGTGTAACACTGATATTTTTCCGTATTCAGCTTCATTGACAAGTTTCTGTATGCGTTTGGATTTGTACTGTGAATCTTCCATACATTATTGTTCAGAGCAGTAATTTTATACTCTTGTTCCGTAACATTACTCATTACACTTTGGATTTCTGAGTAGTTGGTTACTCCTACTATAAAAATCGGTGGTGGGGCTTTTACCTTGGGATGTGCTTCCTTTTGTTGAGCTGGTTGCCGTTCAAGTGATTTTTATACTTCTGGTGAGGACTCAGCTTCATTTATTGGTTTAGGTGATTTCGCTTTTGGTTTAGCTGATTGTTGTTGTTCCAGAGTTAGTTGTTTCTTAATGATTAACTGTTTTCTAGAAACCTCTTTTGTAGTTGATGGTAAAGATTCTGCCAATAAAAGAAGATTGCGAAAAACATGAAAACGCGTATAAGCCGTTCGTAAGATATATAATCGATACAGAAATCATCGGTGTGAAGTTTTTAACGTTAATTTAAGGTGTAGCTACACAAATTAACAAAAAAGTGTAGCGTACGCAACAAATATTTTGCAGTGTATGCAACTTATCTATGTATGTAAATAATTTATAAGAAAAACCGCAAAAACTAACATTAAATAAATAATTTTGAATTAAAAACAAATGAAAAATATACTGATTAGTATGTACAAATATTAAAGTTCAAAGTTTTATCATATACTAATGTTTACCAATTGAGGTTAAACACATAATTAACACTCCATCCTAGAGTTTTCGCAATATAGCCACTAGTAGTCTCAAATAGTAGACATTCGAGCCTTTTCAAATTTGTATAGCCCGTACATATAAAAAGGGTTAGACTCCTCTGAAAAATTTTCATATATCGTTAAACCTAGTTTTTTGAGAAATTGATCACCTTTTGCTCTAGTTTAATTTTCGAACGCATAGAGGTAATATTCAAAAACGAGAAGTTCATATATAATGTTTTCCCTTTTTAATTTCGCACAGTTTAATACAAAGTTGTGTATGAGCCTATTAACTCAAAGTAACTGACATCTAACGAAATATTTTAGAGCTAGAGCAAAAGATGATCAATTTTTCAAAAAAACTATAGGTTTAATGTAATATGAAAATTTTTCAGAGGAGCCCAACCCTTTTTATATGTACGGGCTATACAAATTTGAATAGGCTCGAATGTCTAATATTTGATAATACTGGTGGCTATATTGCGAAAACTCTAGGATGGAGTGTTAGTTGGAAGTGTAGGTACAGCTTCCATATAATTTTTTTATAAAAATATGAAAATTTTTCAGAGGAGCCCATCTGCCCCTCCATTTATAATCAAATAAAAAAACGGTTTCAAAAGAAACCAATCATATTTTCCAATAGTGATTTGAAATGTCATGCTGAACAAATAGAACGAATTGCATTAAATTTACGATTCGATCCGATCGTCGATAATTAGAATAAGACTAACGTCTTTAATTATTGACTTTAAAATAATTAAATTAATTGATTTATTAAGTTATATTTTGTAGTAGAGCAAACATGACGAGTCGATATATTTTCTTGATTGGAAGCGTTTTAATTACGATTCATGTCGGTGCAGCAAAACGAATACTTAAATACTTAAAAAAATTAATTAATTTTATTTTGTCACCGCAGGTTTATGGTCCGATTTATGGAAAAAGTTTAAGACAGCAACAGGCAGAAAAATATTGTTTCTCGTGTGTAGAGGCAGTGGTTACGAAAAAAATAAATCAACTTTCGCTTGACATTACGAAACGCATTCAAGAGCTAATACCAGAAAGCGACGAAAGTAACTTGGTTCAACAAAAAATAGAAGAAAAAGAAGGAAAAGAAGGAAAAATAAAAAAAAAAATTAGAAAAAATGATAGCAAATATTTCCTTTTCGGTAGCAACAATTTTTGTTTCGGAATTTTGGGCACTGCAAATTGCCAGAATAATCAAATGCAAAACCAAAGACCATGCGGAATGGGCAATTGGAATTGTCATAATGGTGGTATGCAACACATGAGACCATGCGAAATGTACTTCACCTGCTCTTAGTAAACTTAAAATTGTAATACTAACATAATATTTTAAAATTATTAACCCATGCTAAGTAAAAGTCTAAAAAGATCTCCTTACTTAGCCTAAATTAAAATAACATTTTGTGAAATGTAAAAACAATTTGTAAAAATAAAACGAAACAAAACCTTTAAAATAGTTAAAGGAACTTTGTCATACGTAAAAATCGTGTAAATCAACAAATCATCATTATATTCTTTTTCTTATTGTTAACAAGTAACATTTACTTAGACAATGTAAAATAATTTTTTTAACAAAAATTTACACTTGACTAGTAAAGGTGGCAAGTTGGTGTGTTAGTTTTACATCGGCAATGTTTAACAATAATTATTACATTTTGAATATAATTCGCTAGATCAATTTATGTTTAATTCATTTAAATTCATGAAGTATGAAACATTATTTTCGTAGTTTGATAACTACATAATTTGGTTTTGAAAAGGTGAGACCTCACATCGATGTGATAACCAACATTTTGTTATCATCCAAAAGAACCCATCTATGACCCCCTGTCGGTATGCAAAACTCATGGGCCGACCCATCTTCCATGCCCGTATAGGCTGGCATGGATCTATGCAATATGCAGATGGTGATAAAAATCGGATCTATAGCCTTACGTCTTCCAATTGACAGATGCGTAAAGTAAGACGGCAAAATAAACCGCAAAAAAGCTGGGAGTGCTTCGGCCCCACAAACAGATGGCATGGAGTAAAAAAAATCCCAAAGAACCACTATTTTATAGTGTGTATTTTACTTTGCTATAGTTAAAATTAACATATACCTAAGAATTGAAAAATATTTGTTTAATATTATTTCTACTTAGCAAAATGTAAATTTGACTTAAAATAAAGTTAATTCAACATGTACAACTATTTTCATTTTACGTATTTTATATTTTCATTTTATTTCATCCAATAAGTTCACCTTTGTGAAGTTTTTCCCGGAAAATGATTATAGTTAAGTATGGCAACACCTTATTTAAGAAATTATAATGAAACTATAACTATCACGATTAAAAATATAACGATAATAAGAAAAACTATTCTGAAAAATAATACACGAAATGGCGGCCATTATTAATAAAAACCAATTAACAAATTTTAACTTGCCACTATATGATAAAATAAAAAATTATATGATTTGTATATGAACGAGTGGGTTTGTTTATATAATAAGTAATAATTAAATTTGTAAACAACAACACTATCACAAAAGTTTGGTTTCTTCTAATAATTAATTGTCAAAGTTTCAGATTAATTTATATTTAATAAATACACTTATGAAAATAAATTACTGTGTACTTCAAAGTACTGAAGTTCAGGGATTGGCCTGTTTATACAACAAGTGGCAAAACAATTCTTTGATTTAGAGCTCCGCTATAGCCGTCTGAATTCTTAGTAGATGTCCATTACCAGAAACCGGACTATATAGGTTTTGTAGTTCAGGGATTGGCATGTTTCGTTTTTTGTATTTCAGGGATTGGCATCTACGGTTCGATTATTGTCACGTCTGATGTAAACTGGATAACCGTTTACTGCTTCACGTGTTACTTCACAAAATTCTTTGGGAAAATCCTTTCAACATTTTCCATCTCTCATACAAACTGCATTAGCATTTAACCATCCATATGGACCAAGCATCATATATTTGTAACAATTTTGTCATTATGAACAACGAAATTAAAATATGTGCGTGTGGTAAACCACGCTTTTGAAATAATAAGTATAAATTAATGCAACAACTTTACCAAAAATTTCTTTTGTAATTATACATCTCAATAATTCTTTTAATTTAGATTTGAAAACTCGAACAATTATATCAGGCCTAAAATTCGATGCATCATTATTATGGATGTTATTCACAATTTCAGGCCAATTAGGGTTACATGTCATCGTTATAAATAAACTTGGTTTACCATAATGCTGAACTATACACATAGAATCCAAATAGTTTTGGTCCATGTTCCGTGGTGTGCCAATGAATGATGATGCTTGTACAATTCCACGTCCAACATTTGAAACATCAACATTTAAATTACGATTCAAATTTAAATAATCAGTGAGATTGTTATACAATTCAGATCTTAAATTTACTTAATTTTGTTTAATGAAATACAAACGGGAGCCTACAATACGAACATGCGATAAAATTAACGAACCTATAAAATTCGCTGATCGTATATTCGAAATAAACAAACCTAATTACGTTTGCAATGCTCTCGAACAAGTATCTGCAAAACATTCGAAATCAAAAGATCAATCAGAAATTTCATTCACAAGCCTGCAGAAATCTATTGATCAATTAACAACTAGATTCAATCGCGGATTTAATAATCGTCCTCGGTCAAGGTCACAATCGACTAGCAGAACTAGGAAACGTTCTATATCGCGTATTACAACACGACAACGAAGTGATAATTGGCTTTGTTGGTATCACAAAAGTTTTCGCAACCGAGCCAGAAAGGAAGGTTGTACATATAGAAAACAGGCTAACTCGCAGGCACAACCCAATGCGGGAAACTAAGTCGTCCCTTACTATAAGCGACGAGCGATGGGACGTTTCACAATCGTCGCCTAACTATTAGATGTCCGAAAACCAAGTAACGATTTCTCATCGATACTGGCGCCGAAATTTCAGTTGTACAAAAAATTTATTATAACAATCTTCCGCATGATCCAGAAACTCGATTAGTCGCAGCTAACTGTTACATGTAGATAAAAGTTTACGTCGCGAATTCCGACACCCATTTATTGTCGCCGCGGTCACTAGACCTATAATCGGTGCTGACTTTCTCGTAAAGTTTGGATTGATAGTGGATTTGAAACAGAAACGATTACTGAATACTTTCACACAACTATCAGTCAGTGCAGTAAATGAAACAATCTTCGCCGAGACTTCACCTCGATTAATTTCTATTGATGGTCCATATGGTGTACTTCTTCGGCAATACCCGAGCTTAACACAAGAACCTCGTTATGACGTTCCCACGAAACACAGTGTCATACATCGCATTGTCACAGAAGGCCATCTGAACCGAATTCGAATATGTACATGCTGAGTCTAGGATTATGTCGACCAAGTTCTTCCAGTGCTTCTTCGCCTTTACACTTAGTGCCGAAACGTGATTAAACGCAATTACCATACCCGACAGGTACCCCCTTCCACATATACATAATATCTCGCATAACCTTCACGGCTGCACCATTTTCTCAAAAATTGACCTCGTACGCGCTTATCATCAAATACCAGTCGCGAAAGAGGATATCTGCAAATCCGCCATTACCACACCGTTTGGCATGTATGAGTTTACGAGAATGCCATATGGATTGAGAAACGCAGCACAGACGTTTCAACGGCTAATGGACGAAGTAACATAAGGTCTCAATTTTGTATATGTTTATATCGACGACATATTAGAGGAGAGCAAAGGCGAATCAGAACATCGAAATCATTTAAACATTTTATTCGCCCGTTTAGAAGATTATGGTCTCACAATCAAATTGTCAAAATGTGAATTCGGTGCAGCTTCCTTAAATTTTCTTAGCCATGAAATCACCAAAAATGGTGTCAAACCATCTGCGGATCGAATCTTGGCAATCCAATTGGTAAATCTCTATGTAGTTTGAAGAGTAAACCTCTGTGCCACACCTCATCGAAGGCCTGCGGCACTCCTAAGAAGATACGAGAACAAACCTTTTTCTTCTCTAACGTATTCTCAATGAAATCTGTAAGCCTATGAACCTGCTCAATAGTTGAGTGAAACCAAACTGATATTCTGCGATAAGGTTTCTTTGTTCTACTTGTATGGTTCTTTTCAATCTTTTGAGCAACAGTCTCTCAAACAATTTCGGTAGTGTTGGTAGAAGTGAAATTGGTTGGTAGGATTTTCTATCATTCGGTGGCTTGCCCGGTTTCGAAATCATTATTACTTCTGCTACTTTCCACGGCATTGGCACATGCTTTTTCCTGAGAATCGCATTGATTATATGCAGTAATTTACGGGTACCTTTTTCAGGCAGCTCCTTTATTATTTGCCCTGTTATCAGATCGTAACCAGGAGCTTTCTTTACTTTTATGTTCTTAATTTCAGATTTTAGTTCTTTTAATGTTAGCTGGCCTGATCTCTTCGAAATAAGATGTTCTGGGCGTATTAGCGGTGTTTTCGTAACTGGTCTGCCGACCAAGAGGTTGAAATGTTTCTTCAAGGTGTTCAGCAAACTGGTCAGCTCATCTTTCGCACTTCTAGCCCATTTCCCATCGTTTGTTTTGATTGGGGGTATCTACGTTTTTGGTCGTTTTAACCCTTTTGTTGCTTTTGAGAGGGAAAGTCGGTATCTTTAGTTGGAGCTAGGACACAAAGGTATTTTCCAATTGTTTCATTTTTCACTTTTTTATGAGTGCCTTAAGTTTATGCACAAGTTGTTTAAGGTGGTTTTATCTTGCGGCATACGCGAAGTCTGCTATTTCTTTCGGGCTTATTACTTTTCCTGCACTAGTTTGCTTACTTCTATTGGGTAAATAACGGTGTTTTCTTTCCTGGATGATAGTTTGGAGGTGCATTCCCAAGCCGGCCATTGTATGACATCAAGGAGCTTGTCTAGTTCCTCTTCTATTTCATTTTCACTTTTGATTGGCACTTAAAGTTCTACTTTTTCCTCTAACAACTGCTTAAACAGTTCCCAATTTGTTTTGTTGTTTGTGAGCTGTGGTGAATTTGTTTTTTCTATTACATTTTCACTAACTGTCATAATGACACTAGAATGATCAGATGTTAGACCTTCATCATTTTCTAAGAAGATGTTGTAACGAATGTGTTGGCCATGAGTGGGTCGCGATAAAAAAAACGCTTCCAAAAATTAAATGCCATTCGTTACTGAATTTATAATTTCACTTACTGATAGCTTCGACGTGATCAAAATCTGCCGGCTTAGCTTCAGTGTCGGGTGTGTCGAAGATCAGTAACTGCATTGCTCGACCACAAAAGGAAACGAGACATGGGATGGATATTAGGGAAAGGATTCAGGATATGGAACAACAACACCTATACCATTCTGCACACACACTTACCTCTACATCCTAATTTCACTGTTTATCGTCGCATGACAAAAAAAATAAATACCGGAAAAATTATTTTTTTTTTTTTTAAAGAAACAATATTTGATTACCGAATTTCCAAAATATAATCATAATTTATTTAAATAAAGTCTAGTGGCATAAGCGAATTAATGCATTGAAAAATCAAACTATATACAATCTTAACAGTAAAATTTGGTTCATACGAACCCGAAACCTAAAATCTATTGACGTCACTTTCAACTAACTAGATATACAATATACAATTCAAACTAAATTATCGTAAGATATATAAACCCGCCACCAATATTTTGTTTATTGTAAAAAAATTTAAAGAAAAAGGAAAAATTTTTGATTTACTAAAATTAAATATGTACATAAAAAGAAAACCTTAATTAATTACGTTGCGGCCGATGTCCAGCATATGACGTACCGATGATAACATTTATTCACTGATCAGGTTTTAACTACGATGCTTCTCGTTGGTATTGAATACAAATAGATATATTAAAAATTGCTTATTATTATCGTCATTCTATTATAATATATATTTTATGAATTTGAAGGAGTATAATTTCATTAATTTTTTTATTTTTATTAATTTATTATTTATTAAATTTGTTATTAAGTAACCACTAATTATAAGTAACCACTAATGGAATCGCGCACACAATTTAACGGACAAAAAGTTTAGAAATGCCAATTATATAATTCAACAGAATACCATTTATACTAGCCTAAGTATAACTACATTTCGTTTTTATTTTTATTTTTATTTTTTTATTATTGATTTTTCAATCCACGCTAGGTAGGCCCAATAAAACAATATATTCGAGCAAAGTTTATCACTCTGGTGTATACCGTTGGTTAAATTCACAACACAACTTCAATTATTTTATAAAAAAAAATATTTTCTTAACCGTCTTTGTTGTTTCTTGGATAACTTAATAATTTTTACCACCAAACAAAACACATGAAATTTAACAAAAACCACGATTTATATTGTTTTTTTTTTTATTATATTTTTTTATGTCATCCAACTAAACTTAAAGAATATTATCACACCGGAATATTGACACTATTAGTCTAATCGACCCGGTGACCGAAAAGTATATCTCTTCGCGCGATACTCAATAACAACTGACCAGCATTCCAAAATTCTGTCGTTTTTATCTTCGACTAACAGAAGTTTTGACTAACAGAAATAACCGCATGTTTCCCAACGCGTGGTCTTGCAACATAAAACCAGATTTTCCCGCGAAAATAATTTTTAAATAATTAGAAATATTTGTTTGATTACATGTTATGTCAGGGGAGTTAAACCAGCACAACCTTGGAACATTCGACGTTTAATAACGTTGTTCGACGTCACAATGTAGCATTCCGATATGTATTTATTGATGTAGAAATCTATAAGATCTGGGATTTTATTAGGATCAGTTGGCCAGTACGTTGGTTTCCCTCTTGAGTAATATTCACAGTTTGAGTATTGGACAGCTGCAAGTAATTCTTTGCCTTTTGGAGAGGTTAATCTTGAACCCTAGAAGGTATTTTTTGTATTAATGTCACCTCCAATAATGAAGTTAATTCCTAATTTCTGGAACATGTTAATGTAGTCTTCTTTCTTTAGGTTATACCGTTGGGAATTACGTATCTCTAATAACTCTATACAAGCAGATAACATCAAGGCTACATCATCATCAGTATTTTAACCCTAACGCTACTTGAAACGTCGCCCCGGTGGCAAAGTGGTCAGCATGCTTGTTCCAGCGACCGGAGGTCTCGGGTTCGATTCCCGGTGGTGACAAGGAAAAATTTCACGGCTGGTTTAGGATCAATGAATTAATTACTCATTACCCGAAATGAAAGTATGATTATGAAACCTCATTTGAGGCGGCCAAATCCCTTGATGGGATGTATAGTGCCAGAGAGAGAGAGAGCTACTTGAAACCGTATAAACGCTACTTGAAACCGCATAAACAACATAAACGAAATCAACGGATGTGAAGACTCATAAAACTCGTCAAATGCAAAACCAGCAAATAGCATCATACACGTGCCTGCTTCGCAACTACGTAGAACTAACATTATCTTTTACTAACTAAGCATTTTCTATTACTATATAACCACTAACAAAACTAACATCTTTGAATTAGTATAATTATATCGTGAAAGTGTAAACTCTATATTGAAATTGAAAATAAAGTTAAGCCAATGCCTCCTAAACTACAGGCCTCTTACTACTCTCATTTTTTGTAAATGACGTCAATTTATGTCTAAACCAAGACTGCGCAATAATAATTTTAAGATATTTACACTAACAAAACAATTAGAGACAGCAACAACAACGTAGACATAGCGTGTCGTCATCATTTGGTGTATGTGGCCTGTAGTTTAGGAGGCATTGGTTAAGCTGTGGAAAGTTCCACAGCAATAAAAAAATTTAAGTTAAGTGTAATAACAAATTTAACTTGGGGGCAATATATCGCAGATATATTACAAGTGTTGTGATAACCAAAATTAACCATCACGGTGGTTACTTGCATGGATTCTTTTTCTATTTTTAATTCTTCATGATGTTTGGTATTATGCCTAATAAATATAGCTGACCCTCCTCTTGCTCGTTCTGCAGGAAGTGTGGTATGGTAACAAGATTAACCCGATTGATACAAAGGAGCTGCTGGTAAAATGTGTTTCTAATATTAAACATATATCAATTTTATCGGTTTTTAAAAATAGTTCTAATTCTTCTAGGTGTTGTGTTAATCTGTTTGCATTCCATATAGCTATTCTTAATGAGTAGTTTTGATGTCCGGTTTCTGCTCCCGAATTATGAATTGAACTATGTATTGCATACATTATTTATGTTTAACTATATTGGAACTTGGCATTTCCAGCAGATTAAGTCGATCCAGAATTAAGTTATTTAGTTTATTCTGTGCCTCAAGGCTCTTTAAAATTGCTTGGACAGTATTTTTGAATTTTTCGGCACCATTCTTCTCATTTTCTTTCGAATTTGAAGCTGCCTGAGCATATGTGTGATTCTCCCTACGAATAGATGCTTCATTTCTTGCTCGATCCATGTTTGGATGACTTAGTGGGGGTTTGCGTTCCTGATCTCTCATTTTCTGTAGCTGCTTGGCAAACTCACATCCTCGGTAGCTGGCTGGGTGCTGCCCATAACAATTTATACATTATACTGGTTCCTCTTTAGATACGCAATATCGTTGCGTATGGTTATAGCCTTGGCATTTTTTACATTGTACTATTCTTGTACTGCCTCTTTTAACAGCTTTGATCTTTACTCGCATATTGAGTATGCCAGTTATATTGTAAATTTTTTCTATTTGCTCGGATTTATCAAACGTTAGCATGAATAGGGGAAGCCCTCTTTTTGAAACGGGTTCTAGTCGGTTCTGTTTTTTATTAATGTTCGCGGCATCAAGGATTTTAAATCCTTTATTTTCTATATTCTCCATTAGCCCTCTTGCCATGACCTTGATGGGACGACCGTTTTTATTTTCGTACGTGTAACACTGATATTTTTCCGTATTCAGCTTCATTGACAAGTTTCTGTATGCGTTTGGATTTGTACTGTGAATCTTCCATACATTATTGTTCAGAGCAGTAATTTTATACTCTTGTTCCGTAACATTACTCATTACACTTTGGATTTCTGAGTAGTTGGTTACTCCTACTATAAAAATCGGTGGTGGGGCTTTTACCTTGGGATGTGCTTCCTTTTGTTGAGCTGGTTGCCGTTCAAGTGATTTTTATACTTCTGGTGAGGACTCAGCTTCATTTATTGGTTTAGGTGATTTCGCTTTTGGTTTAGCTGATTGTTGTTGTTCCAGAGTTAGTTGTTTCTTAATGATTAACTGTTTTCTAGAAACCTCTTTTGTAGTTGATGGTAAAGATTCTGCCAATAAAAGAAGATTGCGAAAAACATGAAAACGCGTATAAGCCGTTCGTAAGATATATAATCGATACAGAAATCATCGGTGTGAAGTTTTTAACGTTAATTTAAGGTGTAGCTACACAAATTAACAAAAAAGTGTAGCGTACGCAACAAATATTTTGCAGTGTATGCAACTTATCTATGTATGTAAATAATTTATAAGAAAAACCGCAAAAACTAACATTAAATAAATAATTTTGAATTAAAAACAAATGAAAAATATACTGATTAGTATGTACAAATATTAAAGTTCAAAGTTTTATCATATACTAATGTTTACCAATTGAGGTTAAACACATAATTAACACTCCATCCTAGAGTTTTCGCAATATAGCCACTAGTAGTCTCAAATAGTAGACATTCGAGCCTTTTCAAATTTGTATAGCCCGTACATATAAAAAGGGTTAGACTCCTCTGAAAAATTTTCATATATCGTTAAACCTAGTTTTTTGAGAAATTGATCACCTTTTGCTCTAGTTTAATTTTCGAACGCATAGAGGTAATATTCAAAAACGAGAAGTTCATATATAATGTTTTCCCTTTTTAATTTCGCACAGTTTAATACAAAGTTGTGTATGAGCCTATTAACTCAAAGTAACTGACATCTAACGAAATATTTTAGAGCTAGAGCAAAAGATGATCAATTTTTCAAAAAAACTATAGGTTTAATGTAATATGAAAATTTTTCAGAGGAGCCCAACCCTTTTTATATGTACGGGCTATACAAATTTGAATAGGCTCGAATGTCTAATATTTGATAATACTGGTGGCTATATTGCGAAAACTCTAGGATGGAGTGTTAGTTGGAAGTGTAGGTACAGCTTCCATATAATTTTTTTATAAAAATATGAAAATTTTTCAGAGGAGCCCATCTGCCCCTCCATTTATAATCAAATAAAAAAACGGTTTCAAAAGAAACCAATCATATTTTCCAATAGTGATTTGAAATGTCATGCTGAACAAATAGAACGAATTGCATTAAATTTACGATTCGATCCGATCGTCGATAATTAGAATAAGACTAACGTCTTTAATTATTGACTTTAAAATAATTAAATTAATTGATTTATTAAGTTATATTTTGTAGTAGAGCAAACATGACGAGTCGATATATTTTCTTGATTGGAAGCGTTTTAATTACGATTCATGTCGGTGCAGCAAAACGAATACTTAAATACTTAAAAAAATTAATTAATTTTATTTTGTCACCGCAGGTTTATGGTCCGATTTATGGAAAAAGTTTAAGACAGCAACAGGCAGAAAAATATTGTTTCTCGTGTGTAGAGGCAGTGGTTACGAAAAAAATAAATCAACTTTCGCTTGACATTACGAAACGCATTCAAGAGCTAATACCAGAAAGCGACGAAAGTAACTTGGTTCAACAAAAAATAGAAGAAAAAGAAGGAAAAGAAGGAAAAATAAAAAAAAAAATTAGAAAAAATGATAGCAAATATTTCCTTTTCGGTAGCAACAATTTTTGTTTCGGAATTTTGGGCACTGCAAATTGCCAGAATAATCAAATGCAAAACCAAAGACCATGCGGAATGGGCAATTGGAATTGTCATAATGGTGGTATGCAACACATGAGACCATGCGAAATGTACTTCACCTGCTCTTAGTAAACTTAAAATTGTAATACTAACATAATATTTTAAAATTATTAACCCATGCTAAGTAAAAGTCTAAAAAGTCTAAAAGGCTAAGTAACCTAAATTAAAATAACATTTTGTGAAATGTAAAAACAATTTGTAAAAATAAAACGAAGCAAAACCTTTAAAATAGTTAAAAGAACTTTGTCATACGTAAAAATCGTGTAAATCAACAAATCATCATTATATTCTTTTTCTTATTGTTAACAAGTAACATTTACTTAGACAATGTAAAATAATTTTTTTAACAAAAATTTACACTTGACTAGTAAAGGTGGCAAGTTGGTGTGTTAGTTTTACATCGGCAATGTTTAACAATAATTATTACATTTTGAATATAATTCGCTAGATCAATTTATGTTTAATTCATTTAAATTCATGAAGTATGAAACATTATTTTCGTAGTTTGATAACTACATAATTTGGTTTTGAAAAGGTGAGACCTCACATCGATGTGATAACCAACATTTTGTTATCATCCAAAAGAACCCATCTATGACCCCCTGTCGGTATGCAAAACTCATGGGCCGACCCATCTTCCATGCCCGTATAGGCTGGCATGGATCTATGCAATATGCAGATGGTGATAAAAATCGGATCTATAGCCTTACGTCTTCCAATTGACAGATGCGTAAAGTAAGACGGCAAAATAAACCGCAAAAAAGCTGGGAGTGCTTCGGCCCCACAAACAGATGGCATGGAGTAAAAAAAATCCCAAAGAACCACTATTTTATAGTGTGTATTTTACTTTGCTATAGTTAAAATTAACATATACCTAAGAATTGAAAAATATTTGTTTAATATTATTTCTACTTAGCAAAATGTAAATTTGACTTAAAATAAAGTTAATTCAACATGTACAACTATTTTCATTTTACGTATTTTATATTTTCATTTTATTTCATCCAATAAGTTCACCTTTGTGAAGTTTTTCCCGGAAAATGATTATAGTTAAGTATGGCAACACCTTATTTAAGAAATTATAATGAAACTATAACTATCACGATTAAAAATATAACGATAATAAGAAAAACTATTCTGAAAAATAATACACGAAATGGCGGCCATTATTAATAAAAACCAATTAACAAATTTTAACTTGCCACTATATGATAAAATAAAAAATTATATGATTTGTATATGAACGAGTGGGTTTGTTTATATAATAAGTAATAATTAAATTTGTAAACAACAACACTATCACAAAAGTTTGGTTTCTTCTAATAATTAATTGTCAAAGTTTCAGATTAATTTATATTTAATAAATACACTTATGAAAATAAATTACTGTGTACTTCAAAGTACTGAAGTTCAGGGATTGGCCTGTTTATACAACAAGTGGCAAAACAATTCTTTGATTTAGAGCTCCGCTATAGCCGTCTGAATTCTTAGTAGATGTCCATTACCAGAAACCGGACTATATAGGTTTTGTAGTTCAGGGATTGGCATGTTTCGTTTTTTGTATTTCAGGGATTGGCATCTACGGTTCGATTATTGTCACGTCTGATGTAAACTGGATAACCGTTTACTGCTTCACGTGTTACTTCACAAAATTCTTTGGGAAAATCCTTTCAACATTTTCCATCTCTCATACAAACTGCATTAGCATTTAACCATCCATATGGACCAAGCATCATATATTTGTAACAATTTTGTCATTATGAACAACGAAATTAAAATATGTGCGTGTGGTAAACCACGCTTTTGAAATAATAAGTATAAATTAATGCAACAACTTTACCAAAAATTTCTTTTGTAATTATACATCTCAATAATTCTTTTAATTTAGATTTGAAAACTCGAACAATTATATCAGGCCTAAAATTCGATGCATCATTATTATGGATGTTATTCACAATTTCAGGCCAATTAGGGTTACATGTCATCGTTATAAATAAACTTGGTTTACCATAATGCTGAACTATACACATAGAATCCAAATAGTTTTGGTCCATGTTCCGTGGTGTGCCAATGAATGATGATGCTTGTACAATTCCACGTCCAACATTTGAAACATCAACATTTAAATTACGATTCAAATTTAAATAATCAGTGAGATTGTTATACAATTCAGATCTTAAATTTACTTAATTTTGTTTAATGAAATACAAACGGGAGCCTACAATACGAACATGCGATAAAATTAACGAACCTATAAAATTCGCTGATCGTATATTCGAAATAAACAAACCTAATTACGTTTGCAATGCTCTCGAACAAGTATCTGCAAAACATTCGAAATCAAAAGATCAATCAGAAATTTCATTCACAAGCCTGCAGAAATCTATTGATCAATTAACAACTAGATTCAATCGCGGATTTAATAATCGTCCTCGGTCAAGGTCACAATCGACTAGCAGAACTAGGAAACGTTCTATATCGCGTATTACAACACGACAACGAAGTGATAATTGGCTTTGTTGGTATCACAAAAGTTTTCGCAACCGAGCCAGAAAGGAAGGTTGTACATATAGAAAACAGGCTAACTCGCAGGCACAACCCAATGCGGGAAACTAAGTCGTCCCTTACTATAAGCGACGAGCGATGGGACGTTTCACAATCGTCGCCTAACTATTAGATGTCCGAAAACCAAGTAACGATTTCTCATCGATACTGGCGCCGAAATTTCAGTTGTACAAAAAATTTATTATAACAATCTTCCGCATGATCCAGAAACTCGATTAGTCGCAGCTAACTGTTACATGTATAGATAAAAGTTTACGTCGCGAATTCCGACACCCATTTATTGTCGCCGCGGTCACTAGACCTATAATCGGTGCTGACTTTCTCGTAAAGTTTGGATTGATGGTGGATTTGAAACAGAAACGATTACTGGATACTTTCACACAACTATCAGTCAGTGCAGTAAATGAAACAATCTTCGCCGAGACTTCACCTCGATTAATTTCTATTGATGGTCCATATGGTGTACTTCTTCGGCAATACCCGAGCTTAACACAAGAACCTCGTTATGACGTTCCCACGAAACACAGTGTCATACATCGCATTGTCACAGAAGGCCATCTGAACCGAATTCGAATATGTACATGCTGAGTCTAGGATTATGTCGACCAAGTTCTTCCAGTGCTTCTTCGCCTTTACACTTAGTGCCGAAACGTGATTAAACGCAATTACCATACCCGACAGGTACCCCCTTCCACATATACATAATATCTCGCATAACCTTCACGGCTGCACCATTTTCTCAAAAATTGACCTCGTACGCGCTTATCATCAAATACCAGTCGCGAAAGAGGATATCTGCAAATCCGCCATTACCACACCGTTTGGCATGTATGAGTTTACGAGAATGCCATATGGATTGAGAAACGCAGCACAGACGTTTCAACGGCTAATGGACGAAGTAACATAAGGTCTCAATTTTGTATATGTTTATATCGACGACATATTAGAGGAGAGCAAAGGCGAATCAGAACATCGAAATCATTTAAACATTTTATTCGCCCGTTTAGAAGATTATGGTCTCACAATCAAATTGTCAAAATGTGAATTCGGTGCAGCTTCCTTAAATTTTCTTAGCCATGAAATCACCAAAAATGGTGTCAAACCATCTGCGGATCGAATCTTGGCAATCCAATTGGTAAATCTCTATGTAGTTTGAAGAGTAAACCTCTGTGCCACACCTCATCGAAGGCCTGCGCCACTCCTAAGAAGATACGAGAACAAACCTTTTTCTTCTCTAACGTATTCTCAATGAAATCTGTAAGCCTATGAACCTGCTCAATAGTTGAGTGTTTCCCTCTGAAACCAAACTGATATTCTGCGATAAAGTTTCTTTGTTCTTTTCAATCTTTTGAGCAACAGTCTCTCAAACAATTTCGGTAGTGTTGGTAGAAGTGAAATTGGCTGGTAGGATTTTCTATCATTCGGTGGCTTGCCCGGTTTCGGAATCATTATTACTTCTGCTACTTTCCACTGCATTGGCACATGCTTTTTCCTGAGAATCGCATTGATTATGTGCAGTAATTTACGGATACCTTTTTCAGGCAGCTCCTTTATTATTTGCCCTGTTATCAGATCGTAACCAGGAGCTTTCTTTACTTTTATGTTCTTAATTTCAGATTTTAGTTCTTTTAATGTTACCTGGCCTGATCTCTTCGAAATAAGATATTCTGGGCGTATCAGCAGTGTTTTCGTAACTGGTCTGCCGACCAAGAGGTTGAAATGTTTCTTCAAGGTGTTCAGCAAACTGGAGCTGACCAGTTCTCAACCAAGAGGTTGAAATCTTTTTCAAGTAGGCCACCAGCACATTTGAGCCGTATATTATCGAAGCGGTTAATTTCAACATCAGTAGCAGCATCGTCAACCAGGTCGGTCTACAAGGTCTACTACGATACCGTAATACAAGGTCATTGTCCTATGATTTGTAACGTATTGCACGCATTTTTTTCTTTACTTAATCTTAATTTATTTTATTTCAGTTTAGAATAGCTACATTTTATTTATTTGATCTTTCACCGTCTTCTATAAATCATATGTGTAAATATTTTCATTTTGAGTTCGGTTTTCCTTACTGTGATTTTGGTATACCTATAAACGTATACGTGGGGATGCGTGCGTACCTCGCTAACCAGATGATTAGTTTTCTTTTCGTGTATTAAACCGTGCGACCAATTATGTGGTAACTGAAGTTTGCTAGTGGAGGATAATGAGGAACAGTGTTGTGGGTGTTGTGTGAACTTTTTTTTTATGCTAGTGCCGATTTCAAATTCCTACTCATCAAGTTTGTTTCTAATGATTTTTTTTATTTGTTTAAGCACACTATAAAGATACATTTTTGTAACATGGCTACGGTGGTAACGGGACCCCTAAGCCGACTACGAGCTATCTATCTATTTATTTATTTAACCAACAGTATTAATTTACATCTGGTATTTAAAAACTAGGTTTATTAATATTAATCAAATTTGAGTAAAAAAAAAAAAAATTTTAAAACTCTTTTGAATTCATCTCTGGACAAATTAAATTCGAACACGGTAGATGCAATATTAAATACACGGCTAGAATTACAAACCGGGCCCGACATACCAAAATTAGACCCATGGAAGTGCAGATCAATCGCTAAGCCTCGGTGTCTGAGTAATCTCACTGGGGCACGTATTGAAAACAATGACAGTAGATGTGAACAATCAATTCGGCCCATTATAACGTCACGCACAAACATTGCGCAAGAAATTTGTCTTCGGACGAACAATGGTTCAATATTCAGTAACAAACAACGGCCTAGATACGGCGCAAGCACATACCTAGGACCGTTTACCTCTCGAGAAAGTCGCCTTAAGGCAAACAACATAAATCGCTTCTGAATTGATTCTATCCGGTTAGAAGAATTGTTATAGTACGGATTCCAGACAATAGACGCATACTCCAAGTGCGATCGAACAAATGAAGCGAAGAGGACTTTTAGAGTATATGGATCATAAAAATCTTTGGAGAAACGGATTAAAAACCCTAACATTGAATTAGCCTTATTAATACATCTGTCAATATGGTCCTTAAACGATAAATCTCGTGAAAACAAACTCTAGAAAAGAATGAACTCGCTCTATCATAACGCCGTTTAAGAATAAACTATTAACATTTCCATAACGTCCATAACGTCCATAACGTCTTCTAGAAAAATTCATAACTTTACATTTAGAAACGTTCAGGCAAAGCTTACTCAAGCTACACCAGTCGCAGAAAACGTTTAATTCCTGTTGTAGATTTAGCAGATCGCGATCATTTCTAATCTTACAAAAGATTTTTACATCATCAGCGTAAATCAAAAACTTACAATGTTTGAAGCACCGCTTCACATCATCTATGAATGCAATAAATAATAGAGGTCCAATGTGGCTACCTTGTGGGACGCCAGACAAAACATTTATGTCTCTAGATAAAATATTATTTAAAAAAACTTTTTGAGTTCTGTTCGTCAAATATGAAAAGATCCACTTTAAAGGAAGAGCATCACAATTGTTGAGCTGTTCCAGTTTCTTTACCAATAAAACATGATCAATTTTATCGAAAGCTTTGCTAAAATCAGTAAACACTACCTCAACACTATCACCACCTTCTAATGCTAACGTCAAAAAATTTGTAAACAAAGCAAGATTTGTGACAGTTGACCGTCCGGGGTAAAACCCATGCTGGTTTGCTGAGATGGAATTTTTAGTTAAGAAAAAGATGCGGTCCTTGACCATCGATTCAAATAATTTAGGAATAGCGGATAAAATAGAAATACCGCGGTAATTTTCGATATCCGTTCTCCGTCCATTCTTGAAAATTGGTTCAATGAAACTGGATTTCCAAATTGAAGGAAAAACTCCACTCTTCAAACTCAAATTGAAGAAGTACCAAAACGGTGTGCAACTACCGTATACGCAGCGGAAACCAAGCCATCGGTTACAAAGGGAAATTCGTAATAAAATAGTAGATGACGCCAACAAGGCCTTAGAAATGTACAACACCACAAATGAGTGGGATAGTATTAAAGGAAGCCTTATCGCTCACTTTGCCGATAAGAGAGACGAAAATAGTCTAATTTGGGATCTTCACGCTATCATGCAAAGGAATGACAGTGTTGAAGTATATTTCACGAGAATCCTTGAAATATGTATCACATTAAAAACTTGGGCGAAGCTCAATACCCCAAATGAAGCAATACAAAAAGCCAAATGGTACGATTCCATGTGCCTTTCTGTGTTCACGCCAAATTTGAGAGACTCCCTCGGAGTTATGGTAAGAGCAATGCAGCCACCGGATCTTCCGACGGCTAGACTATACTGTTTAAAGGAACAGAATATAGTCTATATGAAGAATAAAGCGTTACCTCCACCAATACCTCAAAAAACAATAATGCATAGACATCAATATCCAAAATATAACCAATATCCACAATATAATCAGCATCCGCAATATAATCAAAATCAACCTCAAAATTTTAATAATAATAAACCTCAATATTTCAATCATCGCCCCTTCACCCAACACAACAAAATAATACGCAATTTAGCAATACAAGCAGATTACCACCTAAACCAATTCAATACCATAAACCAGAATCTATGGATACTACATCGAATGATAACGGATATAAACAACCGGTCTATCAAAAACCACCATTCCAACGATAATTCAAGTCAACAAATCAGCCTTATCATTGAAATTCAAGACGAGGAATTTTGCCTAAAAGCCTCGGAGAATCAACATTCGGATACCTAAGTCTGAATAGCCACCACCACAAAGGTTATCAATTACCTTATGTCGAATTAATCCTTAACGGACACCCCTATAAATTCATAATAGATACTGGTTCTACAAAATATTTTATTGATCCAAGTCTGATCCCAAGTAAATTCGTACAGAAAATAAATCCAGTAACCATTTATCTACTCTATTTAACGTACGACTGTTGAAAAAATGATCCAGTTAAAGAGTATTAAAGAATTTAAAACTAATCAAGAACTCGACCTCATCCTTTTCAAATTCCACAATTATTTTAATGGTCTAATTGGCATGGAAACTACGCAAAAATTAAAAATAACTCTTGATTTAGGACAATCTCTATTAATCACTCCCTTAGTTCAAATCCCATTAAAATTTAAATTAAATTTCATGTCCGCAATTTACAATATCGCTCCGCGAAGCAAAATAATAGCAAGCGTACCTGTCACAATAGAAAATGGCGAGATATATATTAAGCCCCAACTCCTATACGGAAACCTAATCATACCCGAAGGTATTTATACGAGTAAGGATAATTACTCTGAAGTGGAAGTTGTTAATTACAGCCCACAAGCAAAAAAATTTATGGTAGAACACACAATAGAGTGTGAGGAAATTGGCAAATACCACACAGAAATTAATAACATTGAGCCCATAAAAGACTTTAATAATTCTGATATAAAACACCTAATTCGAACATCCCACCTTAACCATGAGGAAAAACGATGTATAGAAAAACTCTGTACTCAATCCGAAGAGATATTTCAAAAAGAAGATCTAACTATCTTTCACCAATGCCATTAAGTACGACATTGAATTGGAAGATAACAAACCTATATACACTAAAAGCTATAGATACCCGTATATCCACAAACAAGAAGTGGAAAACCAGATCAACAAAATGCTAAATCCAGGCATTATACGGCCTAGTTACTCTCAGTGGTCGTCACCGATCTGGAGAGTACCTAAAAAGAAGGACGCATCAGGATTAATCAAATGGCGAATGGTCATTGGTTATAGGAAGTTGAACGAAAAAACAATTTTCGATAGGTACCCGTTACCCAATATAACGGACATACTAGGCAAACTAGGCAAATGTTTGTATTTCACAACTCTAGATCTTGCTTCTGGTTTCAACCAGATAGAAGTAAATCCACGAGATATCCCTAAGACTGCATTCAGTGTTGAATTTGGTCATTACGAATTCGTTCATATGCCATTCGGGCTAAAGAACGCCCCTAGCACGTTTCAACATGTCATGGATCACGTTTTAGGAGAACTACAAGGTAAAATTTATCTCTGCTACATGGATGATATTATAATATTCTCCACGTCGCTCCAGGAGCATATGAATAGCTTGAATAAGGTTTTTACTAAATTACGAGACGCAAATCTGAAGGTACAACTTAATAAGAGTGAATTTCTCCATAAGGAAATCGCGTCCTTAGGTCATTTTGTTACTTCAGAAGGAGTAAAACCTTATCCCGACAAGATCAGGGCAATTCGAAACTTCCCCATACCCAAAACTGAAAAGCAGATCAAAAGTGTTCTTGGTCTATTACAGTATTACAGAAAGTTCATAAAAGATTTCGCTTTCCTCACAAAACCCATGACAGAGTGTCAAAGGAAAGATTCTGTCATTGACCTTAATGAAAATTACATAAAATGCTTCGAAAATTGCAAACAATTGCTGTGTGAAAATCCAATATTGCAATACCCGGATTTTGAGCTACCATTCTTGGTAACAACCGATGAGAGCAATGTCGCCATAGGTGCTGTTCTATCCCAGGGTACAATAGGACAAGATTTGCCAATTTGTACGCGTACACTCACAAAAACTGAGCAAAACTACTCGACCATCGAGAAAGAACTCTTAGCAATAGTATGGGCAACAAAATATTTCAGACCATACTTATTTGGCCGAAAATTTACAATCATAACGGACCACAAACCTCTCATTTGGTTGTTTTCACTAAAAGAACCAAATTTGAAACTTGTGAGATGGCGATTAAAGTTAGAAGAGTTTGACTACAACATCGTTTATAAAAAAAGGCGCTCAGAACGCGAATACTGATGCTCTATCTCGCATCCAAATCAGTTCTAACCATATTGACGTCAACAATATCGAAAGTTCATCCTCGGTAGAAGATAGTTGCTATGTTGTCAACACCTGACGATTTAATTCCAACAACAAAGAATTCTATCACACCATTTATGTAGTCTCTTAAAAGGTCACTATGTTAGGAAAGAATTAGACTTCGTGAATGAAATCGATTACCTGCAACAACATAAAGAAAGGTACGAACAATTATGTAATGATATCCATAAACAGTCATCCGAAATTAAAACCTATATTATTACAAAAATCAATAAAAGGAGAAAACCCGTTTGTCCTATATCTCCAAAATTATTCATTTATACAAAACGAAAGAAAAGAGGAAAATTAAGAGCTAACTATAAAAAACGACAAGTATTAAAAGATAACGGAATAGTAATAGAAACTGCAGAAGGCAAAGTTCATAAAAGTAAAATTAAACGATTATTCCAGGTCCCTAAGGATCACGTGCCAAGAGATCAAGCTGACATCGCTCAAGGACAATAAAGGAGTAATCCCTATAAAAATTGGTAATGCAAAAATTTACAACGGATTTCGTAAAATCATACACAGCATACAATTGGAACCATACGGACAAATCATAGATAACATTAAAAAGCAAGTAAATGAACTACTGGAGAAATTCCCAGTAGAACGTGGTTATCGAAATGTATTAAATAACAAGAAAGTTATCACTCAATACAAATTAAATCAGGTTGAAAAATTATATATAGAAGTATTACCGAAACGTTACAGACGTGGACTTTCTAACGGACTGGGAGCACTTATCAAAGACATTACTGGAAACTTGGACAATCAGGATTTAATCGATGTACAAAACGCAATAAATGAAATAAACCAGAATCAGGATAAATTTAATGATCAAATCAATAACCAAATACAGGTGAACAATCAAATAATAAATAGATTAGAGGAAATTCAAAATACTATAAACGTCAATCTTAATCGAATACAATATGAACAGAACAAAACTACAGAGACCATTAATCACCTCTCCCTTTTAATTTTATGCGACCAACATTTTTACAGAATCAGTCATGTGCTCAAAATTTTACAAGAACACATAGAAAACTTGTTAGACATTATAGCATTTTCAAAACAACGTTTAGTATCACGCCATTTATTGACAAATGACGAAACAGAATACATAACTAAATTATTTGAACAAGACGACATAAAAGTATACAGAACCACAATCTTCTCTATGATTTATTAGAATTAAAAGGATTTTATAACAATACCAAATTAATATACATAGTTAAAGTTCCTATCTTTTCAAAATAAAAGTATGAAAATTACCAACTTAAACTCATTCCATTCCATAATAAAATTATAAACCCTATTGCATATAACCAAATTATCCTAAATACCCAAATAAATCAATTTGTAACAAAACAATGTAAACGAATATATGAAACATTATACTGCAAAGAAGAGAAATTAATGCCAACGTTAGGGACATGTATACCAGCTATAGTAAACCAACAGCAAGCCGAATGCGTAACACAAAATATATCCACCTTTGAAGATAACGATTACCTATCTGAAGGAATACTCTACGTTCAACCTGCAGATAAACAAATAACATATATATACTTCTACTTGTAACCAGCAAATTCATAAAATTACACAACAAACTCTCATAGAATTCAAAAACTGCGATATAAATATCAAGGGCCAAAAATTCTCTACAGACGAAATAGAATTTTCCGATCATATTGAAATTAGAATACCGTATAATGAAGTAAACATCATAGAAATTAAACCTGAATTAACACTAGAGATTCTACATAATAAAACCATACAAAATTATAATCAAGTCAAGCTAAGACATGAAAAGGCAATTCTACACAGCTCTACTGGACATATATCGCTAACTTTCATTATAATATTCATAATATTGTTTATACTTTATATTTGCTGCTGGCCAAACAAAAGATGTACCGCTTTACGACTACTTAAGCAGCCTCTAATAACTCTATACAAGCAGATAACATCAAGGCTACATCATCATCAGTATTTTAACCCTAACGCTACTTGAAACCGCATAAACAACATAAACGAAATCAACGTGTAACAAGCTTCATAATATGATGGAATCATCTATGATCCACTTGCTACAAGAAAAAAAAAAATGTTTAGGATTCGGCGTAATATTTTTGCCCAGCTCAGACTACACAGAGATACCATCAAAATAAATGGATGTCGTGGGGAAACAAAAGAAACCACAAAAAAATAAAACGCCGTGCCGAAATAAAAATATAAAATAAACAAAAAAAAATCAATCTACCATTGCCCTGCTCTTAATCAACCCTACCATGCTCCACCCCACACTGTCATCGCCAAGCTAAAGTCTAACACATTTCAATCTTCTTAACAATACACAATTTCAATTCATGTTGTAATATTAAAATTATTTGGTAGTTAAAACTTACCATCAACAGCTGACGAAATTAGCTGTACTGGTCGTACTTCAGCACCAACCGATGTATGTAATTCTTGACCATCAACCACTGTACCCAAGTATATAATGTATATCGGATTTTGTTTGATGACGGTGTTCCGCATAAACACATATGTATATAACTCTTCCAGATGATTATTCGTTGCACTTAGGTATTTTTCCAAAATTTAACCGTAACAACAATATACGGTATATGTATGTACTTCCGCTGATGACGCTGCTCCAATAAATACAGGTAAGTAAATTTTCCGAAGTTTTAACCGTTGTGAATATGTATATTCCGAAGTTGAACCGTAACAACAAAATACGGTACGGTTTATATTTGCAATTTCCGCCGATGACACTCTTCATAAACTTAATAAACAACACGCGTGTTCACAAAAAAAAACTCGACCATTAGAGGTGACTAGGTGACTGTACACCAAGGAATCAAGAAAAACAAGAACCCAACACACCATTATAGACTTTTAGTTATTATATTTTTTTTTTTTACTTTTTTAGTTCAAATTAAAAATTCACTTAATTTTAATTTAACAATTTTACAAAAAAAAAACTTGAAACCAAAAAAATATATATATATATATATATATATATATATATATATATATATATATATATATAATATATATGTAATTATATATATACCCTTTATTATATCTGATTAAATTAACTTTTATTTAGATCGATTAGTAGATTGTCACACAATCCGTTCGACACCTCTTTTAATCCCCAAAAGAAAATCTTTTTTCAGTACCTCTATATAAAGGGTGATTTTTTAAGAGCTTGAGAACTTTTTTTTAAAAAAAAACGCATAAAATTTGCAAAATCTCATCGGTTCTTTATTTGAAACGTTAGATTGGTCCATGACATTTACTTTTTGAAGATAATTTCATTTAAATGTTGACCGCGGCTGCGTCTTAGGTGGTCCATTCGGAAAGTCCAATTTTGGGCAACTTTTTCGAGCATTTCGGCCGGAATAGCCCGAATTTCTTCGGAAATGTTGTCTTCCAAAACTGGAATAGTTGCTGGCTTATTTCTGTAGACTTTAGACTTGACGTAGCCCCACAAAAAATAGTCTAAAGGCGTCAAATCGCATGATCTTGGTGGCCAACTTACCGGGCCATTTCTTGAGATGAATTGTTCTCCGAAGTTTTCCCTCAAAATGGCCATAGAATCGCGAGCTGTGTGGCATGTAGCGCCATCTTGTTGAAACCACATGTCAACTAAGTTCAGTTCTTCCATTTTTGGCAACAAAAAGTTTGTTAGCATCGAACGATAGCGATCGCCATTCACCGTAACGTTGCGTCCAACAGCATCTTTGAAAAAATACGGTCCAATGATTCCACCAGCGTACAAACCACACCAAACAGTGCATTTTTCGGGATGCATGGGCAGTTCTTGAACGGCTTCTGGTTGCTCTTCACTCCAAATGCGGCAATTTTGCTTATTTACGTAGCCATTCAACCAGAAATGAGCCTCATCGCTGAACAAAATTTGTCGATAAAAAAGCGGATTTTCTGCCAACTTTTCTAGGGCCCATTCACTGAAAATTCGACGTTGTGGCAGATCGTTCGGCTTCAGTTCTTGCAGGAGCTGTATTTTATACGGTTTTACACCAAGATCTTTGCGTAAAATCTTCCATGTCGTCGAATAACACAAACCCAATTGCTGCGAACGGCGACGAATCGACATTTCACGGTCTTCAGCAACACTCTCAGAAACAGACGCAATATTCTCTTCTGTACGCACTGTACGCATTCGTGTGGTTGGTTTAATGTCCAATAAAGTAAACTGAGTGCGAAACTTGGTCACAATCGCATTAATTGTTTGCTCACTTGGTCGATTATGTAGACCATAAATCGGACGTAAATCGCGAAACACTTTTCGAACCGAACACTGATTTTTGTAATATAATTCAGTTATTTGCAAGCGTTGCTCGTTAGTAAGTCTATTCATTATGAAATGTCAAAGCATACTAAACATCTTTCTCTTTGACACCTTGTCTGAAATCCCGCGTGATCTGTCAAATACTAATGCATGAAAATCCTAACCACAAAAAAATCACCCTTTATATGTATACCAATATATATCCATCCCCCTCCCCCTCGTTATCAATAATCTCGTTCTCTTATTCTTATTTTGGTCAAATCTAAGCTGAACACTAATAGATGCACGTAATCATAACAATCCAAAAAAAAATATTCTAGTACAAAAATAAATTATATAACCCGTGGAACCAAGTGCAGCATGCACTGAAAATGATTAAAAACACAGAAACGATTTTGAATTGTTTCAAACGGATGTGAAGACACATAAAACTCGTCAAATGCAAAACCAGCAAATAGCATCATACACGTGCATGCTTCGCAACTACGTAGAACTAACATTATCTTTTACTAACTAAGCATTTTCTATTACTATATAACCACTAACAAAACTAACATCTTTGAATTAGTATAATTATATCGTGAAAGTGTAAACTCTATATTGAAATTGAAAATAAAGTTAAGCCAATGCCTCCTAAACTACAGGCCTCTTACTACTCTCATTTTTTGCACATGACGTCAATTTATGTCTAAACCGAGACTGCGCAATAATAATTTTAACTACATGGTATTGCTCTATATATATAGACAATATTTCAATGTAATAAACAACATCAGTCGTCGCGACCTGATGAGAAGACTGATTTTTTCAAATCATTAATCTCGTCTGTTCGAAACTGATTGTTGTGATTCTTACACATTAGCCATCTATAAGTCAAAAATTCAAATAATTTTAAGATATTTACACTAACAAAACAACTAGCGAAAGCAACAACAACGTAGACATAGCGTGTCGTTAAGCATTGGTTAAGCTGTGGAAAGTTCCACAGCAATAAAAAAATTTAAGTTAAGTGTAATAACAAATTTAACTTGGGGGGCAATATATCGCAGATATATTACAAGTGTTGTGATAACCAAAATTAACCATCACTGTGGTTACTTGCATGGATTCCTTTTCTATTTTTAATTCTTCATGATGTTTGGTATTATGCCTAATAAATATAGCTGACCCTCCTCTTGCTCGTTCTGCAGGAAGTGTGGTATGGTAACAAGATTAACCCGATTGATACAAAGAAGCTGCTGGTAAAATGTGTTTCTAATATTAAACATATATCAATTTTATCGGTTTTTAAAAATAGTTCTAATTCTTCTAGGTGTTGTGTTAATCTGTTTGCATTCCATATAGCTATTCTTAATGAGTAGTTTTGATGTCCGGTTTCTGCTCCCGAATTATGAATTGAACTATGTATTGCATACATTATTTATGTTTAACTATATTGGAACTTGGCATTTCCAGCAGATTAAGTCGATCCAGAATTAAGTTATTTAGTTTATTCTGTGCCTCAAGGCTCTTTAAAATTGATTGGACAGTGTTTTTGAATTTTTCGGCACCATTCTTCTCATTTTCTTTCGAATTTGAAGCTGCCTGAGCATATGTGTGATTCTCCCTACGAATAGATGCTTCATTTCTTGCTCGATCCATGTTTGGATGACTTAGTGGGGGTTTGCGTTCCTGATCTCTCATTTTCTGTAGCTGCTTGGCAAACTCACATCCTCGGTAGCTGGCTGGGTGCTGCCCATAACAATTTATACATTATACTGGTTCCTCTTTAGATACGCAATATCGTTGCGTATGGTTATAGCCTTGGCATTTTTTACATTGTACTATTCTTGTACTGCCTCTTTTAACAGCTTTGATCTTTACTCGCATATTGAGTATGCCAGTTATATTGTAAATTTTTTCTATTTGCTCGGATTTATCAAACGTTAGCATGAATAGGGGAAGCCCTCTTTTTGAAACGGGTTCTAGTCGGTTCTGTTTTTTATTAATGTTCGCGGCATCAAGGATTTTAAATCCTTTATTTTCTATATTCTCCATTAGCCCTCTTGCCATGACCTTGATGGGACGACCGTTTTTATTTTCGTACGTGTAACACTGATATTTTTCCGTATTCAGCTTCATTGGCAAGTTTCTGTATGCGTTTGAATTTGTACTGTGAATCTTCCATACATTATTATTCAGAGCAGTAATTTTATACTCTTGTTCCGTAACATTACTCATTACACTTTGGATTTCTGAGTAGTTGGTTACTCCTACTATAAAAATCGGTGGTGGGGCTTTTACCTTGGGATGTGCTTCATTTTGATGAGCTGGTTGCCGTTCAAGTGATTTTTCTACTTCTGGTGAAGATTCAGCTTCATTTATTGGTTTAGGTGATTTAGCTTTTGGTTTAGCTGCTTGTTGTTGTTCCAGAGTTAGTTGTTTCTTAATGATTAACTGTTTTCTAGAAACCTCTTTTGAAGTTGATGGTAAAGATTCTGCCAATAAAAGAAGATTGCGAAAAACATGAAAACGCGTATAAGCCGTTCGTAAGATATATAATCGATACAGAAATCATCGGTGTGAAGTTTTTAACGTTAATTTAAGGTGTAGCTACACAAATTAACAAAAAATTGTAGCGTACGCAACAAATATTTTGCAGTGTATGCAACTCATCTATATTTAACATGTAAATAATTTATAAGAAAAACCACAAAAACTAACATTAAATAAATAACTTAGTACAAATATTACGTACAAATATTAAAGTTCAAAGTTTTATCATATACTAATGTTTACCAATTGAGGTTAAACACATAATTAACACTCCATCCTAGAGTTTTCGCAATATAGCCACTAGTAGTCTCAAATAGTAGACATTCGAGCCTTTTCAAATTTGTATAGCCCGTACATATAAAAAGGGTTAGACTCCTCTGAAAAATTTTCATATATCGTTAAACCTAATTTTTTGAGAAATTGATCACCTTTTGCTCTAGTTTAATTTTCGAACGCATAGAGGTAATATTCGAAAACGAGAAGTTCATATATAATGTTTTGTTTTTTTAATTTCGCACAGTTTAATACAAAGTTGTGTATGAGCCTGTTAACTCAAAGTAACTGACATCTACCGAAATATTTTAGAACTAGAGCAAAAGATGATCAATTTTTCAAAAAAACTATAGGTTTAATGTAATATGAAAATTTTTCAGAGGAGCCCAACCCTTTTTATATGTACGGGCTATACAAATTTGAATAGGCTCGAATGTCTAATATTTGATAATACTAGTGGCTATATTGCGAAAACTCTAGGATGGAGTGTTAGTTGGAAGTGTAGGTACAGCTTCCATATAAATTTTTTATAAAAATATGAAAATTTTTCAGAGGAGCCCAACCCTTTTTATATGTACGGGCTATAAAAATTTGAATAGGCTCGAATGTCTATACTATTTGAGAATACTAATGGCTATATTGCGAAAACTCTAGGATGGAATGTTAGTTATGTGTTTAACCTCAATTGGTAAACATTAGTATATGATAAAACTTTGAACTTTAATATTTGTACGTAATATTTGTACTAAGTTATTTATTTAATGTTAGTTTTTGTGGTTTTTCTTATAAATTATTTACATGTTAAATATAGATGAGTTGCATACACTGCAAAATATTTGTTGCGTACGCTACAATTTTTTGTTAATTTGTGTAGCTACACCTTTATTAACGTTAGAAACTTCACACTGGTTAATTCGAATACCGTGTTATTAAAGGGTTACCTGTATATCGATAAAATTTAAGAAGCAAATTATTTAGTACTATAACTGCACATATACGCGGTCCCTCCAAAAAAATCGCCGTTCGTCATTTATAATCAATTAAAAATTTGATTTCAAACGAAACCAATCATATTTCCAATAGTGATTTGAAACGTCATGCCAAACAAATAGAATTGAAATTGCATTAAATTTACGATTCGATCCAATCGTCGATAATTAGAATGAGACTAACGTCTCTAATTATTGAATTGAAAAATGTGACTTTCAAATAATTAAATAAATCAATTAAAGTTATATTTTGTAGTACAGCAAACATGACGAGTCGATATATTTTCTTGATTGCAAGCGTTTTAATTACGATTCATGTCGGTGCAGCAAAAAAAATACTTAAATACTTAAAAAAATTAATTTATTTTATTTTATCACCGCAGGTTTATGGTCCGGTTTACGGGAAAAGTTTAAAACAGCAACAGGCAGAAAAATATTGTTTCTCGTGTGTAGAGGCAGTGGTTACGAAAAAAATAAATCAACTTTCGCTTGACATTACGAAACGCATTCAAGAGCTAATACCAGAAAGCGACGAAAGTAACTTGGTACAACAAAAAATAGAAGAAAAAGAAGGAAAAGAAGGAAAAATAAAAAAAAAAATTAGAAAAAATGATAGCAAATATTTCCTTTTCGGTAGCAACAATTATTGTTTCGGCAATGCAAATTGCCAGATTAATCAAATGCAAAGCCAAAGCCCATGCAATGGCAATTGTGGTATGCAAAACATAAGACCATGCGAAATGTACTTCACCTGCTCTTAGTAAACTTAAAATTGTAATACTAACATAATATTTTAAAATTATTAACCCATGCTAAGTAAAAGTCTAAAAAGTTCTCCTTACTTAGCCTAAATTAAAATAACATTTTGTGAAATGTAAAAACAATTTGTAAAAATAAAACGAAACAAAACCTTTGAAATAGTTAAAAGAACTTTGTCATACGTAAAAATCGTGTAAATCAACAAATCATCATTATATTCTTTTTCTTATTGTTAACAAGTAACATTTACTTAGACAATGTAAAATAATTTTTTTAACAAAAATTTACACTTGACTTGTAAAGGTGGCAAGTTGGTGTGTTAATTTTACATCGGCGATGTTTAGCAATAATTATTATATTTTGAATATAATTCGCTAGGTCAATTTATGTTTAATTCATTTAAATTCATGAAGTATGAAACATTATTTTCGTAGTTTGATAACTACATAATTTGACTTTGAAAACGTGAGACCTCACATCGATGTGATAATAAACATTTTGTTATCATCCAAAAGAACCCATCTATGACCCCTTGTCGGTATGCAAAACTAATGGGCCGACCCATCTTCCATGCCTAATAGGCATTTAATTGCTGGCTTGAGTTCCTAGTAGATGTCCATTACCAGAAACCGGTTTATATACGTTTTGTAGTTCAGGGATTGGCCTGCTAAAATAAGAAGAGGCAAAAAAATTCTATGATTTAGAGCTCCGCTATAGCCGTCTGAGTTCCTAGTAGATGTCCATTACCAGAAACCGGACTACGATTTTTTTTGCCTATTATTATTTTACCAGGCCAATCCTTAAACTACAAAACCTATATAAACCGGTTTCTGGTAATGGACGTCTACTATGAATTCAGACGATTATAGCGGAGCTCTATCTTACAGAATTTTTTTGCCACTTGTATTAATATTTTGATTTATTTTTTGTTGTTCCACTCGTGTACTTAATTTTCCTATATTATTAACTTTATGTAACATTTCATGTTTTTTAGATATTATGGATGTTTTTTGTTTTCAAAAATTGCTTATTTTCTTGTTAGAAAATTTATTGTGACATAATCTTTTCCGGGTTGTCATCAGTTTTCAATACAAATTGTTTATAAATTTTTATGAATTGATACAGTAAAAAACTGTCATGACATATTTTTTTCCGGGATGACATTCAAAAATATCGTGATATAAATATTTTTTCGGGATATGAATTGATACAGTAAAAAACTGTCATGACATATTTTTTTCCGGGATGACATTCAAAAATATCGTGATATAAATATTTTTTCGGGATGATATTGAAAAGTATCGTGATATTTCTATGTTAGTGTTGCCATCGCATTTCTCCGGGATCGTTTACGGGCTAACTTCACAGACATATAAGTTTAATCACCAAATTTGAAGTAAATATTACTTGCAACGAGAAAATTGTTTTATAAAATATTGTTACATAGCATGAAGTTAATTTTACATTACAAAATTTCTGATATTTACGTTGCGCTACTTAGGCTCAATTTCAAAAGCGATTTTAACTTAAATTTATTTAAATGTTTTATAAATATTACCCTATTATTTTTATGAGTGAAATTGGAAATATTATAATTAATTTTGTAATAAAATTGATAGTGGTGGTTGGAACCGATATGTAAGTTTTATATGTACATGTACCGGAAGGTAGTCCGTATTGTCGAGCTTCATTAATATCTAATAGAAACTCCTTCAATTTGACGCCTGGCGTTGAAGCACTTTTAGGAAGATTGAAAATGATATAATGAGGAGTTTGAGAAACAGTTGTACAAACCGTAGTTCGCATAAGAATTCTATCGACTCGCAAGAATATTCCTTAACACAGAATTTCTTGTTAGTAGATTAAAAGTATCGATGATCTATAATTTTTCAATATTACAGAATACGAAATGAGTATTTTCGGGAACAACACACCTGAAATAACGCGACACAAAATATTCGTATATTGCTTGTTCGTCTTAACTTGATGACGTGAATCACATTTTCGAGTGAAATAAATTAGATTTCATTAATCTATTATCGTACTGTTTGCAGAATCATGAAAAACTATCGGAAATTTTTAACGGATTTAAAAATATTTTCAAACCATTACTCAATTAAAACTGCCAAAATTTACCATAGTGAATACAGTTAGATAAAGATTCATCACTTAGGCCAATTTCCAAATAACGACTTACGATGTGACTACTCGTTTTCATATGGTTACTAGATTATTAAATCGAAACTTTCAAAATACTTTCCTTGCAGACGGAAATATACCCTATGTAGCTCAAAGTCCAGTTCAACGGCAAGAAAGATCACCGAGAAAATGCTGGTCTAAAAGGGCGTTAAGTAGTGGTATCCAACATATACGACGAATACGGCATTTTCGTGTAGAGATAAGCGCTGTACGGTGTTTCCTTGCTTGGTTCTTTATTTCATCGGTGTCGTATTCCATCTTCAAGTATCTGTGGATGATGTCGTTCCTTATGTACCATGGGGAGGGCATTCACAATCCCTCGTACCACTTTATTTTGGAAGCATTGTAACATGTGTACATTGGTCTTCTTGGCACAGCCCCAAAGTTGGATACCATGGGACCGTACTGGTTCTAGCATTTGCCTGTATATAAGCAATTCGTTGTGTATTGAGAGCCCAGAATTTCTACCAATGAGCCAGTACATTTTTCTATATTTGATGTTTAACTCTTCTTTGTTCTTCTTGATGTGTTCTTTCCATCTTAGCTTAGCATCCTGGGTCATGCCAAGGCATTTAGCTGTATTTACATATATAATTTCGTTTAGGTTGAGAACCACAGATATACAGGTAACATTTTGATTTGTGAAGTTGACGTGTACTGATTTGGCTTCATATAATAAGATGCGCCATTTTTTAGTCCAGTTGTTCATCGTGTTAACTGCATTTTGAAGTTTGCTTGTTGCTTCCGAAATATCTTTTCCAATTGCTAGAATAGCTATATCGTCTGCAAATGTTGCTACTGTAGTACCTTCAATATTCGGTAAGTCTCTCGTATGAAGAATAATCAGAATAGCCTGCTGATATTATTTTTATTTCAGAATACTCATTTTCAAATTTGACTCTAAAGTGTCGATCAGCTGATTTAAGAATTTGATAAAATTGATCAGGCAGGTCTCGATACAGTTTAAATTCAAGCCCTTGGTGTCAAATTTTGTCAAAAGCTTGAGCTATATCTAAGAAAATACTGGACCATATTTTCTTACTCTGAAGTGCAACCTCAATAATATCCGTTATTCTGTGAACCTATTAGACTACGATCACTTTTCCGTGCGTATACTACAATATCCGACACCTAACTAGCAGTCTGATTTGACATTTGGTTTTCGTATTTTCTTAATTTCACAATATGAATATCCGATGCGAGACGAATTTTACGACGTCGGAAAATTTCATAATAGGGGCTACTTTCTATGAGTAACTTTCGTTGACAACATGACCTTTACTAAACAAAATGAGCTGTGCACCGCCAGAGCGAACTTCATGCTCGGTTTTGTCAAAGGTAGGACGAGTGACATTTTTGATTTGGAGCCAATTAAGATCCTGTATTGTGCTTACGTCGATCTCAGCTGTAAATGTGTGGTATTCGTTCTACAAATAACATGTCCGATGTTTTGAGAAAATTCAAAAGAAATGAACTTGCCTATGCAAAAAGGTTTAATTTCGAATTTGGGTGTATACGGTTTGCGCACATGCAATACCCTTTCGAGTGCAAATGTCAAACCATTATCTTTTCTTTCTTTTGTTTTTATATAAAATCAAGCTAGTTATGGGTTGACCGTGTACTGATGTAATCCGGTACGTTTCTTTGTCCTTCGAGCCGGATTCGTGGCATACTAACTAGCCATTATTCATCGAAAGCGTGGGTCGCCATTTTGAAAAGTTAAGTATAAAATTTTATTTTCTATTTTTTTTTGTGTTTTTATTAAATAAACATTTGATATTGTCAATAAACCAATAGAAACATAAATATAACCATTTTTCTTGAGGGTTTTTGAGTGATAGTTATGCGTGTAGTTGATTAACCTCAATATATATCGGTTTCAAGTTTTTGTGTTTTGCTCGCTGATTTAACGTTACTATTTGCGGTTGCTATTTAAGTATTTTCTAGTAATTGAGTACTCATTATCGTATATTATGGATGCTCTTAAAAAACGTCGTTCAATATTAAAGGGTCAAATGACCAAAATAGTGTCATTTGCCGACGCTATCGATCTACCAAAATAGAGGATATCAAAGCCCGTGGATAAAGTGCATGAATTGTCTACCGAATTTGCAAAAGTAGAGGATAAAATGTTTGATTATCCTCAGACATAGTTTCGTTATCAGATGAAATCGATGACAGTTATTACCAAATTGGCTGATACAGCAGAAGAGATTACCAGAGGCCTTAAAGCTTCCCAAAGAGAATTACGAGACCCGTGGTTAGCGTATATTATAGTCACTAAATTAGACGACGATAGCAGGCAATTTTGGCAGCATGCATCATCAAACCCTCCAAAATCAAATCGAATGTCTCCAAACCCGTGCAAACACAGAACGAATTCGGGAAACTACATCCAAACCAGTTATACGAATACCAAGTTGCTCCCTATATGCAACAGCACATGCTGTATCAGTGTTCGAGATTAAGAGAGGTGCACGTAATGGAGAGGCGATCGCTAATTAACGGGAAATCGCAAGGCTATAACTGTTTGAGTGATTCTCATACAGTACGTACCGGTAAATCAAAACGATCCTGCCAGATTTGCACAAAACGACACAACAGATTATTACACGTCAAAAACGAACAAACCACACCTAACATGTCAACAAGCGTACCAACATAAATACACGCATCAATCATAGCAACACGCAGTTCAGCTCAGATATCACAAGCTGTTCACCAATCAACACGTGACTCACCTCACCAACAGACTCGACAACCACGAGCACACCTCTAATCAACGTGCATCATTCAGAAGACAAACCAAACCAAACCACCAGAGGTTATGAGGCTACCATACCAGTAACCCAACGAATGCAACCCAATTTTCTTACTTTCAAATCACAATTACTGACAGTTATGGTTAATGTCAGTGATGCGTGTGGACGAAGGCAACCGTGCCCTGTTCACCGAAGATTGCATCAACCGTTTAGCATTACTACGATACAAGACGCATATCGCTATTAAAGGAGTTGGTTCCTCTATCGCTATAACCAGTTGAAGTGCAACAATGTTGAAAATATCATCAAGATTTGCCATTAAACCGAAGTTGCAAATACACGCTTAATACTCTTATCCATAACATGTGCAAAACTATCCACAAATGTGAATCCGAATTAATCGGACCATCTCAAAGATTTTCCATTAACAGACCCCAAGATTCATCAAACTGGTATTATTGACATTTTGATCTGCGCCGAGTATTTCTTTTGAAATATTGACGGAAGGCAAAATCCCAGAGAACCAAAACGAACTAGTTGCCCAACATACTATCTTTAGTTAGATAGTTACCGGAGTTAGCAATACCAGATCATGGAGCTGCTTAGCACAATTAACGTCGTGCATAGAACCTGTTGTAATACACCCCTGTATTATTATTATTATTATTAACTATTATATATATATGTACATAGTACTTGCAATTGTATCTATATACTTACATTTGGATTATGTATTACTTATATTTCAATATATTTTATATTTTGTTTTTATATTCTTACACAATTAATATTGCATTATTTAATATAACATTCAAAACTATATACATTGAATTATACATATTTTGATTCTAATTAGTATTTAAGTCTATTTCTATGTGAATGTAATTATAAGTTCTTTTCTTTCATACAAAATACCGTTCGGGCATATAATGAAAAAGAGATAAAAGGATGAGGAGGAAAAACCAATCAGGCAGTCAAGCAGTCGATCGTCCGCGTTTAAATAAAATGAACTTACTCATCATTAGTCTAAAAATTAAATCTAAATAAAAATAATAAATTGTAAGAGTCAAGTGAGATTGTTTCATTCAAAAGTTTTCATCTTGAAGAAGATAGTGGATTGACGACGCAGACAATATGAGTAGAGTGTAACTTCGGAGTTACAACAAACCTGACATCGCGATCATCTCATTTGTGGGAGACCGAAGAAATGCCAACCACCAAAATTTTCACCGTCGAGGAAAAATTATGTGATTTTGTTACACACCAACGAACAATTGAGGGACGGTTACACAGCCGAAAACACAGTCATTAGGAGATACCAGAGATAGAGCTATCAAGCGATTGTTTGTTGTTGAAAACAAGTTAGCGAGAGACTCAGATCTAAGGCGAGAATATATGACGTCCATGCGCGAATACAAGAAGTTGGGACACATGGAAACTATCGATCCCAAAACGTTAATACACGATCCGTCAAAGTCAGAGTAGTATTCAATGTATCGGCTAAATCCACGACGTATCTTTCAATGAACGACAATCAAATGGTGGGACCATCTTGGTAGATACTCCTGATGATGACCTAACAAGTCGAAATCGATCGAGTGATTTTTAAAAATTTTTGAAAATTATTCAAAATAACTGCGAAACAAAAAACAAGTGATTAATAAAAAATGTGTTTATTAAGTATAAGTGTGTTTCGCCAAGTGCCTACGGCAAATAGCGTAAAAAGTACTCGTACGTTTCCGTAAACACACCAGTCAACTAGTCACCAATGGTCTTCACCAGTATGACATTGAGAAAATGTACCGTCAAATATTAATAGATCGAGAAGATGCGGATTTTCAACGAATCGTGTCGCGTGAATCTCCAAAATTACCAATTGAGGACTGTCGGCTGTTGACCGTAACCTATTTTTCAGCCCCAGCACCGTATTTGGCTGCGAAAACGTTATGAACGATCGCCGACAACAGTGCTACCACGATTCTAGTTGCTTCGAAAATCATTGGCCACGATATTTATAGAGACGATTTGATGCCAATTGTTTGACGGGGAGCTTTACCCAAAACGGACGTCGATCAACCTAGTACTGCTGAAAACCATGCCGCGAAAGATAGACAAGAACTATCACCCAGCGAAATCTCAGAAGGAGCGCGGTTGATTAAGTTATTCGGCCTGGAATGGTGTCACAAGAGTGACGTATTCGGGAGCTGTTACTAAGATATTTGATCTGCTGGGATGGCTATCACAATCCATCATAACGATTAAAATCCTATTTCAGTCATTATGGTTGCTAAATCTTCATTCGGATGATCCATTGCCAACCAACATATCAACGAAATGACATGAATTCAGGGAAAAATTAAACGATATCGACCAAATATCTATTGCGCGATTGTTTCTTTTTCCGAAAGATAAAAGTTTTCAGTTGGATAGCATTTTCAGCAGTTATATATATACCAGAACAGAGACCGAAGATGGCACCATCCAGACCAATGTCGTGTCCGCAAAAACCAGAGTGGCTCCTATTAAGGACCTATCTATTCCACGTTTGAAATTATGCGGTGCCTTAAGTCACTTACGAGACTAATAAAAACCGTAACGGGGTCATTGCAATACGAACACGTCGAAATTTTTAACTGAACCGACTCAACAAATGTTCTATGGGGGTTATCGTCTCACTCAAAATGCTGGAAACCTTGTACGTAACCAACCGTACGTCCAAGATACTAGAGTCAACATCGAAAAATAATTGGCACTATGTACCGACGAAGGAGACTCTGGCTGTTTGCACCTCACGCGGACCTCCACCATCAAAACTGCTAAATTTTGAGCTGTGGTGGAAAGGCCCCAATTATGGCCTCATCAAGATCAAGAATTCTGGCCTAGTCAAACGAAGCTGTTCAAAACTAGGCCGTGTACCAATGAAAAAAGGCAAAAGAGGCTACAAATTTTTAGTGTTATCGCTCCAAACGATATTCTGGATGATATGTCACAAAAATATATGACGTTCTCTAAACTCATTCAAATTATCGCTCGATTGTTCTATTTTCCAATAACATCAAAAAGTCTCAACAGCATGATGATCGACGAATATGATAGACGACAAATATTCTGTTCAAGTGCGTCCAGAAAGATGGGTTTGCTACTGAAATTTCTTGCATCAAAAAACAACAACGATTTCCCAAAGAAAGTAAGCTAGTTGTACTGCATCCTCGAAAAATGCGAAATTTTACGGGTCAGCAGCAGAATCCAGCATGCCAATATCCACCATCAATCCAAGTTTCCGATCATATTACCAGCGAAATATATTTTTGTCAAATTAATTATCACCGAAATCCATATCAAATATATGCACGCAGCACAGTCGTTGATGGTGGTCACATTAAGGTAAAGGTACTGGATTATAAATTGTAAAAACCTTGTGCGTCAAAAAATCCATCGGTGAATCCCTAGTACGCGTTATAGACCTCGAAAAATTAAGCAACTAATGAGCGAACTGCCACCCGCACGTGGTTAGCTGAAGTATTTGATGTATACATTTTTTAGTTGGGAGGGTAGTAAAGAAAAAGGGGATACCAAAAAATTCGTTCGGATTGTTTTGTTTGCAGACAAAATAAAACAGAAAACGAAAATCGTATTGTTTGAATTCGTGTAATTTGAGCAAATGGGTATCCGTGTTCTTCGAAACCGTGTTCATCGAATACCATGTTCTTAGAGGGTTACCTGTAAATAAAATGGCCTTGAAATAATTTATTATTTTCGTAGTAGTGTTACGGTTGACCATTTAAATAGGCGATATTGATCTTTAAAATATTCAAACAAAAATCCGATTCAAGTTTTGAGTCACAGTACGGTTCGAACCCCTGAATTATTTAGTATTTTGTTGGTCTAGTTGTTGTTGGCTAGGATTTAGGGTTATAGCTATGTAATATGAAGATCTTTTATATATAGATGAACGAAATAGACGATTGGTCCATGTATTGATTTGCATACCAAAAGATAGAATAGAAAATGGGTAATAATTGGTATAGGTAGATGATACATTGATGTTTTATTGAAACGATCGTTTACGTACAATTTTGTAAATCAATATTTAGCGAAAACGTACATAGTTTTTTCCTGTATATATGTAAAGATTGTAAGTGGGGTGTAAATACAGAGACCATCTGTGTATATGTAGCCCATTGTTATATATAAGTATATATATATACATAAATATTCCTATGTACTCGCATAACGATCGGATCGACTAGAAAATTATTAAAATATAATAATTATTATCATTTTGTGAGGCCACCGCGAGTGTAATTAAAATTCGTAACAAGAGTGCCAAATAAATTTATTATTTCATTTGAAAGTTGTTAAGGGCGTATAATTATGTATTGTTGCGGTGCAGACAATTTGCTTAGCACCTAATTTAATTTTATATATATATATATCGTTCGATATTGGTGAGTGGTAATTCATAGTGAAACCGTGATTAAAATTAAATAAAGTTTTTTTCAATAATTCTTGGTGTAGTTTCATAAGAAACTCCGTGTAACGGGGAGGGCACTATCTGGTCCAAGCATTCAATGCTCACGCAATTGATGCTCGCCATAGCGGGTAAGAAACCGATAAAAAATATAATTCTGCCAATATAGTAAAAATATCCTTATTATTGTTATAGGGCCTCAAATTTTTAAGAAATTTCTTTTAAATTAAATTAAAGGAATTAAAAATTTGTATTTTTTTACGAGTGGTACCACCACATGGTGTGACAAATCTTTATAGTGGTCTGTAAACGGTACAACAGAAAATATCATTCCGGATATTGTCACGGATTTCAATCAATTCGCAAGGCCAACCGTAATCATTATCTCGTTTGGATACAGTGTACCTCCAGTGTTTGAGTGTAGTTAATACAGAGGATCTTACTCTTAAGATAATTAATTGAAAAAAAAAAAACAAAAAGAGAAAATATTCGGGTGGTTAATGTTGTGACATATTCTTATTATAAATATGTAGTATAGTATAACACAAACTAGAGAAGAGCATCATAAAAAAATATATAGGAAGTGTAACTAATAATTTCTTACTTTAGCCACCTTACAATCGCCTAAGGGTACCCGCAGGAAGGATTAGTATAACTGGTGAGTTTTTTTATATTATATCATAAACTAGGTCCGTTTGACCTAGGTATTTCTTGTATGTTTTTTTTATTGATGTTGCTCATAAATAAATTTTTATGCGAAGTTGATTAGCCTCGCATATGCAATCGAGATTCCCTCTAGAATCCTTATCGTTAAAATCGTAGTCTTAGTTGTTATATTAATTTATCTTATTTAAATTTTTTTTTTAGAAATTTTATGTTTGTCTTTAAATAAATTTGAATAATTATAATTATAATGCAATAGAGCTTTTTCAATTTGGTGATGATGAGGGTGGGAGTGGAACATGGTGAAAAAAAATAGTGTTTCAGTTTGGAATTTTTTTTTTTGAATTACTTATGTATAAAAACACGTATATGGAATTGTACGATCTTGTGTTTTCGGTGGCATTGAACCCCCCATTATCCACGTAGAGCTACCGGAAGTTAAAACGTGTTTGTCACCGAGAGGTCCGTTACAAAAATGGCGCCAGAGCAGGGACCTGAAGGTCTTTAGCAACCGTTATAGAGACTTTAAGGTCATAAAACCACATGTTTGGTTAAACTGTGATTGACAATGTGAAGTGATTTGTAATTTAATAGTAATTAATCAATTTATTATTACGGTAGTCCTAATAAGTCATCCAAACAGCTTCTCTGTTCAATTGTCCTAGCCTCAAGAACCGCTTATAATTAGTATATGATAATATTATTACATTTTTTTTGTGCATTTGTTTCTTAGCGGGTGGTTAGCGTCTTTTGTTAGTAAACTCCCAATTTTAACCAAGTTTGTGCATTGATTACTTTATGTTTTGTTAATAGTAGATACATGATGACTTCATGAATTCCTCTTAACAGATCATAAAGGTTTCCTGCACAAGTAAACTTCTCCTTATTTTCCCTTTTAAAATAATTAATTTCCTTTTCTTCGGTATTTGGACAGCGAACAATGATGGATTTTGCCTCGCGGTTTCAAAGTTCGATTACATAGTGACTCGATGGTAGATCACTTTGATACCTTGAGGTAAATACTCGTTAGGAGACACTCTCCAATATCATTCCGTATTACTATTGGTATCCTAATTACTTCACGAACTAGTTAATTTCATTTATGATTCGATTCATCACACTCATCATCATCAAATAATCTTATATTTTTTTTGAACTTTTCTAATTAAATTACGGTTATCGTACTGAATTGGTTATTTCGGATTTGGTAATCGTAATATTTTCTAATTACTTCGGTAAATTAAATAAAGAGTTTCTCTTCATATAAATGTTAATTTATTTTATATACGTATTATAAAAACTAAATAATAATTAAATTCACCTATTTTATTTGGAGGTAAATCTGCTTATTTAGGGAATATAAGATAGTAAATTTAATTTTGTGATAAAAAAGGCAATAAACAAAATTTTTCTTTAAGATTTACCAATAGTCAGTTGCGTATCGTAATTAATCAGTGTCATCGGTTTAGTATTAACATTGCTAGGAATACGATATTTGACTTTTGCTAGTCTGATTTACCCGACTAATAATATAGACGCTCGAATACGACAACGAGCTTCAGTAAATTATTTGACAGTTCCTTTTTATAATTAATCTATCTTATTAAAGTTTCCTATTGTTAGTGTTAGTTATCTTAATTAAAATGGATCCTATTACTTATCTCAGTAAGCTCTCTGAAACAGAAGTAGACATAGAATATGTTGTTCGAGGATTGTCTAGACAAGCTAGCGATGCTACAGAAATTTTGAGAAACTCACTAAAAGCTGAAATTTCGGATGAGTTGTTAAGACCGGTTCACAGTCACATTAAAAGTAATCCAGAAACAGAAATTGAAACTTGTTTGGCTATGCATACTGAACTTATTAAGGCTACCGAACAACAGGGTGTGACACCACCAGCTGATTTTGTAGTAGTAGCATTAGCAAAAACTATTCATTACAAAGACCGAATAAAAAGATTAATGAACTCATTTGGGGATGTGTCAAATCTTTCACGTGCTTATAGTAACATAAGAAGAAACTTTAAATGGCTTGCTAGGCTATGGCAAGATAATGATAGTGTAGTTATGCCACAAGGGGCTCAAGCTATTACACTTCCACCAATAACTAACCTTTCTTCTAGTCCTCGACATTCTTTAATTAACATAGAAACGAGTGAAAATAGGGATCATACTAAAAATAACATTGTCGAGCGATCCCACGTTCTTATCAACCAAGGGAAAGAGTTGAAAAATTCTGTAGCACAATTCTTCAACAATATAGAAAAAAACCTAAATCACAAACCTCAAGACAACATGTTGCACCTAACGAATCTGACGATCAATGGCGAGCACGACCAGGCAAAAGAAGGAGTTGATGGAACTTTGATAAGAAACGTATTCCAAGATAACGCACGTAGGCCACCGGGTGAACCAACTACACAGGCGCAACAGGTCCGATTAATCGATTACCACAAAGTGAAACAAAGATGGAATCTTTCTTTCGATGGTACTGATAAAACCAATGTCCACGATTTTATCTATCGATTAGAACGTATGGCTGAAGATGACGGATTCCCTGAAAATTCTTTGACGAAAGTATTACACCTCTTTCTAAAAAATTACGCTGATAAGACTGGTATTGGATCTTTAAATTAGATAATCCAGATGCAACATGGCAGCGAATGAAAAGAGCTATGTTGTCCTACTTCAGTAGCTACGATTTCGAAGAAGAGTTACGCGAACAAATCCTCCGCAGATGCCAGAGTACCAAAGAAACTTTTTCAGAGTTTGCGTTAAGCATTCAAAAGTTAAATGCGCGTCTGCAATATAGGCTAACGGAGAGGGAGCTTATCTACCGTATGTGTCAGAATATGCTTCCTGCCTTGAGAAATGTGACATTGCCCGCTCAGAATTTAATAAGAACAGTGGAAGAGTTGCGAGTCTTGTGTCAACGATATGAGCGGATGTGGAACCAGACCGGTTACGATCCCCGACGCTTCGGTACCACTCCTATTCGGAATCGACAGGTCAACGAAATTTGCAATGAGCTACAGCAAACAAATATCCAGCCTCCTAGTGATGAAAGCCACCAGTCCAAGGTGTTTCGATATTATAACGAAGACGTTACGCATGCACAAGAGCCTGTCCAGCCGCCAACGATAGAAATTCTACAGAAGACTAAAATTCGTGAGGGAAATACAAACGAGAACTCTGGATTATTGGTGTGTTGGAACTGCAAAGACTTGGGACATAGGTATCAGGATTGTGCCCAAGAATTTCTTACCATATTTTGTTTTGGTTGTGGAGCACCCAATGTCCGCAAACCTAATTGCTCAAACTGCGTCAGATTTTCTTCGGGAAACCCTCGCCCGCTCACACTCGGGTCGAGGATAAACAACTCGGGGCGAAATGCAAATCCTCCGCAACAGTCACAATCCTCGAGGATAACCGTGACCAAGAGCAGCGACACGAACGCATAAATACAAATTCAACAAATTCCCATCACAATAAAAGTCAACAAAATATTCTTAATAATAAAATTACAAATAAAAAGCATAACCGAACTCTAATCTATTTCAAACAAAAACGCCGTTTCATTAAAAATTGTATATCCTTCATTAGTAATAACCTTGTGAAGAACAACCCACGACCTTATGCACAGATAAAACTAGTCTCTAAAAACTTAAATGCCCTGTTAGATAGCGGAGCAAGTGTTAGTGTTCTGGGTAAAGGTTCCTTAGATTTCCTCTCGGAAAATAAAATACAGTACCACAAACTAAACTCTGCTATTAAAACAGCCGACGGTACTCAAAATAAGATTGTAGGATATGTCTGGTGTAACCTCATGGCTTGGCCTCAAGGCTGTTACGGTGGTCGCACACTTCTGATAGCTCGTAGTCGGACTGGGGGGGTCCCGCTATCCACCGCTAACCAGCAGCCATGTTACAAAGAATGAAAAAAAAATTTAACGTGTGCCTAAAATTCCCAAATTAGAATCAAACTAAAAGAAAAAAAAATTCCGAAAAGTATATAGAACCTTGAAATCACATAGCACCTCATCCCATTATCCTCCCGAAAACGCACAACACTTTAGCACATATTATATTTACCGACAGGCCAGAGCAAATGTCATATGGTTTATATCGGAGAGCACACACACGAAAGAAAAAATCTTTATAGGAAGATTATTATCCGAACAAAAATAAATCAAAAATAAAATTCTTGATATCAAATAAAAAGTACGTTAAGAAAAATAAAATTTTTCTTACTGAAAATTTAAAGATTTAAAATTAAAAGAAACGGTAATTTAAGAAAAGAGTATCATGCTATACTTTACAATTTTTCTCGAACAATCCAGATTGATGAGCAGCATCCCGAAACTCCGCAAGATCGCAATACTGGTTTACACCTCTGTTGGTTTTTCTTATATTCGCACGCCCTTATATTCGTAGCAATGTTACTTGTATACGTTTGTTGAAGAGTATTGTATGAACCACACTCTCGTATTTCGATGGTATATAATAGCAGCATATAATCGTTGTATATGGTACGATTTATTTTGTGTTGTTGTTGGTTACTATCGCACGTGATTATTTATTTACGGTAATATTAGCACCCAGCGTGTTATAACGCGTTTAGGAACACAAATCAACCTTTGGTTTCCTTTTTTTTTTTTAAGTATTTTTGCACCACAAATAATACAAACACCCAAATAGTTTATAATTTATTTATTAACATAGATATATAGATTTTAGTATATCTATACACTATACATCGCACCATAATTCTCGATACACAAAAATTGTCTTTACACCATCCAATTTTTATTTTTACAAAATATTTATTCACAATATTATATCATTATGTTTTTAGAAACTAACATATCAAAATCTTAAACTTTTAATCAACATTATCATTACATACACAGGTATATATACTTAATTGAATTTACAAAACAAATTTTTTTGATTAAATTTTTATTTTTAAGTTATTTTTGGTCACAATATTATTTCCGATTTTCGACCTTTCTTGTTTAACGTCTCCAACTAACTTGCTTTTCAACCTCAAAACGATTTTTTATTACGGCTCGGTTGTCATAGAAGATCGCGTTTTAATTATTTTCCCCTTTGCCAATATCGTCACCTGTACTAATTAGTACAATTTTGACCAGCTGATCAATTTCGGAATTGTAATGCAACACAGGGTAGGTAAGAAAGAAACACAATTGCGTATATGTTCAAAAGTCGGTAGGTATGAAGAAAAATGGTTAAGTATGGAAATTTAGGTAAGTATATAAAATTGACATGAATTATTTGAACCAAGAAAAATAAACAGCAAGGAATTTAGGTAGGTTTAATAGGTAGGTTTATTTAATAACAACTGCCAGTGGTAATATTGTAAGATGATAAATTTAGGAAATTCGTTACAGGGCAGGTTCAAATTCAAATACTCTCGCATTGGAAGTTGAAGCTGGAAAAAAAAAATTAACTAAAGTTTATCCGAACGTTCGCATTGAGGAAGACCGATTAGGTTTTAATGTCCATGAGATGAAAAATGCCTAATTCTTTATTATTTTCATCAACCAAGCTATAATAAAGCAAACCGAGTTTTTCTTTTACAAATGCCTTTCGATATTGGTAGGCAAATTTAGCGGTAAATTGTTTATTTGCATCGCTAACCGGATGTTGCTTAACAAACACTTTTTGCCCAGCTTCTAGTGATCGGTCTTTAGTACGAAGATTGTATTGGTTTGAGTATCGATTATAAGCTTTAATCAAATTATTTTTGACCTCATTATGTATGATTGCCAGCCTATCTGGAGTTTCCACCCACTGCACATCATTCTCGCTCAGTAGTTCGACGTCACGCAGCAGTTGGTAATCCTTACCATGTAAGATTTTGTGGTAACCAAATAGTAGAAAATGTGGTGAATAATTGGATGACTGGTGGATCGAATTGCGAAGTGCGCTCCCAATTTCCGGTAAAAATTTATCCCAACTCGAATGTTTCTTACTTACGTAGACTCGTAACGCGGCCACAATCGAACGGTTAATTCGTTCAGATGCGTTACTTTGCGGGGAGTAATAGGCGGTTTTCATGTGATGTATTCCAAAATCCTTAATTAATGCAGCAAACTCCTTCCCAACGAATTGCACGCCATTATCGCTGTGAATCGTTTCTGGCACACTGAACAGTGTGAATAATTCGTCTCGAAGAAATTCAACGATTTTTGTAGCGGTAGCTTTTGCCAGAGGTTTAAGATAAACGAACTTGGTTAGGTTGTCCACTACGATCAATATTGTGGTTTTTCCTGTTGATGTTCGGGGATAAGGTCCCAGTAAATCGATATAGATCTTCTGCCACGGCCTCTCTGATATCGTTTGTTTTCCCAATGGTGGGCGTAAGCACTGATTACTAGCTTTTGTCTGCTTGCATATATCGCAATTGACAATATATTGGTGCACGTCTATTGTCATCCTTGGCCAATAATACAAACGTCTCAAGCGGTCTAACGTTTTGCGAATACCGCCATGCGCGCCGTTGGGTGTATCGTGCTCGCTGATAATCAACTTCTCCCGATAGTCGCTCGGTATCCATAATTTCCAACAAGGAATGTCTGTTAAATTTTCGTACGATTTCGGTTCTATCCTTATAAAAATCTGATGCCGTAGAATTCGTAGGTTCGGATAAGTTTGGGGATCTTGTTGTATTTTAGACAAAAGGCCCATATACGTTTGGTCCTGGACAACATTACTATCAAATACAATGTCACCATGTAGTTTTAAATCTTGGTTGATCTCCATAATTGTATCACAATATATTCTTGACAATGCGCCTGGGACAATGTTTTCCCTTCCCTTTTGATGTATTATCTGGAAATCGAAGCCCTGCATCTTCAGACTCCATCTTGCTAGTCTGCCGCTTAACTCTTTCTGGGACATGAGCCATTGCAGGCTGGCGTGGTCGGTAATGATTGTAAACCTGTAACCTTCTATATACGGACGAAATTTTTTTACACTTACTATGGCTGCCAGGCACTCCAGCTCGGTTACAGTATAGTTACGCTGGGCAGCGTTTAACTTTTGCGACATGAAGGCTATCGGTGTTTCATTTTGGTCGCTGTCCATCTGAAAAAGGACACTTCCTATTCCTTGTGTGCTAGCGTCACAGCGAATATAAAAGGTTTTCGAAAAATCAGGGTTATGCAATACCGGTGCGTTGGAGAGTAAGCATTTAAGTTTGGTGAAAGCAGCATCTGCTTCGTCGGTCCATTGAAATTTCACTCCTTTTTTGAGTAAATTGGTGATTGGCGCTGTTACTTCGGCATAGTTGCCGACAAATCGGCGGTACCAACCGGCCATCCCTAAGAGTCTCCGAGTTTGTTTGACCGATTTTGGAGCTGGAAAAGAGGTAATCGCATCAATTTTCGATGGGTCGGTCCTTAAACCACGTTCGCCAATCAGAAACCCTAGATACCTCGTCTCCTTGAGCACGAAATGACTTTTTTCTACATTTATCGTCAACCCTGCTTTGGACAAAAAATGTGACACGGCTTTTAAGGTTTCCAGGTGCTCGTCGATACTGGCTGAAATGACTAAGAGGTCGTCTAAATAGACGAAAACTCTATCTCTAAGCACATGTGGTATCACTCGATCCATCAGTCTGCACATGGTTTGGGGTGCGTTACACAACCCAAACGGCATGACGCAGAACTGATAGAGAGGACGGCCTGGAACCGTAAAAGCCGTAATCTCTTTCGCGCTCTCGGAGAGAGGTATCTGCCAAAATGCATCCTTTAGGTCGATGCTGCTGATGCATTTTGTTTCCTGAAGCCTTCCAAGTAGACCATCGATGATTGGCAGCGGGTAAGCATCTTTCTTGGTAATTGCGTTAATTTTCCGTGAGTCTAAACATAGTCTAGATTTACCGTTTGCTTTGGTTACCAACACCACAGGGGAACTCCATGCACTAGTGCTCTCCTCTATCACGCCAAGGGAAATCATTCGGTCTAGTTCCTGATATATTAACTCTTGTTTCACGGGAGATACTGGGTAGTGTCTTTGTTTTATGGGTGCACAATTTCCAACATCTATATGGTGTGTTACAAGATTCGTCCTTCCCAATCCTGTCTTTCCGAATGAAGGAAAACTGTTTATGATTTCCTGAAGCTGTTCTTCATGATTAGGGCTTAACTCATGGCGATTCTCACTCTTTGTCGTGGTGTTGCTCTGAAAAATCACTTCACTGATGACGTCTGGTGCTACGTTAAATATCCTCCAGAAATCTACTCCTAAATATATTTCTGCCTGGAGTGTTGGTACTATGCAAAATTTAAGGTTTTCGGTCTTACCCATATATGACACTGGTAGATGTACGTGTCCGATCACTACGTTTGATGTTCCATCTGCTGTTTGAATGTAAGTATTCAATTTCTTAACCGATACTGCCAACGATCTTAAAAACTCTTCACTGCCTTTACCTAAAATGCTTACGCTGGCCCCGCTATCTAGCAATCCAAATTTTATGTGACCAAGAATTGAAATTTTTGCGTAAGGTCGAGGGTCATTAGGCATAAATTCCGTAATAGTGGAGATATTGCATAAATAATTAAAAGATTTTATTTTTTTCCAATAACTTCTTACACGTTTTATTCGATTATTAAGTAAATCTGATACGAAATCATTACGATGAGGTGGTGAAATCATTGTTGAATTCGAAGAATCTATAGTTTGTTTGGATTTAGCTTCATTATTGGTCTGGGGCTCCCATTTTTCCCCGAACGTGATTCCCCAGGATTGATCGCGCTCGGCCGCGAATTTCCCTGAAATTGCTTTTTCTTCTGACACCTCAGACAATCCGTTATGTTGATGTTCGCCAAGCCACAACCTTCACAAAAGCTATGCGTTTTCTCCATTTTGCAAGTTGTATATTTGTGACCCAAGTCCTTACAATTCCAGCATACGACGAACTGTACCCGGTTGATTGCACTGACGACCGATGAACGTTCCTCCTTATGGTCCACATCTTCGTCTGTTTCATAGTCGTATTTTATACCTTGAAACTTTGGCACACTGGATGAAGACTCCTGTTGATCCGATAGTTGGGCTATTGCAAGGGTACGCTTTACCCGCGTTTCGATGAGACGTCTGGGGTCAAATCCGGATGTGTTCCATAATTTTTCGAAGTTGTCGCATATTTTCCTCAATGACGCGATATTGTTAATCTTCATGTGATAAGTTGCGCTCTTCAATGCAGGATTCATGTTATCTAGAAGAAGTTCTAATATTTCATCGTCTGGAAGCGGATTTATTAAGCGGTAATTTGCACTCTCAATTTCCGTTAGAAAATCGTTGAATGTTTCTTTCGCAGCTTGAGTACGACATCTTATGTACTTCCTGGTTTCGCGGTCCCCTTCGATACTACTAAACCGATCTATTAGCGAATCCTTCATATCTTTCCAAGTGGCGTATTTGTTCTTTCTAATAAAATTGTAGTACCACTTGTCCGCTTTGTCTGTAACGAAGTTTCGCATTAAAGTTACCAGCTCGGGTTTTGGTACGTCATCTTGCATTGCATATTCCTCTAATCGCATAACGAAATCTTGTACGTTTTCATCCCGCTTACTTTCTCGACCGGAAAAGGACAACTTCCATTTAGCTGGATCCGCGCGTCTTCTGTAACTAGAAATAAATGATCGAGATTGGTTCCGATATTGATGAAACGTTTCTGAACTAGTTTCAGACCCACTACCCGATTCCGATGTTTTATGCTGATGTGTTGATACCTTAGAACGCTTTTTCCGTGACTGTTTTTCTTGCTTTGAGAATGATGCAAGTTTATCCATTAATTTTTTTGACAACTCATCGATCTGTTTGGAAAACCGTTTCCGTAGTCTCTCCTCTAGTTCTGCCTCAGATTTCTCCGCCTCAGTCTCGGTGCGTCTGTAATCTTGTTCAGAGTCATTCTTTTCAGCGTTCTTGGAAATATCCTGTTTTTGTTTCTTCTGATCCATTTTCAATGTATCGCTGATCTTTCCAACTCTCTTAATATCTCGGCTGATGAATCGGTAAAGCCTATCTAATGAATTTATTATTACCCCACTTCCAGTTAAATCGGGAAACGAGTTATATAATCGTTGTGCTCGGTCTCTCCAGTGCGTGATACGGAAAAGCATCTTTCTTTTCTCAATTACTGGGCTATTTTCTAGCTGATCCAACGCGTTATCGATTACCGCAGTTTGCTGACTAATGGCATTTAACTCCTTCTCAGGTTCATCCTTAATATGTGATTTTTCGGCTTTAAATTCGCATTCTGATACTCCTTTTGAACTACCTCAAGGAATTTTTTCTCGACTCCGACTGAGGAGCTTGCTAATTCCCGTACTTGGTATTCCACCTCTAACTCGTCCGGATTTAAACTTTCAAGTAATAATTTAGACTCCATTGTACTTGTTGCTTCCAAAATTTAATTAACTCAGAAACTTAATGAACACTTCACACGTCAAAAACGATATATAAATAAATCCGCGAAATTATTGTGTAAGATAAACGATTAAATTACCTTATTGTCAAAAGGTTTATTACAAAAATGTATTAACGGCAGTGGGATATGGAAATTTCAAGTTATAATAAGTCGGATAAAGTTAGAGAAAATGATAATATATTAATTGGAAAGACCTTTCAACATATGTATATAATTAATAAAAACAGAAATATTATAATTGTACAAATAATACTAAAAAAAATATTATTATTATTTAAATTGTTTCGCAATAAATTGTAGCAATTGAGAAACATCAATCGCCTGATTCCCAAAATTGATCAGAAGGTTAGCTAATACTGGTAACGATATTTATTATTTAATTTAGGAAAATAATATATATATGTATATAAAAATATATAAAAAAAATAATTATAAATATATAATATAATCAAAATAAATATATTCAAACAATTAATATAATTGATTCAGATCATTAAAGCGGGAGGGATAAATGACACTAAAGTGCTATGTTTCTTGTCATCAGTTGCTGTTGTGATAAAATTGTTTAAATATAGTAAACAACTAAATGATTCGATTGCAGTTCTATATGTGTAAACGGACTATTATTAATTGAAATTAATTACTTCATCTGATTCCAAAACAAGATGATAAATGGGATATTGATAAATTATTAACGAGGCGTGAAATTTGTTTGAGACGAAGAATTCGGACTCTCCGAACCATCAATCGTTCTCAATATTCAAATTTATCGATCATTGATAATTTATTTGTACTGGTAATAATAATAACAAAAATGAATTAATTATTAAATTGAAGTTAATTATGAGAGCGAAAATAAAATTGCTATGCTTCTATGTTCAATTTTCAAAAGTAATTTTCACTTCACTGGAACACAAGGAATTCAAATCATGAACAATCGACTGTGAACCCAATGTGAAAATCAATAATTGATGATTGTTTTGAAATTTAATTTGGAATCAAAATGAAGAATAGAAAAAAAAAGTATTCGTAAAAAACTACTTTAATAATGACGTCATACTTGATATTTCTTGAAAACAATTTATTGAAACCCAGGCTATTGAACAAGCTATTATTGAAGAAAGATTGTTTAATTGAGACGAAGAATTCGGACTCTCCGAACCATCAATCGACCTCAGAATTAAAAATCTTTATCGATCACTAACAGATTGTCTATTAACAGCAGAGAAATAATACGGACCCGGTAAAAAATTTGAAAAAACTATTTGAAAGAAAAATTTTGAGGCTACGATCAATCTTCATGAGGAATTTTCATATTGCGATACAAGGTATTCAATTCATGAAAAATCAATTGCACGGCAAATACAAAAATTATCAATCACGTCGATTAACAATAGCTAAAATTTGTAAGGTTTATTAAGAAAACCGCAATTAAAATCAAGAAATGATCAAGTAGGGAAAAACTGTTTATTTGACAAGTCACTAAAATGTGCTTGCTGAAAACCTGAAGGGCAAAGTACAAAAAGAGATAGATCAACCGCGTTTATATTAAGCAGTTTATATGATCTACCTGTTAAAGCTGGGTAGTGAAGCTACCCGGATGCCTTCTTAGGGCCACCTGCTTACCTAATCACAAAATATAACTGTTAAAATTGAAACATGTTAAATAATAAGACCCTTACGGTCCCTGTTTCGGCGCCATTTGTAGACCTCATGGCTTGGCCTCAAGGCTGTTACGGTGGTCGCACACTTCTGATAGCTCGTAGTCGGACTGGGGGGTCCCGCTATCCACCGCTAACCAGCAGCCATGTTACAAAGAATGAAAAAAAAATTTAACGTGTGCCTAAAATTCCCAAATTAGAATCAAACTAAAAGAAAAAAAAATTCCGAAAAGCATATAGAACCTTGAAATCACATAGCACCTCATCCCATTATCCTCCCGAAAACGCACAACACTTTAGCACATATTATATTTACCGACAGGCCAGAGCAAATGTCATATGGTTTATATCGGAGAGCACACACACGAAAGAAAAAATCTTTATAGGAAGATTATTATCCGAACAAAAATAAATCAAAAATAAAATTCTTGATATCAAATAAAAAGTACGTTAAGAAAAATAAAATTTTTCTTACTGAAAATTTAAAGATTTAAAATTAAAAGAAACGGTAATTTAAGAAAAGAGTATCATGCTATACTTTACAATTTTTCTCGAACAATCCAGATTGATGAGCAGCATCCCGAAACTCCGCAAGATCGCAATACTGGTTTACACCTCTGTTGGTTTTTCTTATATTCGCACGCCCTTATATTCGTAGCAATGTTACTTGTATACGTTTGTTGAAGAGTATTGTATGAACCACACTCTCGTATTTCGATGGTATATAATAGCAGCATATAATCGTTGTATATGGTACGATTTATTTTGTGTTGTTGTTGGTTACTATCGCACGTGATTATTTATTTACGGTAATATTAGCACCCAGCGTGTTATAACGCGTTTAGGAACACAAATCAACCTTTGGTTTCCTTTTTTTTTTTTAAGTATTTTTGCACCACAAATAATACAAACACCCAAATAGTTTATAATTTATTTATTAACATAGATATATAGATTTTAGTATATCTATACACTATACATCGCACCATAATTCTCGATACACAAAAATTGTCTTTACACCATCCAATTTTTATTTTTACAAAATATTTATTCACAATATTATATCATTATGTTTTTAGAAACTAACATATCAAAATCTTAAACTTTTAATCAACATTATCATTACATACACAGGTATATATACTTAATTGAATTTACAAAACAAATTTTTTTGATTAAATTTTTATTTTTAAGTTATTTTTGGTCACAATATTATTTCCGATTTTCGACCTTTCTTGTTTAACGTCTCCAACTAACTTGCTTTTCAACCTCAAAACGATTTTTTATTACGGCTCGGTTGTCATAGAAGATCGCGTTTTAATTATTTTCCCCTTTGCCAATATCGTCACCTGTACTAATTAGTACAATTTTGACCAGCTGATCAATTTCGGAATTGTAATGCAACACAGGGTAGGTAAGAAAGAAACACAATTGCGTATATGTTCAAAAGTCGGTAGGTATGAAGAAAAATGGTTAAGTATGGAAATTTAGGTAAGTATATAAAATTGACATGAATTATTTGAACCAAGAAAAATAAACAGCAAGGAATTTAGGTAGGTTTAATAGGTAGGTTTATTTAATAACAACTGCCAGTGGTAATATTGTAAGATGATAAATTTAGGAAATTCGTTACAGGGCAGGTTCAAATTCAAATACTCTCGCATTGGAAGTTGAAGCTGGAAAAAAAAAATTAACTAAAGTTTATCCGAACGTTCGCATTGAGGAAGACCGATTAGGTTTTAATGTCCATGAGATGAAAAATGCCTAATTCTTTATTATTTTCATCAACCAAGCTATAATAAAGCAAACCGAGTTTTTCTTTTACAAATGCCTTTCGATATTGGTAGGCAAATTTAGCGGTAAATTGTTTATTTGCATCGCTAACCGGATGTTGCTTAACAAACACTTTTTGCCCAGCTTCTAGTGATCGGTCTTTAGTACGAAGATTGTATTGGTTTGAGTATCGATTATAAGCTTTAATCAAATTATTTTTGACCTCATTATGTATGATTGCCAGCCTATCTGGAGTTTCCACCCACTGCACATCATTCTCGCTCAGTAGTTCGACGTCACGCAGCAGTTGGTAATCCTTACCATGTAAGATTTTGTGGTAACCAAATAGTAGAAAATGTGGTGAATAATTGGATGACTGGTGGATCGAATTGCGAAGTGCGCTCCCAATTTCCGGTAAAAATTTATCCCAACTCGAATGTTTCTTACTTACGTAGACTCGTAACGCGGCCACAATCGAACGGTTAATTCGTTCAGATGCGTTACTTTGCGGGGAGTAATAGGCGGTTTTCATGTGATGTATTCCAAAATCCTTAATTAATGCAGCAAACTCCTTCCCAACGAATTGCACGCCATTATCGCTGTGAATCGTTTCTGGCACACTGAACAGTGTGAATAATTCGTCTCGAAGAAATTCAACGATTTTTGTAGCGGTAGCTTTTGCCAGAGGTTTAAGATAAACGAACTTGGTTAGGTTGTCCACTACGATCAATATTGTGGTTTTTCCTGTTGATGTTCGGGGATAAGGTCCCAGTAAATCGATATAGATCTTCTGCCACGGCCTCTCTGATATCGTTTGTTTTCCCAATGGTGGGCGTAAGCACTGATTACTAGCTTTTGTCTGCTTGCATATATCGCAATTGACAATATATTGGTGCACGTCTATTGTCATCCTTGGCCAATAATACAAACGTCTCAAGCGGTCTAACGTTTTGCGAATACCGCCATGCGCGCCGTTGGGTGTATCGTGCTCGCTGATAATCAACTTCTCCCGATAGTCGCTCGGTATCCATAATTTCCAACAAGGAATGTCTGTTAAATTTTCGTACGATTTCGGTTCTATCCTTATAAAAATCTGATGCCGTAGAATTCGTAGGTTCGGATAAGTTTGGGGATCTTGTTGTATTTTAGACAAAAGGCCCATATACGTTTGGTCCTGGACAACATTACTATCAAATACAATGTCACCATGTAGTTTTAAATCTTGGTTGATCTCCATAATTGTATCACAATATATTCTTGACAATGCGCCTGGGACAATGTTTTCCCTTCCCTTTTGATGTATTATCTGGAAATCGAAGCCCTGCATCTTCAGACTCCATCTTGCTAGTCTGCCGCTTAACTCTTTCTGGGACATGAGCCATTGCAGGCTGGCGTGGTCGGTAATGATTGTAAACCTGTAACCTTCTATATACGGACGAAATTTTTTTACACTTACTATGGCTGCCAGGCACTCCAGCTCGGTTACAGTATAGTTACGCTGGGCAGCGTTTAACTTTTGCGACATGAAGGCTATCGGTGTTTCATTTTGGTCGCTGTCCATCTGAAAAAGGACACTTCCTATTCCTTGTGTGCTAGCGTCACAGCGAATATAAAAGGTTTTCGAAAAATCAGGGTTATGCAATACCGGTGCGTTGGAGAGTAAGCATTTAAGTTTGGTGAAAGCAGCATCTGCTTCGTCGGTCCATTGAAATTTCACTCCTTTTTTGAGTAAATTGGTGATTGGCGCTGTTACTTCGGCATAGTTGCCGACAAATCGGCGGTACCAACCGGCCATCCCTAAGAGTCTCCGAGTTTGTTTGACCGATTTTGGAGCTGGAAAAGAGGTAATCGCATCAATTTTCGATGGGTCGGTCCTTAAACCACGTTCGCCAATCAGAAACCCTAGATACCTCGTCTCCTTGAGCACGAAATGACTTTTTTCTACATTTATCGTCAACCCTGCTTTGGACAAAAAATGTGACACGGCTTTTAAGGTTTCCAGGTGCTCGTCGATACTGGCTGAAATGACTAAGAGGTCGTCTAAATAGACGAAAACTCTATCTCTAAGCACATGTGGTATCACTCGATCCATCAGTCTGCACATGGTTTGGGGTGCGTTACACAACCCAAACGGCATGACGCAGAACTGATAGAGAGGACGGCCTGGAACCGTAAAAGCCGTAATCTCTTTCGCGCTCTCGGAGAGAGGTATCTGCCAAAATGCATCCTTTAGGTCGATGCTGCTGATGCATTTTGTTTCCTGAAGCCTTCCAAGTAGACCATCGATGATTGGCAGCGGGTAAGCATCTTTCTTGGTAATTGCGTTAATTTTCCGTGAGTCTAAACATAGTCTAGATTTACCGTTTGCTTTGGTTACCAACACCACAGGGGAACTCCATGCACTAGTGCTCTCCTCTATCACGCCAAGGGAAATCATTCGGTCTAGTTCCTGATATATTAACTCTTGTTTCACGGGAGATACTGGGTAGTGTCTTTGTTTTATGGGTGCACAATTTCCAACATCTATATGGTGTGTTACAAGATTCGTCCTTCCCAATCCTGTCTTTCCGAATGAAGGAAAACTGTTTATGATTTCCTGAAGCTGTTCTTCATGATTAGGGCTTAACTCATGGCGATTCTCACTCTTTGTCGTGGTGTTGCTCTGAAAAATCACTTCACTGATGACGTCTGGTGCTACGTTAAATATCCTCCAGAAATCTACTCCTAAATATATTTCTGCCTGGAGTGTTGGTACTATGCAAAATTTAAGGTTTTCGGTCTTACCCATATATGACACTGGTAGATGTACGTGTCCGATCACTACGTTTGATGTTCCATCTGCTGTTTGAATGTAAGTATTCAATTTCTTAACCGATACTGCCAACGATCTTAAAAACTCTTCACTGCCTTTACCTAAAATGCTTACGCTGGCCCCGCTATCTAGCAATCCAAATTTTATGTGACCAAGAATTGAAATTTTTGCGTAAGGTCGAGGGTCATTAGGCATAAATTCCGTAATAGTGGAGATATTGCATAAATAATTAAAAGATTTTATTTTTTTCCAATAACTTCTTACACGTTTTATTCGATTATTAAGTAAATCTGATACGAAATCATTACGATGAGGTGGTGAAATCATTGTTGAATTCGAAGAATCTATAGTTTGTTTGGATTTAGCTTCATTATTGGTCTGGGGCTCCCATTTTTCCCCGAACGTGATTCCCCAGGATTGATCGCGCTCGGCCGCGAATTTCCCTGAAATTGCTTTTTCTTCTGACACCTCAGACAATCCGTTATGTTGATGTTCGCCAAGCCACAACCTTCACAAAAGCTATGCGTTTTCTCCATTTTGCAAGTTGTATATTTGTGACCCAAGTCCTTACAATTCCAGCATACGACGAACTGTACCCGGTTGATTGCACTGACGACCGATGAACGTTCCTCCTTATGGTCCACATCTTCGTCTGTTTCATAGTCGTATTTTATACCTTGAAACTTTGGCACACTGGATGAAGACTCCTGTTGATCCGATAGTTGGGCTATTGCAAGGGTACGCTTTACCCGCGTTTCGATGAGACGTCTGGGGTCAAATCCGGATGTGTTCCATAATTTTTCGAAGTTGTCGCATATTTTCCTCAATGACGCGATATTGTTAATCTTCATGTGATAAGTTGCGCTCTTCAATGCAGGATTCATGTTATCTAGAAGAAGTTCTAATATTTCATCGTCTGGAAGCGGATTTATTAAGCGGTAATTTGCACTCTCAATTTCCGTTAGAAAATCGTTGAATGTTTCTTTCGCAGCTTGAGTACGACATCTTATGTACTTCCTGGTTTCGCGGTCCCCTTCGATACTACTAAACCGATCTATTAGCGAATCCTTCATATCTTTCCAAGTGGCGTATTTGTTCTTTCTAATAAAATTGTAGTACCACTTGTCCGCTTTGTCTGTAACGAAGTTTCGCATTAAAGTTACCAGCTCGGGTTTTGGTACGTCATCTTGCATTGCATATTCCTCTAATCGCATAACGAAATCTTGTACGTTTTCATCCCGCTTACTTTCTCGACCGGAAAAGGACAACTTCCATTTAGCTGGATCCGCGCGTCTTCTGTAACTAGAAATAAATGATCGAGATTGGTTCCGATATTGATGAAACGTTTCTGAACTAGTTTCAGACCCACTACCCGATTCCGATGTTTTATGCTGATGTGTTGATACCTTAGAACGCTTTTTCCGTGACTGTTTTTCTTGCTTTGAGAATGATGCAAGTTTATCCATTAATTTTTTTGACAACTCATCGATCTGTTTGGAAAACCGTTTCCGTAGTCTCTCCTCTAGTTCTGCCTCAGATTTCTCCGCCTCAGTCTCGGTGCGTCTGTAATCTTGTTCAGAGTCATTCTTTTCAGCGTTCTTGGAAATATCCTGTTTTTGTTTCTTCTGATCCATTTTCAATGTATCGCTGATCTTTCCAACTCTCTTAATATCTCGGCTGATGAATCGGTAAAGCCTATCTAATGAATTTATTATTACCCCACTTCCAGTTAAATCGGGAAACGAGTTATATAATCGTTGTGCTCGGTCTCTCCAGTGCGTGATACGGAAAAGCATCTTTCTTTTCTCAATTACTGGGCTATTTTCTAGCTGATCCAACGCGTTATCGATTACCGCAGTTTGCTGACTAATGGCATTTAACTCCTTCTCAGGTTCATCCTTAATATGTGATTTTTCGGCTTTAAATTCGCATTCTGATACTCCTTTTGAACTACCTCAAGGAATTTTTTCTCGACTCCGACTGAGGAGCTTGCTAATTCCCGTACTTGGTATTCCACCTCTAACTCGTCCGGATTTAAACTTTCAAGTAATAATTTAGACTCCATTGTACTTGTTGCTTCCAAAATTTAATTAACTCAGAAACTTAATGAACACTTCACACGTCAAAAACGATATATAAATAAATCCGCGAAATTATTGTGTAAGATAAACGATTAAATTACCTTATTGTCAAAAGGTTTATTACAAAAATGTATTAACGGCAGTGGGATATGGAAATTTCAAGTTATAATAAGTCGGATAAAGTTAGAGAAAATGATAATATATTAATTGGAAAGACCTTTCAACATATGTATATAATTAATAAAAACAGAAATATTATAATTGTACAAATAATACTAAAAAAAATATTATTATTATTTAAATTGTTTCGCAATAAATTGTAGCAATTGAGAAACATCAATCGCCTGATTCCCAAAATTGATCAGAAGGTTAGCTAATACTGGTAACGATATTTATTATTTAATTTAGGAAAATAATATATATATGTATATAAAAATATATAAAAAAAATAATTATAAATATATAATATAATCAAAATAAATATATTCAAACAATTAATATAATTGATTCAGATCATTAAAGCGGGAGGGATAAATGACACTAAAGTGCTATGTTTCTTGTCATCAGTTGCTGTTGTGATAAAATTGTTTAAATATAGTAAACAACTAAATGATTCGATTGCAGTTCTATATGTGTAAACGGACTATTATTAATTGAAATTAATTACTTCATCTGATTCCAAAACAAGATGATAAATGGGATATTGATAAATTATTAACGAGGCGTGAAATTTGTTTGAGACGAAGAATTCGGACTCTCCGAACCATCAATCGTTCTCAATATTCAAATTTATCGATCATTGATAATTTATTTGTACTGGTAATAATAATAACAAAAATGAATTAATTATTAAATTGAAGTTAATTATGAGAGCGAAAATAAAATTGCTATGCTTCTATGTTCAATTTTCAAAAGTAATTTTCACTTCACTGGAACACAAGGAATTCAAATCATGAACAATCGACTGTGAACCCAATGTGAAAATCAATAATTGATGATTGTTTTGAAATTTAATTTGGAATCAAAATGAAGAATAGAAAAAAAAAGTATTCGTAAAAAACTACTTTAATAATGACGTCATACTTGATATTTCTTGAAAACAATTTATTGAAACCCAGGCTATTGAACAAGCTATTATTGAAGAAAGATTGTTTAATTGAGACGAAGAATTCGGACTCTCCGAACCATCAATCGACCTCAGAATTAAAAATCTTTATCGATCACTAACAGATTGTCTATTAACAGCAGAGAAATAATACGGACCCGGTAAAAAATTTGAAAAAACTATTTGAAAGAAAAATTTTGAGGCTACGATCAATCTTCATGAGGAATTTTCATATTGCGATACAAGGTATTCAATTCATGAAAAATCAATTGCACGGCAAATACAAAAATTATCAATCACGTCGATTAACAATAGCTAAAATTTGTAAGGTTTATTAAGAAAACCGCAATTAAAATCAAGAAATGATCAAGTAGGGAAAAACTGTTTATTTGACAAGTCACTAAAATGTGCTTGCTGAAAACCTGAAGGGCAAAGTACAAAAAGAGATAGATCAACCGCGTTTATATTAAGCAGTTTATATGATCTACCTGTTAAAGCTGGGTAGTGAAGCTACCCGGATGCCTTCTTAGGGCCACCTGCTTACCTAATCACAAAATATAACTGTTAAAATTGAAACATGTTAAATAATAAGACCCTTACGGTCCCTGTTTCGGCGCCATTTGTAGACCTCATGGCTTGGCCTCAAGGCTGTTACGGTGGTCGCACACTTCTGATAGCTCGTAGTCGGACTGGGGGGTCCCGCTATCCACCGCTAACCAGCAGCCATGTTACAAAGAATGAAAAAAAAATTTAACGTGTGCCTAAAATTCCCAAATTAGAATCAAACTAAAAGAAAAAAAAATTCCGAAAAGCATATAGAACCTTGAAATCACATAGCACCTCATCCCATTATCCTCCCGAAAACGCACAACACTTTAGCACATATTATATTTACCGACAGGCCAGAGCAAATGTCATATGGTTTATATCGGAGAGCACACACACGAAAGAAAAAATCTTTATAGGAAGATTATTATCCGAACAAAAATAAATCAAAAATAAAATTCTTGATATCAAATAAAAAGTACGTTAAGAAAAATAAAATTTTTCTTACTGAAAATTTAAAGATTTAAAATTAAAAGAAACGGTAATTTAAGAAAAGAGTATCATGCTATACTTTACAATTTTTCTCGAACAATCCAGATTGATGAGCAGCATCCCGAAACTCCGCAAGATCGCAATACTGGTTTACACCTCTGTTGGTTTTTCTTATATTCGCACGCCCTTATATTCGTAGCAATGTTACTTGTATACGTTTGTTGAAGAGTATTGTATGAACCACACTCTCGTATTTCGATGGTATATAATAGCAGCATATAATCGTTGTATATGGTACGATTTATTTTGTGTTGTTGTTGGTTACTATCGCACGTGATTATTTATTTACGGTAATATTAGCACCCAGCGTGTTATAACGCGTTTAGGAACACAAATCAACCTTTGGTTTCCTTTTTTTTTTTTAAGTATTTTTGCACCACAAATAATACAAACACCCAAATAGTTTATAATTTATTTATTAACATAGATATATAGATTTTAGTATATCTATACACTATACATCGCACCATAATTCTCGATACACAAAAATTGTCTTTACACCATCCAATTTTTATTTTTACAAAATATTTATTCACAATATTATATCATTATGTTTTTAGAAACTAACATATCAAAATCTTAAACTTTTAATCAACATTATCATTACATACACAGGTATATATACTTAATTGAATTTACAAAACAAATTTTTTTGATTAAATTTTTATTTTTAAGTTATTTTTGGTCACAATATTATTTCCGATTTTCGACCTTTCTTGTTTAACGTCTCCAACTAACTTGCTTTTCAACCTCAAAACGATTTTTTATTACGGCTCGGTTGTCATAGAAGATCGCGTTTTAATTATTTTCCCCTTTGCCAATATCGTCACCTGTACTAATTAGTACAATTTTGACCAGCTGATCAATTTCGGAATTGTAATGCAACACAGGGTAGGTAAGAAAGAAACACAATTGCGTATATGTTCAAAAGTCGGTAGGTATGAAGAAAAATGGTTAAGTATGGAAATTTAGGTAAGTATATAAAATTGACATGAATTATTTGAACCAAGAAAAATAAACAGCAAGGAATTTAGGTAGGTTTAATAGGTAGGTTTATTTAATAACAACTGCCAGTGGTAATATTGTAAGATGATAAATTTAGGAAATTCGTTACACTGGTTACCAATTACGTTTGGCAGTAAAACTGAATGTATTAAATTTTGTATAGTTCCAAGCCTTCAATCGTTTGTTTATTTGGGTATTGATTTTTGGAAAAAATTCCACATTTTTCCTAAACTCCAAATTGACGAAATAGAAAAAACACCAGACGCCCAAGATCACAATGTACACCATTTAATTGGAACAGATGTTAACCGACTGTCTCACATTATCGCATTATTTCCATCGTTTACTAAAGAGGGATTAGGAAAAACAAACCTACACGAGCATGAAATAATAATAACGCCTAACATAAGACCAATCAAACAGCGATACTATCCGATTTCACCAGCGGTTCAAAAAGATTTGTACGAGGAAATTGACCGAATGCTTAGCCTAGGAGTAATTGAGATCAGTAGGAGTGCATGGAGCTCACCAGTAACATTAGTACGGAAACCGAACGGAAAGACTAGACTCTGTTTAGACGCACGGAAACTGAATACTGTTACAGAGAAGGATGCATATCCCCTCCCAATTATAGACGGATTACTGAGTAGACTTACGGAGACTAAATACATAACCGGACTGGACCTGAAAGACGCCTTCTGGCAGATTCCATTAGCGGAATCATCACGAGACAAAACAGCTTTTACGGTACCAGGGCGGCCACTCTACCAGTTCAAAGTGATGCCGTTTGGGCTGTGTAACGCAGCCCAATCAATGTGTCGGTTGATGCACAAAGTTATTCCTCACGAACTCCACGATAGAGTATTCGTATATTTGGATGACCTCTTGATCATCACCGCCACATTGAAGGATCACTTTGAATTGGTAGAGCTGGTCGCTGACCTTTTACGGACGGCGGGACTGACGATTAACATTGAGAAAAGCCACTTTGCGATGAGAGAGATACGCTATTTGGGTTATCTAGTGGGTGAAATGGGTCTCCGTCCTGACCCTCAAAAAATTGAAGCTGTCGTTAATCTACCATCCCCTGAAAATGTTAAACAGACACGACGCCTCCTAGGCATGGCAGGCTGGTATAGACGATTCATCTTAAATTTTTCATCCGTAACTGCACCTATTACAGACTGTCTGAAGAAGGGCAAATTCGTTTGGACAGAACAAGCCGAAGAGGCATTTCAAGTATTAAAAAAATGCCTAACATCAGCCCCTGTATTGGAGAATCCTGTATATGAGAAACCATTTTTTATTCGCTGCGATGCCAGTACAGAGGGAGTTGGCGCAGTCCTCTATCAGCTAGATTCAGAGAAAAACGAACGACCATTGGCATATATGTCTCAAAAGCTTAATAAGGCGCAGCGTAATTACTCAGTTACAGAGTTAGAATGTTTGGCAGCCCTTATGGCTATAAAAAAGTTTCGACCTTATGTTGAAGGGCACGAATTTACTTTAATTACTGATCATGCGAGCCTGAAATGGCTAATGGGACAGCGCGATCTAAGTGGTCGATTAGCACGATGGAGCCTCCAACTTCAAAGCTTTAATTTTAAAATACAGCACACAAAGGGCAGCGAGAATGTCGTCCCCGATATGCTCTCACGAGTTCATTGCGATTCCAAAGAAGAACATGTTGATAGTATAATGAAATTAGTCACACAAATTGACCTGGAATCTGATGCATTTGAAGAAACCAAGTACATCGATTTGCGTTCGAGGATTGTACAGGAACCAACCAAATACCCTGCTTTTCGAGTAGAGAATGGCCGAATTTATATTCGACTTGAGCCTAAGGCACATGAAGAATTGACCGACATACCAGTTTGGAAGATTTGGGTACCATCTACAATACAACAAGGATTGATAAAGAAGGAACACGACGAACCTTTAGCCTCTCATGGAGGGATAGCAAAGACTCTCGAAAAATTGCGTCGATATTATTTTTGGCCCTGTATGGTAAGACATGTTAAAGAATATATACGGCAGTGTGCAATATGTAAGGTAACAAAGGCTCCGAATCGCACGTTGAAACCGCGATTAGGTAATATGTACAAAATTGAGAGGCCTTGGCAACGCGTATATGTTGACCTGTTGGGACCATATCCGCGGTCGACACAAGGGAATACTATGATATTGATTATACTGGATCACCTCACCAAATTTGTCATCTTAAAACCATTGACTAGAGGCAATTCTCAGCAGATAGTGAAAATATTAAGAAATGAAGTATTTTGTGTGTTTGGCGTCCCTCAAACCATCCACTCTGACAATGGAATGCAATTTAAGAGTACAGAATACAAACAACTGTTGCAAGAGTATGGTGTCATCGACTCAAAAACCGCAATATATTCACCACAATCTAATTTGTCAGAGAGAGTTAATAGATCAGTTTTGGCTGCAATACGTTCTTATGTCCGCGATAAACATACACACTGGGATAAATATCTGCATGAAATAGCGTCCGCATTGAGAAACGGTGTTCACGAGACAGTGAAAAGCTCGCCACACTTCCTGTTGTTCGGATATCACAAGATAAACCACGGGTCGGACTACAAACTTATAAAGGAACTTGGAGAAATGGCCGAGGGTGAAATAATGTTACCACTACCCGCTAGACTTTCACTTCTGCACGATCAAGTTACAACAGATATTTCGAAAGCATATGCAAAAAGTTCGCACCGCAACAACTTGAGGTCAAGGGATATTTCATTTGATGTTGGCCAAACAGTGTACGTAAGAACCCATCCACAGAGTAATCTGCCAAATAAATTTTGTGCTAAGTTTGCTCCACAATTCACTGAAGGAAAAATTGTAGCTAGAATTAGGAATGTAAATTATAAAATTGAAGACCGCGATGGCCGGGAGTTGGGTGTTTTCCATGGAAAGGATATTCAAACATAACGTACCAAAATTACACCTTACCACTAAAGTTCAAAAATGATCAACCAGTTGTTTTCAGTTTCAACCGTATTCACTATAAGTAAACGTTTGAATCTGTCCTGTTACGGTTGACCATTTAAATAGGCGATATTGATCTTTAAAATATTCAAACAAAAATCCGATTCAAGTTTTGAGTCACAGTACGGTTCGAACCCCTGAATTATTTAGTATTTTGTTGGTCTAGTTGTTGTTGGCTAGGATTTAGGGTTATAGCTATGTAATATGAAGATCTTTTATATATAGATGAACGAAATAGACGATTGGTCCATGTATTGATTTGCATACCAAAAGATAGAATAGAAAATGGGTAATAATTGGTATAGGTAGATGATACATTGATGTTTTATTGAAACGATCGTTTACGTACAATTTTGTAAATCAATATTTAGCGAAAACGTACATAGTTTTTTCCTGTATATATGTAAAGATTGTAAGTGGGGTGTAAATACAGAGACCATCTGTGTATATGTAGCCCATTGTTATATATAAGTATATATATATACATAAATATTCCTATGTACTCGCATAACGATCGGATCGACTAGAAAATTATTAAAATATAATAATTATTATCATTTTGTGAGGCCACCGCGAGTGTAATTAAAATTCGTAACAAGAGTGCCAAATAAATTTATTATTTCATTTGAAAGTTGTTAAGGGCGTATAATTATGTATTGTTGCGGTGCAGACAATTTGCTTAGCACCTAATTTAATTTTATATATATATATATCGTTCGATATTGGTGAGTGGTAATTCATAGTGAAACCGTGATTAAAATTAAATAAAGTTTTTTTCAATAATTCTTGGTGTAGTTTCATAAGAAACTCCGTGTAACGGGGAGGGCACTATCTGGTCCAAGCATTCAATGCTCACGCAATTGATGCTCGCCATAGCGGGTAAGAAACCGATAAAAAATATAATTTTGCCAATATAGTAAAAATATCCTTATTATTGTTATAGGGCCTCAAATTTTTAAGAAATTTCTTTTAAATTAAATTAAAGGAATTAAAAATTTGTATTTTTTTACGAGTGGTACCACCACATGGTGTGACAAATCTTTATAGTGGTCTGTAAACGGTACAACAGAAAATATCATTCCGGATATTGTCACGGATTTCAATCAATTCGCAAGGCCAACCGTAATCATTATCTCGTTTGGATACAGTGTACCTCCAGTGTTTGAGTGTAGTTAATACAGAGGATCTTACTCTTAAGATAATTAATTGAAAAAAAAAAAACAAAAAGAGAAAATATTCGGGTGGTTAATGTTGTGACATATTCTTATTATAAATATGTAGTATAGTATAACACAAACTAGAGAAGAGCATCATAAAAAAATATATAGGAAGTGTAACTAATAATTTCTTACTTTAGCCACCTTACAATCGCCTAAGGGTACCCGCAGGAAGGATTAGTATAACTGGTGAGTTTTTTTATATTATATCATAAACTAGGTCCGTTTGACCTAGGTATTTCTTGTATGTTTTTTTTATTGATGTTGCTCATAAATAAATTTTTATGCGAAGTTGATTAGCCTCGCATATGCAATCGAGATTCCCTCTAGAATCCTTATCGTTAAAATCGTAGTCTTAGTTGTTATATTAATTTATCTTATTTAAATTTTTTTTTTAGAAATTTTATGTTTGTCTTTAAATAAATTTGAATAATTATAATTATAATGCAATAGAGCTTTTTCAATTTGGTGATGATGAGGGTGGGAGTGGAACATGGTGAAAAAAAATAGTGTTTCAGTTTGGAATTTTTTTTTTTGAATTACTTATGTATAAAAACACGTATATGGAATTGTACGATCTTGTGTTTTCGGTGGCATTGAACCCCCCATTATCCACGTAGAGCTACCGGAAGTTAAAACGTGTTTGTCACCGAGAGGTCCGTTACAGTAGTGCAAAGAAATCAGTGAATCAAAAAAAAATATTGACGAAAAAATAATCAAAAATTTCCCCGCCAAAAAATTAGTTTGTGGGTAAAGGGGAAAGAATCACGCTGAAAGAATTAAAGTGTGGAACCGCGGAATATTTTGTAGTTTATCGCATAAAAATGGGTTTGGCGAGAGCGCCATCTAACAATGAAGGTTAAAATTTATAAATAGGACAATGCCATTTAGCGCTGTGACACAATGATAGATGCCGCTTACTTTTTAAGTTTTCCCTTTCGAGTTTTTGCTTCAATTTAAGTGCAACATAGGCAAATGTGTATCAAAATAATGACAGGTTGTAATGTCTTCCGTATTTTAATGGATTTTAGTTAAATGGGAATTCTTAAAAAGAGCATAATAATTTGATAACACATAAATTGTATAACATATTAATTATTTTATTATTATTATAGTTAGTGTTATTTTTCTGACCAAAATAAAATTGTGTGGTATGCACAAATGTGTATTCTGGTCTTCAATTTATACATAATTCTATGTTTGACACATTCGTTTCTCGTAATCAAAATTGGTATACACAATTGTGTACACTGGGCAGGCCAGGTTCTATCCCTTTTCCTGCCTGCCATCACAATTGTGTGGGTAACGAAAACGGATCATGTCAAAAATTGATTTTTGTATGTGTTTTGGACCAACATACACATTTGTGCATACCTCTTACCGTAGAGTGCGTATTATAATACCATGACAAATAAAAACTGCGTTTTTTTCTTTAAAACAAACGAGTAGAGTTCGCGATAGCTATTTTCATATTGATCCAATTTAAAAGTAAAATTTAATTTTTTTTAAATTAAATAATTTTGATTTAATAGAAATGTATGTATAACCAAAAAAATCAGTCATAAAAGTTGTATGGTTTTCTTGTAATATTGTTGTTCTGTATAGTTCTGTATAATAACGGGAGTAGTTCAGAACTGAGTAATGACAATGACATTTGTTTAATACCGATTCCGGACAAACATAGCGCTACCGTATTTTATTATTGAAACAGGGTTTGCTAAGCCTGTGCCAATCTAATTGGTCTTGTAGTAGATTAACTAAACCCTAGTCTGTCAAGGGTATGACAAATAGTTTTCGCATTTACAGACTATACCTAACATCCAAAACGTATTTTTATTATTTGTGTTTGATTTGGATGTGCATATGTATACTGTGTGGGGTTTGCTAGTACCCCCATCAGGCGCCTCCCCGGGTGGCGGATGGGGGAATGCTTGCCAGATATGGTAGGTACCGGGGAAATTAAATACTCGGGGCGGACCAAAAACTAGCACACCAAAGCAAAAGTGGTACTACATACGCCGATGGCTGCGTGGCTAAGAGGGTGCTTAGTCGTTAGTATGTGATTTTAAGGCGCTCTCAAATAGTGACATTAGAATAACCTTTCAAAATGAAAATGATTACAGAAATGTCAAAAAATTACTGGAAGAATTAAAAAATTAATCTAGCAACCAACTAGAAAATATTCAATATCACACCTACCAGCCGAAGAGTGAAAAGGCCTATCAAGTGGTTATCAGAGGCTAACCTTCTTCTATTAGTCACGATGAAATTAAAGCAGACTTAGAAAAAATGGGACTTGAAGTCGCAGGTATTACCAACATATACAAAATGATCACAATTGATGGTGTAAAAGTCAAGAAACACTTTCCATTGTTTTACATCGACTTAAAACAAAAAGACAACAATAAAGAAGTATACAATATCAAGAAACTTGCGTACTGTATAGTTAAAATTGAGCCACCTAACAAGACAAGGGGAATTCCACAATGTACGAATTGTCAACAACTTGGACATACCAAGAGCTTTTGCTATCGTCAAACCAAATGCGTTAAATGCGCGGAAAATCAACACACGACAACATGCAAGAAAACACCAGATATCGCGCCTTCTTGTGCTCTTTGTCAACAACAAGGGCATACTGCAAATTATAAAGGATGCAGAGTATATCAGAACAAAATTAAAAGTCAACAGAATAATAGAACAAGCGCAGTGCAGCGATTACAAACCAAAGTTGCTAAACCACAAACAACAATCACACCATCCACAGTTGGATTATCCTATGCGCAAATCACGAAAGAATCGAATAACATTGAAATTATTAAAATGCTTAGCCAAATTCAACAGTCACTTGGTCAGTTAGCAGAGAGGGTGGCAAAACTGGAAATCTATATCTATCCACCAAGCGAAAAAGTCAACATACTCACAAATGATTAACTCGTTCCTACGCATTGTAGCTTGGAACGCTAATGGGCTCAACCAACGAGCCCAAGAACTGGAAGTATTTCTCCATACAAACAACATTGATATTGCGCTGATTTCAGAGACACACTTCTCCAAGAGCCAGAAATGGTTCAGCAGTACTAATTAAAAAAAATATCAAACATAATCAACAAGAGGAAATTCGTGAAAACTATTTGCAAGCAACTGTTATATAAATCCAATATAATGGCGCAGATCTAAATATTGCAGCAGCGTACTGTCCTCCACGGCATACACCAACGAAGTTACAATTTAATAACGTCTTCAATAAGCTCGGTTCAAGATTTATTATTGGTGGGGACTACAATATAAAACATACAGCTTGGGGTTCCAGGCTTATTTCTCCTGGGAAAGGAAACACCTTGTTCAATGCCATTCATGAAAACAAATGCGAATATCTGTCCCCAGGGGGGCCAACGTATTGGCCAACGGATACAGGAAAAATACCAGATCTACTGGATTTCTTTATCATAAAAGGTATTCCTCTAAGTTACACTAGAGTCGAAGGAATTAACGACCTAACATCTGACCACATTCCTGTACTGTTGTCAGTAAGCGCTATAGTAATAAAGAAACAGAAAAAGCAAAACCTTACTAATAGATTCACGGATTGGGACATCTTCAGAGAAAAATTGGAAGAGCTAGTTGAATTAAAAGTTAGCATTAAAAGCAACGAAGAATTGGAACAACAAACAAACAATTTCATTGAATACACTCGAATGGCTGCCAGATTAGCTACTCCTGAATTAAAGGACAAAGCGGAGATTGAAGTCAAATACCCGGCTGAAATCAGGGAACAAATCAAGGCAAGAAGAAGGGCGAGGAGAATATGGCATCTCACCAGAAATCCCGCTGACAAGACAACTTTTAATCGAATAAGTAACAAAGTCAATAGGCTAATCAAAAATTTCAAACAGAATTGCCTCGATAACTACTTAAGCGGGCTAGGTCCAGAAATGGATAAGGACTACTCGTTATGGAAAGCAACCAGAAGATTTAAACGACCTGTAGTTCGAGTACCAACTTTAAGGAATGCTCAAGGCAGTTGGGTTCGACAAGACAAAGAAAAAGCGGAACTCTTTGCTCAACACCTAGCAGCAGTATTCCAACCCCATGACATTCAATCCAACATAGATGTAACACCTGTTTATCAACCAAATCAGGACTTTAAAAGGGTCACGCCAATGGAAATTGCTGAAGAAATCGACAAAAATCTTAATCATAAAAAAGCACCAGGAATTGATGAAATATCACCGGGTCTATTCAAGGAACTTACACGTAAAGCAATCATCTTCATCACATACTTATTTAATGCCTGTATGAGATTGAAGTATGTACCCAAATGCTTCAAAATGGCCCAAATAATTATGCTAAAGAAACCAGGTAAACCAGATGAAGAAGTAACATCATACAGACCAATCTCACTGCTTCCGACCTTATCAAAGCTGTTCGAGAAATTACTACTAAAACGTCTAAAGCCAATGGTTTTACATTCGCCTGATTTTCAAATTGGATTCAGGAATAACCACTCCACAATAGATCAAGTCCATCGAATAACTGCGGTAATAGAGCAAACGTTAGAAGAAAAGAAATATCGTCCCGCCGTATTTTTGGATGTATCCCAGGCCTTTGATAGGGTTTGGCATGAGGGATTGACATTCAAGATGAGCAAAATGCTACCACAAAACTATTGCCAGCTGCTTGAATCATACCTCTCTGATCGCCAATTCAGACTCATTCATGAAGAAACATGTTCGGACTTTTATCCAGCGATTGCGGGAGTTCCGCAGGGAAGCGTATTGGGTCCCCTCCTCATTCATCGGCACGTTCGATAAAACATTCATCGGCACGTTCGCTGATGACACTGTAATTATGTCAGTAGACGAATCTCAACCAAGAACAGTGAAAAATCTTCAACGACCAATGGACAACGTTACTAAATGGACAATTGACTGGAAAATCGCACTGAATGAGCCTCAAATCAACCTATGTGACATTTACGCTTCGACATAAAAATAACAATCTTCATATATACCTCAATGGGGTGCAAGTGCCGCAGGCTGAATCGGCAAAATACCTTGGTCTGCATTTAGATTCAAGGCTCAACTGGAAACATCACGTGAGACAAAAAGCTGAACAGATACAATTGAAACAACGTCAAATGTACTGGTTAATTGGACATCATTCTAAAATGAACCTGTATTGCAAAAGACTGGTATACCAGACTATCTTCAAACCAATATGGATGTATGGTGCGCAGCTATGGGGTTGTACACATAAATCCAATAGAGACATTATACAACGAAGCCAAAATAAATTTCTTCGAATGGTCACCAAAGCCTACCGATTTGTGACTAACAAGGAAATCCACAATGATTTAGAAATACAATTGATAGACGACGTTATCCGGGAATGTGCCATAAAACATGAAAAGAGACTTCTTACCCACACCAATCTTGAGGCCGTACAACTACTAGACAGTATAAAAAAAGTAAGGCGGCTCAAACGAATCAAACCACATGAGCTAACCGTATGAAAATTATAAACCAAGGGAACTGGACACTGGTCGAGCAGACCCACACAAGTTTATGCTATCTCATAAGTACTAATGTCAACCTTACTAATGAATTAATAATGTTTAAGATTGTAGTAGCCATATCAATAAAGTTGTTATTAAAAAAAAAAAAAAAAAAAAAAATGCAAAACCAGCAAATAGCATCATACACGTGCATGCTTCGCAACAACGTAGAACTAACATTATCTTTTACTAACTAAGCATTTTCTATTACTATATAACCACTAACAAAACTAACATCTTTGAATTAGTATAATTATATCGTGAAAGTGTAAACTCTATATTGAAATTGAAAATAAAGTTAAGCCAATGCCTCCTAAACTACAGGCCTCTTACTACTCTCATTTTTTGCACATGACGTCAATTTATGTCTAAACCGAGACTGCGCAATAATAATTTTAAGATATTTACACTAACAAAACAATTAGAGAAAGCAACAACAACGTATAGACATAGCGTGTCGTCATCATTTGGTGTATGCGGCCTGTAGTTTAGGAGGCATTGGTTAAGCTGTGGAAAGTTCCACAGCAATAAAAAAAATTAAGTTAAGTGTAATAACAAATTTAACTTGGGGGGCAATATATCGCAGATATATTACAAGTGTTGTGATAACCAAAATTAACCATCACTGTGGTTACTTGCATGGATTCCTTTTCTATTTTTAATTCTTCATGATGTTTGGTATTATGCCTAATAAATATAGCTGACCCTCCTCTTGCTCGTTCTGCAGGAAGTGTGGTATGGTAACAAGATTAACCCGATTGATACAAAGGAGCTGCTGGTAAAATGTGTTTCTAATATTAAACATATATCAATTTTATCGGTTTTTAAAAATAGTTCTAATTCTTCTAGGTGTTGTGTTAATCTGTTTGCATTCCATATAGCTATTCTTAATGAGTAGTTTTGATGTCCGGTTTCTGCTCCCGAATTATGAATTGAACTATGTATTGCATACATTATTTATGTTTAACTATATTGGAACTTGGCATTTCCAGCAGATTAAGTCGATCCAGAATTAAGTTATTTAGTTTATTCTGTGCCTCAAGGCTCTTTAAAATTGCTTGGACAGTGTTTTTGAATTTTTCGGCACCGTTCGTCTCATTTTCTTTCGAATTTGAAGCTGCCTGAGCATATGTGTGATTCTCCCTACGAATAGATGCTTCATTTCTTGCTCTATCAATGTTTGGATGACTTAGTGGGGGTTTGCGTTCCTGATCTCTCATTTTCTGTAGCTGCTTGGCAAACTCACATCCTCGGTAGCTGGCTGGGTGCTGCCCATAACAATTTATACATTATACTGGTTCCTCTTTAGATACGCAATATCGTTGCGTATGGTTATAGCCTTGGCATTTTTTACATTGTACTATTCTTGTACTGCCTCTTTTAACAGCTTTGATCTTTACTCGCATATTGAGTATGCCAGTTATTGTAAATTTTTTCTATTTGCTCGGATTTATCAAACGTTAGCATGAATAGGGGAAGCCCTCTTTTTGAAACGGGTTCTAGTCGGTTCTGTTTTTTATTAATGTTCGCGGCATCAAGGATTTTAAATCCTTTATTTTCTATATTCTCCATTAGCCCTCTTGCCATGACCTTGATGGGACGACCGTTTTTATTTTCGTACGTGTAACACTGATATTTTTCCGTATTCAGCTTCATTGACAAGTTTCTGTATGCGTTTGGATTTGTACTGTGAATCTTCCATACATTATTGTTCAGAGCAGTAATTTTATACTCTTGTTCCGTAACATTACTCATTACACTTTGGATTTCTGAGTAGTTGGTTACTCCTACTATAAAAATCGGTGGTGGAGCTTTTACCTTGGGATGTGCTTCATTTTGTTGAGCTGGTTGCCGTTCAAGTGATTTTTATACTTCTGGTGAGGATTCAGCTTCATTTATTGGTTTAGGTGATTTATCTTTTGGTTTAGCTGCTTGTTGTTGTTCCAGAGTTAGTTGTTTCTTAATGATTAACTGTTTTCTAGAAACCTCTTTTGAAGTTGATGGTAAAGATTCTGCCAATAAAAGAAGATTGCGAAAAACATGAAAACGCGTATAAGCCGTTCGCAAGATATTAACGTTAAGTTTTTAACGTTATTTAAAGGTGTAGCTATACACAAATTAACAAAAAAGTGTAGCGTACGCAACAAATATTTTGCAGCCTACTCAAATTTGTATAGCCCGTACATATAAAAAGGGTTAGACTCCTCTGAAAAATTTTCATATATCGTTAAACCTAGTTTTTTGAGAAATTGATCACCTTTTGCTCTAGTTTAATTTTCGAACGCATAGAGGTAATATTCGAAAACGAGAAGTTTATATATAATGTTTTCCCTTTTTAATTTCGCACAGTTTAATACAAAGTTGTGTATGAGCCTGTTAACTCAAAGTAACTGACATCTACCGAAATATTTTAGAACTAGAGCAAAAGATGATCAATTTTTCAAAAAAACTATAGGTTTAATGTAATATGAAAATTTTTCAGAGGAGCCGAACCCTTTTTATATGTACGGGCTATACAAATTTGAATAGGCTCGAATGTCTAGTATTTGATAATACTAGTGGCTATATTGCGAAAACTCTAGGATGGAGTGTTAGTTGGAAGTGTAGGTACAGCTTCCATATAAATTTTTTATAAAAATATGAAAATTTTTCAGAGGAGCCCAACCCTTTTTATATGTACAAGCTATACAAATTTGAATAGGCTCGAATGTCTAATATTTGATAATACTAGTGGCTATACTGCGAAAACTCTAGGATGGAGTGTTAATTATGTGTTTAACCTCAATTGGTAAACATTAGTATATGATAAAACTTTTGTAACCGTTGCACTGTTACATGCAAAAGTTTGTTTTAAAATTGAATACCCGCGCATGATAAGTCAGTTGTTAATGTTCAATATTTTTGCCCGGTACTGTACATATATTATTTGTACCATAATGCCATAAAACACAGCTGAGCCGCAGTTTATTTGTATTGTTCTGAGTGGGGAGAAACAAGTTTAACATTGTTTTACATTACCCCTAAATATGTCAATTGGATGGAAATAAAATTTATTGATCACTAGTATTGTGCCACCGGTCAAGAGAAAAAGTTAACACCAACTCTTGTCTTTCGTAAAGTAAAAGTTAAGTTCAAATAAAAAATAAAATAAAAACTTAAAATAGTTAGAAAAAGGGTGTAGTGCTGTGTAATTGTGAGTGTTCGGATAGAGATCCATTTTGAACGACGATCTACAAACCGAGATCAACCAATTATTTATTTCCATCCAACAAGACGCTTACCAAGGTAAATTATTTGTTGTTTCCGTTTTTTTTATAAACCTCGTCATTAAAAGTAGAATTATTTTGCTTATTCCAACAATATAGTTTGTACCGGTAAATATTTTGTGGCAAGACCCGGTTGCTTGGTAAGCGCAATTTTTTATTATATTATATTTATTAAACACGATTGGAACGAAAACGATACGCGGTTTATAATTATATCAAAGAGCCGTCTTTATAACGAAAGCCTTTATAAACATTATTCCGGGATCACGGCATATTACTCGTACGTGATAAAATATTAGTTAAACGTTCATGATGAATATGAAAGACACCGCTATCCATGTTGTTTGTGATATACAAAAGTTACATGACGTCACTAACTAACGTTGAAGTTCCAGCGTTTCAATTGTAGTTATGTACCCGATATCTACCGCATATAACTTGGTTTAAGAACAATACTTAAATATATGTACATTTATTAATTTATATATTTATTAAAATTTATTTATTTACTTATTTTTTTTTTAAACAAACATATAAACTATTAAAATAATTTATGTTACTATATAAAAACACAAACGAAAACGATTACATATTAGGAGCCATGGTTCATTTCATAGTTAAAGAATTAAATCAAAATTGTTAAAACTGTGATTTTTATGTTAATTTGTTAATTTAATTTACTATATAATCATACATTTATATATACAATTTATTTATTTACATTATATTACAAGAAAACTATATTATTAATTTCATAGTTATATTAAATGCTAAATTATACAATAACCAAATTTCATTAATTTACTACTCTGGTTCAGCTGTGTAGCTTTGCGAAACTTATTTATTTTGTTGAAAATTGTTTTTCCCTTTTCCACTGAAGTATTATGCGTGAAGATTTGTTTTTTTGTGTGTGTAAAGTGATAATAATAATGTGTAGCTAAATCTTATAAAAGCTAAGATGATTTGAGCTTCAACCACATAGGGGACTTCAATATTTTTTTTATTGAAGTTTTATTAAAATGGAGGTGTGGGTTAAGATAATCATGACCGTTAGATCAAAGGTCGTGTTGCTTGGTTGTGTAGCGGACTGTGATAAGTTTTGTGCAATAACTGTGATAAGAAAACTGTGATAACATTGATAGCTAAAACATTGAACATTAAAATGTAACCTTTCTGTGATTTTTTTTTGTAAGTGGTCATTAATATAAATAATTATTACTGTGTGTGGGTGTTCATTCAACAGAAGCAGCATATTTTTCAAGCTCTTGATGATTGGTGGAAAGATCCCACCCAAACGACTGCCACCTAGCCGGCGATCTGCTGCTCCATCATAAAATCGTCAAGAGATCTGTTAACGATTCACGGTACTCTAACAATTTTAAAACAAACCGCAAGCGAATCGTTACACTTTGAACTTTAATATTTGTACATACTAATCAGTATATTTTTCATTTGTTTTTAATTCAAAATTATTTATTTAATGTTAGTTTTTGTGGTTTTTCTTATAAATTATTTACATGTTAAATATAGATGAGTTGCATACACTGCAAAATATTTGTTGCGTACGCTACACTTTTTTGTTAATTTGTGTAGCTACACCTTTATTAACGTTAGAAACTTCACACTGGTTAATTCGAATACCGTGTTATTAAAGGGTTACCTGTATATCGATAAAATTTAAGAAGAAAATTATTTAGTACTATAACTGCACAGATACGCGGTCCCTCCAAAAAAATCGCCGTTCGTCATTTATAATCAATTAAAAATTTGATTTCAAACGAAGCCAATCATATTTTCCAATAGTGATTTGAAACGTCATGTCAAACAAATAGAATTGAAATTGCATTAAATTTACGATTCGATCCGATCGTCGATAATTAGAATGAGACTATCGTCTCTAATTATTGAATTGAAAAATGTGACTTTCAAATAATTAAATAAATCAATTAAAGTTATATTTTGTAGTACAGCAAACATGACGAGTCGATATATTTTCTTGATTGCAAGCGTTTTAATTACGATTCATGTCGGTGCAGCAAAAAAAATACTTAAATACTTAAAAAAATTAATTTATTTTATTTTATCACCGCAGGTTTATGGTCCGGTTTACGGGAAAAGTTTAAAACAGCAACAGGCAGAAAAATATTGTTTCTCGTGTGTAGAGGCAGTGGTTACGAAAAAAATAAATCAACTTTCGCTTGACATTACGAAACGCATTCAAGAGCTAATACCAGAAAGCGACGAAAGTAACTTGGTACAACAAAAAATAGAAGAAAAAGAAGGAAAAGAAGGAAAAATAAAAAAAAAAATTAGAAAAAATGATAGCAAATATTTCCTTTTCGGTAGCAACAATTATTGTTTCGGCAATGCAAATTGCCAGATTAATCATATGCAAAACCCAAGACCATGCGGAATGGGCAATGGCAATTGTGGTATGCAAAACATAAGACCATGCGAAATGTACTTCACCTGCTCTTAGTAAACTTAAAATTGTAATACTAACATAATATTTTAAAATTATTAACCCATGCTAAGTAAAAGTCTAAAAAGTTCTCCTTACTTAGCCTAAATTAAAATAACATTTTGTGAAATGTAAAAACAATTTGTAAAAATAAAACGAAACAAAACCTTTGAAATAGTTAAAAGAACTTTGTCATACGTAAAAATCGTGTAAATCAACAAATCATCATTATATTCTTTTTCTTATTGTTAACAAGTAACATTTACTTAGACAATGTAAAATAATTTTTTTAACAAAAATTTACACTTGACTTGTAAAGGTGGCAAGTTGGTGTGTTAATTTTACATCGGCGATGTTTAGCAATAATTATTATATTTTGAATATAATTCGCTAGGTCAATTTATGTTTAATTCATTTAAATTCATGAAGTATGAAACATTATTTTCGTAGTTTGATAACTACATAATTTGACTTTGAAAACGTGAGACCTCACATCGATGTGATAATAAACATTTTGTTATCATCCAAAAGAACCCATCTATGACCCCTTGTCGGTATGCAAAACTAATGGGCCGACCCATCTTCCATGCCTAATAGGCATTTAATTGCTGGCTTGAGTTCCTAGTAGATGTCCATTACCAGAAACCGGTTTATATACGTTTTGTAGTTCAGGGATTGGCCTGCTAAAATAAGAAGAGGCAAAAAAATTCTATGATTTAGAGCTCCGCTATAGCCGTCTGAGTTCCTAGTAGATGTCCATTACCAGAAACCGGACTACGATTTTTTTTGCCTATTATTATTTTACCAGGCCAATCCTTAAACTACAAAACCTATATAAACCGGTTTCTGGTAATGGACGTCTACTATGAATTCAGACGATTATAGCGGAGCTCTATCTTACAGAATTTTTTTGCCACTTGTATTAATATTTTGATTTATTTTTTGTTGTTCCACTCGTGTACTTAATTTTCCTATATTATTAACTTTATGTAACATTTCATGTTTTTTAGATATTATGGATGTTTTTTGTTTTCAAAAATTGCTTATTTTCTTGTTAGAAAATTTATTGTGACATAATCTTTTCCGGGTTGTCATCAGTTTTCAATACAAATTGTTTATAAATTTTTATGAATTGATACAGTAAAAAACTGTCATGACATATTTTTTTCCGGGATGACATTCAAAAATATCGTGATATAAATATTTTTTCGGGATGATATTGAAAAGTATCGTGATATTTCTATGTTAGTGTTGCCATCGCATTTCTCCGGGATCGTTTACGGGCTAACTTCACAGACATATAAGTTTAATCACCAAATTTGAAGTAAATATTACTTGCAACGAGAAAATTGTTTTATAAAATATTGTTACATAGCATGAAGTTAATTTTACATTACAAAATTTCTGATATTTACGTTGCGCTACTTAGGCTCAATTTCAAAAGCGATTTTAACTTAAATTTATTTAAATGTTTTATAAATATTACCCTATTATTTTTATGAGTGAAATTGGAAATATTATAATTAATTTTGTAATAAAATTGATAGTGGTGGTTGGAACCGATATGTAAGTTTTATATGTACATGTACCGGAAGGTAGTCCGTATTGTCGAGCTTCATTAATATCTAATAGAAACTCCTTCAATTTGACGCCTGGCGTTGAAGCACTTTTAGGAAGATTGAAAATGATATAATGATGAGTTTGAGAAACAGTTGTACAAACCGTAGTTCGCATAAGAATTCTATCGACTCGCAAGAATATTCCTTAACACAGAATTTCTTGTTAGTAGATTAAAAGTATCGATGATCTATAATTTTTCAATATTACAGAATACGAAATGAGTATTTTCGGGAGCAACACACCTGAAATAACGCGACACAAAATATTCCTATATTGCTTGTTCGTCTTAACTTGATGACGTGAATCACATTTTCGAGTGAAATAAATTAGATTTCATTAATCTATTATCGTACTGTTTGCAGAATCATGAAAAACTATCGGAAATTTTTAACGGATTTAAAAATATTTTCAAACCATTACTCAATTAAAACTGCCAAAATTTACCATAGTGAATACAGTTAGATAAAGATTCATCACTTAGGCCAATTTCCAAATAACGACTTACGATGTGACTACTCGTTTTCATATGGTTACTAGATTATTAAATCGAAACTTTCAAAATACTTTCCTTGCAGACGGAAATATACCCTATGTTGCTCAAAGTCCAGTTCAACGACCGCAAGAAAGATCACCGAGAAAATGCTGGTCTAAAAGGGCGTTAAGTAGTGCTATCCAACATATACGACGAATACGGCATTTTCGTGTAGAGATAAGCGCTGTACGGTGTTTCCTTGCTTGGTTCTTTATTTCATCGGTGTCGTATTCTATCTTCAAGTATCTATGGATGATGTCGTTCCTTATGTACCATGGGGAGGGCATTCACAATCCCTCGTACCACTTTATTTTGGAAGCATTGTAACATGTGTACATTGGTCTTCTTGGCACAACCCCAAAGTTGGATACCATGGGACCGTGCTGGTTCTAGCATTTGCCTGTATAGAAGCAATTCGTTGTGTATTGAGAGCTCAGAATTTCTACCAATGAGCCAGTACATTTTTCTATATTTAATGTTTAACTCTTCTTTGTTCTTCTTGATGTGTTCTTTCCATCTTAGCTTAGCATCCTGGGTCATGCCAAGGTATTTATCTGTATTTACATATATAATTTCGTTTAAGTTGAGAACCACAGATATACAGGTAACATTTTGATTTGTAAAGTTGACATGTACTGATTTGGCTTCATATAATAAGATGCGCCATTTTTTAGTCCAGTAGTTAACCGTGTTAACTGCATTTTGAAGTTTGCTTGTTGCTTCCGAAATATCTTTTCCAATTGCTATAGAATAGCTATATCATCTGCAAATATTGCTACTGTAGTACCATCAATATTCGGTAAGTCTCTCGTAAAAAGAATAATCAGAATAGCCTGCTGATATTATTTTTATTTCAGAATACTCGTTTTTAAATGTGACTCTAAAGTGTCGATCAGCTGATTTAAGAATTTGATAAAATTGATCAGGCAGGCCTCGATACAGTTTAAATTCAAGCCCTTGGTGTCAAATTTTGTCAAAAGCTTGAGATACATCTAAGAAAATACTGGACCATATTTTCTTACTCTGAAGTGCATCCTCAATGACATCCGTTATTCTGTGAACTTGTTGGACTACGATCACTTTTCCGTGCGTATACTACAATATCCGACACCTAACTAGCAGTCTGATTCGACATTCGATTTTCGTATTTTTATAATTTTGATCGTACTTTTTTAATTTCACAATATGAATATCCGATGCGAGACGAATTTTACGACGTCGGAAAATTTCATAATAGGGGCTACTTTCTGTGGGTAACTTTCGTTGACAACATGACCTTTACTAAACAAAATGAGCTGTGCACCGCCAGAGCGAACTTCATGCTCGGTTTTGTCAAAGGTGGGACGAGTGACATTTTTGATTTGGAGCCAATTAAGATCCTGTATTGTGCTTACGTCGATCTCAGCTGTAAATGTGTGGTATTCGTTCTACAAATAACATGTCCGATGTTTTGAGAAAATTCAAAAGAAATGAACTTGCCTATGCAAAAAGGTTTAATTTCGAATTTGGGTGTATACGGTTTGCGCACATGCAATACCCTTTCGAGTGCAAATGTCAAACCATTATCTTTTCTTTCTTTTGTTTTTATATAAAATCAAGCTAGTTATGGGTTGACCGTGTACTGATGTAATCCGGTATGTTTCTTTGTCCTTCGAGCCGGATTCGTGGCATACTAACTAGCCATTATTCATCGAAAGCGTGGGTCGCCATTTTGAAAAGTTAAGTATAAAATTTTATTTTCTATTTTTTTTTGTGTTTTTATTAAATAAACATTTGATATTGTCAATAAACCAATAGAAACATAAATATAACCATTTTTCTTGAGGGTTTTTGAGTGATAGTTATGCGTGTAGTTGATTAACCTCAATATATATCGGTTTCAAGTTTTTGTGTTTTGCTCGCTGATTTAACGTAACTATTTACGGTTGCTATTTAAGTATTTTCCAGTAATTGAGTACTCATTATCGTGTATTATGGATGCTCTTAAAAAACGTCGTTCAATATTAAAGGGTCAAATGACCAAAATAGTGTCATTTGCCGACGCTATCGATCTACCAAAATAGTGGATAACTCCTCGGAGGCCGGGATATTATCGGATTCATCAAATCCAATCGAGTGAGATGGCTCGGCCAGGTTACAAGGTCTCCACAACAACGGATGATAAATAAAGTGTTCCACCAACAACCAGCCGGAGTATGTCGTAGAGGAAGACCCCGACTACGCTGGCGCGACGACATCGAACAAGATCTACGAACATTAGGATGTCGAAACTGGAGGACGAGAGCGGTGGATCGAGATGGATGGAGGGCCTTAGTGCAGGCGGCGAAATCCCTTCATCGGATGTGAAAGCCAGAGAGATTAGATTTCTGATGATAGATTTCTAATTTTTTTTTTATTTCTCCTTCTTTTCCTTCTTTTTCTTCTATTTTTTGATGAACCAGGTTACTTTCTTCGCTTTCTGGTATTAGCTCTTGAATGCGTTTCGTAATGTCAAGCGACAGTTGATTTATTTTTTTCGTAACCACTGCCTCTACACACGAGAAACAATATTTTTCTGCCTGTTGCTGTCTTAAACTTTTTCCATAAACCGGACCATAAACCTGCGGTGACAAAATAAAATAAATTAATTTTTTAAGTATTTAAGTATTTGTTTCGCTGCACCGACATGAATCGTAATTAAAACGCTTCCAATCAAGAAAATATATCGACTCGTCATGTTTGCTCTACTACAAAATATAACTTTAGTTGATTTATTTAATTATTTTAAAGCCACATTATTTAATTCAATAATTAAAGACGTTAGTCTCATTCTAATTATCGACGATCGGATCGAATCGTAAATTTAATGCAATTCGTTCTATTTGTTCGGCATGACATTTCAAATCACTATTGGAAAATATGATTGGTTTCGTTTGAAATCAAATTTTTAATTGATTATAAATAACGAACGGCGATTTTTTTGGAGGGACCGCGTATCTTCAGAAACTGTGCAGTTATAGTACTAAATAATTTTCTTCTTAAATTTTATCGATATACAGGTCACCCTTTAATAACACGGTATTCGAATTAACCGGTGTGAAGTTTCTAACGTTAATAAAGGTGTAGCTACACAAACTAACTTATGTTGCTTTTCCTCACTACGTACTCAAGCGCCAAATTGAACAGCACAGGCGCGAGTGCATCTCCCTGTCGAACACCAGATGTTATTTGAAAAGAGTCTGACACAGATCCTTCAATTACAATTCTACATGCAGATCCAGACGTTGTTAATTTACACAGAGAAACAAGTTTCTCTGGAATACCTATAGGAATACCTAGAGGAAAAGCAACATTGAAACTTCGCGCTGTATATTCTATAAATCAGGCCAAATTCTTGGATATGCAGATGATATTGTGCTTCTTGGCCGAAGACCTAGCGACATCAAGGACAGTTTCATACCGCTCAACCGCTGCGCAAGACGACTTGGTTTGAAGGTGAACAGTATCAAAACCAAATTCTTAACAACACCCAGGAACATGATATGCAGGCAGAAATAAAAGCCCGAATCGCTGCCGGACAACGAGTTTTCTACGCCCAATCAAAATTATTGCGATCTAAATACCTATCGCAGTCGTGTAAGCTCGCACTTTATAAATCACTTATAAGACCTGTGCTGACTTTCGGAAGCGACAGCTGGACCATGACCTCTAACGACTGTAGATTATTATCTACCTTCGAAAGGAAGGTCATCCGTTCAATTTTTGGTCCTATTAAAGTTGCGAACAATGAATATCGGATTCGCATGAACCACGAAATAAAGCAACTTCTCGGAGGTAGCGATATTATCGGCTTCATCAAATCTAATCGAGTGAGATGGCTCGGCCACGTTGCAAGGTCCCCACAACAACGAATGATTTACAAAGTGTTCCATCAACAACCAGCCGGAGTACGTCGTAGAGGAAGACCCCGACTGCGCTGGCGTGACGACGTCGAACAAGACCTACTCGTATTAGGATGTCGAAATTGGAGGACGAGAGCGATGGACCGAGACGGATGGAGGACCATAGTGCGGGCGGCAAAATCCCTTCATGGGATGTAAATGCCAGAGAGAGAAACCATCAATGTGTGAGAATTATTATTTTAATTTTATAAAATTTATTAAACTTCGCGAACTGCATATAGGTATATGTAAGTGTGAGTGCAAACTTAAGACAATTAATTATGATAATGGAAATAATTATTGTCTTAAACCAATTGTTGTGTTTGTAATTATCACTTGGTTTAATATAAATTTGTATAATATGTGTATAAGTAAAAACTAATGACCTTTTAAAGTTTTCATAAACATATACATAGATATGCTTAATTTTATAAAACTATTACGATTAATAATTAGTTATCAATTAGTGTGGAACAAGCCAAATTTTTTAAACGATAAATATGCTGTATTCATATTATCGTTCGTAGTGCAGCAGTTTAGACAGTTTCCTTCTACGCTGCATGCAGACCCAAGTTCGATTCTCGTTCGATCCCAATAAATGTATCTTCTTTTATTTGTAATTTTACTATACATGTAATGTAATTGAATATGTATAAAAAATTATTAATTTAGTGCTAAAATCTATGTTATGATTTTGAGATGAGGACTGCACACATAAAATAATAAAAATAATTTAGATTAAAAATAATGTCTATTAACTCCATTACTCGCCACCAGACTGCGTTATAGCAAAGTTACAAACCTTAAATAAATTATATTAGTACACTTATTAAAAATTAGTACTTATTCTTTCTATATTAGTACTTCTATTCGCGACACATTCTTTGCATAAAAATTCAAGATGGCGGATTTTACATTTCGAGACCTCCATAAGAAAATACATGCGATTTTGAGTTGGAACTCTCATAGCTACACTATTGAAGCCCCCTTTTTGAAACAGGTTCTAGTCGGTTCTGTTTTTTATTAATGTTCGCGGCATCAAGGATTTTAATTCCTTTATTTTCTAGATTCTCCATTAGCCCTCTTGCCATGACCTAGATGGGACGACCGCTTTTATTTTCGTACGTGTAACACTGATATTTTTCCGTATTCAGCTTCATTGACAAGTTTCTGTATGCGTTTGGATTTGAACTGTTAATCTTCCATACATTATTGTTCAGAGCAGTAATTTTATACTCTTGGTCCGTAACATTACTCATTACACTTTGGATTTCTGAGTAGTTGGTTACTCCTACTATAAAAATCGGTGGTGGGGCTTTTACCTTTGGATGTGCTTCATTTTGTTGAGCTGGTTGCCGTTCAAGTGATTTTTCTACTTCTGTGCCCTAATTCTCTAAAAACCAAGATAAATTGTAAAGTGTAAAAGTGATAACTTTTACACACGAAAAAAATTATCGTAGAAGTCTAGATTTATATTGGATATCGTGATGTTTTAGTAATTTCACATTCACTAAATTTTTTTCAAGATAAAATGTAAAGTGGCAAGATAAGTTTATGTCAAAAAGTAACACGAGTAGTTTATCGCGGAATAACTTTGCTTGAATGTGTAAAACGCTTTCGTTTGGATATTATTAATAGTTAATTGCAATTTTTGATATTTTAGTTTATAGTTTTATTTTAGAATTAAATAAGATTAAGCTCTAATTATTCATTAAACTCTTACTAATTATTAATTAAATTTGTGTACTTATAAAAATGGACCATTATCGTTGGAATTAAAATATTCTTTCAGTAAAGTTAAACATTCGAATATGTTCATCAACCGTCTTCACTATTACCTATACTTTTAATTAGGTTTATATCCAGTCGTTCCACAAATATAGGGTGATTTTTTAAGAGCTTGAAAACTTTTTTTTAAAAAAAAACGCATAAAATTTGCAAAATCTCATCGGTTCTTTATTTGAAACGTTAGATTGGTCCATGACATTTACTTTTTGAAGATAATTTCATTTAAATGTTGACCGCGGCTGCGTCTTAGGTGGTCCATTCGGAAAGTCCAATTTTGGGCAACTTTTTCGAGCATTTCGGCCGGAATAGCCCGAATTTCTTCGGAAATGTTGTCTTCCAAAACTGGAATAGTTGCTGGCTTATTTCTGTAGACTTTAGACTTGACGTAGCCCCACAAAAAATAGTCTAAAGGCGTCAAATCGCATGATCTTGGTGGCCAACTTACCGGGCCATTTCTTGAGATGAATTGTTCTCCGAAGTTTTCCCTCAAAATGGCCATAGAATCGCGAGCTGTGTGGCATGTAGCGCCATCTTGTTGAAACCACATGTCAACTAAGTTCAGTTCTTCCATTTTTGGCAACAAAAAGTTTGTTAGCATCGAACGATAGCGATCGCCATTCACCGTAACGTTGCGTCCAACAGCATCTTTGAAAAAATACGGTCCAATGATTCCACCAGCGTACAAACCACACCAAACAGTGCATTTTTCGGGATGCATGGGCAGTTCTTGAACGGCTTCTGGTTGCTCTTCACTCCAAATTCGGCAATTTTGCTTATTTACGTAGCCATTCAACCAGAAATGAGCCTCATCGCTGAACAAAATTTGTCGATAAAAAAGCGGATTTTCTGCCAACTTTTCTAGGGCCCATTCACTGAAAATTCGACGTTGTGGCAGATCGTTCGGCTTCAGTTCTTGCAGGAGCTGTATTTTATACGGTTTTACACCAAGATCTTTGCGTAAAATCTTCCATGTCGTCGAATAACACAAACCCAATTGCTGCGAACGGCGACGAATCGACATTTCACGGTCTTCAGCAACACTCTCAGAAACAGACGCAATATTCTCTTCTGTACGCACTGTACGCATTCGTGTGGTTGGTTTAATGTCCAATAAAGTAAACTGAGTGCGAAACTTGGTCACAATCGCATTAATTGTTTGCTCACTTGGTCGATTATGTAGACCATAAATCGAACGTAAATCGCGAAACACTTTTCGAACCGAACACTGATTTTTGTAATATAATTCAATTATTTGCAAGCGTTGCTCGTTAGTAAGTCTATTCATTATGAAATGTCAAAGCATACTGAGCATCTTTCTCTTTGACACCTTGTCTGAAATCCCGCGTGATCTGTCAAATACTAATGCATGAAAATCCTAACCACAAAAAAATCACCCTTACAACAAAACAAATAAATTTATTATTAATAATTTTATGTTTAAAGTAGGGAATATATAATATCCCTATTTATATAAGAAGAAGAAGACTTAAGGGGTAGAATATCCTAGAACAAGATGGTCTGTGGATTACAGCCAAAGCAATTTTAGTTGCTCAATTTTCAAATATAAATGTCAAGTGTTTCAAGTGTCTGATTTGACAACATATAAAATGGACCCGCTCTCCACATAGCAAGCAAAGTTTTCAAGTTTGTGTGCACTTGCAATATTTAAGTTGATCATTACACTTGCACAGTTAAAAAATTGACGAGCACAATAAATATGAAGGCCTATAGAAAACCAAAATTAGTCAACAAATTTCAGTTTGATGTTGTTTAATATTTCATTTAGAGTCACTAAGAGCTCTCAACAGTTTATAAGATCTTACAATGATTTAACTCTAAACTATTTATTAACTTTTGTTTGACATAAGTAACAATTAGGACAAATTTCGAAAAATAATGAACGAGAACAATATTTAGTTATATTATGCATTAAAATTAGCTTTTAACTAGCACTAAGGCAAACAAGATGTATATTGCATAAAATCGATTTCTAAAGTGCAGGTAATTGATCAAAGTCTCACCTCCTACTCGTTACCGATCCTTAAGATTAACCCAAACATTTTACAAAAATTAAAAATTAACTCATGGTAAAAAAACAAATCGTAACACTAAAACGTCCCTCCATAACTAGACCTACATCAAATACTAGAAATGGGTCCGATTAACAAATTTTCGGTGTTATTGGGGAGGCACATAAAAAAAATTTGGATGAGGAACTCGTGGAGTTTGGAAAGCTCGCAGTGACTAACCAAATTTGATGGTTAAATGAGTTTCGTTGCTTAAAACGCATAGCTTTTTGTAGTTTACTCGAAATTCTAAAATTTTAATAAGACAATCCCGGGCTTTCCGAGATCCGACTATTATACTTAGGTACTGTCAAGTCGCATATGCAGAAAGAACTAAATATGGCATCGGAAAGAGCTAAACATGTCTTCACCAACGAAATACACTGAAATTATGATCTACTTAAGACAGATTTGATTGAATTTCAAAAACATATCGCAAATAATAATTATGTACATAATAATGCGATTTTGTATATGTAGTATAAAGAATAACCTTTAAACAGATTAGAATACACAACATTAATCAAAATTCAACTGATCGATCAATTGTAAATAAGACTTATATTATACACGCCTTTACCATACGAAGTAAAGAAATGTTTGGCTGTTGTAATGTTCTTTTCAAACATTTGGTTTGTTTTATAAGTCTATCTAACCGTATCTTGATTTGAATTTCAAATAACTCCCGATTCCGATCATTTTTCAATATGATTTTGGGGGCTATGTTTGATTCTAGATGGCTTTGATGTATATGCAACAATTTACGTTTCTAGAGATTATATTTTTTGAGTTATTAAGGATATAAAATAATTAAAATTTCGTTTTGACGTTTAATGTTATCTTGCTCGCTTGCTGTCAATAGGTTTATCTTGGGTAAAAAAACTGTTTAGTGAATGCGATTTAAAAATGCCAAGATAATATATTGTATAAAATTTTTACTTGTAAAATTAGCCATACCACAACCCGTAACAACTCGAACTATAGATTGTGAACAGATGCTACTTAGAGTAACTTATATCCATAAGAATAATGTTGAAATTTAAATGGGAAGGGTAGTTATAGGCCCTCAAAGTCTAAATATGAACCTACATACATCATAAGAGTGTGTTAAGTTTTGACATTTATTTATCGTAACCGTATTAAATTTTATCTTGGAGTGCATTTACAGAATGCAAATATTGTAAAAAGGCAAGATAAATTATCGTTTACACGTTTACAACTTATCTTACTGCTTAGAGAATTAGAGCACTGGTGAGGACTCAGCGACATTTATTGGTTTAGGTGATTTATCTTTTGGTTTAGCTGCTTGTTGTTGTTCCAGAGTTAGTTGTTTCTTAATGATTAACTGTTTTCTAGAAACCTCTTTTGAAGTTGATGGTAAAGATTCTGCCAATAAAAGAAGATTGCGAAAAAAATGAAAACGCGTATAAGCCGTTCGTAAGAGATATAATCGGTACAGAAATCACCGGTGTGAAGTTTCTAACGTTAATTAACGGTGTAGCTACACAAATTAACAAAAAAATGTAGCGTACGCAACAAATATTTTGCAGTGTATGCAACTTATCTATATTTAACATGTAAATAATTTATAAGAAAAACCACAAAAACTAATGAACAACAAATGAAAAATATACTGATTAGTATGTACAAATATTAAAGTTCAAAGTTTTACCATATACTAATGTTTACCAATTGCGGTTAAACACATAATTAACACTCCATATTAGAGTTTTCGCAATATAGCCACTAGTATTCCTAAATAGTAGACATTCGAGCCTATTCTAATTTGTATAGCCCGTACATATGAAAAGGGTTAGACTCCTCTGAAAAATTTTCATATATCGTTAAACCTATCGAGAAATTGATAACCTTTTGCTCTAGTTTAATTTTCGAACGCATAGAGGTAATATTCGAAAACGAGAAGTTCACATATAATGTTTTCCCTTTTTAATTTCGCACAGTTTAATACAAAGTTGTGTATAAGCCTGTTAACTCAAAGTAACTGACATCTAACGAAATATTTTAGAACTAGAGCAAAAGATGATCAATTTTTCAAAAAAACTATAGGTTTAATGTAATATGAAAATTTTTCAGAGGAGCCCAACCCTTTTTATATGTACGGGCTGTACAAATTTGAATAGGCTCGAATGTCTACTATTTGAGAAAACTAGTGGCTATATTGCGAAAACTATAGGATGGAGTGTTAATTATGTGTTTAACCTTAATTGGTAAGCATTAGTATATGATAAAACTTTGAACTTTAATATTTGTACATACTAATCAGTATATTTTTCATTTGTTTTTAATTCAAAATTATTTATTTAATGTTAGTTTTTGTGGTTTTTCTTATAAATTATTTACATGTTAAATATAGATGAGTTGCATACACTGCAAAATATTTGTTGCGTACGCTACACTTTTTTGTTAGTTTGTGTAGCTACACATTTATTAACGTTAGAAACTTCACACTGGTTAATTCGAATACCGTTTTCTTAAAGGGTTACCTGTATATCGATAAAATTTAAGAAGAAAATTATTTAGTACTATAACTGCTCAGTTTCTGAAGATACGCGGTCCCTACAAAAAATCGCCGTTCGTCATTTATAATCAATTAAAAATTTGATTTCAAACGAAACCAATCATATTTTCCAATAGTGATTTGAAATGTCATGCCGAACAAATAGAACGAATTGCATTAAATTTACGATTCGATCCGATCGTCGATAATTAGAATGAGATTAACGTCTTTAATTATTGAATTGAATAATGTGACTTTAAAATAATTAAATAAATCAACTAAAGTTATATTTTGAAGTAGAGCAAACATGACGAGTCGATATATTTTCTTGATTGCAAGCGTTTTAATTACGATTCATGTCGGTGCAGCAAAAAAATTACTTAAATACTTAAAAAAATTAATTTATTTTATTTTGTCACCGCAGGTTTATGGTCTGGTTTATGGAAAAAGTTTAAGACAGCAACAGGCAGAAAAATATTGTTTCTCGTGTGTAGAGGCAGTGGTTACGAAAAAAATAAATCAACTGTCGCTTGACATTACGAAACGCATTCAAGAGCTAATACCAGAAAGCGACGAAAGTAACCTGTTTCAACAAAAAATAGAAGAAAAAGAAGGAAAAGAAGGAGAAATAAAAAAAAACATTAGAAAAAATGATAGTAAATATTTCCTCTTCGGTAACCCCAATTTATGTTTCGGAATTCTGGGCAATGTAAATTGTCATAATGGTGGTATGCAAAACCAAAGACCATGCGGAATGGGCAATTGGAATTGTCATAATGGTGGTATGCAAAACAGAAGACCATGCGAAATGTTCTTCAGCTGCTATTAGTAAACTTAAAATTGTAATACTAACATAATATTTTACATTATTAACCCATGCTAAATAAAAGTCTAAAAAGTTCTCCTTACTTAATGTAAAAACAATTTGTAAAAATAAAACGAAACAAAACCTTTAAACTAGTTAAAAGAACTTTGTCATACGTAAAAATCGCGTAAATCAACAAATCATCATTATATTCTTTTTCTTATTGTTGACAAGTAACATTTACTTAGACAATGTAAAATAATTGTTTTAACAAAAATTTACACTTGACTAGTAAAGGTGGCAAGTTGGTGTGTTAATTTTACATCGGCGATGTTTAACAATAATTATTACATTTTGAATATAATTCGCTAGGTCAATTTATATTTAATTCATTTAAATTCATGAAGTATGAAACATTATTTTCGTAGTTTGATAACTACATAATTTGGTTTTGAAAAGGTGAGACATCACCTCGATATGAGAACAAACATTTTGTTATCATCGAAAAGAACCCATCTATGACCCCCTGTCGGTATGCAAAACTCATGGGCCGACCCATCTTCCATACCAGTATAGGCTGGCATGGATCTATGCAATGTGCAGATGGTGATAAAAATTGGATCTATAGCCGTACGTCTTCCGTTTGGCAGATGCGAAAAGTAAGACGGAAAAATAAACCGCGAAAGAGCTAGAAGTGCTTCGGCCCCAGAAACAGATGGCATGGAGTAAAAAAAATCCTAAAGAACTATTATTTTATGGTGTGTATTTTACTTTGCTATAGGTAAAATTAACATATACCTAAGAATTGAAAAATATTTGTTTAATATTATTTCTACTTAGCAAATTGTAAATTTGACTTAAATTAAAGTTAATTCAACATTTACAACTATTTTCATTTTACGTATTTTATATTTTCATTTTATTTCATCCAATAAGTTGTGAAGTTACACGGTAAGGTCATCCCGGAAAATGATTATAGTTAAGTATGGCAACACCATTATATATTCAAGAAATTATAATGAAACTATAACTATCACGATATAAAAATATAACGATAATAAGAAAAATTATTCTGAAAAATAATACACGAAACGGCGGCCATTATAAATAAAAACCAATTTTGCACAGCCAGGTGTTTCTTACGCAAGTATTCTAAAAGGTAACAAACCGAAACCAAAAGTTCATGTTAATGAGGAGGAACTAAACATTCATACCATGGTAAATAAATTAACCGAGACCATTCAAAGTTGTTACGAATTTTGTTCGCCCCAAGATCAGGCACGGTGGTCATCCCCTAGTTTATATTATGTTACCTATATTGAAATGTACTAGCGAAAAGTATTTGTTTTTTTTGTTAAAACCTATAAAAAGGTAATTGAATCAACACGCGTGGGGTCGAGTTTGAAGTTCTGAATAGTTCACATAAAAAAATTCTTAAATATTGAATTGCCTAAATTAAGTAAAATCTAACTTGAAATTATTTTTATAAATTAAATGTTAACTAGTTTACGATTCGATCTAAAACTAAATAAATTCTAAGCAAAATATAGACGAAATTTATTAACTATATAACTTATATTAAGAAATTTTAAATTCGTCTGTATTACTTTAACAATTTTCGGCTTTTTTATAGACAAATATTATTTTCTATGACATTCACAATGTTTGAGACCTTTCGGGCCACCAAAAAAAGAGGTCATTTACTTACAATATCTCTACCATAAAGTAGAAAATTCATTCACCCCCCATTTTTAACCCCAAGGGTACTTGTGTGTTCAAAGCCACACAACCCTTTACAAAAATGTGAACTTCCTCAAGTTTCCTCTTGGCAGTTTGGTTTCGTACTGATAAAAATTGGTCTACTCATCAGGTTGCAACGACCAAACTACAAAAATTTACCTCTTGCTTCACACCAATAGTATGAAACAAGAACACGTCGATTTAGCGAATTATACCACTAAATCAGAAAACTTTTGGAACTTCTCATTTTTATATGTGTGTATTAAGCCCACACTAATATAAATTAAGAAATTTTAAATTCGTCTGTATTACTTTAACAATTTTCGGCTTTTTTATAGACAAATATTATTTTCTATGACATTCACAATGTTTGAGACCTTTCGGGCCACCAAAAAAACTTGGGGTTAAAAATGGGGGGTGAATGAATTTTCTACTTTATGGTAGAGATATTGTAAGTAAATGACCTCTTTTTTTGGTGGCCCGAAAGGTCTCAAACATTGTGAATGTCATAGAAAATAATATTTGTCTATAAAAAAGCCGAAAATTGTTAAAGTAATACAGACGAATTTAAAATTTCTTAATTTATATTAGTGTGGGCTTAATACACACATATAAAAATGAGAAGTTCCAAAAGTTTTCTGATTTAGTGGTATAATTCGCTAAATCGACGTGTTCTTGTTTCATACTATTGGTGTGAAGCAAGAGGTAAATTTTTGTAGTTTGGTCGTTGCAACCTGATGAGTAGACCAATTTTTATCAGTACGAAACCAAACTGCCAAGAGGAAACTTGAGGAAGTTCACATTTTTGTAAAGGGTTGTGTGGCTTTGAACACACAAGTACCCTTGGGGTTAAAAATGGGGGGTGAATGAATTTTCTACTTTATGGTAGAGATATTGTAAGTAAATGACCTCTTTTTTTGGTGGCCCGAAAGGTCTCAAACATTGTGAATGTCATAGAAAATAATATTTGTCTATAAAAAAGCCGAAAATTGTTAATATAACTTATATTATTACAATAACATTTTAATAATTTTGTGTATCGACTGATATCAACAGTAATAATAATTCACCTAATAAAATATATATAACATAACTATTAAATAATTCAACGATAATAATTCATATAAAATACTAATAATAAATTCTTTATAAAAAAAAAAATTACTAACTAAAAGTCCAATAAAATGCATGTGATATAAAAAGCTACAATTATGAATGGAATGATAAAATTCCAAAATCGATAGTGCGTTCTAAAAACTCACAAATTCTATAAGTGGGTTTAGAATTTATAAAAACGTTCATGAAAAATAGCGAACTTTTAGTGTTATAGTGTTTTAAAGTACACGTGAAAAAAAAACTGTTACAAAAGAAAAGAAAGTTCGTACTTATAAATATTTCAATATTAAGTGTTAAGTGTAAATTCCGTGCTGGCCTAAATCAAGGCATTGTACTAATTGCATGTCACATTGAATGAATTAGTAGTATCATAAATTATATTCGGAATTTTTCATTCATTATTGTGTCATAACAAATGCTTATGTGGATAAGGACAGTAGATACAAAAATTATTCGTACCCCTAAAAGCACGAGTGAATAACAAAATAAGTGATCACAAACTGTTAGTGAAATTTATACGTGCACAAACATTACAAAGCATATGCGCAAAAGGTTAAATGGATTAAGTAAACGCATTAACGGTGTATTAAAATCATCTCCATCATGGCTTCCATACACCGTACGGCATAACGTATGGTAAACCATAACTCAACCAATATGGACGACAAATTGGATTAATAAAATCGTCAAACTACAAACCGTTAAGTTATTTAAAATTTTATTTAATAATACTTTTTTTTAATTACTATAAATATTTAAAACTAATCCCTAAATAATTTCATAAATCGCCTAATCTTTAATAATTATTCATAAATTTTGTTTTTGCATAACAAATTACTTCCAATTTTTAATATTTTTTTTTTTTGATTTTTTTTCTTGGTTTGGCGAATATTATTGTTATTTTGATAATATTCCAGCGGTTAGAAATAATTTGTTATGATTTAGAATTACCTATAATTACTAACATTAACTAATCCTTAATAGATTTAAGAAAAGTTTTTCCTCTCCATTTTGAATTTCTTAAATAAAACTTATTTATAATGATTTATTCAGAACATACAAGTAATACTAGTTTTTTGCTTTAATTCACCTTATCGGTTGCTCGTTTTTGCGATGTATTTTCTTTGTCAAGTGATTTAGTTGTCGAAGATGGAGTGATTTAAGTGAAAGTGAGGAGGTGACCGTGACAGGATAGGTGAGTTCTCGTGGTAAGTATGACTGTCTGAGCTAGTGGTATAGCGATCCAACTCTTGGTTATAATAAATATATAATTCCATCTGGTGGCAATTCCAGAATTAGGCAAGCTTCTCCCTCCAAAATCCCACGCCCAAACTGCTGAGCCATAGCCGCGCTTCAAGAGTCCACCAAGGAAGCCTCTGCCTGATTAACGTTTTTTTTTCTGTTTTCGATCTGGGCTTCTAGTTCCACAATAGAAGTATCTATTGGTTGTGACCACATGCCTGTCCGTTAGATCGTTACAAAGTTTCATGATGATGATGGAAAGACAAATGAGCATGATGATGCAAAATATGAATACGCTTATGCAAATTATAGTCAAAAATCAAAAATGACATTTCTAAAAATAGCTATTTGGAATGCGAACGGGCTCTCGCAACATAAAGCTGAGGTACAAACCTTTCTTATCAAACAAAATATAGACATCATGTTAATATCTGAAACACACTTCACAAAACAAAATTTTTTTAATATTACCGGCTATTCTGTTTATGACACCAAACATCCGGATGGAAAAGCACACGGCGGCACTGCAGTCTTAATAAAAAGAAGATTAAAGCACTACGAGCTCCAGAAATATGCTAAAGATCACATTCAAGCTACAACTATCAGTTTGGAAGAATGGTCTGAGAAATTTTTAATATCAGCTGTCTTCTGGCCACCGAAACACGCAATTAAAAAACAATAATTTATCGATTACTTCAATCAGTTGGGAATAAAATTTCTAGCAGGGGGTGATTACAACGCTAAACATGTGCAATGGGGTTCGAGGTTGACGTCACCCAAGAGCAAGCAACTTTACGAAGCAATAAATGAGAAAAACCTAGATTATTTATCATCTGGACACCCCACATATTGGCCTACAGATAGAATGAAAATTCCTGATTTAATAGATTTCTGTGTAATACGAGGAATAGCACGCAACAATGCTCAAGTCGTTGACTGTTATAATTTATCATCAGATCACTCACCAATAATAGTAACACTAAGTACCCAAGCATTAAAAACTGAACCACCCCAACGTTTAACAAACAAACTAACGAAATGGGTTCTCTACAGAAACATAGTAAATGTGAATTGTCATCTCAATGTTCCACTTCGCACACCAGAAGACATTGATGCCGCGATAGAAAACTTAAGTCAAATAATGGAAGTGGCTGCAAAAAAAGCTACTCCGGTGAACAAAAATTCCGAAAATAATACAAGGCTTTCAAGTAACATTCAAAAGTTATTGGCAATTCGGCGGCTGTGGCAGCTTCACCGATCTCCTTTGCATAAATGGAAATTAAATAGAGCTATTAAAGCTCTGAGAGAAGCAATTCGGGAAGAACAAAATTTAGGAATACAGAATTACCTAAGTGAGCTCACAGCAACAGAAAAAACCGATTACTCACAGTGGAAGGCAGCAAGAAATTTAAAAAGGCCAGAGATATCGAACCCACCGATAAGGAAACCAGATGGTCACTGGGCCAGAAGTGACTTAGAAAAGGCCATCGCTTTCTCTAACCATCTACAAAAAGTGTTCACCCCAAACGAACAAAAAAAACGGTTTCGTACTACCACAGTTTACGAGGGACGAGTCGAACCCAAACCCAGTAAAATTTAAATGGAAATGCGTCAAAACGGTTATCAAAAACAGTATAAATCCTAAGAAATGATCAAAGAATTACCAGATAGATGCATAAAATATATAACATATATTTTTAACGCGATTATGAGATGTGGATACTTTCCCCAAAAATGGAAAATATCACAAATTATCATGATTCGTAAGCCAGGTAAAGACGAAACCCAAGTCTCGTCGTACAGGCCAATAAGTCTACTTCCGATAATGTCAAAGCTTTTTGAAAAGATGCTACTACAACAACTAATACCTATACTATCTGAAGGTCGCATTATACCAGATCACCAATTTGGATTTAGAGAGCAACACGGTACAATAGAACAGGTGCACAGAATTGTAAATGCAATTAAACTTTCCTTAGAAGAAAAGAAATATTGCTCGGCAGTTTTCTTGGATATTGCGCAAGCTTTCGACAAAGTATGGCATGAAGGATTAATTTACAAAATTAAAACTCTTCTGCCTAGCCAATTTCATTCAATTCTTGAAAACTACTTAGCCCAAAGGATGTTCCAGGTGAAACAAAATACGGCCACTACTGATCTAGCCGAGATAAAGGCAGGAGTACCGCAAGGTAGTGTATTGGGACCTGTGCTATACATGCTATTCACAGCTGACTTACCAATAACTGAAAAAATTGTCACTTCAACTTTTGCTGATGACACAGCTTTATTATTTTCGCACAAAAATCCTCAAACAGCATCGAGAGAATTACAAGCACATCTGCACAAAATAGAAGATTGGTTAAAAACTTGGCGGATAAGGACGAATGAATGTAAATCAACTCATGTAACATTCACATTAAATAAACGTAGATGTTCAGGAGTAAAATTAAACAATATCACAATTCCTCAACAAACAAACGTCAAATATCTCGGTCTTCATCTCGATAGAAGATTGACATAGAAAAAGCACATTGAAACAAAACGCAATCAATTAAAAATAAAATTTTCTAAAATGTACTGGATAATCGGTAGAAAATCGAAACTCTCTCTAGACTGCCAGGTTCTACTATACAAAGCGATCCTAATCCCCATATGGACATATGGTATCCAACTATGGGGCTCAACTAGTGCATCAAATATAGATATTGTACAAAGAACGCAAGCGAAGATACTTCGTAGCATTACAAATGCCCCTTGGTATATTCGAAACAGCAACATCCATAGAGATTTAGGAATCAAAACTGTTAAAGAGACAATTAAATCATGCAATCTAAAGTACCAACTGAAACTGGAATCACACCCTAACGAATTAGCTAGAGAACTAGTAAGGCAACCGAAATACAGACGGCTGCGCAGGGCAGATCCTCTAGAGTTAATTAACTGAGAAATATAATCTAATAATTACGTGCATGATGAGCTAACACACTTGTAACGATGAATTAGTAAGCAACCAAATTTTGTTTGAGCGTTAGTGTATGCATTTTGCTACACTAATTATTGTGTTATCGTTATTAATTGCCCCACGTATATAACTTTTGTATAATTTTTTTTCTCTCATTTCATTTATTTTCGGTTATCAGAATTATTATAATTGTGTTTAATTTTTCTTTATGCTATCGCGAATAATTCCTGAATTTATTTAACTTCTAACGCACCAACTATTCAAATCACTTTTATCTTAATCTAAAATATTTTATTAGTTTATGTATAAGTATTAGTTTATTACTTTGGATTTATTTTGTCAATTATCATTATTGAAGATGGACATTGAACATCTAGAATTTGACGAATTCGAACTTGAATGTCAAGTACGAAATATCTATGGAAATTCAGATAGTGAAAAACTTCTCAACCTTAAGGAACGAGTAGAGTTAGAGAAGGAACATTCGTGTCTTGTTCCTAATAGACCTCATGAGGCTGCTAAAAAGAATCCGAAACGCGAAGTTGCTAAACTTTCAGCAAAAGTAAGGGATCTCTTTGAATTAATTCAAACGGCCGTTAACAGTGATGTCAGAAATGATTTACCTAAATTTAACTCTCGATTGTTACATGTCCTAGCTCGTTTAACAAGGTTAAGTAAATCGAAAGCAGTAGCGACAGAAATTGTTGAACCGATTAATATAACAAATCAATTGATAAATTTTATAGAAGCGGTTAGTACTACAAAGAACCCTTTAAATGAAAGTATAGGTAAATTAGAACAAATCGTTCTTATAGAGGATGCTGACGATACCACAAGTGACTCAGATGTAGAAACTGACAAAAACAAAGAATCTGAATCACAATTGGCTATTGATAAGAATATCGCTGTTGAAAATGTACCGTTGTAGCCACCTTTGGTTCCGGTTTCCCAGGCTGAATTGGTCTAGGGTACTGCTCGTCGTTAGGCGGGTTCGTCTCCGAAACCATTTAGGGTACTCTAGTATTCCCGTAGCTAAGGCGGTACATGTACTTATATTATTGCCTGGATCCAAAAATAACACTAATATTCCGCACGCGGTTTCACTTACACTCTGTCACCAACACTTATAAAACCGACCAAAATTAAACGGTCATGTCGCCAGACCTTGGATTAAATTAATTGGTTGAAAAGGTGTATATACAAAAAAGTACGGTGTACTATAGGAATATATATCCAATTACAACAATGAGTACAAGCTGCCTAAAATATATATCTATCCCCAAGAAAATAAAAAAAACCCAAAATATTGACAAAAAGGAAAATAAAACTCACGGATGAACTGACCATGAAATTTGTGAATTCAAAAAAAACTTCCAAGGCACAATATTACAATAATAGGTATATAAGTATAGTATAGAAAATAAGATGGCAATTTTATAAACTACATATACTTAACAAAATGTCATTGCCCAATGCTGCTCCTCTTCTGGTCATATGTCGCGCTCGTTCCCAACCGTTGTTTTGTAGATTATCGTTCGCTCACCTTAATAGTTTTGAGGTTGATTTACGCCCGTATCGTACGGTATCGAGTGTACGTGGATAATTGGTCTCCGTGTTGATCCAGGACGTAGCATAACGAATTTTCACTATGCAAACTATTTGAGTTTAGTTTATTTTGTGTATCCTTATTACACTGCTTGGTATAAACCAACTGTTATTATCATAAACTTAATGCGAGGCTCGTTACATATTTCTTAAATACGGCCCCTTATTTAACTCACTATCCGATTTACAGATTTATTTCGATCGGTTTTTACTAATGGATTTTACAATAAACAGTTCATCCGATTATTTTCTACTTTACTTTGCTAATTATTTTACACTAGTTACAAAAAAAAACAATCTTTTTTTTTTGTTGTATTTTAACTTAGTTTTTGTTCTTTCGGGTACTTAAGAAATTTTTATTTTTTTTTTCTTACACCCAAATTAATATTTTTGCTTATTATTTATCTTTTGGTAGAATATATATCACTACTGGCACAAGGCTTTTTCGATCGACCAGAGGATTCAAAACTCAAAAATTTACTGACTTACTCAAACACGCCACACCTTTTTTCCCAACCAAAATTTTTGGTCCAAAATATATAATCCGGTTTTATCGATTTTTGCTGTTTTTCAGTAAAATCTATGTACAAGAATTATCATGTGATCGCATTAAAAAATATAACAACAGGGTGTCCCATGAATAAATCGTTACACCGTCTCCGAAACTATTAGACTCTGCGGTTCCTGGATCTTCAAAAATGGCTCAACAGATGAACTCAACTGCTCATTTTGAACATCAGGTAGAAAATAATACAGCTGATAAAAATATTCCAAAAATGCCAGAACAAAATATCAATCAATACGGCAGTTTCCCTCCACACATGCCTATCTATAATCATCCTCCTCATTTTGAACAGCAGTTAGGAAATAATGCGGCTCATAAAAATATCCCAAAAATGCCTGAACAAAACGTCTATCAATACGGCAGTTTCCCTTCAAACATGCCTATTTATAATTATCCTCCGCCACCGATATACTCAAATAGTATAAATCGGTCTCTTTCGAAATGGGACATTAAATTTGACGGAACTCCTACATGCATACATGTCAAAAGATTCCTGGTAAGGGTTGATCACTTGGCAAAATCAGAAAATATTTCTGAATCTCGGCTAGTCAATGAACTACACTATATTCTTCGCGGTACCGCAGTGGAATGGTACTGGACGATTATAGAACGCAACAAGGAAATTTCTTGGCCTGAACTAAAATCAGAATTTAAAAAGCGTTTTCAAGATCGTCGATCTGATTTCGATATTCGATATCAGATTGAGTCTAGGAAACAAAGACCAAAAGAACCTTTCTATGAGTTCTACACTGGTATTTTATCTTTATCTCTGCAACTAGAATCTCCATTGACCGAATGCGAAATGATTCGAATATTGAGACATAACATGCGCCCGGGATTGCAGGACCGGTTGACCGAAGTTAAATTTACAAACGCAGACGAGTTGGTTCGCAGGTGTGTTGCACACGAAGATACGTGGAATCGAACTGGTTTCGTTCCTGAACTATTGTGTCAAACAAAACGCTACGTAAATGTAAGCGAAATAGCAACCGACGAAGCTCATACTCCATCGGGATCTTTCGAGGAAGACTGCGTAGCTGCACTTCATTTAAAACCTGCTGTTCGTTTTAATAAACCTACGTCCGATTGTAAAATTTCGACACCACCGCTCAAAAACTGCTGTTGGAATTGCTTGCAACCACAACATTTCTATCATGATTGTCCTATGCCAATTTACGAAAGGTTCTGTTTTGGGTGTGGTACGAAGGGATATATCAAACCAGATTGTCCTCATTGTCGCCAACGTGCGGGAACCGCGCAATTGGGGTTTCAAAGAACGCATTCGCCGCCCCCCCGTACGAACAAAATTTTAGTCGACTCCGTATGCAACACGGATCCGGAATTTTACGAGCTACTACGTCATTCGAAACAAAGTCAATAAATCATCCGTCCCACACTATGAAATCGAATTCAGAACCAATTATGCCTATACCAATAGCTTGTAAGCCCAAATTAGTAACCCGAGTTTATAATTATTGGAGTCAGAAAAAAACAATGCAAAAGAAGATTAATGAATCTATAATAACTAACGGTCTCGATGGCAGGCCGTATGCTGAAATAAAAATTTTTGGCAAGACATTTACTGGATTACTAGACAGCGGTGCCAGCGTCTCTTTGTTTGGCAAAGGATGCGAAACTCTGCTTAATGATCCCAATATTAAACTTCACTCGTTTCCGTCCTCCGTGAAAACCGCTAGTGGCCACGTTGAGTCAATAATCGGATACGTAAAGGTTCCCGTCTGTATGGCAGATAAAACTGGTCTCGTCACATTTTTTCTCGCTCCTAATTTAACTCAACAGCTATATCTTGGAGTAGATTTTTGGAAAGTTTTTGGCTTAAAAATTTATTTTTCTCCAAACATTATGATCAACATCCTAATAATCCCTTGTTTGTCCGCAAGATTGATTCTTTAAAAGTAGCTGTTGAAGAACTGTCGAGTGAAAATGTAATACCCAATGATGCTTCATCACAACATACTCTGACCGAATCACAAAAGCGTACGTTGGAACAAGTAATCAAGAAATTTCCATCCTCTTCCTTATTGGGGTTGGGAAGGACTTCTTTACTGTCACACGTGATTGATGTTGGAGATGCTAAGCCTGTGAAGCAGAGGCATTATCCGGTATCGCCGGCAGTAGAAGCAGAAATGTACAAGGAATTAGACCGTATGCTGTCATTAGGTGTGATTGAGGAGAGTGTTAGCTCGTGGTGTTCACCGATTGCTGTTGTGCGGAAACCGAATGGCACGGTTCGCTTGTGTCTTGATGCACGGAAAGTCAATGAGGTAACAGTGAAGGATGCCTATCCCTTGCCTCTCATCGACGGATTGCTGGGGCGTCTTGATAAAACCAAGTTCATTTCGAGTCTGGATTTGAAAGACACCTTCTGGCAAATCCCGCTCGATGAGGGGTCGAGGGATAAGACAGTTTTTGCTGTACCTGGACGGCCGCTGTATCATTTCACAGCCATGCCATTCGGTCTCTGCAACGCACCACAAACCATGTGTCGGTTGATGCATCGCGTGATACCTCACGAGCTACACTCTCAAATCTTCGTCTACCTGGATGATATATTGATCACTAGCGCTACTTTTGAGGAACATATCCAGCTTTTAAACACTGTTGCTGATCTGCTAAGGCGCGCTAACTTGACAATTAATGTCACTAAAAGTCACTTCTTTCTTAAAGAAGTTAAATACCTTGGGCATATTATTGGTGATAGTGTGTTGAAAGTGGACCCTTCTAAAGTTGCTGCAATTAAAGAATACCCTCGTCCAAAAACGGTTCGACAAGTGCGCAGATTTTTAGGTGTCACAGGCTGGTACCGACGCTTTATAGCTCGATACGCGGAAATGGTTGAGCCACTCACAAACCTCCTCAAGAAAAACAAAAAGTTTGTTTGGTCCGCTGAAACCGAAAAGTCGTTCGAGTCCCTAGAATCAGCGTTATGCACATCCCCAGTTCTTTGCAACACTGATTACTCACGACCATTTTTTATACAGTGTGACGCCTCAACAACGGGGGTTGGTAGCGTCTTATTCCAGAAGTCCTCCAGCGGCGAAGAGCGTCCCGTTGCTTACTTTCAAGAAACTAAGAAACTCAATGCGGCACAGCGCAATTATGGCATTACTGAGCTGGAATGCCTTGCTGCCGTATTGAGTGTCAAGAAATTTAGGCAATACGTAGAAGGATATCCTTTTACCATTATCACCGATCACGCAAGTTTGAAGTGGTTAATGGGCCAGAGGGATCTTTCTGGACGCCTCGCTCGCTGGAGTCTTCAGTTACAGGGGTTCAACTTCACTATCGAGTATAGGAAAGGTAAGGAAAATTGTGTACCAGATGCCCTTTATCGGCTGCACTGTGATGCATTAAACTCTGATGGCATAACGTGTTCTCCTTTACACATCGATCTTAATGATGCACAGTTCAATAATCCTGATTATATAGTGCTCCTTCAAACTATTTCAAATAATCCAAATTCATCCTCTAATTTAAAAATCGTTGATAATCGGATTTATTATCGTTCTAAAAACTCCTCAGGAGATGCACATTTGACATCTGATCTGCCGTTGTGGAAATTGTATATTCCAAAAACCTTAACTCGAACTCTAATTGAGGCAGCTCATTGTCCGCCTTTCGCATCGCACTTTGGCATTCAGAAAACTGTCGAGAACTTGCAACGGCTGTACTACTGGCCAAATATGAAACTCGATGTACATGAATTTATTCTGGCTTGCGAAACTTGTAAGCAATGCAAAGCAACCAATATAGCTCTACAACCTCCTATGGGTAATTTACGAAATACAAAGAACTTGGCAGAAGCTATACGTTGACTTTTTGGGACCGTACCCTCGTTCTAAAAATGGTCATTGTTACATTTTTATAGTTATGGACCATTTATCACGATTTGTTATGTTGGAACCAATGCGCGATGCCACTGCAAATAATGCTTGCAAATTTCTCGAAAATCGAATTTTTTCTGTGTTCTCTGTTCCACAAATGTTGCTAAGCGATAACGGAAAACAATTCAAATCTAAATGTTTTGCTGATTTAATGGGAAAATATGGTATACGACACATATTTACTCCTAAGTATCATCCACAGCCCAATGCTTGTGAACGAGTAAACCGTTCTGTTATCGCGGGAATTAGAGCTTATGTCAACGAAATACACAATGACTGGGACAAGCATTTACACTCAATTGGTGCCGCCATTCGAAACGCGATACATGATACCACCAAAGAATCTCCCCACTATGTTATGTTCGGTAAGCATTATGTAGGTCATGGTGCAGATTACGATCTTCTAAGGAAACTGAGTGAACTAGGTGATATTGGTTTGAATTTGACAAATGCTGAACGGCACACGAAATTACAAACCAACCTCTTGGAGCGGATGAAAAAAGCGCAAGAGCAATCTTCGCGCACGTATAACCTTAGAAGCCGAACTCGATAGCTAAATATCGGTCAACAAGTGTTCGTTAGAAATTTTGTCCAAAGTAATGCGCTCAATAAAATCTCTGCGAAATTTTGCTCAAAATTTAGGAAAGGTATTATACATAAACGTATTGGCAATGTTGCGTACGAAATCCATGATGAGAACGGGAAAAGCCTTGGAGTATACCATGCCAAAGACATTCGCCAATAACCAAGTACAGTTTAAATCTCTGCGACATATAATTGTAAGATAACGTATGTTTGTTTAGTAATAAAACTAATAACTATTCATGTTGATTAATAATTATAATAAAACCAAAAAAATAGTTTTTATTGTTTCTAATAATTTTATACAAATTTCAATTGAATTTTTTTTTTGTTTTGTGCCCGGCTTGTTGAAACTATCTCACGGGTGTGGGTCGTCCCCACGATTTGTAACGATGAATTAGTTGCAAGGTTTGACTTCCCTGAATTCCTCGTTACAAGGTTTTCCTTTCCTGAATGTACGGTTTCCCAAATATATATACAAACACAATTATATAAATCACGGGAAATGATTGAGAGAAACAAAGGTTGTAAAGGGGAATGCTAAATGAATTGTCTCGTTCTATTAATTATTGAGTGGGGCGATCTATTGTAGCAGTTTTTCTATAAAAGGCGAAACAAATTTGGATGCGGGGTAGTAAAAATTTTTGATTCGTTTTTTGGAGATCATGTTTAAAAGTTGCAATATATACTTTTACATGGCATATTTTTTTTAGTAATTTATGCATAAATTTTGCATAATTATATATATTTATTGTGAACGTCGCGAATTGTGACTTTAATTATTCTTGTGAACATAATTGTTTTTTTTTAGTACAAATGGTAGATGTGTAAAATCTTAAATTATGTAAAGTGACTTTATTCATTAAGAAATATTTGTATCTACCTAAATAAAAATAAAAAAAAAGCTCATATCTAAAACAATGCGTTATAATTCAAGTGTCTATATCGTGGCGTACAAGAAAAGTGACAAACGAAAATTGTCTTAATATACGGATATTAATAATGCAACGATGTATTGTGATACGCAAAAAAAAATAAAAATAAAATCCGGTACATAATTTGGATTACCGAAATGCATTATAAATAAAAACGATGTGTGTGAGTACGATCGCTGACGTATACACACAATTTATAAAGTTGATAATAATTTATTTGTGATAATACTCCGAATAATAAACCAAATCCAAATAAAACCGAATAACCAATAAATATAATAAAAAGAAAAACATAAACAGAGATTAAGTGTGTGAAAATTATAATTTAAGTGAAAACAAACTTATTAGTGGACTATTAGTGCAAGTGCAAATAAAAACCGGTATAAAAATATATAAAAAAAAAAAAAAACTATAATTCTACGGTTAATAAATAATGTGATTCATGCCACACCTCGAAAATAACGGCCGCGGCCATGAACTATTGTAACCGTTTTTTTTTTCTTACTTTAATTTTAATATAATACAAATTTTCCTTTTTTTTACATTTATATAAATTTATATTAGCATTAATCTAATTTTTTTTTCTTTAATCTATAAGTTGGTAATAAATAGTTGATATTTCGTTATCGTTCTTAAGTATTGATTTTGAATGTTACTGTTTTATTGCGGAACGGAACCGAAATGTTAACTACCTACATATTATAATTACGTCAATCATTAAAAATAAGAACTAGTTTAGAAACCAAAAATTTATTATTTTACGCATATTTCGTATCTTGTCGGTAGTAAGAGAAAATTTCTTAAATTCAATTTTTTTACGTTTAAAAAAAAAAAAAATATAAATATGTTTACAATGATCTTTAAATAGTTTGCCTTTTTCTTAGTGATATTATTATTTAATTATCGGGTTTCACCAAATTCGCTTTGTTTCCGCCATGTTAAGTAATTGCTTTTCAGACATGAGAAGCTAAAAGTTATTGTGTTCGGATGAGGTGGTAAGTTTTCAATCACATGATTTGGTAAGTTGAGCTAAGCCTTGTTTCCTATCCCCACCACATTTTGTTTTTCCTTTTAAAGTATTTTTTTTTTATTCCTTTTCCTGCGGTCTATCATGATCCATTCAAGTTTCGGGAAACCCCACGCCAATCCCCTGAGCTCTAGCCGGCCTTTGATGACCGCCCCGAAACCTCTGTTTAGATAAATTCTGCTAACGGACCAATAATTTCGTTGGTCCCGTTACACACTAAAATTAAGTAAATAATAATAATTTAATAATAATAATGCATAATGATATTAAGTATTAACATAGGTTAAGGCTTAATCTAAAATAAAATATAGTTTTTAAGAATTTCACACTTCTTGTTAGTTTCGTATAAAGAAAGATTCAAGAATAAAGCCTTTGGCAATAGTTACAAAAAAAAAAATATTGCATTTGCCTCAAAATTACTTCTCTGGTCTAAGGAAGACTGACCAGTTGTATTGTGGGTCTCTGGTGGACTTATGTTTTGCTGCGTAACGTTGTTGTTTGAATTAGTAGCAGCACTTTTACTGTAAGATGTATAAATGGCATTGTTTATACGGGTGGCTAGTTGAATGCTTGTAAATGATTTGTTACTATTGTCGAGAGTATGGTTTATTTGAGTTGAAGTAGATGGTGTTGAAATCGCCGAATTTTTGTTGGATTGCAAAACTGTAAGCCTTTTCTCATAAGGAGTATAAACAACTTGGCTTTTCCGAATTGGTAGTTGTTTGTTGGTTGGTGATTTGTTCCTGTTGTCTAGTGTATCACTAATTTGGGTTGATGTAGCTGGTTCCATTGTTCTATTGATTTTTAAAAATTCTTTATAATTACTTTCGGAATCAAATCTAAATTCTTCCACGCTATTTTCTTCTTCTGAGAAATTCATTTCTATAATAAATAAATATGTAGTGAGAAAAAGATTTAATAATAAATAATTGAAAATATAAATTTGAAAAAGAAAATTAGAAGATTTTTATTTATTTATTATGTGTCAAAATCTAAATGTTTACTTAGTAATGTCAAGAGAAATTTCATTTAATTGTCAGGGTTGTCCGAATATTATTGAGCAAAATAGATCCATCTATTGGCAAAATTAAAGGTTGAAAGGTACCAACCTAAAGATAATTAATAATTTTTAAAATATGAAGTAGCTTGTATTAAACAAAATTTTCTGTATAAAAAGAAAATTTTCTTTTTAGAGAGGATTAGTATTTGAGTGATATTCATATTGTATTTCTGTTAAAAAATCAGTTAACATATTTTTTGTGAATATAATATTGTAAAAGAACAATTTGTGCATTAAATAATTTTTATTGCTAACGCAATAAGTTGTTCTAAAGAACGAGTAATTTGGATTATAAGCTGAATCAAGGCAATTATTTAATTTGTGTGTGTGATGTGTTGAGAGTAGTTCTTGGGAAGGACTCCCCAAGATTGATTAAGCAGTCTAAACTGGTGACCCCGACGTGATCCGGAAGTTAAATTTATAGACGCAATCCGGAATTTATTATATGAGATCCATTGTTTTTGATCCATTAAAATTTGACCAACCCACATCACAATATATATATGTATCAGCAGCACAGCTGGTTTAAATGAAAGAATGTGGAATAAGGTGTAAATCGGTATAGGTTATAGAGGCATAGCAGATTTTCACAGCCAGGTTTCCAATAAGCGGAATTAGTAAACAGCGGTACCACAGGATATAATTTACGACTCATGAGAAGCCAGTTTCTATCGACCTACATTTGAATCTTGTTTTAAAAAAATTGTAAGTACCCACCAATTTTTAATTTTTGCCAAAAAAAAAAAAAAAATAATAAAATTTTTTTTTTTAATAAAGAATATATTATCTATTTTGTTCAATATACGTAGTATTTATTTGTCCTATATTTTTCTTGGCAATTTTCACCTTGTTTTCTTTTGGGATTTCTCTTGTCATTACAATTGTTAAACCTTTCGATTTTATTTTTTTTTCATTGTTAGAGCGTTTCTTATATATATTAAAAATGTTTTTTGCATCGTGTAGTGTTTTCTTGTTGTCATTTATATTTTTAAATATTTGTTATTTAGCTCGCAAATTTAAAGTGATAGAGGCAATTCCGATTCTCAATCCGGAAATTGAAGAATCGTCTTCATCACTTTTGTTGGAGAATCGTAATTCTTCCATGGAAAATAATAACGAGCAATTTATTACGGTAACTAACGATCAGTTACAATTAATGATCGAATCGCGTGTTAGGGATATGTTATCGAATTTGGCGTCAGATACTAACGTATCTTATGTAGACGATACATATCACGTAGCAAACACTCCTAATACAGACGCTAGACCAATTACTGAATATAATACCACGCAAGTTGCTCATATAGCTTTTAAAGCGCCGCAACCATTATATTCGCAAAACCCGGAAACATGGTTTGCCATTTTAGAGCAACAATTTAATATAGCATCAATTAAGACGGAAAAAACTATGTATGCTCACGCTGTAAGTGCTCTCAACGCACGATTACACAATCAATTCGCACATTTAATCACTCGCGACAAAGGTATTAAACCGTATTCATTTTTTAAGCAGGAAGTGATTCGTGTTTTAGGTGAATCTGAGAAAACAAAACTGAATAAATTATTACATGGATTGTCATTAGGAGACAAAAAACCATCTCAATTATTGGAGGAGTTTCAAGTGAATGCTATCGGATTTTCAGCTATGTCCATCAAACAATTGTGGATGCAAAGATTACCACCACAAATACAATTAGTGCTAACACCATTTGAACATGATGTTGATATCAATGTTCTTGCTAAACGAGCAGATGATCTGTTAGAAACTTTATCCAGCTCTAATACACAAATCGCATCAGCATCAATTAAATCCAGTACAACGGATATTTCATCGGAAGGGTCTAATAGTTCAAATATTTTTGGCATCATGCAGTCTTTCAAAACGGATATTTTAGCTGAGGTAGCAGAAATTGTCAAACAAGCAAATTCCTCCAATGTCGAACCCAGGCGACGAAATTCCAATCGTTCGTTTTCCCCGAGAAATCGTTCAAAGTCTCGGGATAGTTCAAAACAACGCGATAAATGTTTTTATCATTATAAGTTCGGTGACAAGGCTCAGAAATGTGTAACCGGTTGTAAAATGCACAACTCGTTTTTAGAAAAAACACTAAAAAACTAGATATTCATCAACATCCGACGGTGTGTCTTGATGAAATACACGTTTCGAACCGTCTATTAATTCGTGAAAAGCGTCTTAATATTAATTTTTTAGTAGATACAGGTGCTGATGTATCAGTGTTACCAAAGAAATTTGGTAGCAAGCAAAAAAGTGAACAAATTTTTAAATTGTATGCGGCAAACGGCACCACCATAACAGCTTATGGAAGGCAGGAATTAGTTTTGGATATAGGTCTCCGTAGAGAATTTAAGTGGAGTTTCATAATTGCAGATGTCACAATTCCAATTTTAGGTGCAGATTTTCTAAGTAATACAGGATTGTTGGTAGATATAAAAAAAGGAAAAATTATTGATCCCTTAACGACCATATCATCAGTTGGTCAAATCACAAGAACTGACCTACCATCTTTATCTATAGTAGACAAGAAGAGTTTCGAACAAGATATTCAAAAATTACTAATCAAATTTGTAGACATCACGCAAAATACAAAAAATTTATCAACGACAAAACATAATGTTACTCATTTCATAGAGACAAAAGGCCCACCCATTTCAAGTAGAGCAAGGAGATTAGCCCCGGACAGGTTAAAAATTGCTAAAGAATATTTTGATGAAATGGTTCAACAAGGGATTTGTAGACCAAGTAATAGCCCTTGGTCCAGTCCTTTGCATATGGTATCAAAGAAAAATGGTGATTGGCGTCCTTGCGGTGATTATCGTGCGCTAAACAACATCACTATCCCAGATGCATATCCTATTCCGCATTTACAGGATTTTTCGTTCCAGTTAGAAGGTAGTGTAATTTTTTCGACAATTGATTTAGTACGGGCTTATCATCAAATTCCGGTGGAGCCCAGTGATATTCCTAAAACAGCGATAACAACTCCTTTTGGTCTGTTTGAGTTTATTCGAATGACATTTGGATTTCGGAATGCCGCTCAAACGTTTCAACGACTTATGCATAGAGTCTTACAAGGATTGCCATATTGTTTCGTTTATCTAGATGATATTTTAGTAGCGTCGAAATCCAGAGATGAACATTTACAACATCTAGAGCAAATTTTTCAACAGTTAAGAATATTTGGATTAATAATTAATCAAGATAAATGTGTCTTTGCTCAACAAGAAGTTGTATTTTTGGGCCACTTGGTCACTTCTAGGGGCATTTTACCAGACCCAGATCGTATAAAAATTATAAACGATTTTCCGTTACCTACAGAGGTACAACAATTAAAACGTTTTCTAGGTATGATAAATTTTTATAGAAGATTTATACCTAATGCAGCACAAGATCAAATGGTGTTGAATAATTATTTAAAGGGTTATAAGAAAAAGAGCAAAACAGTGATACAATGGACCGAAGCAACAAAACAAGCTTTTGAGAAATGTAAAGAAAAATTGAGTAATGCGTCCATTTTAACTCACCCTATTATATCAGCACCATTAGCAATTATGGTAGATGCATCTGATTTAGCAGCAGGAGCAGTTCTTCAGCAACATGTAAATGATATTTGGCAACCACTTGGTTTTTTTTCCGTGAGATTTACAGAAGCACAAATTAAATACAGCACATACGATCGTGAATTATTAGCTGTATATCTGGGAATTAAATATTTTAGAATTTTTGTAGAAGGTCGGAATTTTTTAATCTTAACGGATCATAAACCGTTAATTTTTGCTTTCAGACAAAATTTAGATAAAGCTTCTCCACGACAACGTAGGCAATTAGACTATATAGCGCAATTTACAACAGATATAAGACATATTGCTGGTATGGATAATATTGTAGCAGATACTTTATCACGCATCGAACCTATTGGAATTATGGAAAATATAGATTATGAGCAAATTGCTTTGGACCAAAATTCGGACGATGAATTGTCCAAATTAATCAATATGCCAAATTCCAAATTGAAATTCGAATCAGTTCCGATAGCTTTTGGTTCTAACATTAAAATAATTTGTGATCAATCGTTAGGTAAGTCCAGACCTTTTATTCCACACAAATGGAGGCAAACAGTTTTTAAAGGTTTCCATAACTTATCACATCCGGGCATAAAAGCATCAGTAAAATTGTTAACTGATAATGTAATTTAGTCGTCGATTAAACGGGATGTGAAATTAATGGCGCAAAATTGTATAGAGTGTCAAAAGGCGAAAGTGCATAAACACACGAAATCCGGTATTGGCATATATCCCAGCACTAAAGAAAGATTTGCTGAAATTCATATAGATATTGTAGGACCATTACCATTATCACATGGACAACAATATGTTGTAACCATGATTGATAGATACACCCGATGGGCAGAAGCAATACCCACAGCAGATATTATTGCGTCAACAGTGGCGTTTGTGATTTATTCAAGTTGGATTGCAAGATTTGGTGTTCCTGAATATATTATAACCGATCAAGGAAGACAGTTTGAATCTCTTTTATTTCACGAATTATCGAAACTTTTAGGCTTCCAACGAAAAAGGACCACCAGTTACCACCCACAAGCAAATGGTATGATAGAAAGATGGCATCGTTCATTGAAAGCGTCATTGATGAGCCACAATAGGCAAGATTGGACGGAGATCCTTCCTACAGTTCTTCTTGGGCTAAGAACTACTTTTAAAGAGGATCTTGGAACCTCTCCAGCAGAACTGGTGTATGGAACCAATATACGAATTCCAGCCGAGTTTTTAGAGCCTTATAAAGAATTTATTCCACAAAATGATTTTGTTTTAAAATTAAAAAATCATTTTTCAGAATTAAAGCCGGAGATAGCATCGAGACACAATATTGAAAAAACTTTTATAAGTGCGGATTTAAAAAGTTGTAAATATGTTTTCATGCGAACAGATGCTCTACGCAAGGCACTGCAACCACCATATACTGGACCGTATCTGGTGATCAATAGAAATGACAAGCATTTCGATGTTTTAATTAATAACAAAATAACGAATATTTCGATTGATCGACTAAAACCTTGCTACAGCGAAAATATAGAACCGGACAATGTTCCTATTTCAACAAGTAATGAACACAGTAAAAACTCGATTACGATTAGTCACGATAACAATAAGTTTTCCACACCAAATAATTCATTAAAACAAAACACAGACAAAAAAGTAACATTCAGTTTACCACAAACAGATGACGTAAATCGAACACAAGTCACGAGAACTGGACGAATTGTCAAACCTCCATTAAAATATTTGCAACATTTAGTAACACAGAAGGAATAAATTTCCTGTAGCAAATTTATTTTTACATGGATGGTTTATATTTGATGTCGTAGAATTTTTTATTTTTTTAGCAGCAATTCTACTGGAAGGGGAGTATATGTAGTGAGAAAAAGATTTACTAATGAAAATATAAATTTGAAAAAGAAAATTAGAAGATTTTTATTTATTTATTATGTGTCAAAATCTAAATGTTTACTTAGTAATGTCAAGAGAAATTTCATTTAATTGTCAGGGTTGTCCGAATATTATTGAGCAAAATAGATCCATCTATTGGCAAAATTAAAGGTTGAAAGGTACCAACCTAAAGATAATTAATAATTTTTAAAATATGAAGTAGCTTGTATTAAACAAAATTTTCTGTATAAAAAGAAAATTTTCTTTTTAGAGAGGATTAGTATTTGAGTGATATTCATATTGTATTTCTGTTAAAAAATCAGTTAACATATTTTTTGTGAATATAATATTGTAAAAGAACAATTTGTGCATTAAATAATTTTTATTGCTAACGCAATAAGTTGTCCTAAAGAACGAGTAATTTGGATTATAAGCTGAATCAAGGCAATTATTTAATTTGTGTGTGTGATGTGTTGAGAGTAGTTCTTGGGAAGGACTCCCCAAGATTGATTAAGCAGTCTAAAAATATAAATAATGACAATAATGTATATAATGTGTGACAATAATAATGACAATTTCTGTAATAAATAAATATAAATAATGACAATAAATATCAAAAGTATCAAAAATACGTGCTTAATTTATTTTAATTTATAAATGCTGCATTAGTACGTAAACAGAAAATTTGGTTGTCTTTAAATATACAATTTTATTCGTTATTTCCAATCGGTCAAATGATATAGTATGTGGTTCTAATTGTTCGTCTACTGTACTGTAGATTCCCAGGTAATGTGAAGGTATAGAAAATTCAAAAAAAATTTCTAAATTTGAAAGGAATTTCCCTTCTACTTGATTTTTGTTATGTTGTAATATATTAAAAATTCGATTCTTTATGACGCAATAATTATTTGGAAAATTGGAACTAACTACAAATACAGGTCAAAACGGATAAAGCGTATAACTTTTGTTTACGTTTTCTTTTTCTTTTAATCTATTGTAAATTTGTTGTAATGGTTGGGCAGCTTGTTTTACTAATTTTTTAATTTGTTGCATATAATTTTCAAATGAAAATGCACTGTAGTTGTCTAGTTGGCCATATTTTTTCACGTCCTCTGCTAAATGTAGTAGGCTATGAACATTTTACGATATATTGTCCTTTCCGAAAAGTAAACAAAATTGATGGCAAAATATTTCAAGTAAATTAGCCGCACATTCATTATTTTGAAAACAATCTTCGGGGTGTGCTAGAATCCTTATTGCACAAAACAAATGTAGAAAATGTTCATAGCAATCTTCACTAAGAACATCTTTAAATGCCACCATGCCAGTGTAGCATAGAAAAAGACAAAATTCTGAAGCTTTCCAATGCTGCAGGTCATTTAATGTTCGTTGTTTCCTTTGACATTCCATTGGAATGCACTTGCGCAGCTGATGCAGGGATGTATTTATCACTTCTATTTGGGTTCGTGAAAGAGAGATACTATGTTTTCGCGTTTTAATAAGGCGAATTAGCATTTGCCGCATAACTCCTAATAACACGCAATGCATGTAATCTACTGGGAACATAGTAACACAATCCATAGATAATAATTTTTCTAATTCAACATTTAATCTTATGTGGTGATCTGTATCAGATTTGTTATGAAAGTCATAATTAGTTCGAAGCACATCAATGCTTCTGGGAAAACAAACTTTGTGATTGTAATATGTGCCGGTTATCTTGCATTTAGTGCACGAAGAATAACCAGAATGTGATTTAACTCCTAAAAAGCAAAATTCAAATTAGATCATAATCAAACTATTTGAATAAATATATTGGATTGTAGAGAACTTTAGCTAGTAAAAATGACCTTGCTGGTGCATCACAAATAAACGCTCTAATTTTCAGTCAGTTTTCTGTTATTATAATTAAACCCATTCTCCAATAAATTGTTTGCTTCCCTAACAAACTCCCTCAAAAACTGATCCGTACAAAATGGTTTCTTGTATCCATGAAATATTCCAATGGCAAATACTTCTTCAAATGAAACGATTCGTCCTAGGATAGGCCACAACTCAACGGTCAACGATTTTTCTAAAAATTTCGTGCTGTTTAGGATAATTTTCAATTGTTTTTCAAGTCCAATATGTAAATATCGACCTTATTCCATTGGTGTGATATGTAATGTTATATTTGGTGTTTTTTAAGGGTTCTTACATCGTTTGGCAAATTTTGATGATACTTTCGAAGTATTTGGAGTAAGTTATTTACCGCATCATTTGACTGGTTAAAATTTATGGTCCATTCGGATAGTTCGGACTGGAGATCATCGTGGTCTGAATCAACTGATTCATCCACATTCAATTCTGTTTCGGTATCTGAAACCGTTATGTCAGAGAAATTGACTAGTTCGTTCTCCATAATATTTGATCCTGATTCGACATTCTCATCGAAATTATTTTTCACATTAATATCTTCGACTTTATTGACCTTGGAAGCACTTGATTTAAAATTGTTTATAGCATTAAGCGAAACATTCACATTTGAACTGCTCGCAAGCGACTCAATCTCACGGCGAATTATTCTTTACAGTTTTTGTTTTGACATTTTAGAATTAATTAAATTAAAATTACACTCACTTGCAATAGTTTCTTCAAAATAATGATTTACACGAAAAGTAGTTTATATGTACACACTTAACTACACTTAAAATCTATATATACGTACACACTTAAATGTTTTTCCTAAATTAACTAATTTAGAACTAATTTAATAATAATTTTAATTTAAACAAAAATCACAATGTAAATAACTTTCACTGCTCTACAACGTATTTCACATAAGAATACACATAAACAAACCAAAATGGCTGATGTTTTGAGATTTTTTTTTTTTTTCGGCTTTTTCGGACAAAATATCATTTTAATGGACACTCATACAATGTTTACGACAATTTTTGTCGCATAAAAACAAAGAGGCCATTTATTAACAATATTTCTACCACAATAGTAGAAAAAATGCATTCCCCTCCCCCACGTTTAACCCCAGGGCACTTGTGTATACAAAGATACACAAACCCTTACAAAAATGAGAACTCCCTTAGGTAGCTTCTTGGCAGCTTGGTTTCGTACTGATAAAAAGTTGGACTACTCATCAGGTTGCAACGACCAAACTGCAAAAATCAAAATCTTGCTTTGTACCGATAATACAAAACAAGAACGTATTGATTTAGCGAATTATATATCACTAAATCAGAAACCACAGGAAATTCTCACTATGTATGTGTATTACAGCCAACACATATAATTTAAGAAGAAATATTAAAGACGTCCGTGAATTTAATTTGTTTTGAGATTTTTTTTTTTTTTTTTTTTTTTCGGCTTTTTCGGACAAAATATCATTTTAATGGACACTCAAAAAAAAAAAAAAAAAAAAATCTCAAAACAAATTAAATTCACGGACGTCTTTTTATCAGTACGAAACCAAGCTGCCAAGAAGCTACCTAAGGGAGTTCTCATTTTTGTAAGGGTTTGTGTATCTTTGTGTACACAAGTGCCCTGGGGTTAAACGTGGGGGAGGGGAATGCATTTTTTCTACTTTTGTGGTAGAAATATTGTTAATAAATGGCCTCTTTGTTTTTATGCGACAAAAATTGTCGTAAAACATTGTATGAGTGTCCATTAAAATGATATTTTGTCCGAAAAAGCCGAAAAAAAAAAAAAATCTCAAAACAAATTAAATTCACGGACGTCTTTAATATTTCTTCTTAAATTATATGTGTTGGCTGTAATACACATACATAGTGAGAATTTCCTGTGGTTTCTGATTTAGTGATATATAATTCGCTAATTCGATTTAGTGATATATAATTCGCTGTTTTGTATTATCGGTACAAAGCAAGATTTTGATTTTTGCAGTTTGGTCGTTGCAACCTGATGAGTAGTCCAACTTTTTATCAGTACGAAACCAAGCTGCCAAGAAGCTACCTAAGGGAGTTCTCATTTTTGTGAGGGTTTGTGTATCTTTGTGTACACAAGTGCCCTGGGGTTAAACGTGGGGGAGGGGAATCCATTTTTTCTACTTTTGGGGTAGAAATATTGTTAATAAATGGCCTCTTTGTTTTTATGCGACAAAAATTGTCGTAAAACATTGTATGAGTGTCCATTAAAATGATATTTTGTCCGAAAAAGCCGAAAAAAAAAAATCTCAAAACAAATTAAATTCACGGACGTCTTTAATATTTCTTTTCAAAATGGCTGATGTTTTGACAGTAAATTAAAAAGTCAACACTAGAGGCTCTGCTTTGTCTTAAAATAGTCTTCAAAAGTATAACATTTTTGTTACGTATTTGATGTATACATTTTTTAGTTGGGAGGGTAGTAAAGAAAAAGGGGATACCAAAAAATTCGTTCGGATTGTTTTGTTTGCAGACAAAATAAAACAGAAAACGAAAATCGTAATTTTTGAATTCGTGTAATTTGAGCAAATGGGTATCCGTGTTCTTCGAAACCGTGTTCATCGAATACCATGTTCTTAGAGGGTTACCTGTAAATAAAATGGCCTTGAAATATTTTATTTTCGAAGTAGTGCAAAGAAATCAGTGAATCAAAAAAAAATATTGACGAAAAAAAAATCAAAAATTTCCCCGCCAAAAAATTAGTTTGTGGGTGAAGGGGTAAGAATCACGCTTAAAGTGTGGAACCGCGGCATATTTTGTAGTTTATCGCATAAAAATGGGTTTGGCGAGAGCGCCATCTAACAATGAAGGTTAAAATTTATAAATAGGACAATGCCATTTAGCGCTGTGACACAATGATAGATGCCGCTTACTTTTTAAGATTTCCCTTTCGAGTTTTTGCTTCAATTTAAGTGCAACATACGCAAATGTGTATCTAAATAATGACAGTTTGTAATGTCTTCCGTATTTTAATGGATTTTAGTTAAATGGGAATTTTTAAAAAGAGCATAATAATTTGATAACACATAAATTTTATAACATATTGATTATTTTATTATTATTATAGTTAGTGTTATTTTTCTGACCAAAACAAAATTACGTGGAATGCACAAATGTGTATTCTGGTCTTTAATTTATACATAATTCTATGTTTGACACATTCGTTTCTCGTAATCAAAATTGGCATACACAATTGTGTATACTGGGCAGGCCAGGTTCTATCGCTTTCCCTGCCCGCCATCACAATTGTGTGGGTAACGAAAAGGAATCATGTCAAAAATTGATTTTTATATATGTTTTGGACCATCATACACATTTGTGCATACCGCTTACCGTAGAGTGCGTATTATAATACCATGACAAATAAAAACTGCGTTTTTTTTCTTTAAAACAATCGAGTACAGTTCGCGATAGCTATTTTCATATTGGTCCATTTTAAAAGTAAAATTTAATTTTTTTTAAATTAAATAATTTTGATTTAATAGAAATGTATGTATAACTAAAAAAATCAGTCATAAAAGTTGTATGGTTTTCTTGTAATATTGGTGTTCTGTATAGTTCTGTATATTAACGGGAGTAGTTCAGAACTGAGTAATGACAATGACATTTGTTTAATACCGATTCCGGACAAACATAGCGCTACCGTATTTTATTATTAAAACAGGGTTTGCTAAGCCTGTGTCAATCTAATTGGTCTTGTAGTAGATTAACTAAACTAGTTTAGCTTAACGCGTTTAACTAAACCCTAGTCTGTCAAGGGTATGACAAATATTTTTCGCATTACAGACTATACCAAACATCCAAAACGTATTTTTATTATTTGTGTTTGATTTGGAAATTAAATACTCGGGGCGGACCAAAAACTAGCACACCAAAGCTAAAGTGGTACTACATACGCCGATGGCTGCGTGGCTAAGAGGGTGCTTAGTCGTTAGTATGTGAACTCCGAATTTGACGTCATTCGGTTTAAACCCATAGCCTTCCTATGATAACGCAGAGCTCTGTCATAGGCGACCGTTAATTTCTGGTGCTACTCTTGGGAATAAAATAAAAATTTAAGATAAAAAATAATGATGAAAATAATAGCCTAATAATATTAGGAAACGAGACAGATGCGTCTATTAAAGCATCAAATCAACCGGGCCGCTCCATATCTTCTTCGGATGCTAGTACCATAGATTCCGGGGGAACCAACCCTTGGCAAATAAAGGGAACAACTTTCCTAAGAGCATGAAAATGTTGAGATCACCACCTCCACATGTAAGTAGACGTATACACTACAATTAGAGACAATTGTGCCAACAGCGACTGCCTCCACAGTAACTGCAAAAGACGCAGTCTCCACTGAAAAAGGAACTTCATTACAAATGCCGAGTGCATCAACAAACATTATAAACAGCGAGGATCTGTTAACCAAGTTTCAGAAAATGGAGAAACTAATCGCGCAGCTGAGTAATGAAGTTGCTGAACTGAAGAGAGAAAACTCTACACTGAAAAATAAAAAACAGGTTACAAATAGTAAAGCTGAGGTTTCAGCACGAGCTAACAACCTGCCTGTCAACCATATTCAGCCATCAACCAGTCAACATCATTCAAATAATTCCAACTGGCTGCTGCAGCAATTTGCAGGCTCTCGACAAAATAGATTTAATGCTCTGAGTATAGAGGATTATTTCACAGATGAGGAAGAACTGGAAGAAGAAGTTTCCAGAGCTAATAACAGAAATCCTAAGAAACGTAGGCGTACAATAACGAAAACTCCCTCAAAAAATAATACACAAAGTGTGAACAGTAACACTGAACCGAAAAACCCAAAAATACCATTGCCTCCACCCATTAATGTGAGCAATATCAACAATTTCGAACTTTTTCGACAAAAAATAATAAAAAACACTAGTGAATCAACTAATTTTAAGGCGCTCTCAAATAGTGACATTAGAATTACCTTTCAAAATGAAAATGATTACAAAAATGTCAAAAAATTACTGGAAGAATTAAAAAATAAATCTAGCAACCAACTAGAAAATATTCAATATCACACTTACCAGCTGAAGAGTGAAAAGGCCTATCGAGTGGTTATCAGAGGCTTACCTTCTTCTAGTAGTCACGATGAAATTAAAGCAGACTTAGAAAAAATGGGACATGACGTCGCAGGTATTACCAACATATACAAAATGGTCACAATTGATGGTGTAAAAGTTAGGAAACACTTTCCATTGTTTTACATCGACTTAAAACAAAAAGACAACAATAAAGAAGTATACAATATCAAGAAACTTGCGTACTGTATAGTTAAAATTGAGCCACCTAACAAGACAAGGGGAATTCCACAATGTACGAATTGTCAACAACTTGGACATACCAAGAGCTTTTGCTATCGTCAAACCAAATGCGTTAAATGCGCGGAAAATCACCTCACGACAACATGCAAGAAAACACCAGATATCGCGCTTTCTTGTGCTCTTTGTCAACAACAAGGGCATACTGCAAATTATAAAGGATGCAGAGTATATCAGAATAAAATTAAAAGTCAACAGAATAATAGAACAAGCGCAGTGCAGCGATTACAAACGAAAGTTGCTAAACCACAAACAACAATCACACCATCCACAGTTGGATTATCCTATGCGCAAATCACGAAAGAATCTAATAACATTAAAATTATTAAAATGCTTAGCCAAATTCAACAGTCACTTGGTCAGTTAGCAGAGAGGGTGGCAAAACTGAAAATCTATATCTATCCACCAAGCGAAAAAGTCAACATACTCACAAATGATTAACTCGTTCCTACGCATTGTAGCTTGGAACGCTAATGGGCTCAACCAACGAGCCCAAGAACTGGAAATATTTCTCCATACAAATAACATTGATATTGCGCTGATTTCAGAGACGCACTTCTCCAACAAAAGCTTTATCAGAATAAGGGGTTTTAATTCCTACTGGACAACCCATCCTAGTGAAAGAGCCAGAGGTTATTCAGCAGTACTAATTAAAAATAATATCAAACATAATCAACAAGAGGATATTCGTCAAAACTATTTGCAAGCAACTGTTATCTCAATCCAATATAATGGCGCAGATCTAAACATTGCAGCAGCGTACTGTCCTTCACGGCATACACCAACGAAGTTACAATTTAATAACGTCTTCAATAAGCTCGGTCCAAGATTTATTATTGGTGGGGACTACAATATAAAACATACAGCTTGGGGTTCCAGGCTTATTTCTCCTGGGAAAGGAAACAACTTGTTCAATGCCATTCATGAAAACAAATGCGAATATCTGTCCCCAGGGGGCCAACGTATTGGCCAACGGATACAGGAAAAATACCAGATCTACTGGATTTCTTCATCATAAAAGGTATTCCTCTAAGTTACACTAGAGTCGAAGGAATTAACGACCTAACATCTGACCACATTCCTGTACTGTTGTCAGTAAGCGCTATAGTAATAAAGAAACAGAAAAAGCAAAACCTTACTAATAGATTCACGGATTGGGACATCTTCAGAGAAAAATTGGAAGAGCTATAGTTGAATTAAAAGTTAGTATTAAAAGCAACGAAGAATTGGAACAACAAACAAACAATTTCATTGAATACACTCGAATGGCTGCCAGATTAGCTACTCCTGAATTAAAGGACAAAGAGGAGATTTAAGTCAAATACCCGGCTGAAATCAGGGAACAAATCAAGGCAAGAAGAAGGGCGAGGAGAATTTGGCATCTCACCAGAAATCCCGCTGATAAGACAACTTTTAATCGAATAAGTAACAAAGTCAATAGGCTAATCAAAAATTTCAAACAGAATTGACTCGATAACTACTTAAGCGGGGGAATGGATAGGAAAGGTCCAGAAATGGATAAAGACTACTCGTTATGGAAAGCAACCAGAAGATTTAAACGACCTGTAGTTCGAGTACCACCTTTAAGGAATGCTCAAGGCAGTTGGGTTCGACAAGACAAAGAAAAGCAGAACTCTTTGCTCAACACCTAGCAGCAGTATTCCAACCCCATGACATTCAATCCAACATAGATGTAACACCTGTTTATCAACCAAATCAGGACTTTAAGAGGGTCACGCCAATGAAAATTGCTGAAGAAATCGACAAAAATCTTATTCATAAAAAAGCACCAGGAATTGATGAAATATCACCTGGTCTATTCAAGGAACTTCCACGTAAAGCAATCATCTTGACCACATACTTATTTAATGCCAGTATGAGATTGAAGTATGTACCTAAATGCTTCAAAATGGCCCAAATAATTATGTTAAAGAAACCAGGTAAACCAGATGAAGAAGTAACATCATACAGACCAATCTCACTCCTTCAGACCTTATCAAAGCTGTTCGAGAAATTACTACTAAAACGTCTAAAGCCAATGGTAAACGTTCCTAATTTTCAATTTGGATTCAGGAATAACCACTCCACAATAGATCAAGTCCATCGAACAATAGAGCAAGCGTTAGAAGAAAAGAAATATTGTCCCGCTGTATTTATGGATGTATCACAGGCCTTTGATAGGGTTTGGCATGAGGGATTGACATTCAAGATGAGCAAAATGCTACCACAAAACTATGACGAACGGCGATTTTTTGGAGGGACCGCGTATCTTCAGAAACTGTGCAGTTATAGTACTAAATAATTTTTTTATTAAATTTTATCGATATACAGGTAACCCTTTAAGAACACGGTATTCGAATTAATTAAAAAATGTAGCGTACGCAACAAATATTTTGCAGTGTATGCAACTTATATATATTTAACATGTAAATAATTTATAAGAAAAACCGCCAAAACTAACATTAAATAAATAATTTTGAATTAAAAACAAATGAAAAATATACTGATTAGTATGTACAAATATTAAAGTTCAAAGTTGTATCATATACTAATGTTTACCAATTGAGGTTAAACACATAATTAACACTCCATCCTAGAGTTTTCGCAATATAGCCACTAGTATTCTCAAATAGTAGACATTCGAGCCTATTCAAATTTGTATAGCCCGTACATATAAAAAGGGTTAGACTCCTCTGAAAAATTTTCATATATCGTTAAACCTAGTGTTTTTGAGAAATTGATCACCTTTTGCTCTAGTTTAATTTTCGAACGCATAGAGGTAATATTCGAAAACGAGAAGTTCACATATAATGTTTTCCCTTTTTAATTTCGCACAGTTTAATACAAAGTTGTGTATAAGCCTGTTAACTCAAAGTAACTGACATCTATCGAAATATTTTAGAACTAGAGCAAAAGATGATCAATTTTTCAAAAAAACTATAGGTTTAATGTAATATGAAAATTTTTCAGATGAGCCCAACCCTTTTTATATGTACGGGCTATACAAATTTGAATAGGCTCGAATGTCTAATATTTGATAATACTAGTGGCTATATTGCGAAAATTATAGAATGGAGTGTTATGTGTTTAACCTCAATTGGTAAACATTAGTGTATGATACAACTTTGAACTTTAATATTTGTACATACTAATCAGTATATTTTTCATTTGTTTTTAATTCAAAATTATTTATTTAATGTTAGTTTTTGTGGTTTTTCTTATAAATTATTTACATGTTAAATATAGATGAGTTGCATACACTGCAAAATATTTGTTGCGTACGCTACATTTTTTAATTAATTTGTGTAGCTACACCTTTAATTAACGTTAAAAACTTCACACCGGTTAATTCGAATACCGTGTTCTTAAAGGGTTACCTGTATATCGATAAAATTTAAGAAGAAAATTATTTAGTACTATAACTGCACAGTTTCTAAAGATACGCGGTTCCTCCAAAAAAATCGCTGTTCGTCATTTATAATCAATTAAAAATGTGATTTCAAACGAAACCAATCATATTTTCCAATAGTGATTTGAAATGTCGAACAAATTGAACGAATTACATTAAATTTACGATTCGATCCGATCGTCGATAATTAGAATGAGACTAACGTCTTTAATTATTGAATTGAATAATGTGACTTTAAAATAATTAAATAAATCAATTAATGTTATATTTTGAAGTAGAGCAAACATGACGAGTCGATATATTTTCTTGATTGCAAGCGTTTTAATTACGATTCATGTCGGTGCAGCAAAAAAATACTTAAATACTTAAAAAAATTAATTTATTTTATTTTGTCACCGCAGGTTTATGGTCCGGTTTATGGAAAAAGTTTAAGACAGCAACAGGCAGAAAAATATTGTTTCTCGTGTGTAGAGGCAGTGGTTACGAAAAAAATAAATCAACTGTCGCTTGACATTACGAAACGCATTCAAGAGCTAATACCAGAAAGCGACGAAAGTAACTTGGTTCAACAAAAAATAGAAGAAAAAGAAGGAAAAGAAGGAGAAATAAAAAAAAAAATTAGAAAAAATGATAGTAAATATTTCCTTTTCGGTAACAACAATTTATGTTTCGGAATTTTGGGCAATGCAAATTGCCAGAATACTCAAATGCAAAACCAACGACCATGCGGAATGGGCAATTGGAATTGTCATAATGGTGGTATGCAACACATGAGACCATGCGAAATGTACTTCACCTGCTCTTAGTAAACTTAAAATTGTAATACTAACATAATATTTTAAAATTATTAACCCATGCTAAGTAAAAGTCTAAAAAGATCTCCTTACTTAGCCTAAATTAAAATAACATTTTGTGAAATGTAAAAACAATTTGTAAAAATAAAACGAAACAAAACCTTTAAAATAGTTAAAGGAACTTTGTCATACGTAAAAATCGTGTAAATCAACAAATCATCATTATATTCTTTTCTTATTGTTAACAAGTAACATTTACTTAGACAATGTAAAATAATTGTTTTAACAAAAATTTACACTTGACTAGTAAAGTAGTAAAGGTGGCAAGTTGGTGTGTTAATTTTACATCGGCAATGTTTAAAAATAATTATTACATTTTGAATATAATTCGCTAGGTCAATTTATGTTTAATCCATTTAAATTCATGAAGTATGAAACATTATTTTCGTAGTTTGATAACTACATAATTTGGTTTTGAAAAGGTGAGACCTCACCTCGATATGAGAACAAACATTTTGTTATCATCCAAAAGAACCCATCTATGACCCCTGTCGGTATGCAAAACTCATGGGCCAACCCATCTTCCATGCCTAATAGGCATTGAGTTGCTGGCTTGAGTTCCTAGTAGATGTCCATTACCAGAAACCGGACTACGATTTTTTTTGCCTCTTATTATTTTAACAGGCCAATCCTTGAACTACAAAACCTATATAAACCGGTTTCTGGTAATGGACGTCTACTATGAATTCAGACGATTATAGCGGAGCTCTATCTTACAGAATTTTTTTGCCACTCGTATTAATATTTTGGTTTATTTTTTGTTGTCCCACTCGTGTACTTAATTTTCCTATATTATTAACTTTATGTACCACCCCCTGTTTTTTAGGTATTATGGTTGTGTTTTGTTTTCAAAAATTGCTTATTTTCTTGTTAGAAAATTTATTGTGACATAATCTTTTCCGGGTTGTCATCAGTTTTCAATACAAATTGTATATAAATTTTTATGAATTGATACAGTAAAAAACTGTCATGACATATTTTTTTCCGGGATGACATTCAAAAATATCGTGATCTAAATATTTTTTCGGGATGATATTGAAAAGTATCGTGATATTTGTATGTTAGTGTTGCCATCGCATTTCTCCGGGATCGTTTACGGGCTAACTTCACAGACATATAAGTTTAATCACCAAATTTGAAGTAAATATTACTTGCAACGAGAAAATTGTTTTATAAAATATTGTTACATAGCATGAAGTTAATTTTACATTACAAAATTTCTGATGTTTACGCTGCACTACTTAGGCTCAATTTCAAAAGCGATTTTAACTTAAATTTACTTAAATTTTTTATAAATATTACCCTATTATTTTTTAGAGTGAAATTGGAAATATTATAATTAATTTTGTAATAAAATTGATAGTGATGGTTGGGACCGTTATGTAAGTTTTATACGTACATGTACCGGAAGGTAGTCCGTATTGTCGAGCTTGATTAGTATCAAATAGAAACTCGTTCAATTTGACGCGCCGCGTTGAAGCACTTTTAGGAAGATTGAAAATGATATAATGAGGAGTTTGAGAAACAGTTGTACAAACCGTAGTTCGCATAAGAATTCTATCGACTCGCAAGAATATTCCTTAACACAGAATTCCTTGTTATTAGATTACAAGTGTCGATGATCTATAATTTTCCAATATTACAGAATACGCAATGAGTATTTTCGGGAGCAACACACCTGAAATAACGCGGCACAAAATATTCCTATATTGCTTGTTCGTCTTAACTTGATGACGTGAATCACATTTTCGAGTGAAATAAATTAGATTTCATTAATCTATTATCGTACTGTTTGCAGAATCATGAAAAACTATCGGAAATTTTTAACGGATTTAAAAATATTTTCAAACCATTACTCAATTAAAACTGCCAAAATTTACCATAGTGAATACAGTTAGATAAAGATTCATCACTTAGGCCAATTTCCAAATAACGACTTACGATGTGACTACTCGTTTTCATATGGTTACTAGATTATTAAATCGAAACTTTCAAAATACTTTCCTTGCAGACGGAAATATACCCTATGTAGCTCAAAGTCCAGTTCAACGACGGCAAGAAAGATCACCGAGAAAATGCTGGTCCAAAAGGGCGTTAAGTAGTGCTATCCAACATATACGACGAATACGGCATTTTCGTGTAGAGATAAGCGCTGTACGGTGTTTCCTTGCTTGGTTCTTTATTTCATCGGTGTCGTATTCCATCTTCAAGTATCTATGGATGATGTCGCTCCTTATGTACCATGGGGAGGGTATTCACAATCCCTCGTACCACTTAATTTTGGAAGCATTGTAACATGTGTACATTGGTCTTCTTGGCACAACCCCAAAGTTGGATACCATGGGACCGTGCTGGTTCTAGCATTTGCCTGTATAGAAGCAATTCGTTGTGTATTGAGAGCTCAGAATTTCTACCAATGAGCCAGTACATTTTTCTATATTTAATGTTTAATTCTTCTTTGTTCTTCTTGATGTGTTCTTTCCATCTTAGCTTAGCATCCTGGGTCATGCCAAGGTATTTAGCTGTATTTACATATATAATTTCGTTTAAGTTGAGAACCACAGATATACAGGTAACATTTTGATTTGTAAAGTTGACGTGTACTGATTTGGCTTCATATAATAAGATGCGTCATTTTTTAGTCCAGTTGTTAACCGTGTTAACTGCATTTTGAAGTTTGCTTGTTGCTTCCTAAATATCTTTTCCAATTGCTAGAATAGCTATATCATCTGCAAATGTTGCTACTGTAGTACCATCAATATTCGGTAAGTCTCTCGTAAAAAGAATAATCAGAATAGCCTGCTGATATTATTTTTATTTCAGAATACTCGTTTTTAAATGTGACTCTAAAGTGTCGATCAGCTGATTTAAGAATTTGATAAAATTGATCAGGCAGGTCTCGATACAGTTTAAATTCAAGCCTTTGGTGTCAAATTTTGTCAAAAGCTTGAGCTACATCTAAGAAAATACTGGACCATATTTTCTAACTCTGAAGTGCATCCTCAATGACATCCGCTATTCTGTGAACTTGTTGGACTACGATCACTTTTCCGTGCGTATACTACAATATCCGACACCTAACTAGCAGTCTGATTCGACATTCGATTTTCGTATTTTTATAATTTTGATCGTATTTTTTTAATTTCACAATATGAATATCCGATGCGAGACGAATTTTACGACGTCGGAAAATTTCATAATAGGGGCTACTTTCTATGGGTAACTTTCGTTGACAACATGACCTTTACTAAACAAAATGAGCTGTGCACCGCCAGAGCAAACTTCATGCTCGGTTTTGTCAAGGGTAGGACGAGTGACATTTTTGATTTGGAGCCATTTAAGATCCTGTATTGTGCTTACGTCGATCTCAGCTGTAAATGTGTGGTATTCGTTCTACAAATAACATGTCCGATGTTTTGAGAAAATTCAAAAGAAATGAACTTGCCTATGCAAAAAGGTTTAATTTCGAATTTTGGTGTATACGGTTTGCGCACATGCAATACCCTTTCGAGTGCAAATGTCAAACCATTATCTTTTCTTTCTTTTGTTTTTATATAAAATCAGGCTAGTTGTGGGTTGACCGTGTACTGATGTAATCCGGTATGTTTCTTTGTCCTTCGAGCCGGATTCGTGGCATACTAACTAGCCATTATTCATCGAAAGCGTGGGTCGCCATTTTGAAAAGTTAAGTATAAATTTTTATTTTCTATTTTTTTTTTGTGTTTTTATTAAATAAACATTTGATATTGTCAATAAACAAAACATAACATATTGTCAATAAATATAACCATTTTTCTTGAGGGTTTTTGAGTGATAGTTATGCGTGTAGTTTATTAACCTCAATATAGATCGGTTTCAAGTTTTTGTGTTTTGCTCGCTGATTTAACGTAACTATTAGCGGTTGCTATTTAAGTATTTTCCAGTAATTGAGTACTCGTTATCGTGTATTATGGATGCTCTTAAAAAACGTCGCTCAATATTAAAGGGTCAAATGACTAAAATAGTGTCATTTGCCGACGCTACCGATCTACCAAAATAGAGGATTTCAAAGCCCGTGGATAAATTGCATGAATTGTGTACCGAATTTGTAAAAGTAGTGGATAAAATGTTCGATTATCCTCAGACATAGTTTCATTATCAGATGAAATCGATGACAGTTATTACCAAATTGGCTGATACAGCAGAAGAGATTACCAGAGGCCTTAAAGCAATTGGTTCCCAAAGAGAATTACGAAACCCGTGGCTAGCGTTTATTATAGTCACTAAATAAGACGGCGATAGCAGGCAATTTTGGCAGCATGAGTCATCAAACCCTCCAAAATCAAATCGAATGTCTCCAAACCCGTGCAGACACAGAACGAATTTGGCCTCGTGTTTCCATTTCAAAAAGTTTCCATGTCCTAACTTTCACAGCTAAATTGCATGTTTGCAGACTTATTGATGTGCGGTCCAATAATTATTTCAATTCTACAAATTGAAAATAGAAGAAGAATTTGGTAGATTGTCGTCGTAGGCAGACATCCAGCCTTTAGAAGAAAAACTTGGGCGTTTTTTCAAAATTGTGCGGAAATTCGTCCCTTTTCTTAAGAATTGCTTAAATTGACAAATTGATTGATCTACGAACTAAAAAAAAACTTGTTCTATTTTTAAATTTTACAATGGTTCATCTATCTCCGCAATTTTTTAACTAATTATAATGAAATTTAGTTACGTAGTATTGGATAGGGATTCTAAAGTGACTTTTCGACTAAATTCTCGGTTCTGTTCATGTTGGACAAAACTTCGCCATTTGTTTCTAATCATTATAACATTTGATTTCTCAGTTAGATTTTAGATTGAAAGGTAAATTTTAAAAGAAGTTATGTTATCTGTTTGTTCAACAGCGCTTAAATGGATTCTAAAATATTTTTTCAAAAAAAATTGGATATGCTAATAATTGTAAAATTTGCATCACAGGTCTATTGTAATTCTAATAAGTATTTTGAACCCAGGTACTGAAATGAATCAATGATGGGCGCTTCTCATTCACTTCTTTACAAGTAAATATTAAAAGAGTTGTGCATGCGGTTGCATTTCAATTTTGGATCGGAAACTTGCGAATCTAAATGGAAAATTAGGTTAGATTACCTTTAAGAATTCGCTAAGTAAGATTTTGATTTTTGCAGCCAAATATGTAATTAAGTTTGAGATTGTGGCTAATACCTCAAAAATTCTCACCGGTACCTAATGCATACGGTTGTTTTTCTGATAGCTATGGTCAAAGATATGCGTTATCTGTGGAAATTTTGATCTATTGGTCAGAAATTGAAAAGGACTTGCCCCAAAAATTCAAAAAAATTATAGTGAAAATTCTAAACTAAATATTTTTTTCAAACTCCCTACGTAGTCTCAGTATGACCTAGTCTATTACAAAAAGAACCGTCTGTGGAATTTTAGAGGTGAACGACTAATTACAAGTCGAGTTCTTTTCAGCACAGCCAAATATAGCAATTTCCTTCAAAATACGTCTTAGAATGCCTTTTGATTTTTTGATCAAATTATTTGAAGCTAAATTTTCGGTAGTATGCACACAATAAATTTATTCATAAGGACACTATACATTCATTTTTTCTATCCCCTAAATTATAATTTAATATTGGTTTACAATTTTAAGTAGGTACATATCGAAAACACAAATGGTCAATATAGCATCTTGAACATGATACGGTATGGATATAGTGTTTGATATGAAATATAAAGCCATCAATATTTAACTTTGATTTCTAAATAATTCACGACTTTATATACTTTGCACCCTTATTTGGGATCTCGTCTTACGTCTGTCCTATTTTGTATATATCACACATATTACGCACTATATTCATGCCTTTCGTATGCATAGACACATTGAATTGGGCATGTGCTGCACATACCAGTTTCGGATATTTATTGCGGTTCGATGAGATTTATTTTATTATTTAAGATTTCATGGATCAATGGAGACTGGCCCAACACTACAAAAAAAAAACATAAATAATAAAAAAAAAAATTTGGAAAATTTTATTGGCAATTTACTTGAATTGGCCTTCTTGGGTAGACGTTACAATGATTATTAGGTTTGTTAAACATTTTTTATTTAAGAGGGGTGTCAAATATTTATTTAGTGCGTTCCCGGTCAACCCTCTTACCATTCCTTAAACTTATACTTGTTGTATACACATTTTCATCTTGACTCCTCATTTTTTTTTTTTTTATTTACATTTTTTATTTTTCAATCACTGGAACGAATTAATTATTTATATCCTCCGTACCAAATAAATAAATAAATTTTTGGTTGTGTTTTGAGTTCAGTTTTATTACCCAAAATTAAATTTTCATAATTTCACCACATTGAAAATTAATAAGAAAAATCTGTCACAATTTTTAGTTTTCGGTTGATTATTAAATAATTTATGTTTCATGTTTTTGGGGTTGAGATGAGAACCCCTTATAAAAATATGAAATGATGTTTATAATAAAATGCGGTGATAAAAGATTTTTATATTTTGATTCCTTTGACAATTTTTATGTGCGAGTACCCAAACAGTGACACAAAATATTAATGATAACATCTACAATACAAAAACTATACTTGTTTTGATTAAAATTATTATGGCTCATCTTTATGTAGCTGACTTCATTAACGAGATAATTAAATACCCTATCTACTTGTGCGTTCGTAAAACCTTTCATACATACAAAAAGGACAATGCATTTCAAGCACAATTGATTTGAATAATAGGCCGTGCTACATGGGTGATGAAATTAACGATGCTGCGACAAAAGAATTGTCACCCTTATTTTGTAAACTCATATATGTGTGACATACCCCCCAACCCGATCAAATTGATAAATAATAAACAAAACGACAGAAATTGTCTATTATTTTCAAATCTAATTATTGTTATAATAAAAATCACATGTCTCGATAAATTTTGATTTTATCATCCCTTAAATTGTATCTTATATTTTTATTGGTGGTTAACAACAACAAATTCATATATGGTTGTGTAACAAGAAAAAAATGGGCTGAAATTTGGTATAGAGTTGTCGGGACTATGACCGACTATAAACATTAAATTTTCTCATCCGATTACAATCGGTAGAAGTAGTGGCACGGCTAGTGCCCACATTGCGTCTTAGCCGAGCCTTTCGAAGCAGCTAGTGTTTAAAGTTTACCTGTTTTCCATTGGGTGATCTTTAAAGCTGTATACACACGTATTTAAGGATAAGTATAGGCTAATAGTGGTCTAATTAAATGATCTATTTAAAAAAAATTAGGCTCCATTCCTTCCAACTAAAAATATGGATTATGCTAGCTTTAGAAAAAATTAGCAAGCAATTGAAAAATAAAAGGTAAATTGTAAGCTAATTAAATTCCCTATTACAATTTTTTTAATTCTGCTCGTTCTAGAAAAAGCATAAGGCTTTATCTCTTCAAAGCTACCAGAACACAAATTTAAAATCGGACCAAAACCGAAATTAGAACGCATAACAAGATCAATCGACATAAACAAATAATTTTAGGTCCAAATAAATAATTGTTGGACACCATTCGTTCTTAACTAAACTCCAGTTTATTTAATGTAAAGTTAAGTAGCAGAACCCCAATCAAAATATCAGTCCAAAACTGAAACGCGTTTTACTTTCGTTGTTAGTCCGATTTTTGATAAAGGTCCTGCTAGCTTTAAATTAAACAACCTGATGTTCGATCTAAAATGAGTAAAGTCCAACATTTTTGAATGAGTCATTTGATTCGGTCATAATGAGCCTCTTAGTCAATAGATCAAGATTTGCGTTATATTTACGGTATTGATTCGATTTTCGATTTGGGGTTTGCTAGCTTTGAAGAGATAAAGCGTAAAGCTTTTTCTAGAACGAGCCGAATTTATAAAATTTTATTATGACATTTAATTAGCGTAAAATTAACCTTTAATTACTATTATTCCATTGTTTTTAATTCATTTTTAATATGGGTTCTGTAAAATGTTTCTAAAGCAAGTAGAACCCATCCTTTTCGTCGGAAGGGATGTGCCCAACATTTTTTAATAGAGTATTTAATTAGCCTATTATTAGCCTATAATTATTTATTATATCTTATAATGTTCTGCTGTATGGGTTCTGCGAGTTTTAGGGACGTAGTAAAAGGATTGTCTTGCAAGAGGCACCAATGCGAATGTTTAACGAGAATTATAAGAAGGAAGAAAGAAAACAAGTAGAATAGTTGGATTGGAGTGCATCAAACACGTTGCATTGCCATTTTGGAAATTATTTATCGACTATTTGAAATATTCGCGTAGACAAAGACGCATAAATAAAAACGCGTAGACAAAGACATGCTGACGAATTCGCATAAACAAAGACGCTCAGAAAAAACCACGTAGTCACGTAGACCGTAAATCCGTGTAGACAAAGACGCATACACAAAGGCACGTAAGCAAAGACGCCTAGGCACAGCAAAGTAGACAAAGACATATAGACAAATCCGCGTAAACAAACGAGCGTAAAAAAATCTGCGTAGACAAATATGAATAGAAAATCCGCTTAGACAAAGCCACATAAACAGAGCCGCGTCAAAAAAGCCACGTAGACAAAGACGTATAGACAAAGATCTATAGATACGTTGATACCGCGTAGACAAATTTGCGTAGAAAGCCACATAGACAAAGCCGCGTAGACAAGTAAGCTTCGAAAAATCCAAGAAGACAAAGCGTAAAAAAAGATGCGTGGACAAAGCCGCGTAAACCAAGACGCGTAGACAAAAATTAGATAAAGACATGCAGACAAAGTCACGTGGATAAAGCCACGTAGGCAAAGTCATGTAGACAAAGCTACGTAGACAAAGACATGAAGAGACATCTCCGTAGACAATTTGTAAACAAAACCACGTAGACAGAGCCGCGTAGACAAAGTCACGTAGAGAAAAACGCGTAGACAAATACATGTAGCCTACGTACAGAAGTCGACTTCACGTGTGGAAGAACTGTTTGAGTCTGACAATTTAATAAAACGTCACTACTATGTATTATTTACATTAAATGTTGTTTTGTTACTTTTGTATTATGCGGACTATTCAGAGAACTCAAAAGGTTTTAATCTTTTGAGTCTTGTTATGATGAAGTAGTCTTGCAGCTTCAATATTAGGGTGTTGATCTCTAAGTATATTTGAGCACGCTTCAGACAAAAATATGCGGACAAACCCGTGTAGGCAAAGAAATGTAAACCAAACCACGTAGACAAAGCCGCGTAGACGAAAACACGTACACAAAAATAAACGTAGACAATTCCGCGTAGCCAAAGCCACGTAGACAATACCACGTAGACAAATACATATAGGCAATTCCGCAGAGACAAAGACTCATTGACGCGTAGACAAGCCCGTGTGAATAGAGAGTACACAAAGTCGCGTAAACAAAAATAAGTAGACAAATCCACATTGAATATTCCGCTTATATAGAGACCCATAGTTACGTAGACAATTCCGCGTTGACAAAAATATGTAGATTAATCCGCGTAGACGAAGACGTGTAGACAATTCCGCGCAGACAAAGACCTGTAGACAAATCCAATATACATTTCCGCGTAGACAAAGTCACGTAGACAAACCCGTGTAGATATTGAATTTAAGACCAAGCCACGTAGACAATTCCGCAAAGACAAAAACACGTTAACAATTCCGCGTAGACAAAAATATGTAGACAAATCCACGTAGACAAAGACGTGTAGACAAACCCATGTAAACAAATCCGCATAGACAAAACAAAGTAGACAAGCATATGTAGACAAATTTAGTGTAGACAAAGACCTATAGACTGTCTACGTGTTTATATTCCAGGTAGATAAATTTTGTAGACCGTCCGCGTCGACAAAGAAGTGTAGACAAATCTATGTAAACAAATCCGCGTAGACAAAGCAAAGTAGATAAACACATGTAGACAAAGCCACGTAGACAAAAACATGGTGACAAATCCACGTAGACAATGGTGTGTAAACAAATCCACGTAGATAATTCCCCGTAGGCAAAGCCACGTAGACAAAACCGCGCAGACAAACCAAAGTAGAGAAAGTAACGTAGAGATTCCCGTGTAGACAAACCCGTGTAGACAAATAAATGTAGACAAAGCCACGTAGACAAATCTGCGTAGACAAGAACACGTAGACAAAAACACGTAGACAGATCTGCGTAGACAGTTCCGCGTAGACAAAAACCCATAGACACGTAAACAAATCCGCGTAGACAATTTCGCGTAGAAAAACTTATGTGGACAATACCGCGAAGACAAAGACACGTTGAAGCCGCATTTACAAATCCAGGTAAACAAATCCGAGTACACAATTCCGCGTACACAAAGACATGTAGACAAATCCGCATAGACAAGGACATCTAGACAGAGAAAAGTAGACCTAAAGGTTCGGTTAGTTGTGCGCCAGTTTATTTTATATGAAATCTGTTTTCGCAATCTGAACAAAATTAACGCAAACTTGATTAAATATATCTTATTCCAAGGCCCTGTTCGATTTCTGTAATAATGAAATAATTTTGACGTAAGTGAAATAATTTGCTCTTCGCCATATTTTGTAGTAAGTTCAATTGCTGTCCGAATACCCGTAATAATTTTGACATGTTTTGTAAAGTGTATAAATAGACATACGATTAATTTAAAATTGTGTTAAGTGCCTGAAAGTGATTAACTAAATAACAAAACTAAAATGATTGAAGTGGAATTTGATCCAAATATAATAATATTTTGCCTTATAACTTGGTACAGGTATCCAATGAGAAGCCGTCGGAGCCAGGCGCGACCTTTAACAATGAATTTTGTTACAATACAGGTAGTTAACTCTGTTTGAGGAATGGAATGTATTGTTATTTGTTAATGGTATGATTTTTATTGGTTCCATCCACCAACAATATAACACATTCCATCTTAACATACGATGATGCTGTAACGAGAATGCATCTTAGGATTTCATCAAAAACATTTATTGAAATCAGCAAACTTTTGCCCAATAAAAATCATGGTTGGGGGCCAGAAATGGAATTATTGGTATTTTTGTTGTGGTTGGCAAGTGGACCTAGTTACCGAGTAGAAGGGGCAGCTACCGATATAGCAAGATCTACTATTTGTAACATTGTTCACGAATTATTATAGATTTTACAATTGATAATATAATGCCCCGAGTGATAACTTTGCCTCGCAAAGCGAATTACCAAATATTGCTCGCAGATTTAATCGAAGGGCACGAACATCAATTTTTTAGAAGGCAGTTGGTGCTATCGATGGGACTCATATTGAAATTGTATGCCCAGTGCGACTACACGACCAATATATTAACAGAAAATTTAAATATTCCATCCAGTGTCAAGCCATCTGTGATGTAAGCTATAAATTTATGGGTGTCTTCATAGGGTATCCGGGTTCTGTGCACGATTCTCGGGTTTTATATTGCAGTCCAGTACTCAAGGAGAAATTGTATCTACCGCCAGGTTATTTCTTATTGGACGATAGTGGTTACCCATGCAGAGTGGAACCAATTGTTCTCATAACTCCATTTAAAGAGCACAGCTTAAACAACGATAAAAAAAATTTAATAAAGTATGTGGCGCTGCTCGTAACATTGTTGAGTGTGCATTTGGACAAATGAAAGTCCGCTGGACGATTTTTGGACGTGCTTTGCAACTCAAAGTCGAAAATATTATTAAAACAATTGCAGCATGTTGTACGTTCTATAATATCTGTTTATTGACGAATGATGGTATTGTATTATCATTAAATGAAGAGCTTGAAGTGTTCAATGAACCTACCGACAGGGCGGGTAGATTACGTAAGGTAATCTACGTAGTTGTCGACACGTAATCTAACACGTAGATTACATACCGATTTTTTGCTTTCCAGACGTCAACAACGTAGACAACGTCGATAACTAAGAAAATGATATTAAAAACTTAATTTTTAATTATTTTTCGTTAAGCACACTATTAAAATTTGTGAAAAATTACTTAAATCTAATTCTGACAGTTTTACAAGCATTTTATAAATTACAAATAAATTTAAAATCTCTTAACTAAAGACTTCTATCTAAAACTATTGAATATTTTAAATATTTCAATAGATTTAGGCTTAACGCGCCCTCTTCTCACGTCATCTTGATGTCTGTATAAAAATTTATTTATTTTAGTTATAATAATAATTTAAACATATAGCTATATTTAATTTATCTAGCTAGTTAATTTTATTGCAGTTGGCTGAACTCATAACCGCAGATATAATTCTATATCGAAACCATCCGTAGCCGTACATTGTAACTTTATAAGTGCCTTTGATTAAATATTCTCTTAGAAATTTATTAGTTTTGGTTTATGTAGTTATTGTTAGCCAAAGACGAAATATCACGTGTACGAGTATGTGCACTCGATACATTAACCACCTATCTATGCATGGTAGGGGTAAATGAATTGCCACGCAGCGATGTTAACGTTTTCCCAGAATATGTTTTACCTGCAATAGCGCCTCTTGCAACGGACGCTTAGACAATTGTAAAAGTACCATTCGCTAAAAATTTGCTGAACAGCCATATCTTCGTCCAGAAAATTAACGGTAGAATTCCTAGAAGTTTTGACAATATCACCATTATCTAGGAGTATTCCAAAATTACATTGGATTCTAACTTACAATGATTTCTAAAATATAAATTCATAGTTATAGCATTGACCAGTAAATACGTATATGAAAGTCATTAAAATTACGTGTGTGCTTCAAGTTTTCATGCAGCCGTATTTTTTAAAGATTTTTTGCACACTTCGTCTCATAATTATTATTAATTTTCATTAATTTGGTTAACAATATTTAAACAAAACTAATAAATTACTAAGCGAATATTTAATCAAAGGAACTTACAAAGTACAGCTACGGAGAGATTTGATATAAAGTTATATCGGCGGTTGTAAATTCAGCCAACTACAATAAAATTTATAAGGTAGACAACTTCGAGCTACAGAGATGCAATCCTCGAATACATAAAGAAATATGTGTAATCGGCCGGATTGTTTTCGGGCAGATAGGTCGGTTGACGGTTTGAACTGTGGTAAGATTCCTTTGGCCACTTTCTCTCGTGCCCGCTTGAGTCGCCATTGCAGGTAAAACATATTCTGGGAAAACGTTAAAATCACTGCGTGGCAATTCATCTACCACTACCATGCATAGACAGGCGGCTAATGAATCAAGTACACATACTCGTACACAAAGTATTTCGTCTTTGGCTTACAATAACTAGAAAAACAAAACTAATACATTTCTAAGCGAAAATTTAATCAAAGGCAATTAACATGTGCCGAGGGATTCGATCTAGAATTGTATTGGCGAATGTGAATTCAGCCAACTGCAATAAAATCTATAAACGAGTCAACTTCAAGCTACAGAGATGCAAAAGTTTGCTGATCACATGTACATCACCAAGAACTTTGTTTTAATACTTTTATCTTTGAGTGCTTAACACAAAAAAAATCTGTCAATATTTTGACATTACTTTCACTGCTATAATAATATTTTTTTTTTTTAAGTTTCTTAAAATTTAATAAAAGTAGACGAGTAATTAATCTTATTCGAAGTTACTACAATAAAGCAAAATTATAAAAATTATATAAACCGTCATTATAATTCATAAATTTACTATTCTTTCTCTGCGTAGTTATGAATGGCAGAAGCTTGAAAATTGCATACGAGCGAAATCACAATACACTCAAATTTTATTAAAATTCGCAAATTTAATTTAACTTTTTTCGATTGTCAAACAATTTTTTATTGATAATGGATAATTATCAATTTATTACGCAATTTATGACATGAATATTAGGTACAGTATGTTTCATAAATAAAGTGTCAGCTATCAATCAGTAGTATATACAGACAATTCATGCTGAGTTTTATTATAAGTTTCGATAGATGGCGTAAATTAATTTATCAAGTAGTTCTCGACGTTGTCGACGAGTTGTCGACGTTGTCGACGAGTAGTCAACGTTGTCGACGAGTAGTCGACGTTGTCGACGAGTTGTCTACGAAATCGTGTAAAAAGTAGTAGTCGACGCGTAATCGCCCATCCCTGCCTACCGATGAGGAAATGGTCGATACATTAAATAGCGATCAGCAAACCGGAATTCATTTACGCGAGGAATTATTTGAAAGCTTTTTAAACATCTGATAACGAAAAGAAAAATAATTTTTGTAAATAATTTTTAATTCAATTTTATTAAAAAATACTTAAACATAAAAACATTTCAGACTTTTGTTTACATTTATCATTAAAAATAATTCAATAAAAAATTTAATTCAATATTTAGTTGTATTTAATTAAATTTAACCCCTTAAGGACCGATTTTTTTTTAAAATAAATGCACTAAAAAAATCAATTTTTTTAATAATTAGAACTAATATTTTGACATACATATTATGCACAAAAAAAAATCTGTTTTTAAAAATAAACTTTATTTTCATAATTATGTAGTTTTTTAATTCAAACAAATGTAAAAATGATACAAATTATTAAAATACATATACTCGTAGATAAATAGAGAGATTACATAGGGGAAAAATATATGTAATATATAAAAAATAATAGTTAGAAAAATTAAAATAATCAATAATTTAATTCTGTCTAATTAAATTTTTGGTAAACCTGGAAGCATAGACGTAGGTTCTAGAGAATAAAATATATTATTCTTAATTGATTTAATATAATAATTTTGTTATAAGGTTATTTTCACAAGTTATTTCGAGCAACGTATAACATGTGACGGCCCGAGTTTGGTCTTAATGGACCAGATAGACGGAATGGAAGTTTGTCCTAACTTTCCTAAACCAACAACAAAAACATTTATAGTGAGAATGTATTAGTAATAATGTAATAAAATAAAAAACTCTACATTTAGGCGACATTGGAAATGAGATAATGATAGAGTTACATTTAATATGTACCTATAATAAAATTTTGGTAATACAAGTACGTATATATTTTTACGAAAAAAAATCGTATGTATAACATAAAAAAGTAAAAGAAAAAGATATACTGCAAACATACCTGGAACTACAAAACACTTAGAGTAGAGGGCCTCAGTTGCTCGAAAAATAACAATTCTTTGAATAATCTAGATGAGAATGGGGTTAGTATTCAATGTTTTTGATTGACGAATTGACTTCGTTTGAAACAGAAAATTTTCATGGATTTTCTTTGAATAAACGCAGACGGCTACCACACCTGGAATTGAAATTTTCATATACTAGGAAGCCTCAATTACTCGAAAAATACAAGTTCTTTGAAAAATCTAGAGGAGAAGGGGGTTAGTATTCAATGTTTTTGATTGACGAATTGACTTCGTTTGAAACAGAAAATTTTCATGGATTTTCTTTGAATAAACGCAGATGGCTACCACACCTGGAATTGAAATTTTCTTATACTAGGAAGCCTCAATTACTCGAAAAATACAAGTTCTTTGAAAAATCTAGAAGAGAAGGGGGTTAGTATTCAATGTTTTTGATTGACGAATTGACTACGTTTGGAACAGAAAATTTTCATGGATTTTCTTTGAATAAACGAAGATAGTTACCACACCTGGAATTGAAATTTTCTTATACTAGGAAGCCTGAAATACTTGAAAAATAACAGTTCTATGAAAAATCTAGAGGAGAAGGGCGTTAGTATTCAATGTTTTTGATTGACGAATTGACTTCGTTTGAAACAGAAAATTTTCATCGATTTTCTTTGAATAAACGCAGATAGTTACCACACCTGGAATTGAAATTTTCTTATACTAGGAAGCCTGAAATGCTTGAAAAATACAAGTTCTTTGAAAAATCTAGAGGAGACGGGCGTTAGTATTCAATGTTTTTGATTGACGAATTGACTTCGTTTGAAACAGAAAATTTTCATGGATTTTCTTTGAATAAACGCAGATGGCTACCACACCTGGAATTGAAATTTTCTTATACTAGGAAGCCTCAATTACTCGAAAAATACAAGTTCTTTGAAAAATCTAGAGGAGAAGGGGGTTAGTATTCAATGTTTTTGATTGACGAATTGACTACGTTTGGAACAGAAAATTTTCATGGATTTTCTTTGAATAAACGAAGATAGTTACCACACCTGGAATTGAAATTTTCTTATACTAGGAAGCCTGAAATACTTGAAAAATAACAGTTCTATGAAAAATCTAGAGGAGAAGGGGGTTAGTATTCAATGTTTTTGATTGACGAATTGACTTCGTTTGGAACAGAAAATTTTCATCGATTTTCTTTGAATAAACGCAGATGGCTACCACACCTGGAATTGAAATTTTCTTATACTAGGAAGCCTCAATTACTCGAAAAATACAAGTTCTTTGAAAAATCTAGAAGAGAAGGGGGTTAGTATTCAATGTTTTTGATTGACGAATTGACTTCGTTTGAAACAGAAAATTTTCATGGATTTTCTTTGAATAAACGCAGATGGCTACCACACCTGGAATTGAAATTTTCTTATACTAGGAAACCTGAATTACTCGAAAAATACAAGTTCTTTGAAAAATCTAGAGGAGAAGGGGGTTAGTATTCAATGTTTTTGATTGACGAATTGACTTCGTTTGGAACAGAAAATTTTCATGGATTTTCTTTGAATAAACGAAGAATGTTACCACACCTGGAATTGAAATTTTCTTATACTAGGAAGCCTGAAATACTTGAAAAATAACAGTTCTATGAAAAATCTAGAGGAGAAGGGGGTTAGTATTCAATGTTTTTGATTGACGAATTGACTACGTTTGGAACAGAAAATTTTCATCGATTTTCTTTGAATAAACGCAGATAGTTACCACACCTGGAATTGAAATTTTCTTATACTAGGAAGCCTGAAATGCTTGAAAAATACAAGTTCTTTGAAAAATCTAGAGGAGACGGGCGTTAGTATTCAATGTTTTTGATTGACGAATTGACTTCGTTTGAAACAGAAAGTTTTCATGGATTTTCTTTGAATAAACGCAGATGGCTACCACACCTGGAATTGAAATTTTCTTATACTAGGAAGCCTCAATTACTCGAAAAATACAAGTTCTTTGAAAAATCTAGAGGAGAAGGGGGTTAGTATTCAATGTTTTTGATTGACGAATTGACTACGTTTGGAACAGAAAATTTTCATGGATTTTCTTTGAATAAACGAAGATAGTTACCACACCTGGAATTGAAATTTTCTTATACTAGGAAGCCTGAAATGCTTGAAAAATACAAGTTCTTTGAAAAATCTAGAGGAGACGGGCGTTAGTATTCAATGTTTTTGATTGACGAATTGACTTCGTTTGAAACAGAAAATTTTCATCGATTTTCTTTGAATAAACGCAGATAGTTACCACACCTGGAATTGAAATTTTCTTATACTAGGAAGCCTAAAATGCTTGAAAAATACAAGTTCTTTGAAAAATCTAGAGGAGACGGGCGTTAGTATTCAATGTTTTTGATTGACGAATTGACTTCGTTTGAAACAGAAAATTTTCATGGATTTTCTTTGAATAAACGCAGATGGCTACCACACCTGGAATTGAAATTTTCTTATACTAGGAAGCCTCAATTACTCGAAAAATACAAGTTCTTTGAAAAATCTAGAGGAGAAGGGGGTTAGTATTCAATGTTTTTGATTGACGAATTGACTACGTTTGGAACAGAAAATTTTCATGGATTTTCTTTGAATAAACGAAGATAGTTACCACACCTGGAATTGAAATTTTCTTATACTAGGAAGCCTGAAATACTTGAAAAATAACAGTTCTATGAAAAATCTAGAGGAGAAGGGGGTTAGTATTCAATGTTTTTGATTGACGAATTGACTTCGTTTGAAACAGAAAATTTTCATGGATTTTCTTTGAATAAACGCAGATGGCTACCACACCTGGAATTGAAATTTTCTTATACTAGGAAGCCTCAATTACTCGAAAAATACAAGTTCTTTGAAAAATCTAGAAGAGAAGGGGGTTAGTATTCAATGTTTTTGATTGACGAAATGACTTCGTTTGAAACAGAAAATTTTCATGGATTTTCTTTGAATAAACGCAGATGGCTACCACACCTGGAATTGAAATTTTCTTATACTAGGAAACCTGAATTACTCGAAAAATACAAGTTCTTTGAAAAATCTAGAGGAGAAGGGGGTTAGTATTCAATGTTTTTGATTGACGAATTGACTTCGTTTGGAACAGAAAATTTTCATGGATTTTCTTTGAATAAACGAAGATAGTTACCACACCTGGAATTGAAATTTTCTTATACTAGGAAGCCTGAAATACTTGAAAAATAACAGTTCTATGAAAAATCTAGAGGAGAAGGGCGTTAGTATTCAATGTTTTTGATTGACGAATTGACTTCGTTTGGAACAGAAAATTTTCATGGATTTTCTTTGAATAAACGCAGATGGCTACCACACCTGGAATTGAAATTTTCTTATACTAGGAAGCCTCAATTACTCGAAAAATACAAGTTCTTTGAAAAATCTAGAGTAGAAGGGGGTTAGTATTCAATGTTTTTGATTGACGAATTGACTACGTTTGGAACAGAAAATTTTCATGGATTTTCTTTGAATAAACGAAGATAGTTACCACACCTGGAATTGAAATTTTCTTATACTAGGAAGCCTGAAATACTTGAAAAATAACAGTTCTTTGAAAAATCTAGAGGAGAAGGGGGTTAGTATTCATTGTTTTTGATTGACGAATTGACTTCGTTTGAAACAGAAAATTTTCATGGATTTTCTTTGAATAAACGCAGATGGCTACCACACCTGGAATTGAAATTTTCTTATACTAGGAAGCCTCAATTACTCGAAAAATACAAGTTCTTTGAAAAATCTAGAAGAGAAGGGGGTTAGTATTCAATGTTTTTGATTGACGAATTGACTTCGTTTGAAACAGAAAATTTTCATGGATTTTCTTTGAATAAACGAAGATAGTTACCACACCTGGAATTGAAATTTTCTTATACTAGGAAGCCTGAAATACTTTAAAAATAACAGTTCTTTGAAAAATCTAGAGGAGACGGGCGTTAGTATTCAATGTTTTTGATTGACGAATTGACTTCGTTTGAAACAGAAAATTTTCATGGATTTTCTTTGAATAAACGCAGATGGCTACCACACCTGGAATTGAAATTTTCTTATACTAGGAAGCCTCAATTACTCGAAAAATACAAGTTCTTTGAAAAATCTAGAGGAGAAGGTGGTTAGTATTCAATGTTTTTGATTGACGAATTGACTACGTTTGGAACAGAAAATTTTCATGGATTTTCTTTGAATAAACGAAGATAGTTACCACACCTGGAATTGAAATTTTCTTATACTAGGAAGCCTGAAATACTTGAAAAATAACAGTTCTTTGAAAAATCTAGAGGAGAAGGGGGTTAGTATTCATTGTTTTTGATTGACGAATTGACTTTGTTTGAAACAGAAAATTTTCATGGATTTTCTTTGAATAAACACAGACGGCTACCACACCTGGAATTGAAATTTTCTTATACTAGGAAACCTGAAATACTTGAAAAATAACAGTTCTATGAAAAATCTAGAGGAGAAGGGGGTTAGTATTCAATGTTTTTGATTGACGAATTGACTTCGTTTGAAACAGAAAATTTTCATGGATTTTCTTTGAATAAACGCAGATGGCTACCACACCTGGAATTGAAATTTTCTTATACTAGGAAGCCTCAATTACTCGAAAAATACAAGTTCTTTGAAAAATCTAGAAGAGAAGGGGGTTAGTATTCAATGTTTTTGATTGACGAATTGACTTCGTTTGAAACAGAAAATTTTCATGGATTTTCTTTGAATAAACGAAGATAGTTACCACACCTGGAATTGAAATTTTCTTATACTAGGAAGCCTGAAATACTTGAAAAATAACAGTTCTTTGAAAAATCTAGAGGAGAAGGGCGTTAGTATTCAATGTTTTTGATTGACGAATTGACTTCGTTTGAAACAGAAAATTTTCATGGATTTTCTTTGAATAAACGCAGATGGCTACCACACCTGGAATTGAAATTTTCTTATACTAGGAAGCCTCAATTACTCGAAAAATACAAGTTCTTTGAAAAATCTAGAGGAGAAGGGGGTTAGTATTCAATGTTTTTGATTGACGAATTGACTTCGTTTGAAACAGAAAATTTTCATGGATTTTCTTTGAATAAACGAAGATGGCTACCACACCTGGAATTGAAATTTTCTTATACTAGGAAGCCTCAATTACTCGAAAAATACAAGTTCTTTGAAAAATCTAGAGGAGAAGGGGGTTAGTATTCAATGTTTTTGATTGACGAATTGACTTCGTTTGGAACAGAAAATTTTCATGGATTTTCTTTGAATAAACGAAGATAGTTACCACACCTGGAATTGAAATTTTCTTATACTAGGAAGCCTGAAATACTTGAAAAATAACAGTTCTATGAAAAATCTAGAGGAGAAGGGGGTTAGTATTCAATGTTTTTGATTGACGAATTGACTTCGTTTGAAACAGAAAATTTTCATGGATTTTCTTTGAATAAACGCAGATGGCTACCACACCTGGAATTGAAATTTTCTTATACTAAGAAGCCTCAATTACTCGAAAAATACAAGTTCTTTGAAAAATCTAGAAGAGAAGGGGGTTAGTATTCAATGTTTTTGATTGACGAATTGACTTCGTTTGAAACAGAAAATGTTCATGGATTTTCTTTGAATAAACGAAGATAGTTACCACACCTGGAATTGAAATTTTCTTATACTAGGAAGCCTGAAATACTTGAAAAATAACAGTTCTTTGAAAAATCTAGAGGAGACGGGCGTTAGTATTCAATGTTTTTGATTGACGAATTGACTTCGTTTGAAACAGAAAATTTTCATGGATTTTCTTTGAATAAACGCAGATGGCTACCACACCTGGAATTGAAATTTTCTTATACTAGGAAGCCTCAATTACTCGAAAAATACAAGTTCTTTGAAAAATCTAGAGGAGAAGGGGGTTAGTATTCAATGTTTTTGATTGACGAATTGACTACGTTTGGAACAGAAAATTTTCATGGATTTTCTTTGAATAAACGAAGATAGTTACCACACCTGGAATTGAAATTTTCTTATACTAGGAAGCCTGAAATACTTGAAAAATAACAGTTCTATGAAAAATCTAGAGGAGAAGGGCGTTAGTATTCAATGTTTTTGATTGACGAATTGACTTCGTTTGAAACAGAAAATTTTCATCGATTTTCTTTGAATAAACGCAGATAGTTACCACACCTGGAATTGAAATTTTCTTATACTAGGAAGCCTGAAATGCTTGAAAAATACAAGTTCTTTGAAAAATCTAGAGGAGACGGGCGTTAGTATTCAATGTTTTTGATTGACGAATTGACTTCGTTTGAAACAGAAAATTTTCATGGATTTTCTTTGAATAAACGCAGATGGCTACCACACCTGGAATTGAAATTTTCTTATACTAGGAAGCCTCAATTACTCGAAAAATACAAGTTCTTTGAAAAATCTAGAGGAGAAGGGGGTTAGTATTCAATGTTTTTGATTGACGAATTGACTACGTTTGGAACAGAAAATTTTCATGGATTTTCTTTGAATAAACGAAGATAGTTACCACACCTGGAATTGAAATTTTCTTATACTAGGAAGCCTGAAATACTTGAAAAATAACAGTTCTATGAAAAATCTAGAGGAGAAGGGGGTTAGTATTCAATGTTTTTGATTGACGAATTGACTTCGTTTGAAACAGAAAATTTTCATGGATTTTCTTTGAATAAACGCAGATGGCTACCACACCTGGAATTGAAATTTTCTTATACTAGGAAGCCTCAATTACTCGAAAAATACAAGTTCTTTGAAAAATCTAGAAGAGAAGGGGGTTAGTATTCAATGTTTTTGATTGACGAATTTACTTCGTTTGAAACAGAAAATTTTCATGGATTTTCTTTGAATAAACGCAGATGGCTACCACACCTGGAATTGAAATTTTCTTATACTAGGAAACCTGAATTACTCGAAAAATACAAGTTCTTTGAAAAATCTAGAGGAGAAGGGGGTTAGTATTCAATGTTTTTGATTGACGAATTGACTTCGTTTGGAACAGAAAATTTTCATGGATTTTCTTTGAATAAACGAAGATAGTTACCACACCTGGAATTGAAATTTTCTTATACTAGGAAGCCTGAAATACTTGAAAAATAACAGTTCTATGAAAAATCTAGAGGAGAAGGGGGTTAGTATTCAATGTTTTTGATTGACGAATTGACTACGTTTGGAACAGAAAATTTTCATGGATTTTCTTTGAATAAACGAAGATAGTTACCACACCTGGAATTGAAATTTTCTTATACTAGGAAGCCTGAAATACTTGAAAAATTACAGTTCTATGAAAAATCTAGAGGAGAAGGGCGTTAGTATTCAATGTTTTGATTGACGAATTGACTTCGTTTGAAACAGAAAATTTTCATCGATTTTCTTTGAATAAACGCAGATAGTTACCACACCTGGAATTGAAATTTTCTTATACTAGGAAGCCTGAAATGCTTGAAAAATACAAGTTCTTTGAAAAATCTAGAGGAGACGGGCGTTAGTATTCAATGTTTTTGATTGACGAATTGACTTCGTTTGAAACAGAAAATTTTCATGGATTTTCTTTGAATAAACGCAGATGGCTACCACACCTGGAATTGAAATTTTCTTATACTAGGAAGCCTCAATTACTCGAAAAATACAAGTTCTTTGAAAAATCTAGAGGAGAAGGGGGTTAGTATTCAATGTTTTTGATTGACGAATTGACTACGTTTGGAACAGAAAATTTTCATGGATTTTCTTTGAATAAACGAAGATAGTTACCACACCTGGAATTGAAATTTTCTTATACTAGGAAGCCTGAAATACTTGAAAAATAACAGTTCTATGAAAAATCTAGAGGAGAAGGGGGTTAGTATTCAATGTTTTTGATTGACGAATTGACTTCGTTTGAAACAGAAAATTTTCATGGATTTTCTTTGTATAAACGCAGATGGCTACCACACCTGAAATTGAAATTTTCTTATACTAGGAAACCTGAATTACTCGAAAAATACAAGTTCTTTGAAAAATCTAGAGGAGAAGGGGGTTAGTATTCAATGTTTTTGATTGACGAATTGACTTCGTTTGGAACAGAAAATTTTCATGGATTTTCTTTGAATTATCGAAGATAGTTACCACACCTGGAATTGAAATTTTCTTATACTAGGAAGCCTGAAATACTTGAAAAATAACAGTTCTATGAAAAATCTAGAGGAGAAGGGCGTTAGTATTCAATGTTTTTGATTGACGAATTGACTTCGTTTGGAACAGAAAATTTTCATGGATTTTCTTTGAATAAACGCAGATGGCTACCACACCTGGAATTGAAATTTTCTTATACTAGGAAGCCTCAATTACTCGAAAAATACAAGTTCTTTGAAAAATCTAGAGGAGAAGGGGGTTAGTATTCAATGTTTTTGATTGACGAATTGACTACGTTTGGAACAGAAAATTTTCATGGATTTTCTTTGAATAAACGAAGATAGTTACCACACCTGGAATTGAAATTTTCTTATACTAGGAAGCCTGAAATACTTGAAAAATAACAGTTCTTTGAAAAATCTAGAGGAGAAGGGCGTTAGTATTCAATGTTTTTGATTGACGAATTGACTTCGTTTGAAACAGAAAGTTTTCATGGATTTTCTTTGAATAAACGCAGATAGTTACCACACCTGGAATTGAAATTTTCTTATACTAGGAAGCCTGAAATACTTGAAAAATAACAGTTCTTTGAAAAATCTAGAGGAGAAGGGGGTTAGTATTCATTGTTTTTGATTGACGAATTGACTTCGTTTGAAACAGAAAATTTTCATGGATTTTCTTTGAATAAACGAAGATAGTTACCACACCTGGAATTGAAATTTTCTTATACTAGGAAGCCTCAATTACTCGAAAAATACAAGTTCTTTGAAAAATCTAGAGGAGAAGGGCGTTAGTATTCAATGTTTTTGATTGACGAATTGACTACGTTTGGAACAGAAAATTTTCATGGATTTTCTTTGAATAAACGAAGATAGTTACCACACTTGGAATTGAAATTTTCTTATACTAGGAAGCCTGAAATACTTGAAAAATAACAGTTCTTTGAAAAATCTAGAGGAGAAGGGGGTTAGTATTCAATGTTTTTGATTGACGAATTGACTACGTTTGAAACAGAAAATGTTCATGGATTTTCTTTGAATAAACACAGACGGCTACCACACCTGGAATTGAAATTTTCTTATACTAGGAAACCTGAATTACTCGAAAAATAACACTTCTTTGAAAAATCTATGGGAGATGTTTATAAAGAACTTCTTTATACGCGTTTCGTTATCAGCGTCTGTTCTCCAGGTTATGAGCGGCTGAAGCGGGTGTCTGTCTTGTATCAAGCGGCTCGCTATATAAATGTGTTAACCAAATCAGCGTCTGTTCTCCATGTTAGGAGCGGCTGAAGCGGACGTCTGTCTTGTTCAAACGTTTCAAATGTAGTCAATTCGTCAATCCAAAACTTTGAATACTATCTTTTTTATAGCCCAGCTTTTTCAAAGAACCATTATGTTTTTGCTTATTTATACCCTTTGCGTTTTAAAAAATAGCCGTTCCAGTTGTCGTAGTCCTCAGCATTTATTCAAAGAAAATTTTTGGTTTTTAAAATTATTTAACTTTAATCTTATACTTAATGCATACCACTTTCAAAAATTTTCAACAATCCTGCACGTTGCTTTTCCTTATTTTTTGAAAAATTTGTCAACTTCTCTTTCTGCTACAAATAATTTGAATTTTGTTTCGTTTGTCAATTATTTTTTCCCATTGCTATCACAACCTACTAGAATACGTTTGAACAATACCTATTTCATTAATATTATAATATTTGAAACAGAGATAATGTAGATACAGAAACGAAACATAAACGTCAATAAACTAAACGATGAAGAGAGAGATTAGATAAAGGATGAAGTTAGAATATCCCAGCATAGACATGAAAATATTGTCATAGCTACTTAGGTTTTGAATATAACTTTAATTCTGATTCGTTTTTTATACACTGTTATTACTTAAAAATTTGCATGGCAGTTTAAATTTATTTTGCCGTAGTGTTCGCATGTGTTTATATTTCAAAATATCCAACATTCCGGCAAATCAAATTGAATTTAAACGTTTATATATTATTTTCACTAATACTTTCAAACAAATTTAGGATTTAGGAAAAACTTCGTAGTGGTATATAGAAGCGTGAAGTTTGTCCTAAATTGGTCCTAAATTTGTTTTTGTAATTTTAGGACAAAGTGAGGACATACTTCACGGGAATCCAGATAGTATGTCCCGAGATATCTCGGGTTTGGTCCTTAAGGGGTTAATCACTTACTTCGTCTGTGTCGTATTTGTTCTTCTGCCATTTTACAAATTTGGAGGTGTAAACATATAAATTTATTTGATAGCTATGCTTACTAGCAAACCAAAATTATTACACATAGCTACTGAAATAATTTGGTTGCAAACAATTTTCTGTCAAAATTATTACAAGGAAAAATAATGTTTACAGAAATCGAACAGGGCCCAATCAAAATTGGCCATTTAAATAGTTAAACACAAGCTTAATATTTCCACGGAATAAAAAGTATTTAATCAAGTTTACGTTGATTTTCTTCTGATTGCGGAAACAGGATAAAAACCAAGTACACAATTCATCGTTAAACAAATATCAACATAAAAAATAGATTTTAGGAGAAACTGAAGAAAGCAAAGGGTGCTAGAGTACTTTTGGTTTTAAAGTGAATCAGATCCATCAAGAAATATTATTAACTAGCTGTAACCGGCACGCCTTGCTGCGCCCAAAATAAAGAACATTTATTTTTTTAACTAGGGGTTAAACAATGTTTTTGGTCTTATAATTTGGTGCATAAATAAATCAATTTTTTGGTGTGCCAACTCGACAGCAAGCAACATACAATTGGATGTATGAAAAACATGAGTTTGGGTCTATTTTTTAATTTAACCCGAGCAAGCATAGGCTTACCCCGGGTAGTGTACACCGAGCGAAGATTGTACTGGGTAAAATTATCCGGTGCGCATAGAGTAAACAATTGTTTTTTACTTTGCACACTCTTCGTACACTGACATTAATTTCAGAGTAAAATTTGAAGAACCGAGTAAGCTCGGAGTAAGCACAGTTCACAAATAAAAACGCAGTGTGCAGAGTAAAATTACTCAGGTTGAATAAAAAACACAGAGTATTTTTGGACAGCGCACTGCTTGCTCAGGTTGAATTAAAAAATAGGCCCTTTGTCAAATTCAAACCAGTAATAGCCAACGATTGCCCTTGTGATTTGTTGATGGTGATTACGGAGGCCAGACGCAATGGAAACTGTAGCCGCTTAAAATCGAAGGGTAAATCATTTGAAATCATTGATATGCGTGGAATCAGCACATCTTCCCCTTTATATTTGTTGTCTCGATCCAATTTGGTTTTAGTTTTTTATGGTTCGTCTGGTTCCGTTACATAACCTTGGTGCGATCAAATTTCGAATGAGTATGACCGGAGAACCAACTTTCAATGTCAATATGTGTGGTGGCATTCCTGGTGGCTCCATTGAATTTAAAAATTCGATTAGATAATTGACTACTTATTCCGCATCCATCACTGTGTCAATTGATTTTTATTTCATTCGTTCTCCGGGCAATTTCGATTGAATTTGTTCATTCAGCTTGTTCACATCATCATTTTTTGGGGCCAAAATTACTCGTTCGATTTTGCCGTTTCCAATGTCCAAAAGTTTTTTGGAAAATGTTTGGGCAGAGGCTTCTTTCAACAAATGCACATGCATGTTCGTTTAGAGTGTAACTTTTTCAACTCGGTTCCATAAATTAGATGCTTTGAGGCATGCGTTTAGCTCATCAGCAGGGATTGATCGAGGTATAACAGGTAAGGTTTGGCGAAAATCACCTGCAAGAAGTATAAATGCACCTTCCATTGGTTTGTTTTAACTCTGATATCTCGTAGAGTCCAGTCAAGCGCCTCAAGTGATTTTTTATGGGACATTCGTCCCAAATGATAATTTTGTACGCTTTAAGGACTGCGGATGTTCCAGAACTTTTGCTTATATTACAGGTTGGTGTTTCAGCCTGGTTCAAATTTTTTTATTTTTTTTTTTTATTATATTTTTTTATTGGTAACTATGCGATCTGTTTTGGGGCTCAAGGCTCACCCTGCTCTTCCGCGGTTATGCTTTTAACGTCCTTATTTTACGCCATGCGGCCAACTCGAGGACGTACGGCTATAGGACCGATTTAAGACCATCTGCACATTGCAAGCTCTATGCCAGCCTATACCAGCATGGAAGATGGGTCGGCCCATGGGTTTTGCACACCGACAGGGGGTCATAAATGTGTTAAATTTCACCACAGATTGAAATCTGTTGATGAAATTTCACTTTGCATCCTGCCCCTATCGGGATTCGAACCCGGTACCTCCCGATCCAAACGCCAAAGCTTTAACCACTGTGCCATTTGGTCGGTGAAGTCTGGTTCAAATTTAAGAGTAGCTTGAATGCCGAGTGTACTATTCGACCACCATCGAGTAGCGTTGATGATGCTACTGCGAGTGCTGTTCCATTCTGCATTCAAACCGACGCCAGTATTAAATTGACCAGAAATGTTTTCCGAGGCCGCCAGGAGCATCAAGAAAAAAGATCTTGATCTTGAAAGAACAGATCTCTGTTTTGTACATCATTTCTGTCCCGTGTGGATGCCGGCACACCAAGTTGATTTAGTACTTTGTTGTTAATTGATATGCATAAATCCTCAATCAATATTAACACTTCATTAAAAATGTCGTCGGAATATTGTAAATTTGGATCACTTCTGCGTGTATGCCGCAGAATGTCTTCACTGAGACTTTCACGATGCTTTTCCCAGAGTTCTTGTGGATTCGATGGTGCGCATGTTGTGAAAATTATCGCAAACAGAGTACGTATTTGTTTTGGACGACACGTTAGCGTTGTATTCCAATGATTGTAATTTTCATATAATCCAAGCTTGATACATGTTTCTCTATACGTTTGGCATTCTACGCCATCGATGGTTTTCAATGCAACGAATGATTTAAGATCTCTGACTGTATGCAATAAGAATCTTAAATAATAACATTAAGCGCTGTTTGGATGCACTGTGTATACACGTCCTAAAGCATCTGACGAACGTACACCAGCATTCTCTAGAACAATTGCACTTCACTTTCTTCTCATGAACTTTTTGTCGATGTGATCCAAGTGTAGTATTTGGACACTTCGTGATACAGCAACATTTTAGCGAAGTCGTCAGATGCACACAATTAGGTAAAGGCGGTGAATGTTGTGTTGGGTGGTAGCTCAGCTCTATTTTGTGCATATTTTGATCGGTGAAGTAGACACGCTGGCCATTTTCTAAGTGAACAGCGAGATGTTGAACAGTTCATTGCTGCTGAACAGGCTTCATTGCTGCTGATGTAGCGTCCCATCTGGAATTGAGTGACTTCATCGCCTTGATTTGCTAGTCCGAATACTGCCATATCACTGCCTTTGTTAACGTAGTTGCAAATATATTTTATTGACTTCACTGAATTGCAATAGTCAACATTAATGTGGACATCAAACATTTGTGAAAGCAGCGATGGCGGCACAATACATCTGTTGTCGATGTCAACATCTATGCCTCGCATTCTGATTGTGGTTGTGTATCCACAATCATCGGTGTTCTTTCTCCTATACATAGGATATCCAACACCTCCAGTTTGAGTTTCATTGATCAGCACACGTGGATATCGCTTTGTACACTTCCCATCCTTCACGCATGGTGAATTTGTATTAAGTGCACCACACGGTTCGCGGATCATATTTTTCTTGATTGTTTCAAAAAGAATAGGATCTTCGTCTCGGCTGGGAAGCTCAGCAGATATCACGCTATCAATTTGTGTTGAAACGATTTTTAGCTTAAAAGAGCTTTAGCTTAGCTTTCATTAAAATATGTGCGTGTGGAAGACCTCTTTTTGCCACTTAACTGAATACATCCAGCAATGGGATTCTCCAAAAATTTGGTTCTTAATGATGACGTCTATCAACCGAATTAGGTTTTGCTTGAATACCCGTGCGAGTAGATCATGTCTGTGCGATGAGTTTTGACCGGGGAAGGTGATGGACAGATCTGGACGTCCATACTTTCGAACATCTGTCATGGCATCTTGCGCGTATTCGTACATATGTGACGTGGACTGCCGGTATACGATGCTGGCAAGATTACCATTTGTCCAATGTTAGCAGCGTTTCGATCATTTTTAATTGCATCAATACATTGCATGTATTCTTCAAGAAGTAACTTCTTTTGATTTAGCCGAATGAAGACAAGTCGTTCACTGTACATTTAACATTTAATTGTTTAACATTTAACTGCACAACTAACCGGCCATTAACCATTAACTAACGCACAGTTCACAAATAAAAACGCATTATGCAGACTAAATTTACCCATGTTGAATAAAAAAAACGCAGAGAAATTTTAGAGAGCGCGAACTGCTTGCGTTCAGGTTGAATTATAATACAGACCCAATGTCTTGTGTTTAATACAAATTACAAAACGAAAAACTAATATAAGAAAAGGATAAATGATTGTATTGGAAAAATTAACCATATGGATTACCGACCTTAATCTAATATTTTTATTCTTAAAACAGCTTAAGTGATTCAAAGACATTTTACATATTTAGCTTTTCATTTAAAATTAAATGGTAATCGTTATAAACCCTCAATTATAAAAAAAATATATTCTATATTTGGAAACATATCCTAAATATTGACAATTTATTTAAATATTTCCAATCAGAAAAAAATCTTAACATTTTTTGCCATAAGAAATCTCCAAATCCATTAATTCATCCATTTAAGGTTTTTTTGTTGTTCTGTTCATGTATTCGATGTCAATATCCATTCTCCCCATATATATTTCAAAGATTTTCAATTTGAATAAAAACTGTACCCGAAAAGATATCAAAATTGTATGTAAGATGACCAAATGCTACAGAATATAAAACGAGAAGAAAATATTCAAATTTCAGTTTTCTTGTTTTCAACTCAATTTAATTTATTTTTATATGTTTCGGTCAAACAATCAAAAACAACAAACAAATCTATAAAAATTCAAATTTCACCATCCGATTTTCCCTGTACACAACCACTCCTATATATACGAGTATTTGTTTAAGTCAAGCAATCTCATTGTTTTTGCCAGTCCCACATAATTCAAAAAATGATTCGTTCCTATGAATTTAATGAAATGATAAATTTCTATTTTGATTGAAGATAATTTGATTACATAAGTAAATTACTTCAGCTAATCAAACGTCTTATGCATGTATATGTATGTAATATGATGACGAGGAGGGAAGTTATTTTATCGCCTACATACCGCATAGTCGAAATTGAGTCGGCGTCAAGCCATTTCAACATAATGAAGTAAAATTATCAAATCAATTTAAACAAATTATCACGAAATCCACTAACCGAAAACATTTGAAAAACAATCTGCTTATTAAATTTATTCAAAATAATTTCAGTTTTCCAAAAAAGTGTAAAAAACAATTGTATCACACCACCTCGCCAAAATTTCCTTGGCAATGGGTCATGTATCCCAGCAATAATCACACACAAAACACTATTAACATAACAATTGTTTCAGATTAGAAAAAGTTCCTACCCTTCTCAGTATACAAATCGAAAATGCAAGAAAGTTTGATTTTCATTGAAAATCATACAAAAAAAAAACAAACGAAAATAAATCGGAAAACTCGTTTTTCGTATATTTTTGATATTTGGAAATGTAATCAACCTCATTTGGTATTCAACGGACGAATTTCGAATAACAATAATAACAGCAACAGCAAAAAACATGAATATTTGGCATCGGTAATCATTCCAATGGCAATAACAATAAGGAGAGACAGGTTTTTCTTACTGAATCAGCGAAAATTTTTTAGATTTTTGTATTCGGTTTAAAATTTTATTGTTTTTTTTTATACAGGGTGTGTGCTGCGTGGAGGTAAATAACAAGCACAGTTGAATATCAATAGGCCACGTTTGAAATAATTTTGTGTTTTGTATACGTGGTGGAGAGAGGGCTAAAACAATTTGTGGGAGTGTGAACTGAAAATTTGTTGTAGGTTTTATCGAGTCGTTTGAAAATTGTTTATGCCGATTTGTTTCGAATACTTCTTCTTAACTCTTTTACACAGCTACAGGATAAAATTCAAAATTCTGTGTCGATTCATTGTGAACCTTCTATTTTTCTTTTCTTCTATGCTGCTATTTTTACTAGGAAAACTCAATGCATCTAAGCAAGCAAGCTATAAATTTAAATAAAAATTTTGAAATAAATATCGAGTAGCTTTTGAAATAATAGAAGAATAGAAGAAAAGATAAACAGAAGATGTACAAGGAATCGACACCATTATTTTTTAAAACGTGTATGTTTTGATTAAGACTGTGGATAACCTACCGAATAATTAAAACAATATGTGTGTGTGTCTCATGCCTGATCCTTATAAGCACAAGTAGCTAGAGGTTTATGTTAACTAAAGTGTGACACAAATATTCCTATTTCCACGCGATATAAATATTGGTTAAACATATCGTCTAATATTTTTCAAATTTGTCTTTCAAACAAATGCTCCCCAGTGGCCCTATTTTGGTAATACCACAGTGGCCCTATTCTGGCTTGGCTTTCCCAAGGAATAAGGAATTGGCAAAAATATTTTCATAGCATTTTTGTCAAAATTATATTTTTCTGGTCTGTTTCGGTAGCGTAAAGGAATCTGCAAGTTTAAAAATAAATCTGAGAACATAAAAATAATAAAATTTATTTAAACAAAATAAAAAGTGTGTACAGCGAATGCTACTTATTGGTTCCAGTCCATTTGAGATTTGCTAAGCAGCACTAGCACTCGCAGCCCAAAACATGGTCCTTCGAGCCAGAAGTTTTCCAAAACAACGGTAAATTCAGCATAAATTGAGCAGCCATATAACGGGAACCGCATTCTAGACCAATAAGCCTCGCGGTGGAGCACGCTAATTCAGATAAGTGGACACATTTTATTATTTTAATAATATCGAGCCATATATTGCTATTGAAATAAAGACATATCGTGCATTTAATATTTATTAAAAGTATATTGGGTGTTGCGTCCATATTTCATTAAGAGTTATCTCGTGTCGTACTGCCTATGTAATTAAATTCGCGATTATTGGTGCTCAAGTGCGTTAACAGCTAAAGGTAAAATATGTGTATAAGCTTAGTGAATTAACATTTGCAGTGTGAATTGATATAAACTCGAAGTTATCAAGCATATTTAGTTAAGTGTATACTGCGCATCTATCAAATACTGAGTGAATTATAGGCAACCACGATGAGCGAACTAGATATTTTAAAGTAACTGCGTGCTAATCAGAAGGGCAGCATGACCAAATTGCTAAATTTTGTGAGCGATCTAAGTATCGAAAACATTCCAGATATCGATCAGCTGAAGACAAGGGCAAAGCGAGCACAAGAAATCTTCGATCAATTTCTGATACTCGAAGAGAAAATTATTCGGTGCGATCCAACTGAGGAATCCGACCTTGGCCCCTTTGAAGACAATTATTATACTGTGCTTTTAGGGATCAATTCATGGATTCGGAAAAAAAGCGTAGCAGAAGGATTATCGCCCCACATGCCCAATGATACTCTAAACTTATCCCAAAACAGTACCGCTGACGTCAGGCTGTCGAAAATCAATATTCCTATCTTTAGTGGGGAATACAAAGAATGGCAAACATTTTTTGACCTATTTTCGTCGACGATACACGAGAAAGACTATCTTACATCATCACAAAAATTCCAGTATCTGAAAAGTGTTCTTAGAGGTTGTTACGATTACCTGATCGTAACCAGCGCTTTTTATGTTTTATTCCCCACGGGTTGTGTCTTGGCTAATCGGTTTGTGTATGTACTTTTAGTACAGTCCCGGTATGCAATTATTCCATTGTGTGGAAAAAACTGATCAAATGTCGTACAAAATTCCGTACTACAAAATATCAAAGACACAAAAATATTGATTTTGGAGAAAAATAATTGTTTTTCTCTTTCTATTTCGCGGTAATATTATTTCCGTTTTATAAGTTCCCAATATGCAATGCCGACGGAATTCCATTTACATTCGCGTTCTAAAACCACACTGCTTCTATGGAAATAACCATGTGTATCACGCGGAAATTCGTAATCCCCGCCAAAGAAAAGTGTCACAAAAATTCCGGTGTCGGTGTGAATCCCAACTAAAAAGAGAAAAAACCACAGAAACAAAAAGCACGTGTTCCCAGTATGCAATTACCCAATATGCAATGCCGACGGAATTCCATTTACATTCGCGTTCTAAAACCACACTGCTTCTACCCAATATGCAATGCCGACGGAATTCCATTTACATTCGCGTTCTAAAACCACACTGCTTCTATGGAAAGAACCATGTGTATCACGCGGAAATTCGTACTCCCCGCCAAAGAAAAGTGTCACAAAAATTCCGGTGTCGGTGTGAATCCCAACTAAAAAGAGAAAAAAACCACAGAAACAAAAAGCACGTGTTTGTGTATATTTTCCTATTGGAATAAATAATAATTCTTATTTGAAATAAAACAAAATTTTCCATTTATAATAAAATAAATATTAATTTTTTATTAGCACAAAAATACACAATTAAATTTTATAACACAAATTTTATAAATTAAATTTTAAGCACGTTCACCATACGTCTGGTTTGTTCACCATACGCGCATCCAATTGAACATCCCAACAAGCACAACCGATCTTGAAAAGAAAAAAATTGCATTGAAAATTTACAACGTAAATGTATTTCGCGACGACGCCATTGTGAGACAGATTTCTATTACCTTTTTAGTCCAAATTTGTACATCGCGATCACTAAATAACTTAATAATTATTATTTTATACTTAAATTTAAAACTATTTACTTTAACAAATAGAAAACATTATAATGAAACACAACACTTTAAAGAAAAAAAATTTAATTATGTAGTGCAACCGTGCACGTCGACTTGTCAGAAGAAACTGAAAATAAAAGATACAATCGAAACTTATAAAACGAAAATAATATTACCGCGAAATAGAAAGAGAAAAACAATTATTTTTCTCCAAAATCAATATTTTTGTGTATTTGATATTTTGTAGTACGGAATTTTGTACGACATTTGAGCAGTTTTTTCCACACAGTGGAATAATTGCATACTGGGTATGGAAAGAACCATGTGTATCACGCGGAAATTCGTACTCCCTGCCAAAGAAAAGTGTCACAAAAATTCCGGTGTCGGTGTGAATCCCAACTAAAAAGAGAAAAAACCACAGAAACAAAAAGCACGTCTTTATATATATATATATTTTCTAATTGGAATAAATAATAATTCTTATTTGAAATAAAACAAAATTTTCCATTTATAATAAAATAAATATTAATTTTTTATTAGCACAAAAATACACAATTAAATTTCATAACACAAATTTTATAAATTAAATTTTAAGCACGTTCACCACGTTCACCATACGTCTTGTTTGTTTACCATACGCGCATCCACCCAGTATGCAATTATTCCACTGTGTGGAAAAAACTGCTCAAATGTCGTACAAAATTCCGTACTACAAAATATCAAATACACAAAAATATTGATTTTGGAGAAAAATAATTGTTTTTCTCTTTCTATTTCGCGGTAATATTATTTTCGTTTTATAAGTTTCGATTGTATCTTTTATTTTCAGTTTCTTCTGACAAGTCGACGTGCACGGTTGCACTACATAATTAAATTTTTTTTCTTTAAAGTGTTGTGTTTCATTATAATGTTTTCTATTTGTTAAAGTAAATAGTTTTAAATTTAAGTATAAAATAATAATTATTAAGTTATTTAGTGATCGCGATGTACAAATTTGGACTAAAAAGGTAATAGAAATCTGTCTCACAATGGCGTCGTCGCGAAATACATTTACGTTGTAAATTTTCAATGCATTTTTTCTTTTCAAGATCGGTTGTGCTTGTTGGGATGTTCAATTGGATGCGCGTATGGTGAACAAACAAGACGTATGGTGAACGTGGTGAACGTGCTTAAAATTTAATTTATAAAATTTGTGTTATAAAATTTAATTGTGTATTTTTGTGTTAATAAAAAATTAATATTTAATTTATTATAAATGGAAAATTTTGTTTTATTTCAAATAAGAATTATTATTTATTCCAATAGGAAAATATATACAAACACGTGTTTTTTGTTTCTGTGGTTTTTTCTCTCTTTTTAGTTGGGATTCACACCGACACCGGAATTTTTGTGACACTTTTCTTTGGCGGGGAGTACGAATTTCCGCGTGATACACATGGTTCTTTCCATAGAAGCAGTGTGGTTTTAGAACGCGAATGTAAATGGAATTCCGTCGGCATTGCATATTGGGTTTGTATATATTTTCCAATTGGAATAAATATTAATTCTTATTTGAAATAAAAAAAAAAATCCATTTATAATAAAATAAATATTAATTTTTTATTCACATTATTTTTTATTTGTGTACAAAAAAACATAGAAAATTTATTTAAATATTTAAATTTCATAAATTGAGTTTTGTATTGCATCCGCCACGTTGTATTGCATCAGCCACGTTGTATTGCATCCACCACGTTGTATTGCATCCGCCAGCATATCGAGATCTTGAAAAAAAAAATCATTGAAAATTTACTACGTAAATGTATTTCGCGACGACGCCATTGTGAGACATATCTCTATTACCTTTTTAGTCCAAATTTGCACTCCGCGATCACTAAATAAGTTAATAATTATTATTATTTATTTAAATTTAAAATTATTTACTTTAACAAATCAAAAAACATTATAATGAAACACAACACTTTAAAGTAAAAATACTAATTATGTACTGCAACCGTGCACGTCGACTTGTCAGAAGAAACTGAAAACAAAAGATACAATCGAAACTTATAAAACGAAAATAATATTACCGCGAAATAGAAAGAGAAAAACAATTATTTTTCTCCAAAATCAATATTTTTGTGTCTTTGATATTTTGTAGTACGGAATTTTGTACGACATTTGAGCAGTTTTTTCCACACAGTGGAATAATTGCATACTGGGTTTCGATTGTATCTTTTATTTTCAGTTTCTTCTGACAAGTCGACGTGCACGGTTGCACTACATAATTAGTTTTTTTACTTTAAAGTGTTGTGTTTCATTATAATGTTTTTTGATTTGTTAAAATAAATAATTTTAAATTTAAATAAATAATAATAATTATTAACTTATTTAGTGATCGCGGAGTGCAAATTTGGACTAAAAAGGTAATAGAGATATGTCTCACAATGGCGTTGTCGCGAAATACATTTACGTAGTAAATTTTCAATGATTTTTTTTTTTCAAGATCTCGATATGCGGGCGGATGCAATACAACGTGGTGGATGCAATACAACGTGGCTGATGCAATACAACGTGGCGGATGCAATACAAAACTCAATTTATGAAATTTAAATATGTAAATAAATTTTCTATGTTTTTTTGTACACAAATAAAAAATAATGTGAACAAAAAATTAATATTTATTTTATTATAAATGGAAAATTTTTTCAAATAAGAATTAATATTTATTCCAATTGGAAAATATATTCAAACACGTGATTTTTGTTTCTGTGGTTTTTTCTCTTTTTAGTTGGGATTCACACCGACACCGGAATTTTTGTGACACTTTTCTTTGGCGGGGAGTACGAATTTCCGCGTGATACACATGGTTATTTCCATAGAAGCAGTGTGGTTTTAGAACGCGAATGTAAATGGAATTCCGTCAGCATTGCATATTGGGGTGTGCTTCGTTGCGTAGTTGCCAGTTTTGTGTTGTACTGTGATGGAGCGAGACTAATGTATATCGGGTGTGCGCAAAGCAAAACATTCCATAAGAATATTTTTCTTATATGCTTCTCGTTTACATCAATGCGAATTGATGTAAACGAGAAACAGAATGTATGTGAAGATAGCCCAAATTCCATCCCCGAAGGCAACACTACCCAGTATGCAATTATTCCACTGTGTGGAAAAAACTGCTCAAATGTCGTACAAAATTCCGTACTACAAAATATCAAATACACAAAAATATTGATTTTGGAAAAAAATAAATATTTTTCTCTTTCTATTTCGCGGTAATATTATTTTTGTTTTATAAGTTTCGATTGTATCGTTTGTTTTCAGTTTCTTCTGACAAGTCGACGTGCATGGTTGCACTACATAATTAAATTTTTTTTCTTTAAAGTGTTGTGTTTCATTATAATGTTTTCTATTTGTTAAAGTAAATAGTTTTAAATTTAAGTATAAAATAATAATTATTAAGTTATTTAGTGATCGCGATGTACAAATTTGGACTAAAAAGGTAATAGAAATCTGTCTCACAATGGCGTCGTCGTGAAATACATTTACGTTGTAAATTTTCAATGCATTTTTTTTCTTTTCAAGATCGGTTGTGCTTGTTGGGATGTTCAATTGGATGCGCGTATGGTGAACAAACCAGACGTATGGTGAACGTGCTTAAAATTTAATTTATAAAATTTGTGTTATAAAATTTAATTGTGTATTTTTGTGCTAATAAAAAAATAATATTTATTTTATTATAAATGGAAAATTTTGTTTTATTTCAAATAAGAATTATTATTTATTCCAATAGGAAAATATATACTAACACGTGCTTTTTGTTTCTGTGGTTTTTTTCTCATTTTAGTTGGGATTCACACCGACACCGGAATTTTTGTAACACTTTTCTTTGGCGGGGAGTACGAATTTCCGCGTGATACACATGGTTCTTTCCATAGAAGCAGTGTGGTTTTAGAATGCGAATGTAAATGGAATTCCGTCGGCATTGCATATTGGGTAATTATTGCTATCATGACATTTTCTACTATCAGCCCAAAAAATCTCGACATTTTTACTCTCAGCCCCAAAAATATTTGCTATCATTATAGATAAAAAAAATGTCATGACAGTTGAAATTTTCGGGGCTGAGAGTAGAAATAATACTGTGAAAGTTTAAGGAGCATGTACGATTTTTTTTAGAACTTTCTTTGAAGTAAAAAATGTCGTAAAAATGGAAATTTTCAGGGCTGAAAGTAGAAATAATACTGTAAAAGGTTAAGGAGCGTGTATGCATTTTTTTAGAATTTTTCTATGTATAGGAGCTAGATATTGTCCATAGAAGTTAGGAAATATTCGAAAGCCCAACTAGCGGTGCACATCGTTTGATAAGTGAATGTGAATGAGCATGCACGAAATTTTTAGATTTTTTCTATGTATAGGAGTTTAGATATAATCCATATAAGTCAGGAAATATTCGTTGGCCCAACTAGCGGTGCACATCGTTTGATAGGTGAATGTTTAAGGAGCGTATATAATTTTTTTTAGAATTTTTCTATGTATAGTCCGTCTTGAGGGAAGTCCACTTTCAGGTAGGAACATTGGCATAAATATGGCTCATTTAAAAAGACGGCACATTAATAGCAAAAACAACAAATTTAAAGGTAATATAATGTACTGATATAGATAAGTAGATGACATAAATACTATTATCTAACGGCAAGAAATAAATAACTTACAACCCATTATAAAATTTACCTTAGAAACAGAAAACAATCAATATATTTGGACCTCACAATTGTAAAGGACAACCAGTGCAGAGAAAAAATTCAAAAAAGTAGAATACAATAAAATGACTACAAAATAATAGAAAAGACTTTCAAAAAAAAATCGGAAACATGACACCCTACAAAAACAGTAATAAATTAGAACAGAAACCCAAAATTTAAAACGCCCCAAAAAAATAGACGAACAATATACACACTAACATGTGACGAATGCCCAAAATTTTACATCCGGCAAACAGGTAGAAGTTTTCCAGAAAGGTACAAAGAATATATCAACGATATAACAAAAACAGAACCGAAATCAAATTTTGCACCTATATAGTAGTTGAGATACAGTCCATAGAAGTCGGAAACTATTCGTTGGCCCAACTAGCAGTGCACATCGTTTGATAGGTGACTACGTACGGTAATTTGTAGATTTTTTCTATATATGTTGAGATAAAGTACCGTAGAGTGCCTATTATAATACCGTGATAAACAAAGTACTACTGGTACTATATTTGACTTGTACTGGCGGATAATACTTTATCGTATTGTATTTGGAATTGATATTTTTTTTAATTAGTACCAATGTGCATACTTCTATGGACTATATCTCAACTACTATACATAGAAAAATTCTAAAAAAAAACATATACGCTCCTTAAACATTCACCTATCAAACGATGTGCACCGCTAGTTGGGCCAACGAATATTTTTTGAATTCTATGGACTATGTCTCAACTACTATACATAGAAAAATTCTAAAAACATTTATATACGCTCCTTAATCATTCACCTATCAAACGATGTGCACCGCTAGTTGGGCCAACGAATATTTTTTGACTACTATGGACTATATCTCAACTACCATACATAAAAAAATTCTAAAAAAATTCATATATGCTCCTTAAACATTCACCTATCAAACGATGTGCACCGCTAGTTGGGCCAACGAATATTTTTTGACTACTATGGACTCTCAACTACCATACATAGAAAAATTCTAAAAAAATTCATATACGCTCCTTAAACATTCACCTATCAAACGATGTGCACCGCTAGTTGGGCCAACGAATTTTTCTTAACTTCTATGGACTATATCTCAACTACTATACATAGAAAAATTCTAAAAAAATTCATATACGCTCCTTTAACATTCACCTATCAAACGATGTGCACCGCTAGTTGGGCCAACGAATATTTCTTAACTTCTATGGACTATATCTCAGCTCTTTTTGAATTCAAAAATTATAGAAACTTTGATCAAATATGTCTCGAGATTTTTAAATATCATATACTAAAGTTATATACTATGTTACAATAGTTAATAGTAATTTTGTTGTTTATCGTAATTTATTTAGATTCTCAGAATGTAGTTCATGTTTTAAATGATGCGGCTAGTTTTATTTATACAATTTCATAATCAAAATTTTACAAAAAAAGAAATTTAAATTTGTATACTTGTATATCAAGTTTTTGACTCTCAGCCCCGAAAATATTTACTGTTATGATAGCTAAAACTATCACGACACAAACATTTTTCTGGGTTGAGAGAAAAATATTTATTTTTGTGAAGGAGGAAGATTCAAAGTAATTTTTGATTTTCGATGTCAGTATATTTCTTGGAGAGTATAATTTAGTTGTTTTTGTTTATTTACACATTTTATCAGAACTTTTTATTGTTTTTATTCAACTCAACATTTTTATTTATTATTTAGCTGTTATTCGGAAATATTTATACCCGAATTTAGATTTATTGCTATAATTGTTAATTAAATATCGCAATAGTATACATAAACTTGTATAGTATTGCCATAAGCAACTTTTTCGATTTTCGGTAATAGAAATTTGGGCTATCTTCACAAAGGTATAAACAGAGAAGAAAGACAATTCTTCTGGAATGTTTTGCGCGTCGATATTCGGTGTGCGAAAATTTTTTGTCAATGTCATTCGAGTTTGGAATTTGTGTCAAACATAGAGTTCGGTTTGTAATTTGGTCATAAAAAGTCGAGTTTTGGATTAAATAAACGAAAGTTCGTTTTTGAGTTTTTAGTGCCGTTTTGATTTGGAAACACAAAATAATTAAAATTGTAAATTAAATTAAAAAAAAGAAACAAAAAAATTTAAAGTTATAAGTATTGAACTTTAACAGTATAATTGTTTCTGCAGTACACTTCCAGGGGAATTACCAGAATAGGACCACAGAGAAAACGCGTTCCCATAAAATATGGAAAGGGACAATTTTTTCTTTGGCATCCTATAGTAAGTTTTTTTTATTAATAGGATATTGTTCAGATCTCGCTTATTGGTTTAATGTGCAAATAATTTAGCGTGGGCGAAACAATTATTTCGAGAAAATTGCGCATTTTTGGATTAAGAAAAGTAATAATATAATTGTCAGATTAGTGATATCTATCATCAGTTTTGTGATATTGAAGAGTATAGCAGAATTAGTGTGGAACGAAGCCGAAAATTCTGAAAAGATTTTGATTATTCAGCGTGTTATACGGGTGTAATGAACACAGGAAGAGTCATTTTGAGATTCGGTCCGGTACGCAATAGATTAAAAGCAAAAGTGAATAGTGAGCTGACGAAATAAAACACGAAATAACAAACGACAGTTGTTTTATCCATCAAATTCTGTAATGGTAGTCACAATCCAGTTATAGAAACCGGATTTGATAGGGTGAATTAGTAAAAATAGTATGAGTAAGAAGAAATAAGCAAGGGAAAACTAGATGATAAAAGAAGGATAGTGGAGTCAGTTCCCAGGTCATCTGAAACCTTCTATATGCGCAAACTAAGAAATGGACAAACAGAACGAAACAATTTATTAATAAAATAGAAATGAAACACGATATTAAAGAAATTAAAACAGGTAACAAAAACATCGAAAAGAATCTGGATCAAATGGTAGAAATAATATTTGGCAATACAAAATGATGAAGCGATACGGAGCTAAAGATTGCGCATTCACATAACGATGAGAAACCGATGTTGAAAATAAGTTTCGGTAATAAGTTAGAACTGTATGATGAAGAGTGCCATTGGTCGGGAGGAACCATTATGCTTTGTGGAATTGGCGGTAATTTTTATTCTATTTGTCACATCGAATTTAGAGTGTATCGTTAGTTAAACCTTACCGATTGTGGTTACATTAGATGTGACAAGACTTTTAACTCTTAATCGCCCTGGTTATAACATGAAGTCCTAATTGTTTCCCCATTTTTTTTTTATTTTTTATTTTTTGAAATAAATGAGATTTAGGATCCCGAAGTCTAATAACATATTGCAACATTTAAACTTTCCACTGTTATCCCTCGTTTTACAATAGCTGTTGGTAATTTAGACCCTCCTGAGTCACCTTTTCCTTGGTTTTATCTCAAAATCAATGCCTGGTTGGTAAATAAAATTATTTATCATGTTTTTCATCGCAGTTTACGCTCATCATAGCGATAACACAAGTTTTGCCACATTTTGGTGTAGGTAATCTCTGAGATTGGTATGTGCTAAGCAAATCGATTGCAAAAGATAACCTCTGAGGTATTGAAATTTTTCCGCAACATTGAACCCAATCTTATTATGTATGTGAATACATCCTTAATGCTCTGCTCTATTTCTTATACTGCTACGACACCTTGAGGGGTCATAACATTATTTCATATGTAGTTTTATTTTTGAATTTTGAATTTCGTTACCACCGAATAAATGGTGCCTTTTACTGATAGCATTGCCATCTATTCTCGAGCCTTGATACTAAATTTTTTTGTATTTGATTGTGAATTGGCCTTTACCTTCTGTTTTACGTTTTGCTCACCTTTGTGGTATCGCGTTAACGTCGAATAATTTTGAGAGCGACACCAATGTGCACCTTGCGCGTGTGTGCGACCAGTGAAAATATAGAAATATATTTTTGTGGTACGTTTTCCGTTTTGGCGTGTAGATTGATTTGCGGAGTGGAGGGGTAGGCGAGTGACGCGCACGAAAAAAACCAAAATATTCGTTTAGAGTGTTTGGTGCAAGAATTTGTTTGCTTTGTATAAAAACGCAAATAGTGGCTACGTAAGTGGCTACAAACAATAAATTCTAAAAACTGATAGTGACTGGGTGTTATGACGCTTGCTGATTGATAAAAGCTGAAAACACATTTATGGATAAAATCAAAATTTTGTTAAATAAGAGAAAATTGTTCGGAAATATTGGTGCATTCTACGTGTAATGTAATACGATTTTTGCCATGAGTGCATACTCCTTTAAGTATATTGGGTGAAATCTGGTGATCAAAATATTGTTCACTATTAAATAAAATAAATGACAAAACGCATCCAAAAGCATGTGTATCGGTGGCAGGACACCGCATCGGTTACTGCCGGCCAGCAGAAGCTAACTAATTATATTTGACGGGTGTCCAACAACGTTGCCATTCTCAATTTTTTTACGGGCAGCCAATCGCTCAATTGATAACGGATAATTTTGATAACAATGAAAACCAAAGCCAGACGTTCTATTTAGGTTATCGGTGAAACACACCGCAACGAACAGGTGGCCAGCCAACCATTGGTGAATTTACGATCAAAGACGGGAAGACGACCAACAAAAAAAATTTACGGCGAGACCACGCCCAACGGGATTTTCGGTTTTCGGCGGAAAGTCGCCCAACAAAATATATTCGATCCAAAGGGGGAAGACGCCCAACGGGATTTGTTATTATGAAAGGTGGGAAGACTCCCAACCCAAATCGGCCATAAAGAAGGCCGTACCTTCAAGGTCGACTTCACTGCAGTCAGAAGGTACCGATTTTTATGTTTTATTAATTGTTAATTTTCTGTTCATCCAATTTAACATTTTGTTTTATTTTTTAATTTTAAATTTTCAGTTTTCTAAATTTACAATTTTTTTTAATTTTTGTTTCTCTATATATTGTAATCGAGCGTCCAAGTCACGGTCGTTAGTAGCGCGCAGGGGAGCACATTGGTTTCGCCTCTAAATTTTTGGGTAGTTCATTTTCTTATTTTTTTTTTTTTTTCTATTATTTTCTGTTATTTTACTTTTGTTTTTTCTCGGTCGGTGATTTCCTCTTTTCTCTCCTTCATCCTTTTGATTTTGGTATAATTTATATAATAAAATACTACTTTTTACACTATTTGCCGTGGCACTTGGCGAAATACACTTACCTTAATAAACACATTGTTAACACTTGTTTTTTATTTCGCAAAATTAGAAATATTTTCAAAAGGTTTAAAAAATCACTCGATCGATTTTGACTTGTAAGGTCATCATTAGGAGTATCTACTGATTTGTAAAAGTGAAAAAAAAGTAAAATTATATATATCGAAAAAAAAGCAAAAAAGAAGGGGGGACAAAAAAACTAGGCAATAAAAATTAATCTAGGATAGCAGGTAGGCGCTAAGTCATCTGCTGAGTAACACGGATAATTAAATGTACTTCAATATACTTGAATTCAAAATTTTACAATTGAAGCAACACTAACACAAACAAAAATGAATTAAAAAATTTAAGGCCATTTTTGGCATGTAAATTTTAGAGAAAAATTTTACTTTCGAGAGAGCAAACAAATCAATACAAAAAAGGTTGTGTCTAAATATAAAATGAAGTTTTCAAGCAGCAATAAAAATATCAGCCGATGACTAATCGCCCACCTGCTATCTTAGATTAATTTTTATTGCCTATTTTTTTTTTTCTATATATAGTATAACAAAATTTTTACTTTTACAAATCAGTAAATACTCCTGATAATGACCTAACAAGTCGAAATCGATCAAGTGATTTTTTAAACTTTTTGAAATTATTCAAAAAATCTGATTGTGCGAAATTTAAAACAAGTGTTTAATAAAATGTGTTTATTAAGTATAATAGAATACAGTACGGCGAGTTCTTTCCACCATTTGGTGTATGTCTTTCCTCCTCGGTCGGTCTAATTTTTTTTGTACTTGTCACTTTCCGTCATCCCCTTGGCAGGATATCCACAGGGTCAGAGTGGCGAGTCCAGCATATGTGTTGTCCATTCGGGAACGACCGAAAAATCTACACGTCTCCCTGTGGCACTCCGGCAGGCTCAAGCTGTCGGAGTGTGAATTGTGGGAGATTCTCTAGAGGTTTCTTCAGGTGAAGAGAGGCATTGTCTCTTGGATAATCGTCCCTACTCTCTTGCTGCTTCGTTGTAACTGGGCATCGGACTCTAGGGGTCGATGGGTAGTTCCTGACGTCCCTTAAGCTAGCAGAACCCATATAGCAGAACATTACAAGATAGTACGGATAATTATAGGCTAATTATAGGCTAATTAAATGCCGCAATAAAAAGTTTTAGGCTCCACCCCTTCCAACTAAAACGCGGGTTCTGCTAGCTTAAGAAAAAGTTAGCAGAACCCATATCAAAAACTGATTTAAAAACAATTGGAAAACTAACGGTTAATTTTAGGCTAATAAATGCCCTATTTAATTTTTTTTATTCTGCTCGATCTACAAAATGCAAAAACATTATCATTTCTAAGCTAGCAAAACCCAAATCGAAAATCGGACCAAAACCGAAATTAGAATGCAAAACAAGATCTATTGGTAAGCAAATAATTTTAGGCTCACTATGGGATATTCAAATGCCCCATTAAAAAATTTTAGGCTCCACCCGTTTTTGACCAGACTTCAGGTCATTTAATCTAAAGCCAGCAGAACCCAAATCGAAAATCGGACTAAAACTGAAATTAGAATGCAAAACAAGATCTATTGATAAGAAAATAATTTTAGGCTCACTATGGGCTATTTAAATGCCCTATTATAAAATTTTGGGCTCCACCCGTTTTTGACCAGACTTCAGCTCATTTAATCTAAAGCCAGCAGAACCCAAATCGAAAATCGGACCAAAACTGAAATTAGAATGCAAAACAAGATCTCTTGATAAGCGAATAATTTTAGGCTTACTATGGGCTATTTAAATACCCCTTTAAAAAATTTTGGGTTACTCCCGTTTTTGACCAGACTTCAGTTCATTTAATCTAAAGTCAGCAGAACCCAAATCGAAAATCGGACCAAAACTGAAATTAGAATGTAAAACAAGATCTATTGATAAGCAAATAATTTTAGGCTCACTATGGGCTATTCAAATGCCTCATTAAAATTGTTTGAGCTCCACCCGTTTTCGACCAGACTTCAGGTCATTTAATCTAAAGCCAGCAGAACCCAAATCGAAAATCGGACCAAAACTGAAATCAGAATGCAAAACAAGATCTATTGATAAGCAAATAATTTTAGGCTCACTATGGGCTATTCAAATGCCCCAATAAAAATTTTTGGGCTACTCCCGTTTTTGACCAGACTTCAGGTCATTTAATCTAAAGCCAGCAGAACCCAAATCGAAAATCGGACTAAAACTGAAATTAGAATGTAAAACAAGATCTATTGATAAGCAAATAATTTTAGGCTCACTATGGGCTATTTAAATGCCCTATTATAAAATTTTGGGCTCCACCCGTTTTTGACCAGACTTCAGCTCATTTAATCTAAAGCCAGCAGAACCCAAATCGAAAATCGGACCAAAACTGAAATTAGAATGCAAAACAAGATCTCTTGATAAGCGAATAATTTTAGGCTCACTATGGGCTACTTAAATGCCCTATTATAAAATTTTGGGCTCCACCCGTTTTTGACCAGACTTCAGCTCATTTAATCTAAAGCCAGCAGAACCAAAATCGAAAATCGGACCAAAACTGAAATTAGAATGCAAAACAAGATCTCTTGATAAGCGAATAATTTTAGGCTCACTATGGGCTATTTAAATGCCCCATTAAAAAATTTTGGGCTACTCCCGTTTTTGACCAGACTTCAGTTCATTTAATCTAAATCCAGCAGAACCCAAATCGAAAATCGGACAAAAACTGAAATTAGAATGTAAAACAAGATCTATTGATAAGCAAATAATTTTAGGCTCACTATGGGCTATTTAAATGCCCTATTATAAAATTTTGGGCTCCACCCGTTTTTGACCAGACTTCAGATCATTTAATCTAAAGCCAGCAGAACCCAAATCGAAAATCGGACCAAAACTGAAATTAGAATGCAAAACAAGATCTCTTGATAAGCGAATAATTTTAGGCTCACTATGGGCTATTAAAATACCCCTTTAAAAAATTTTGGGCTACTCCCGTTTTTGACCAGACTTCAGTTCATTTAATCTAAAGCCAGCAGAACCCAAATCGAAAATCGGACAAAAACTGAAATTAGAATGTAAAACAAGATCTATTGATAAGCAAATAATTTTAGGCTCACTACAAGCTAATCAAATGCCCCATTAAAAAATTTTGGGCTCCACCCGTTTTTGAACAGACTTCAGGTCATTTAATCTAAAGCCAGCAGAACCCAAATCGAAATTCGGACCAAAACTGAAATTAGAATGCAAAACAAGATCTATTGATAAGTAAATAATTTTAGGCTCACTATGGGCTATTCAAATGCCCCATTAAAAAATTTTGGGCTCCTCCCGTTTTTGACCAGACTTCAGGTCATATTTGCTTATCATATTTGCTTATCAATAGATCTTGTTTTGCATTCTAATTTCGGTTTTGGTCCGATTTTCGATTTGGGTTTTGCTAGCTTTGAAATGATAAAGCCTTTTGCATTTTGTAGATCGAGCAGAATAAAAAAATTTAAATAGGGCATTTATTAGCCTAAAATTAACCGTTAGTTTTCCAATTGTTTTTAAATCAGTTTTTGATATGGGTTCTGCTAACTTTTTCTTAAGCTAGCAGAACCCGCGTTTTAGTTGGAAGGGGTGGAGCCTAAAACTTTTTATTGCGGCATTTAATTAGCCTATAATTATCCGTACTATCTTGTAATGTTCTGCTATATGGGTTCTGCTAGCTTAAGGGACGTCGTTCCTGGGTGGACACAAAAAGTTATTATTATTTTTATTTCTGTTCCTCAAATTTCGGCCGCCATAATTTTAGTATCATTTCAATTCCGTTTTATTTTTTTCTGTTTGCTTTGCTTTTTATTCTGTTACACGGTGCATGCCGTGAAAACCCTGAGATCTAGTAGGCAAAATCAGCGTGAGAGGCCTCCGCCTGCATGTTTAGAAGGATCTGCGGGTTGGCTTCATGCCCCCCGTGACAATACTTATCCAAAAACGTCAGAACAGTAAGTCATGATAGTCAAGTACAATGAGATGCTTCAAAGGACTAAGTTACTTTTTATTTATTGATGTTGCAAGTATCGATGATAGCGATGTGAGAATCCGTTCCGGCTGGTTCTTCCACTACTGTCTTTGAGACACATTGTTAGAGTTTACCCTTTATATTCGGTCATAGATCTTAGAAGGGTAATAATTATCTATCACATTCGGTCAAATCGTTATTTGTAGTAACTACAGTTGACAAATCTAATGAATCCTTGAAATCAACTATCTATTTGTGGCTGACTACTCTGCCCCTTTCTGACTTTTATACTAACCGACTAACTCTATCCAACCAACAGTGGTATATAAGAACCAAGTCGCTCAAGGCTGTGGTTGATTTTTACGACGAGGACGCAAAAAATCGCTATGTAATCTACGTAATAGACTACGTGAAGACAACCGCGTGATTACAGCGTAGAGATGGCAGATTAGTTCAACGGAAAGCGAAGTCCGAGATTTATACCTCGTCAAGGGCTCTATAAATATGCGAATATGCACGGTAACTCCGCACTAAGGAACTTAATAACACGATTGCTAGGCTTCATGCACCCACCAAAAATGGTTCAGCTGATGTAAAAGATCTATCATCTTTGCCGAGCTAGAGGATATCATTATTAACATGAGAGAGAAAGCTAGAGCTTCTAGCTCGTCAAGGTAAAACTTGCCACTTCTCGCTGAACAAATGTTGATATACCGTTTCCCTAGTGCTTCAGAGGAGATTAACAGATTGGCGCTCTCAAACACTGAAGACTGGAAAATATAGAATATGGCCAGTGATGCAAATAATAAAAACAAGATTAGGGTTTTAACTGTAAATCAGCTCACCCGCCCTCTGAGAAGCAGCAGTAAAAATTTAAATAAACAAAATAATTTTTAAAATTCAAGTAAATTAAAAAGTTTCAAATTAAAATTAAGTTTCATTATTTTTTCTGTTATGTTAGAACACACACACACACATATAATATACTCTCGGTATATGCAACACAAAATCGTGTGCGATGTGAGTAAAACACATAGGTGGGGGATGAATGATAAATTCATTTGGGAGCTTTTTTTTAATTTTATTTCTATTTTGTGATTTTATTTTAATTTATTTTTTTATTTTTCAAAAAAAAAGAGGAAAATTTGTTATGTAATCAAAATTATAATATTATAAACCAGAGAAGAGTACGTATGTACACCTACACATACAACATTTTTGTATGTAGGGTTATTAGCATTTATGTACTATTATGTTGCTACTTGTTACCCATGTCAAAGGTATTATGTAGGTACGAGTCGGAAAAAGGAAGCATTTTCCCATCATCAAGACTTGGAATACAGCAGGAATGGGCTGCGTGTATCGTATATAACATATAGGAGTGTATTTCATGTGTTGGTATATTTTATTGGCCTTATTATTTCGTTCTTATATAATTTTATTACACACATTCGAGAAGAAGCTGCAAAAACGAAAAGAAAAGGAAGCTGACGATGAAAATAATGTTTGTATTATAATGGAATTAAAATAAATTTAAATTTAATTTATTTTTTGTCTTCAGTTTATTTTATTTTTGATATTTTTATTTTTTTTTTTTTGCTTATTTAAATTGAATTTTTCACGTACCGGCTTGATGATATATTCGTAATATGCGTACGTAAAAGTATACAGCTCCCAATTCACAAGACAAGAGTTGGGGGATACATTTATTAGATTTCAATGACGTTGAAATGTAAAAGGAACGCGTATTGTATAATTAATAAAATGAGATTTTAAATGAAACGGTACGCGTGTTATTTAAACGGTTTCATGTAGTTACGCGGTTCAAGGCGAATTCAAAATTGAATGTAGGTCGAAAAGGAGGAGATCAAAAGTTATTTCTACTCCCTGTACATTTTGTGATCTCCAACGATTTATTATTTGGTTTTGAGTGGTATTGGATGTGGTTTATTGATGGGCGTTTAGGGGTCATCTACTAATTTTTACGTGATTGCGTCGACAACTCGTGGACAACGTCATGAACGTCGACTACTCGTCGACAAGGTAGGCTACCCGTAGACACTAATCGTAGACAGATTTACAACTACTTGTAATCCTGGTCAGCAGTGATTGAACGATCTCCATATTTCGAACTTGTTTCCGGAGATCCTAGTCAATGCAAATTGTAGTATACGGTAAAACCTGACACGAAAAAACGAGTTTCTTGGTAATTTTTCAAAAGGTGGTCAACTTAGAAATGTATGGAAAAACACACGTAAAATTAACATGAACGACAATATCTTCGAAGTGTAAATACAACCAGCTTGGTAATCTGACCAGTTGTACTCTGTAAATTTCAGCATCATGGTCATTGCATTCTACGGGTTTTATATCAATGTAAACCGTGAACAATCAAAAAAACTTTTTAAAAGTAAAATTTAACGAACCACCATTTTTAAAGTCGCTGAAGTTGGCCCGAAATATCAGCCCGAAATATTTGGCTTGTTTCTTCGCTAAAGTGTAACCATCCCGAAAAAAATAATATGCATAGTGTTGGCGTTCACTTTAAGAAAAAAATGATTTTTTATTTAGTGTAGTCGTACTACCAGTATATTATTATCATTTTTTGTTTTCTAATTCTAAAGTTATATTAGAGTAGTAATGTAATTTGATAATATTTTTTAAAATCTAAAACAAACGGTAACATATAAAAAATATTATAAAGTTGAAAGCTTTAATTAGGAGAAATAAAAATTAATTTGTGATGAAAAGATATATGAGTGCAAAATTTCTTTATGTAAACGGATTAAAACATAACCCTCAAATATATTGATAAAAATTTAAATAAACAATATCGAGCTTTTTGTAAAGCGAAATCCTTAATAGAGCCAACGCTATAAATGCCACTAGTGACGAATAGCTAGGGATTAAGTAAATGATCCTTCAGAGATCCATTTATTTATCATACATAAAAACTGGAAATGTTGATTTATATTTACTTATATACAAGCATGAAAGACTCCTACATGATTAATATAATGAATCATTGCACGGCTGCTTTATTTAATGAATATGAAACTGTGTTATATAATTCTTTTTGTGAGCGATTTTGTGATTTTACCAGGTAGGCTTTAATTTCTCTGGTGTCAAGCCTAGTTATTCCGTTTTACAAGGATACTCACGCTATACAAGCACTCCATCGTGAGAGGCAAGGGGTTTCACTTTAAACAAGCACCCCATCGTGAGAGGCAAGAGGACTCACTTTAAGCAAGCACCTCATCTTGAGAGGCAAGGGGACTCACGTTAAAGAAGCACCTCATCGTGAGAGGCAATAGGACTTAAAGAAGCACCTCATCGTGAGAGGCAAGAGGACTCACGTTAAACAAGCACCTCATCATGAGAGGCAATAGGACTCACGTTAAATAAGCACCTCATCGTGAGAGGCAAGAGGACTCACGTTAAAGAAGCACCTCATCGTGAGAGGCAAGGGTACTCACGTTAAACAAGCACCCCATTGTGAGAGGGAAGAAGACTCACGTTAAGCAAGCAATCCATATAGAGAGGCAAGAGAACTCCGTCAAAGGTCTGTTCATAACATGCAAACAAAATTGATATTTAATGTAAAGCTAGTTAATTTGATTTCGTGTTGGTTAAATTACACTTCGTTACTTTCCTCCAGAGCACCAATATATACGAAGCCAAATCCCATTGGATAGTATAGAATGTCGATACCATACATACCGACCAAAACCATCAAAGTTTGCAAGGAGAAAATTTGAAAAAAAATTCTGGACCAGAATAAAATTTCGAGATTGAACGAAACTACTATATTAAATTTTGGGCTGGGATGGCATAAAGTTTTAATGTTACCAGATGAAATTGTGTTATTTTTCTGGGATGAAACTCTGGCCTAACTTCAGAAGGGTCCCGTATGCAACAATCTCTTTGAATTTGTTTGTTAGTGATAAATTCAAATGCTGATTCCATATGACCAGAGAGAACCAACCAAAGGCACAATCTCTTTGATTTTATTATCTCTCTCTCTCTCTCTGGCACTATATCACATTAAGGGATTTGGCAGCCTCAAATGAGGTTTTATAATCATATTTTCACTGCCACTGAGGCGGCAACTTATTCGTTAGTGATACATTCAATTGAAGATTCAATGTAACCAGAGTGAACACAACTCGTGTGGGTTCCTCTAGGATTGACACCAGAAAAATTAAAGCCTACCTGGTAAAAACACGAAATCGCTCACAAAAATGATTTAAAAAAAAGTATTTTCTGTTCATGATATGGACCTGGGCTGCTCAGGGTAGATCGGAATAATCAAGACCTATCTGCCAATATACGACACCACTTAGATTTATCTCTAGGATTGACACCAGAACAATTAAAGCCTACCTGGTAAAATCACAAAATCGCTCACAAAAAGAATTATATAACACAGTTTCATTTTCATTAAATAAAGCAGCCGTGCAATGATTCATTATATTAATCATGTAGGAGTCTTTAATGCTCGTATATAAGTAAATATAAATCAACATTTCCAGTTTTTATGTATGATAAATAAATGGATCTCTGAAGGATCATTTACTTAATCCCTAGCTATTCGTCGCTTCTGTCATTTATAGAGTTGGCTCTATTAAAGATTTCGCTTTACAAAAAGTCCGACATTGTTTTTATAAATTTTTATCAATATATTTGAGGGTTATGTTTTAATCCGTTTACATAAAGAAATTATGCACTCATATACCTTTTCATCACAAATTAATTTATATTTCTCCTAATTAAAGCTTTCAACTTTATAATATTTTTTATATGTTACCGTTTATTTTAGATTTTAAAAAATATTATGAAATTACATTACTACTCTAATATAACTTTAGAATTAGAAAACAAAAAATGATAATAATATACTGGTAGTACGACTACACTAAATAAAAATTAATTTTTTTCTTCAAGTGTACGCCAACACTATCAGAGCCAACTAGATAAATAGAGCCTCCCTATTCGAGCTTTTCTTCACTAAACTTAAAATACGGGATATAATAAATGTTACTTTCCTATAGGAATGTATGGAAAACGACTATTTTTCTTTTTCGTTTTAAGTATATTTGAACCATAAGCTTTTATAAAAATTTTATACGGGTAAATTCAGAAAAGTTCAAACTTTAATCAGTTCAAAAAAGGATTAAAACCCTTTAAACTGTGTGAAAGTTGTCTTGGAAAATTAATAAATAATGAACTTTTATTAATGTTGTTGTTGTATTGCGTCATAATTTCAAATCACAATATGGTCTCTTTCCATTCTCTTTCTAAAAACACAATTGCCATGGAAACAAAATACTAACTGATTTTTGTAAAGGATTTTTTTATTTTTATTATTTATAAATAACGATATTCAGTCAGTCACCATCACCACTACAATGTGGTTGTAAAAGCATGCGAGTGACAACGTTTTTGAATCACAGATATGCATAAATACGTGATTAAAAAATTATAGAAACATTGTTCTATAGATGTTCCTGTTGTTTTCATTTACAGTATGTACTTGATGTTGTAACATCGTTCGAACACCTTAGCGGCCACCGAAAAGACATAATACTTGTATGCAATTTAATATATATTAATTTCTTAAGAAAAATTACAGAGTAAAGATTTTCTTAGTGATTTACCAAAATAATTTTTTATTTGCGGTGATTATTTCACGCGGTGATATTTTCAGCGGTGATATATGATCAAATACTCAGATAGTGGCCGTTTCGATAGCAGCTCTTCGATAAGTGGATTATGTACTACCAAACGGGCTGATTAGGTATCTCTTTCAGTTGAGAAAATATAACTTGTTTAAAGTAGCAACAATGTTTTCAAAAGTATACAAGCAATGAACGTTAAATACTTGCGTATTTATCCCACGTATTTGTGATAAGCCCAGACGTCTCTTAATGTTGTAAGCCATTCTTTCACCAGAAGTGCCAAACATTGATTTTCTTCGGTTCTAGTGTGTCATGTACGCGTCGAATACAAAAGTTCTAGGCAATCGTTTCCCATTGGATACTCGTTTATTTTCAAATCACTGTCGATGGTCATTTATCATTCTTTCTCGAGTATCATTCATTGCAATGCAAACGATTTCAATTTAATTTTCTATTTATCTGTTTACTTCCATTCAACTAAACCTCGAATAAACTTTTCACAAATTTCGTACCCGTTATTCTCGTTGAAGCCACCAAAAATACTTTCGACAATCTTTTGAAACATCATTAGACCATTTAAACGATTCGCATTATGGTTATACTAGTCCATGTTCAACGTACACATGGTTCATTATTGCATTTATGAAATAAAATCACAAATTATAAGTTTAGCAATTTAGATTATAAAATTAGATTTCTTTGCAAACTTATATCAGCAGAATGAATGATCCAGAACTAAAATATAGCAAGACTTCATCCTGCATATTTGAATGATTGTAATTACACTTTCTACGACGATTTTGATAGAATAGAATCTAGTGAAACTTTGACGGATCCATTAGGTGATCCATATAACATAATAGTATTATCGTATGATAATTTATAATTTGAGTACGGAGCGGGGCGCTTAGGACAACACCTACATGCGCTTTAGAGGTTATGCTCCACCTTATTCCAATCGAATTTTTTGGTAAGCAGATGGCAGACAATGTGGCTACAAGGCTCTTGGCTGTCTCTCAGTGGAAGTGTCTTCAGACGGGATTCTCGACGATATTTAGATTACAAAGGGATGAACTGGTGAATCTAGATTATATTAAACCAACGTTGTGCTTCGATAAAGGTTTCCGCATCATCTGTTCTTCGAGGGAATCCTGGAGGAACGGATCAATACTGGAAAACGAGGCACAGCAATTGTTCACGGACGGCTCTAGGCTAGACGGCAAAGTAGGAACCGGAGTCTTCTGTGAGAAGCTCAATGTTAATATTTCTGTTCGTCTCCCTGACTACTGCAGCGTGTACCAGGCTGAAGTGGTGGCGATAGGGAAGTCGTGACATGGTTGAAGCATGACGTGGTATCCGTTAGAGATATCGGGATTTATGTGGACAGTCAAGCGGCACTCAGGTCACTAGAGGCGGTTTCTCTGATGTCACGGGTGACGCTGGATTACCGATCATCTCTTAATGAGATGAGTGAGTATTTCAGTATCCAGATAATCTGGGTCCCTGGTCACTCGGACGTCACGGGAAACCGCAGGGCAGACGAACTAGCTAGGTACGGTACGACCCTCCAGATGCAACCAAAAAGAGCATTTCTGGGGAGGCCTACAGCAGCGCTAAAATCGGCGCTCAGTAAAAAAGCAATCGCCTTGACAGATGCGAGGTGGACCAACACTCTCACTTGCAGGGTAGTAAAACAGGTTTGGCCAAAACTGCACCTGCGGCGCTCCAAAGCACTAGTATCCCTGGGAAAACGAGATTTAGGATTGATCGTAGGGATACTGACAGGTCTATATTCCCAGGAAATGGACGGAGCTTACGGTCCACTGAGCTTAGGTCAGCGTAGAAGTCGGTCTAGTATATGAATAATTTATTTGGTTTAGTATCAAAATAAAAAATTATTTGGCCCCTAGGATAATTAGCTATGCCCCTATTTTGGTACTCACCTTTGAGATGAGGTGAGTCACTGAGAAAAACGTCATAATGGTGACTTGAACTCATCATTTTGAAATGTTTGATATTATACTTGATGCTGTGAGGTGACTATAAGTATCAAATATACTCACTAACAATATACTGGTGAGTTCATAGTAACTTTTTGACAAATATAAAATCAAAGTGGAAGGCAGAAAAACGTAAGATTTTTTTTTCATAATAATTTTGATATAAGATTTCTAGACACAAAATAAAAATTTTAAATATGTCAATATTGTGAAAAATGTATGTCCAAAACGCTAAAATTACAATATTGCCAACTTAACAACTAATGGAAATTGTCCTAATAAACACACACATCTCATCAAAATAATAGCGAGAACCACAATACAAAAATCTAACTCACAAGAATTGGATTGGTGAGGTGAGTCGCTCGTTGAAGTGAGATGAGGTAAGAGAACCATTATAGGAGCAAATATTTCCTTAGCAAATTTATCAGACCGGCTTATGGAAATTAAAGAGAATGTAATGAGAAAATTGGGTTTCTAATATCATTTCCTTGTTTGTCGATGTTGTCTACGTTGTCGACGTCAGCGACGCAAAAATAATCCCGGTGAGTAGTACGAACGTAATAGAATACGTGTCGACAACCATGTAGATTACTTTGCGTAATCTCCCTTGCCCATCCATGGTAGCAGTGCATATCGTTTGATTGGTGAATGTTTAAAGAACCGACAAAAATATTGTGGTTCTCAGCACCCATTCATTCCGGATTCTAGAGCAGCAGCATTTCTCATCCCGGCATTAGAGCAGCAGCAAAACAAATTGGTAAAAAGTTGGTTTGGGCACCAATAAATCAGGAAATGCGTTCCTGGGCCAGAAAATGCATAGGTACAAAGTAACAAAGCATTGTACAAGCAAAAGCAGTACGTACAAAGCGATTGAATGAGCATCACATCGATATCATAGGGCCTTTACCAGCTCTATTTGGTGAACTATCCAAAACCGTACCCTCAAAGCTGCAATTATGTTTGTAGCCAACAAACAGTGGACCAGATCATTATCACTATAATCTTATACTCGGTTTAAAAACTTCGTTTCGAGACGATTTCCAAAGTACGAGTATATCAGCCGAATTCGTGTACAGACAGATTTTGCAACTTTCCGCAGATTTCGTGGAATCAAGCAATTATATCAATCAATCCAAATTCGTTACGGGCTCATTGACATCTCAGCATACCAAGGAACAAGAATTTGTGTTCAAACAATTTGCAACGTGTGAACTCGTTTTGATTAGAACGGATACTATTCAACATTCATTTCAACTATTCGAGGGACCATTCCCAGCCATAAAGCGAAAACAAAAATACTTCACGGTTTTGATCAAAGGCGTCATATCTACGGTATAGATAAATCGGCTAAATCTTGTTTGGCGTCAATACGTGGACTAGTCACTTGGGCGGGATATTCAGCAGAAATTTTTCAGTTAATGGTTAAAAAAATTAATAATTTGGTTTTTTGTGAAATTAGTGACATCTAGATTTAAGTAGTAGCATTAGAAGTAGTTGCCCCGGTGGCAAAGTGGTTAGCATGCTTGCTCCAGCGTCCGGGGGTCTCGGGTTCGATTGCCGGTGGTGACAAAGAAAAAAATTTCACGGCTGGTTAAGAATCAATGAATTAATCATTCATTATCCGAAATGAAAATATGATTATGAAACCTCATTTGAGGCGGCCAAATCCCTTGATGGGATACAGTGCCAAAGAGAGATAGAGAGAAATTAGAAGTAGTTTTATAAGAGGTTAGCTGTACAACGCGGCATACAGATTCGAGTGTGATCAGCACAGCACGGTGAGCCATTTTTACTCAGGTTTTGGTTTAAAAAAAAGGAGCAAGGGGAAAACTATAAGTCTAAATAATTGTCTTATACACCATAAGAAGAGGTAGATTATTTCCAGTATTTTCGGGAATATTCCAGAAGTGGCGTAAATTCAGAAAATTCGCGGTTACGAAATAAAATTTCCAATTAAAGAAGAGTAATTTATCAATGAGTGGCCGCAAAAATTAATTAATATTGTGACTATTGAAGCTACAAAGAAACAAGTGTTAGACCCGGATAAATACGAGTTTGAAGAGGTCATATAGAAGAAAAACTAGATGATAAACATTTGGTGGTGGAAACAGTTCTCCAATGAAACAAGAAATTCAATCAACGGAGTGAAGAGAAGTGAAACTTGGCAAACGGTTTGACAAAAAAAAATGAGTCTGAGATTCGATCAACAAAACTCTAGGTTAGAGCAAAGTGTGGAGAAGCACAGGCAGACAATACAAAACATCGTGCAGAAAAAAAGGTTATGTAGGCTATATGAATCAGAGGGTCAAGCATTCCGATGACGGTGGAGATCAGAATAGTGAAACTATACCATCGGTAATAAGGTGGAGCCGGATGATTAAGAACATGGAGTGGATGGGATTAGTCGGCTTAAAAGACGGATTATGAAAGGAATACTTAAACGGCAAAGAATTCTGACGAGTGACTGAGAATTAAATTGAATGGCCTCGACCCTATATCCCTAAAGTTAGAGAGGGTCAATAAGGATGGCGGGATGTGCGAGCAAGTGGTATCGTGCCGACTATAGAGGCGAAGCATGGATTGTCTTTGATGATGAGGCTGTGGTGTCTGGGCTATATAGAAGGTTACTGTGATTTTCAAAGGTGTCAAGAGACAACGACAAATGAGATGGTCAGATGTTATAAATATTCATGTAATAATAATTTCCACACACTAAAAAAATTTCGGATATTCTATAAATTTATTTATATTTTTGTTCAGATAATTTATCTAATATATAAAATTCTCGTGTCACAGTTTTCGTTGCCATACTCCTCCGAAACGGCTTGACCGATTTTGATGAAAATTTTGTGCTTATCCGGTATCTATGAGAATCGGCCAACATCTATTTTTCATCCCCCTAAATGTTAGGGGTAGTCCACCCCTAAATTTATTTTTTTATTTTTTAGACAAAATTTTTAATTTCTATTTTTTTATGATACAACATACAAAAATACATACAATCCTCAATTTTCACCCTTCTACGATCAACCCTTATTTTTTAATAGCCATTTTAGTAATTTAATCATTTTTCCTCTCCGGTCGAAAACTGATCAATCGTCAATATATACAGGATGCTCTGACTGAATGTTTTCATAAAATTTAATTTTTGACTTTTGTTTGAAAAATTTTTCCATAAAACTTATATTTTTGTTATAATTTCATAAATTAAAACTAATCATTTCAAAACTGCGGCAAAAATCCTGGCCCTAATTATACTTTTAACATTTTTCATCATTAAATAATTTCATTAATTCTATTTATGTATGTTTTGTACAGTGAGCAATGCCAAGAAAACGCAAAGGGGCTGATTTGAGCCGCAGTACAAGTAAAGCTCGAAACTTGCGAAATAGCAGATCTGAAAGAACAGAAGAACAAATCCAGCAACAAAGTACTGACGCACAGAATGGCGCAATTGCATCAAGAAGAGCCAGAAGATACACGAGCTGAACGCAATGAAGTCAGAAAATTAGAACAACGACAATCACGCCGTTTCACAGTCAATAGACGAAGAACAAATGACCAACAACGACAACAGGTACATCGAGCATTTATATCTGATTCATTCCTGCGTCTAGCATTCCAGTATGAGCCCGATATTGAATATTATGCTCATTCAAAAGTGGTAATTGGTGCTATGGACAAGGAATGTCCGCATTGTCATGCTCTGAAATTCAAAAATGAGCCAGCTGGGATGTGTTGCGCGTCAGGAAAAGTGCAACTACCTGAAATTGAAACACCACCTGAACCATTGAACGGCTTACTTATCGGCACGGATCCAGATTCTAACGTGTTCCTGAAGTCAATTCGAAGATTTAATTCATGCTTTCAAATGACATCGTTCGGAGCAACAGAAATAGTTCGAAATACTAATGCAAATGGTCAACAATTCAATTCTACATTCAAAATCAGAGGCCAAGTTTATCATAAAATGGGCTCACTGCTGCCAATGCCAAACGAACCACATAAATTTTTACAAATCTACTTTATGGGCGGCGAGGATTCCGGAAGCGCACTTGCCAATCGCGTGAATGCACGTTGTGATTATAATAACCTTGATTCACTTTATGCCAGGCGCATCGTCAGCGAGCTAGATGCTCTTTTGAACGAGCACAACGAGTTGTTGAAAATATTTAAATCACATATGCACCAATTACAAAGCGATAATCACGCTATCGTCATTAATCCTGATAAAACACCAGCTGGAGAGCATATTCGTAGATTCAATGCACCCGTTGTTGATGATGTTGCTGGAATCATGGTTGGCGATTGTACAGCTGCACGAGAAATTGTGATTCGTAGAAGAAATAATAATCTTCAGTTCATTGCTGACACACATCGTTCATATGACGCTCTCCAATATCCGCTAATATTCTGGAAGGGACAAGACGGATATTGCATAAACATAAAACAACGAGATCCCGTATCAGGTACTTCATTGATTATTAATTTGATCATTAATCATTTAACAAAACAATTAAATTATTGAACGTAATAAATTTAAATTAATTTTTATGAACAAATATTACAGGAGCTGAAATAAACAAGAACGTTAGCTCAAAGGATAATTATGCGTACCGATTAATGATTAGACGTGGCCTGGACAACGTCATTTTACGATGTCGTGAGCTTTGTCAACAATTCATGGTCGACATGTACGCGAAGATTGAGATCGAACGACTACGATACTTACGATATAATCAACAAAAGCTGCGCGTGGAAGAGTACATTCATTTGCGAGACGCTATCAACAACAACGCCGACGTCGCCGAAATTGGTAACCATGTCATTTTACCATCATCGTACGTAGGCAGTCCACGTCATATGCAAGAATATATACAGGATGCTCTGACTTTCGTGCGCGAATATGGACGACCATGTTTATTTATCACGTTCACATGTAATCCAAAATGGCCAGAGATTACATCTTTCCTACTGCCTGGCCAAAATGCAATACATCGCCATGACATTACAGCACGTGTGTTCAGACAAAAGTTGAAGTCTTTAATAAGTTTCATTACTAAATCACATGTATTTGGTCCCACACGTTGCTGGATGTATTTGGTTGAGTGGCAAAAGCGAGGATTACCTCATGCACACATTTTGGTTTGGTTCATCGACAAAATCCGTCCTGAAGAAATCGATAGTATCATTTCTGCGGAAATTCCAGATCCATCCACTGACCAACTGCTGTTTGATATTGTTACAACAAACATGATTCATGGTCCATGTGGTACTCTTAATAGTTCATCGCCTTGCATGGCTGATGGAAAATGTACTAAAAATGTCCCTAAAGATTTTACCAATGATACGGTCACAAATGTCGACGGATACCCAATATATCGTCGAAGAAATCCTGAAAATGGCCGACAATCATTTATTAAAAACATCATCAACACAGACATTGATATTGACAATCGTTGGGTGGTGCCATATTCACCTCTGCTGAGCAAGACATATAATGCTCATATTAATGTTGAGTTCTGCAGTTCTGTGAAGTGCATCAAATACATTTGCAAGTATGTCCATAAAGGCAGTGATATGGCTGTGTTTAGAGTGGAAAATACTAATGTGAATGCTCCTCCAGTGAATAAAAACGATGAAATAACGCTCTACCAAATTGGTCGGTACATCAGCTCCAATGAAGCTGCTTGGCGTATCTTTGGTTTTCCAATTCATGAACGGGATCCAGCAGTTGTTCAGTTAGCCATCCATCTTGAAAACGGTCAGCGTGTATTTTTCACGAACGAGACAGCGATTGATCGTGCAATAAATCCACCTAAAACTACACTCACTGCATTTTTTGAATTGTGTAATCGTGCGGATGATTTTGGTGCCTTCGCACGAACATTACTCTATTCACAAGTACCACGCTATTTCACAAGGACTCAAACAAAAACATGGATGCCCCGCAAGCAAGGCTCACCAGTTGCTGCATGTCTCAATTTATTTAAATCAAACGCCTTGGGGCGATTATTTACAGTCAATCCAAGACACACGGAGTGCTTTTATCTTCGACTGTTGTTGGTTAATGTTACTGGCCCATTATCATTTCAAGATATACGTAAAGTGAATGGGCAACAATATCCAACGTATAAAGATGCATGCCTTGCACTCGGCTTGCTGGAAGACGACAACCAGTGGGAATGCATGCTTGCTGAAGCTGCATTGAACTGTACAGCAATACAAATTCGTCTACTATTCGCTATAGTGTTGACTACATGTTTCCCAGCCCGAGCACAGATATTATGGGAAAATCACAAAGATTCAATGACTGATGATATATTGCATCAACATCGTATACGGTGCCACGATCTAACCATAACATTCAGCGAAGAAATGTACAATGAAGCATTGATTGCTATTGAGGATCTTTGCATTGTCATTGCCAACGTACCACTTAGTAATTTCGGTATGAATTCGCCAAATCGAACTGCATCTGATTTAATGAATACTGAAATGAATCGTGAACTGCAGTACAGTACTGTAGAAATGGCAGCGATTGTTGCCCGCAATGTCCCACTAATGAGGAACAAAGAACCATTTATGATCGCATTATGCTCGCAGTTTCAGCTGGACAAGGTGGGTTCTTCTTTTAGGATGCACCGGGTGGAACTGGCAAAACATTCGTTATTTCGCTAATTCTTGCTGAAATACGATCAAATAATGGCATCGCATTGGCCGTTGCATCATCGGGCATTGCAGCAACTTTATTGGATGGAGGTAGAACAGCTCATTCAGTATTTAAGCTGCCACTAAATATTCAGAATAACCCTGACGCAGTATGCAACATTAAGAAACAATCGTCCATGGCCACTGTGCTGAAACGGTGTAAAATTATTATTTGGGATGAATGTGCTATGGCACACAAACATTCACTTGAGGCGTTGAACAGGACATTGAAAAATATTAAAAACAGTGACAAACTATTTGGCGGAACTCAGGTGATTTCAGACAAACACTTCCAGTCATTCCACGTTCAACATACGCTGATGAGATCAACGCTTGCTTAAAATCATCTCCATTGTGGCGTAATGTTGAAAAATTACAGCTAAAAATAAATATGCGCGTTCAAATGCTTCAAGATCCATCCGCTGAAACATTTTCAAAACAACTCTTAGATATCGGTGATGGAAAAGTTGCTATAGATGAAACTGGATACGTAAAATTACCGACCGATTTCTGCACAATCGCTGATTCGCAAGATACTCTCATTGAACAAATATTTCCCGATGTACACACACAGTACATAAATCATGAGTGGCTTGCAGAAAGAGCGATTTTAGCGGCAAAAAATGTAGACGTTGACAATTCAAATCTGAAGATACAAATGTTGTCGCCAGGGAACTTGGTATCATATAAATCTATTGATACAGTTTGCGACGACAGCGAAGCAGTAAATTTTCCCACAGAGTTTTTAAACTCACTGGATTTGCCAGGCATGCCACCGCATAATTTACAATTAAAGGTTGGATCTCCAATTATCTTGCTTCGTAATTTGAACCCGCCCGGCTGTGCAACGGTACGCGATTAGTCATTCAAAAATTAATGAAAAACGTGATCGAAGCCAGGATTTTAAATGGCAAGTTCAGAGGTGAAAATATACTCATACCACGGATTCCTGTTATACCTACAGATGTGCCAATTCAATTCAAACGTATTCAGTTTCCGATTAGATTGGCATTTGCAATGACTATCAACAAATCCCAAGGTCAAACGATGTCTGTTTGTGGATTAGATTTGAGAACACCATGTTTTTCACACGGACAATTATACGTGGCATGCTCTCGAGTGGGTAAACCATCCAGTTTGTTTGTGTTAGCTAAAGATGGACTAACAAAAAATATTGTTCACGCTATAGCATTAAGAGATTGATATTGTTTAATAGTGTTACTGTCGTAATTGTTTAATTAATGATATATAATTTTAAGGAATAAATTATAATAACTTAAAAATAATGTTTGCTTTTTGTTATTTTTATATTCCCTCATCGTTCACAGCGCTCCATGCTTATTTCACGCATATACCACATTCTTACATACATACAATATACACATTCTAACATACATACATACTTACAATAAGTAAGCTATTTTTTGTCTACACTAGAAATTACTAGGAAATTATTTATATGGCAAAACAACGTTTGCCGGGTCAACTAGTATTTATATAAAATTCTATATAAAAATTAAAAATATTGAACCTAAATAATTCGTTTATATAATTCTGTAATATATTTTATACAAATTCATAGTATACATCCAATTTCTATACTTCCATTTGTATACTTTTTATAATCTACTGTATAAAATTTCTCTCTTGATACCTTAACTGGTATAAAATTAATATATTTATCATATACAAATTTTGTTTTTATACGATTAGTCTTATAAAACTAATAGAAAAACGAATATTTTTTGTTAAAAACGGGATTTTTATACTATTAGGATCGTTTAATTTTTTTTCAGTTCTGTGAATATCGTGTAGTGAGTAGAAGTGTTTTTAACCCTTTTCGATTCAATTATTATATTTGTCATAACTGGATGTTTTACCATCAAGAAATATTTTTACCTGTTTCAAAGAAAAAATCATGCAACAAAGGGTTAAGTTTTATTGTAGATTTGTGAAGTTTTTAATATAGTAGCTGCGGTTTTTTGAAAACAATCGAGTAGAGTTCGCAATAGCCACTTTTCAAATTTGTCCAATTTAAAATCAAAATCTTAATCTTTTTTAAATTAAATAATTTAGATTTAATAGGAATTCATGTATAACCAAATAAATCTATCATAAAAGTTTTATGGCCCTCTTGTAATATCGTTGTTCCGTATATAGTTCTGAACTACTCCGTTATTATACAGAACAACGATATTAAAAGAAAACCACACAACTTTTATGACAAATTTTTTGGGTCATGCGTAGATTTCTATTAAATCTAAATTATTTAATTTAACAAAAAAATAAAAATTTTAAATTTAAATTGGACAAATTTGAAAATAGCCATCGCAAACTCTACTCGATTGTTTTCAAAAAAACGCAACTAGTGTCAATTAATATAATTTGTTGAAGTGAAATATCATAATAATAAATCGAACAATTAACTATTTCAAGTGTTGATATAATGTAGGTATATTACATACCAATGTATTATGTATACACAATCTGTGCTAAATCATGTATATAAAAATGTGAATAAAAGAAACGTGTGGGTGATTATACCAATATTTCAAAAATTTAAATTATAATCAATAGAATTTTAAAAATATTTGCAGAAGCGTAGTAATTCGCAAACAACAAAAGTTTTCAACTCTTATAAAAGATTTAAATCTAGAAAGAAAAGTGGAAAATGGGAAAATACTTTACCTAGTAAAGAGTTTATTCGAGAAAATAATTTATCTCATAAATCGTTTAATATATCGTGGATTAATAATAATACTCACAATCGCTCTGGACTATTCTACGCATCACCAGAAAATGATAACGATAACCATACCGAATTTTATGAAATAAAAATTATAATTTTAGAGAATGAGATATTGCATTTTTATCTCAAAAGTATTTATTTAGTATTACATTTGACAATCTATGGTAGTCAATACTACAGTCCCTGTTCAATTATAGGAAATTCAAAATAGAAAAAGTTTCTTGCTCATCAGGTAGTAATTTCGCAAAAAATTCTTTAATCTGGGGGTACATGTTATGAGACCAAGAGAAGAAACTGTAAGGGGATCAGGAAGACAATGCCCAAAACAGATCGGAAAATAATTTAATCGGCCTTAGAAAGATAAGGTATCAGCGATGACATTGCGACCAAAGCTATATGAAAATAATTTGAAATGTAATGCGTTCAGCAAAAAAACCCAGACTCACTGAAAAATGGGGAAAAACGTCTTATTTGGGCTAAACTTCATAAGCACAGGACAACAGACGACTGAAAGAAGGTAAATCGGATTTTTAACACTCATTATATATTTTCAAAAATTAAATAAAAAAAATCCGAAAATAAACAGTTTTTTTAAATTTATAGGTTATATTTTGTGACGAATGCAGGCTAGACATCGTTACAGAATTGGCCAAGGTCGTCCGAATTTGACCAGGAGAAAGATTTAGAGAGAACTGCGTAGTCAGGAGCACAAAACATTCACCATCAGTAATGATATGAAGCTGCATTAGTGGAGATGGACCTGATCCAATATACTTCGAAACCATGAGAAAAGAATAATATAAAAAGGTGTTCTTAATAGACATCTTAATTTCTCACATGAGGTCGCTACCTCAAGGCCAATACTTTTACACTTTTATGCAAGGTAGAACTCCTTGCCATACCGCAAAATTCATAGAGAATGTCCTCTTGGCCTGGCAAGCAGTGTTGTGCAGTTGTATGTAAAAACTGTTTTATACATTTTTTACGTAAAAAATGGTAATATACTTAAATTACTGTATAAAACGTATAATATTGTATAAAATCAAACGCGTATTTAAAAACCTTAGTAAAGTCGCAAACCTTAATATACGAAACGTAAATTTGTATCATATTAATACATTTAATTGTATTCGATAAAAACTATTTATTAATACGATGAGGTTGTTATTGACCCCGAACTTGATCAATTTTTGTAAAACAACAATATCTGAGTTTGTATAGTAGCAAAACAACGTCAAGCAAAATAAGAGTGTTTCACCCGTCCTTGGCTAGTTTCGAACTTCGGATCTTTTGCACGTCGAGGTCCACATATCATCACTCGACTATTACACTCTATATATTCACTAAGACCTTTCACAAATATTATACCGTCAAGTTTTTTTTGCGGGCTATATGTCTCCACTCAAAATTTTTGATGACACTTATCACTTTTCTCATTTAATAAATAAGTTGTTGGACCAATATAAATTTTTATTAAACATCACAAATTTTACTTTAATTTTTTGCTACATATTGTTCCTTATATTGGGGGGCGAAGTCCGAGATTCATACCTCCTCGCCGGTGCTCCCTGTGTAACGCTAAATGAATCAGGCGGTGTAGTGGAGACGAGCAGACTAAATCCTGTTTATAGTCATGGACACTACATGTCAGGGCGGGTTATTGGCGCCCTAAAACCAATACCAAACCAAACCAGCGTCTGTTCTCCATGTTAGGAGCGGCTGAAGCGGGCGTCTGTCTTGTATCAAGCGGCTCGCTATATAAATGTGTTTCAAGGTAGGACTGGATGCCTTAAGATTTTCACCAGTACGTGACCCACACACGTAACAAGCGGGTTGAGCGGCAGGCTAAAAACCTTCCCTCATAAAAACATTTAAGTTATGAACCCTGAACAAAGGCCTCGGATTACCATATCGGATTCATTACAAACTCGACCTCGGAAATTGTACACGGACAACGCTTTAAAAATGGGAACATGGAACGTGCTTAGCCTCTTAAGACCTGGAGATCTCCAGAACCTTTCGAACCAAGCAAAGAGTTACACATTAGACGTACTTGCACTACAAGAGCTTAGATGGTCCGGGAGTGGGATCCATGACACCACCAATGGTTACACTCTTCACTACAGCGGCCATCAGAACGGAGGAGAATTTGGAGTTGGCTTCCTCATCCATCGGCGCGTGAAGCACCACATCATCGATTTCCGCCCGATCAACATGCGGATATGCACGGTCAGACTTCGCACTAATAAGTTTAACATCACGATCGTTAATGTGCATGCACCCACCGAAGATAAATCAGATGACATCAAATATCTCTTCTTTGTCGAGCTCGAGGAAGTCATCAATAACATACCGCACCACGACATTAAAATCATCGTGGGCGACTTTAATGCAAAAATCGGTAGGAGTGCAGAAAATACATCGCACATTGGTCCCAACAGTCTGCATCTAACTAGTAACAACAACGGCCAACGCGTCACCGACCTGGCATTAATGTACAACTTAGTTGTATCAAGTACGTTTTTCCCACATAAGAGAATCCACAAAGTAACGTGGAGATCGAGTGATGGAAGAACGGAAAACCAAATTGATCACGTCATGGTGTCTAAGAGACACTCGACCAGCATATCTGACGTTAGATCTTACAGAGGTACAGATATGGACAGCGATCATGTGCTTGTCATATTTAAATATAAGTGCAAACTGTCATCAACCTTCAATAGACAAGCACAAAAAACCGTTCGATGGAATGTGGATGCTCTAAAAGACCAAACGTCACTGCAGAGCTACCAATCAGCTGTCACTAACTATCTAGAGCGGCCTAGCAACAACGAAGAAGCTCCTTTTACCATCCAGGAGCAGTGGCACACAATACAGTCAGCCATTACCACCGCGGCCCAAAACACTATCGGAAGAAGACCTCCGAGACCCCGCAATGATTGGTTCGATGATCAATGTCGCCTGATCGTCGCAAATAAACAAAAGCTTCGTGAAAAATGGCTGGTTCGCAACACTAGAAGCACTCAGGCAGAATATCTCCGCGCCAGGAAAGCCATGACTAAATACCTTCGTCGAAAGAAACGCGATCATATGAGATTATGCATCGAAAACATCAGCTTCCAAGCGGAAGTAGGAAATTCAAGGGACTGTTTTGCCAATGCCAGGAATCTCACTAAAAACTTCCACCCAAGAAGTACAGCCATCAAAGACGGGAATGGAGAATTGAGAACAAACGTGGCTGATGTTCTCTCAGTATGGCAAACCTACTTTCAAAATCTACTAAATCGGAATGACGACGTGACCCCCATTAGAGCAATAGCTCCTACAGGTAATGAGATCTTCGTCGAATATCCCACAGTGGAGGAAGTAGACGCAGCTATTAGTCGATTGAAAAACGGCAAGGCACCCGGTCTCGATGGAATCCCCGCAGAATTAATAAAACTCGGAGGCGCTACTCTTGCAACAAGTCTATACGATCTCATCGTATGTATTTGGGACCAAGAAGAGTTGCCGGAGAATTGGAAGACCGCGCTCATATGTCCGTTGCATAAAAAAGGCGACCGTCTTAAATGTGAAAACTATCGTGGTATAGCTCTATTGAACACTGCTTACAAAGTGTTGGCTAATGTTGTACTTGCCAGACTCATCCCTTTCGCCGAAAACATCATTGGCGACTATCAGTGTGGTTTTCGTCCCAACCGATCGACCACTGACCAGTGTTTCACCATGAGGATGATCTTGGAAAAATGTTGGGAGTACAACATAACCATACATCAATTATATATAGACTTCCGTCAGGCATATGACAGTATAAACCGCGATAACCTTTGGGCCGCGCCTAGGAATTCCAGAAAAACTCGTTTCTCTGTGCAAATTAACAACGTCTGGGTCTGTATGTAGAATTGTAATCGAAGGAACTGTGTCAGACTCCTTTGAAATAACATCTGGTGTTCGACAGGGAGATGCACTCGCGCCTGTGCTGTTCAATTTGGCGCTTGAGTACGTAGTGAGGAAAAGCAACATTGAAACTTCGCGCTGTATATTCAATAAATCAGGCCAAATTCTTGGATATGCAGATGATATCGTGCTTCTTGGCCGAAGACCTAGCGATATCAAAGACAGTTTCGTGCCGCTCGATCGCTGCGCAAGAAGACTTGGTTTGAAGGTGAACAGTAACAAAACCAAATTTGTATCAACACCCAGGAACATCTCCATGTCAAATCTCGGAATTGGCGACCATAACTTTGATCGCGTTGAAAACTTCAAATACCTCGGGTCAGTTATAACATCATCAAATGACATGCAGGCAGATATAAAAGCCCGAATCGCTGCCGCACATCGAGTTTTCTACGCCCAATCAAAATTATTGCGATCTAGACATCTATCGCAGTCGTGCAAGCTCGCACTTTATAAGGCACTAATAAGACCTGTGCTGGCTTTCGGAAGCGAGAGCTGGACCATGACCACTAATGATTGTAGATTATTATCTACCTTCGAAAGGAAGGTCATTCGCTCCATCTTTGGTCCTATTAAAGTCGCGAACAATGAATATCGGATTCGCATGAACCACGAGATAAAGCAAATTCTTGGAGGTTGCGATATTATCGGATTCATCAAATCCAATCGAGTAAGATGGCTCGGCCACGTTGCAAGGTCCCCACAACAACGGATGACCAATAAAGTGTTCCATCAACAACCAGCCGGTGTGCGTCGTAGAGGAAGACCCCGACTGCGCTGACGTGACGACGTCGAACAAGATCTACAGGTACTAGGATGTCGAAACTGGAGGTCGAGAGCGATGGACCGAGACGGCTGGAGGACCATAGTGCGGGCGGCAAAATCCCTTCATGGGATGTGAAGCTAGAGAGAGAGAGAGTTCCTTATATCAGGAACGAATCGTTCCACTCACGTACGCCTATTTATAATTTTGCTTTACAACCTCTTTGACAGTTCAACGAATTTCCCCAAAATTTTAACAAGTCATCGGCTGGGTAATTCACATTCATCGTACCCGAAACGCTTCTTTTCGTTATATTACCGAATGTTGTGTTCATTCTGCTTCTTTGCACCAGATTTCGATCTTCATTTTCCAAAAGGTACACTTCTACGCTTCATATGGTTCTTTCCTCGGAATGAGGCATTAAAAAAATTTAACGAAATTTGAATTCAATTGTTTTAATACGACTGACGCTTTTATCACATTACCCCACATGCGATCACATTATCATATTAGATAAGTTGCGAGAAAGGGAAACTTGGAATCGAATTATAAACGATCAGTTTACTATTTTTGGGAAGTTGGGAAGGACATCAGGATTATTCTTACTTTCCGGTGGACTTACATAACACAAAACTCTTACGATAGTGCTATGTGTAGGTTGTCACCTTAATGCTCCCTGGAGACCGTCACAAACATAAAATCTATGTCACCGCTAAAAACACTGAAATAGATTCCACAAATATTTTAGCACAACAACTATTTTGCTGTGAATGTGGTTCGTATTTATTTTAATTATTTTAATTTTAATGATATGATTATTTTTAGACAGATAATTTAAATAGATTCCAAAATAATAGATTTATGTAGTACATTCCCAGATAACAGAAATATGTTTCACATTTCTTGTTAAGATATTCAAATGTTTAACCTATTTTCTGGACAAGTGGTGCAGTGGTTAAAGCTTCGGCACTTGGACCGGAAGATTCTGGATTCGAATCCCACCAGAGGCTGGATGCAAAACGAATTTTTGTCATCGATTACGATCGGTGATGTGAATAAACACAACTATGACCCTTTGTTGGAGTGCAGAATTTAGCGCCGACTCACCGTCCATGTCAGTGTACAGGTTTGAAATGGAGCTTGCAATGTGCAGGTGGTAGGTATACTGTAATTGTGTGAATGGGTAGTGTGTGCGTGAATGAAGAGGGGGTTATTAAATGACCTTCAAAGGACATTAAATCCACTGGACAATTAATACCTTCATTTTTTGATTAAAAAAAAAAATATACACTCGCGAGCAACTAAATTGACTCAAACCACAGCGAGTACAAAAAGGCATAATTGTTAAAATGGCGTAACCGATTTTCATAAAATAGTTTTTTTTTGTCAGCTTATAGTATGTATATTAATAAAAGATGCTAAGTTATATTAATATAAAATACGACATAAGCATAACTACAAAAGTCGTTATCCAAATATGTATACACTTCGCAAATGCGATTACTGCGAGGAACACTGCGTAAAATATTCGTAACTAATTCAAAAACATCAATTCTTACGTATATGAAAAAAAATTGGATATTGATTATATAAAATGCAAAATGGATTTAAAATTTTTGAATTTATTTATATTATTTCTAATTTATTAATTATAATTAAAAGTAAAATATTTTTAGAAAAATATAAAATAATAATTTTTTTTTCAAAGAAAATATGGTTTGTTTCTCAGCTACTAACTTATTTTTTAGAATAGAAAAACAAAATCCACAACACTATGGGATTGAAGTGTAAAACGATTAATCATCGAACTCATTCAATATTAATGCTATCATTTTAATGTAATCTGTTACAAAAATTGTTTATATTTATATTTTTGTACAAATATTTTACTTTTAATTATAATTAATAAATTAGAAGGATTATAAACAAATTCAATTTAATTCAATTATTTAAAGTTCAATTCTCATTTAACATCATACCTATATCCAATTTCCTTTATAGATACGTAAGAATTGAGCTTATGAACTATAAGTAATTTTGAATTAGTTACGAATAGTTTTTGTATTTTACATTTTGTAAAAAATTGTTATGTGTAAAATACGTATTTTACATGTAAAAACCGAGTATATTACGTAACGTAAAAAACAGGCACAACACTGCTGGCAAGTCTCCGGGTTTAAACCCTATCAAGAATTGTTGGACCTAACTTAAGTTCAACGTACATAAAACCTCCAATCCTACATTCTCCACCCTAAAAAAAATATTGAAAAATATGGAGAAATAGTGATGAAATTCGCAATATGATCACTACTTGTATATGTATAGCATGCCGGAAAGAATAAAAGCTGTGTTTAAATTAAAAGGTAGTGTAATCAAATTTTAATTGTTTTCCAATTTATGTATACTCAAAAATTTTTAATCTTAAAGAATTTAAACATTTAAAAAAAATTTGTTTTTATTTATATTTTAATAAAATACTGGAGTTTTTCGCTATATTAAATAGTGTTTATAATTCAATGAACAGGGACCGTAAATAAGTTAATTTTTGAAATATTAAGGTCAACAAAACTTACGACACTGCCGTGTCACGAAAAACAAAACATATATGTATTATATTAAATAGTAGCATATAAATTACTTTACACTTAATTTAATCGTACCTCTTGTACACTTTTGTAAGTAAAATTAAATAAATATAATATTTAAAACAATAATATGATTTTGATAAATATATCGATTTTAAAAACCAATCTAAAATTGTTTTATTTATTGACAAAAATGTATCTTAAATTTCATCAGTATTGAAAACTGAGTTCAATTCTAGCATATGGAATTTCCAAATTTCTATACTAAAGCAACTAAATTTTATACGATAACCAGATTGATATTTTCTATAAATAATTTATATAAATTTAATACTAATCCCTTATAAATAAAAATTAACATTTTGTGGATAAACTTTATATTTTGTAGTATATAGATATTTATACGTTGGAGTATCAAATTTATACCAGTGACCTATCAAAATATTTATATGGAGTAATATAAATTTTATACAATATTTTATAAAATTTGGTTATAAGTTAAACTAATATAAAATCTATAAAAAATTCGTACGGAATTATATTTATATTATAAGTGTATTCATTTTATCTATAAATTTTTTAGTGTGAACCAAACACCCCTCCTTGACCATAGTTCAGGAGAATTATAAACAATGACATTATACTACTAAATTAAAATTAGAAAATCAAACGAAAAAATTTAGAGTAGAATTAACAGTTTAATAAATTACCCCGCTACTTTCTAAAATCGCAGCAGTACATATTTTCTTTGTGAGATATAAGTCTCCTCTTATCGGTGAATATGCAAAAACCAATTTTCTACTAAAAAATTTCTGGTTAAATATTTGTTGTACTCTTCCGATTTGTATATTTTATCGATATCAAAGGGCCAATTGTGTGGAGAAACAAAAATTTTTATAATTTAGATAGCATTATCTCAAACAAAACTCGTACAAAACTTAAATTACATGAATATATAAAGGCTTACCTTAAAACACTACGTCGGTGGTGCGTCTTCTTAATTACATTGTTAGGATAAAATGTCAAAACACTAAAACTTTAACACCTTGAAAATTTCACTTCACTAAAAACTTTAACAACACTTATATTTCACTACATTTTAAAAACTTTCAATACACTAAAAACAATACACTAATCACAAAACATATGTACATTAAACTGTAAAATTTTACTATACACTTCTTAATTTTCACATGAGACATTAAACATACAATTACGCGAACACGCACTTAATACTTTTCATTTAACGCGGATCACTTTTAGACTTAAAGAATAAAATAAAATAAATAAAATTTAAATGGCTTTGAAAAAATAATTCGACGCACAAGTTGCGGCACAACAGAACTTTGTTAAAATATTAATTTTACTGCAACAGGTAAATCTATGATCCGTTATCTTGTAAGTCCAAACGTAATTACGTAGTAAAATTAGTAGGTTGCACCATGAAAGTGGAAAGAATAATTTCAATTGTTAGTATAATGTATACAGTCAAACCTGTTCAGACGAGTTGAGTGGAGAGTTGAAATATGTTGTGTAGTTTTATACAAATGTTTTGTACAGTAAATAGTACAACTATGAACCAACAGATTATAAATTAGATTTTCAATAATATTGATCCAGGTCAGTTTTCCAAACTTTAAGTGAGGCTGTGGTACAGCCCAGGCGGGTTGAGTGATCGAGATGGAACTTCACACTTAAACTTTTACAAGAAATTGGCAGATTCTAGTGAATTTTTTCATAGCTTTTTCAATTATTTGCCAATATTTTCATAAGCAAATGTACAGTACATAGTGTATGAATTACCGACCAAACGGCACAATAGTTAAAGGTTTATTGTTTTGATCAGGAGGAAATTGGTTCGAATCCCGATAGAAGCAGTGTACGAACAGGATTTTTTCATCTTTTGTATACGATCGGTGATGAACATGGACACAACTATGACCCCTGTCGCAGTGCAAAACTAATGGGCTGACCGATCTTCCGTGTCCAAACTATCTATAGACTAGCGTGGAGCTATGCAATGCGCAGATGGTTCTACGTAAATTGGACATTTAGTCGTACGTCGTAATTTGGCTGCTGTGTAAGGTAGAACGTTAGATAGGTAATAAACAAACAAACTAAAAAATTATTTCATTAATTAAAAAGTTATTTTCAAAATTGTTTTCTAACTCAAGACCTACACAAGAGCATACAGAAACATGACGCAAGTGGTGTTGGGTAATATTTATATGAGGGCTAGTGTCAGGTACTAAACATCCTTGACGTGCACGCAGTATTCATTTTTCTAGGCGGATGGAAAATTTTGTTGCTTTTTTGGGCTCTGGGACGTCAAAACGTCACGTTAGGTGGTCAGTAAGGTAGTTTTCAAATAGAATTCGTACAAAGGTTTGAAATTGTGAAAAGAGTATTAAATCTAGGGTTGTCAAAGCGTAAACATCAAAAATAAATTGTGGTTAAAATATTTATTAAAATAAGCAATCGATACAGTTCAATTAATTGTTTATTATTATTAATTGTAGTTATGCGTTGTTTAATATTTATATATTTACCAATTTCAACTAAGGATTTGGATGTAATACTGCCGCAAAGCCATCCTGAGCAACGCATTTTCATTATGCACAGATTGACAGCTTTCCAGTCCCAATTATACCGCGAAGCCAAGAAAATAAAATCGACATATAATTATAAATTTTTGTGGTGTAGTTATGGGCAAATATACCTACGGAGGTCAGCGGCTTTTGACGTTCATCATACAAATGATCCAAATAGGAGGAAAATCATCAGTGGATGAGTCATCCGGGAATCTAAAAATATATAATTTAATTGGTATACAAATTTTCTTGTTATTGTAATTTCATTGTTTATTATTTAATTTTGCTTACATCTATTCATTTTTTGTGATGACTTCGTCAAAACATTTTGCACTACTTACACCATTTTCTGTGGCAGCAAAATATTGATCCCGGTGACGTCATTTTTGATACAACATGGCTTCTTGTTTACATTTTTTGTCTTTTTATTTTTTGATCCCGCATCAATTAAAAAATCCAAAAAATTTGTTGGATTTTTTTGATGTTTACTCACACAATTTCACAATATGTGTGAGTAAACGTCAAAAAAAATCCAATAAAATTTTTTGGAATTTTTTAATTGATGCGGAATCAAAAAATAAAAAGACAAAAAATGTAAACAAGAAGCCATGTTGGATCAAAAATGACGTAAAAATCACGTCACCGGGGTCAATATTTTGCTGCTACAGAAAATGGTGTTAGTCTTTGCTTACAATAATGTATGACAGCTGTATTTTTTATTATCAATTTTAATGTGAAATTTTATTTACCAAAATCCGGCAAAAAAAATTGATGTACATCAAAAATTTTGTTTTATTTGCCAGAAAAAATCAATTTTTTTTTTGCTGTACATCAATTTTAAAAAATGTGGATTTTTTCGTAAATTTTTTTTTGATGTGACCTAATACCAACATAAAAAGAGAAATGTCATTTTTGGAAATGTCATAAACGCGCTAATTTTTGAATATTTTAGTTGTGTTACATTTGTTTAGTAAAATTTGCGAATTGATTTAAATAAAATATATAAATATATAATAATTAATAAAATTATTATAATTAATAAAATTGTTAATTAAAATAAATTTGAAAATGAATTATATCGACATATCCAACTATAGCGTCGTGGTAGATGAAAACGGTTTTGTTTTTGAGAAAGATGGTGTAGCATTTCTCGAGCATAAAATAAGTAAGTTATAATTATATTGTAATTTTTATAATGTTTTAAAATGCGTGTTTTATTATTAGCTCTTGAATTAGTGCAAGCGGATTACGCTGAAGTGTTGGAGCACTATTCCACCGTAGTACAATTAGGAGAGTGCGACCAAACGGCTGGACAAGCAGCGGAGGATTTGAAGCAAACTACAAGTAATGAAACTTCTAGTTTGCTACCAAGTGAAATCCCTAGTTTGGTACAGCTACCGGTATCGGATCCGAGTGACCAACCCCATAAATGGACAGATGGGAAAACAAAATACATGTTGGCTAAGTATGCCGATAATTTATCGCAGGTTGGGCCATTAAAAAAATTTAGAAACAAAAAAATGATGTGGAATTACTTGGGAAGTGAGATTGGAAAAGAGTTTAAGCTGAAATATTCTGGACTTCAAGTCGAGACCAGATACAGATGTATAATGAAACGTTCCAAAAAAAGCCTTGACAATAACAAAACTAGCGGTGCGGTTTATTCGGAATCCGGATACGAAGAAGAAATAAATCGCATCGTTAGCATTGATGATTCTTTGGTCCCGCATTGCAGCATGGGCCCAAATATAGTAAGGAGGAAAAAAAACAATTTCATCCTCCTCAACTGAATCGTCCGCAACCACAATTTCTGAACTAACATCGACGTCAAATTCAAATAAAAGTACACCGGAACCACAATCACCAATTCCATCAAACAAAAAAGTAAAGAAAACCGCTCAGGAGGTTGTATGTGATAAATATTTTGAATTGAAAAAGGAGCGGTTTGAAAAATTTCTAGAATTTGCAAGAGAGAATACCCGGATTAAAGAAGAAAGTCGTGCATTGCGTACGTATGCAAAAGCTAGATCGTATGCAAAAGCTAGATGAAATTTTAGGCAAAAAAACTTCAAAATAATTTATTTATTTTTATGTACATAGATATTTAATTAAAACTGAATTTAAATACATTTTTTTAAAATAAACTTCTAATTTTATATTAACGCCTCTGCAATGGTGTTCCGCTTTATTTCTCCTAGGTGTTTTAACACTGCTTCTGAAATATCTTCTACATTTGCATCTACTCCGCTCGTGTTTGGTGTAGTTTCTGTCACAGTAGCTTGAACAGGCAATTCTTCCGTATTTGTTTCGTTTTCGTCCCATAGATCACCACTCTCTATACATAAATTATGTAGAACGAAACACGCCATTACAAATTTGCACATCCGTTCTACTTCAAAAAAGTCTAAACGAATGAGCTGCCTTAACCTTTGTTTAAGTAACCCAAACGTATTTTCAATTTTTACCCTCGTCTGGCAATGTTTTTTATTGTAATTTGACCGTCCCGTTGTCAAATTACCATAATCCTTGTAAGGTGTCAACAAATACTTTCGTAGAGGATACGCTGCATCTCCAAGAATGTGGTATTGTTCACCGCAAATCGTTGGTATTTTTTCGGATATAAAAGATAGATTATATATCCGCGAATCGTGTATTTTGCTTGGTGATCCAATAAATACATCGAGTAACTGTTCGTTGGCGTCACATATCCCTTGCAACGTGATAGATATCAAACTATGTCTATTCACGTACGTAGAGCGTATTTTGTTGACAGGCTTACGGATATATACGTAGCAGCCATCGATACAACCTATTACGTTTGGAAAGCCTGCAAGCTGAAATAAAAAATTAAAATTATAAAAATTAAATTAAATTTTAATAATTGTTTGTATTACCTTCTCAAATGCTATCGATTTTTCAAGCTTCTCACTATCTGTAGTTGGGAAGCGAATATGTTGATCTGATATTTTGAACAGGAATTCCAAGACGTTGGTAAGATGTCTGTGAGCAGTTGCCTCGCAGACGCCAAAAAGATTCGCGACTTCTCTATAAGTCTCCCTGTTCCCAGCAAACCTATAACCAATTTTAAGGTATTAATGTTATAGAATTTAAGTATTTTGTTAATGTATTGTTACCACAAGAACGCTAAAAATTGAGACTGAGCAGTTACACTCTTTCTTCCACATTTATAATATTTGCAAAATGGCGAATTAGTATACTTCTCAATAAGCTTGTTAGCTGTAATTCGCGTAACCCGAAAATGGCGACGAAACTGTAAACACGAAAAGAAAGGTTTGTCAATTTATTAGTATACATATTTGTCCACAACTTACTTCTTCATCTGAAAATTTCGCCACTACATCGTTCACAAAATTTTTCACATATCCTTTTTCCTCTCGTTCAAAAGATGTGGACTGCATCCTAATAAATTCAGCTTCATCCGATGAAGAGAAATATAATAAGCAATCATCTGACGATGACGAGGAAGACGACGCTAACAATTCTTCGAGAACCAATTCCATTATATAAATAAACCACTCACTTTATCACAATTAACAACCAAACGCTTTGAAATTGAAACAGCAAATGTCAATATGTCATGAGTAATGTGATTTCTTAAAACGTCAAACGATCACTAATACCAACGTAAAATCAAATCAATTTTTTTTTGTTTTATTTGAATGACAAATTTCAAATTGATTTGGAAAAGCAAATAAAATTCGACATTATTCTAAATTGTTGGTAACACTGCAAATTAACGCGATCAATTCGAAACATCGGATGTGCTCTTTATTAGTGCTGTACTCGACTTCAAATTTTTATGTAATCAATTGCTACAAATACCCTAATTTTGTTGCTATCACTCGTAACGCGTTATTCATTACCCGCTTTTATTTTTACTCGAAAAATACTGTACTAAAATTTATTTTATCATTGTTTTTGTATTTACACTTTACTGTATTTTTGAATATTTCATTTATATTGTTCATAGTTATGAGTAATATACAAAACGGTAATTTTAACATATTGGTGCAAAACATTCGACGTCTACGTGCAAATTTTAATACGTTTAACGTATGTGAAGTTATCCCAGGATTCTATCCCGGAAAATAATTTTTTTTAATCAGGCAACACTAACATATCAATAACCAATTTGCTCTTGTGTGAAGTTATCCCAGCCCAGGTTTTGATTCATTTCATTCAAATATACTATATTTGTGAAGTAAGCCCAGCCCAGAAATTTTATCAATTTTAATGAAAAAACGAAAAATTATCAAGTTTATTAAATTCGATTTGTTTTTAATATAATAAAAAAAATTAAAATGTAACGTATAAAAAAACTGTAAAATTTTAAGTTGCATAAAATAATGGTAATATTCAGGCAATGTAAGTTCCCGAAAATGAACTCTCGGCTGAGAATTTCATTGTTTTTTATATAATTTTTCGCCCCGCTCGATAAATTAAAAATTATTTCGCCAAAACTAAAAATGTCTCGGATCAGGGCAACATGATTTTGAAATCTATACACCAGTAGCTAAATTTCAGCAAAATTAGAAAAAAATCTTTCAGTGGCAAGTTCCCGAAAATGAAGGCGAAATATATTAAATCATATTCTGACATCTGTGAATCGAAAAATTTTATAAGTAAAAGGTATGAGTTTTAAAGTATATAGCGTTGTTACCTTTCGTAGTCATTACAATTTTAATTGCGGGTTTTTCTTTTTTAATGGTCTTGACCAAGATCACCCAAATATACTGTTTTGTAAGAATAAACGCATCAATTGATATAATAGATAGATAATATATTACATAGGTACAATAAACGTTTAATTGATTCATTATAATATTTTGGAAAATAGGCAGAGTACAATGAAACTCCTACTAAAATGTAACGAATGTCACCAATACTAATCATTATCAGAACTATGTTGTCCTTAGAAAGTAGATCATAAAACATTGATTTTGTCATCTCCATTCTTGGCATGTACATCCCAAAATTATACCGACCATTTCGTCTCAACCTAACAATGTAAAACCTTTAAACGTCTCATCGGAAATTTTTTTGTAGGCGTACCATTGTTTATATTTTTTTTAAACAGAGAATAACCAAATAAAAGTAGAGTACAAAAAATATAATGCCCGACTGCAAACGAAAAATAACGAAGAATGGAAATTTTTACTTCGTTAGGATAAGTGAAATTGAGAAAATTGTTTATAGTTATTTTGAGATGCGGCATCAATAACAATTAATTATAAGTTTAAAACGCAGTAAATATTAATATTCGTTGTTGCTGCAATATTCGATACATTTTATTATATTTCTCCGTGCAATTCGCTCACTGTTATTAAACCGCGTTTGACACACAATATATCATGTATAAATATATACCTGCGCTTCGAAGTAGTATACACGATATTCTGATGTAAACGATCTGCTATACACCTTGTTATATACTATGGGAGCCAATCTCTGAGATTTGTGTAATTTACCATAAGCAACAACGACATCCTTTCATACAAAAAGTGCATATTATACTACAGATCCTTATGATAAAAGTAATTTTTTAAAAGTTTAATATGTATATGAAATACAAACATTTGATCTTTTTTATAAACAAATTTGTTTTTGTATTTACATTTTTTAGTGTGCAAATATCTGTCTAAAATCGAAACTATGTCTAACAAAATTAGTTTTGGACACTCGCGTAAATTTCTGTCCAAATTATAAAAGTTTCCAAAAATCTAAAAGTGTCCAAAAACTTCACACCGGTGGATTAAGGATATTTAATTACTTAACCGGGGTATTTGAACACAACCGATTTAACACGATTTTTTATACGATTTCATTCGATTTAGCACGATTAAAAAAATCTATTTGTTTGGCCTGTTCGAGACTATACTTCTTTTGAAGTTATTTTTTCTCGCCTCTTTCCCTGTTTTCCTATAGAACCGGTTTTATGAAAAAGCATACAGTTTCATATTTCTATGTGAATTATGCGGTATGTATTCCAAGATCAACTATTTAAGATTCAGATGACATAATCATATTTTTAATTTTTTTTTTATTAATATAGGCCTAACTGAACCATTTAAGAAAAACGAACATGCAAAGCATGCGAAGAGTCTCACAGACTCACTATGTATTTCCACAATAAAAATACATATAAATATTTTTCATTTGGATTATTCATTAGCGTAGAATACAATAAAATGACTCACAAAATAATACAAAAGGCTTTCAAATAATTCGGAAACACGACAGCCTACACTAATAAATCAGAACAGGTACAAAGTAATAAATTAGAACAGGTACAGGTACAAAGAATATATCAACGACATCACGAAAACAGAACCGAAATCAAATTTTGCACTACATATTAACGACAAAATTTACAATAAAAATAAACAGAATTTAAGACCTAATTATAAAAAACACCTGCACGTAGTTTGATCAGAGTCAGTATAAACAAAGTCAAACTTCCACCAGAAAGTATATCGTATCGACGCTCGATGTTTTTCCCCTTTTAATGACCGAGCAAGTGATTCAAATAATAGTGGAAAGTACATTTTGTATTGTTCTGAAGAACACGGATCACTTTATAACCCAACAGATGCAATTGAGATATTTTGTTTTATCGGCCTGTTGATAAGCTGGTGTCAACAAGCAAAGAGTGTCAGACCTTTGACAAATTTGGCACCCTATGTTTGGGTAATGTTTTGTTTAGAGTTAGCATGTATTGTAACAAATTTTAGTTTCTGTTTCAGTACATGAGATTTGATGGTAAATCAACAAGATCAGCCAGAAGAAATCGCAATAAATTTGCCCCTTTCCGTGAAATTTGGGAAATAATAAATACTAATTTATTAAAACATTATAGTCGGGGGGAAAACGTTACAATTGACGAGCAGTTGGTGCCTTTTCGTGGGAAGTTAATGATACAAGTCCCTTCATCTTGTACTTCAGAGCAGCAACCGGGTGAAGCTGCAGAAACATCCAATAGTGTAAAGAAGCGTAGATGCTATATCTGTAATCCAGCCCCTTCGACGAATAAACCACTAGCTTTGTAAAATCTGCTCAAGAAATGTGTGTAATGAACACTCAGAAAAAGTGACTGTCTGTTAGGGCGGCATCAATAAATAATCAATTTCTTAGTTAGCCGCTTTTATAAAATATTATTTTTGTTGTTGAATTTTATAAATGCACAAACATAAAATTTACAAATCGAGCGGGACGAAAAATTATATAAAAATCATTGAAATTCCCAGCCCAGAGTTGATTTTCGGGAACTTGCGACGGAACGATTTTTTTTTCTAATTTAGCTGAAATTTAGCTACTGGTGTATACATTTCAAAATCATGTTGCCCTGATCCGAGACATTTTTAGTTTTGGCGAAATAATTTTTAATTTATCGAGCGGGACGATAAATTATATAAAAATCATTGAAATTCCCAGCCCAGAGTTGATTTTCGGGAACTTGCCACGGAACGATTATTTTCTAGGTGAGCTGAAATTTAGCTACTGGTGTATACATTTCAAAATCATGTTGCCCTGATCCGAGACATTTTTAGTTTTGGCGAAATAATTTTTAATTTACCGAGCGGGACGAAAAATTATATAAAAATCAATGAAATTCTCAGCCCAGAGTTGATTTTCGGGAATTTGCCAGGGAACGATTATTTTCTAGGTTAGCTGAAATTTAGCTACTAGTGTATACATTTCAAAATCATGTTGCCCTAATCCGAGACATTTTTAGTTTTGGCGAAATAGTTTTTAATTTATCGAGCGGGACGAAAAATTATATAAAAATCATTGAAATTCCCAGCCCAGAGTTGATTTTCGGGAACTTGCCACGGAACGATTTTTTTCTAGGTAAGTTGAAATTTAGCTACTGGTGTATACATTTCAAAATCATGTTGCCCTGATCCGAGACATTTTTAGTTTTGGCGAAATAATTTTTAGTTTATCGAGCGGGACGAAAAATTATATAAAAATCATTGAAATTCCCAGCCCAGAGTTGATATTCGGGAACTTGCAACGGAACGATTTTTTTCTAAGTTAGCTGAAATTTAGCTACTGGTGTATACATTTCAAAATCATGTTGCCCTGATCCGAGACATTTTTAGTTTTGGCGAAATAATTTTTAATTTATCGAGCGGGACGAAAAATTATATAAAAATCAATGAAATTCTCAGCCCAGAGTTGATTTTCGGGAACTTGCCACGGAACGATTTTTTTCTAGGTTAGCTGAAATTTAGCTACTGGTGTATACATTTCAAAATCATGTTGCCCTGATCCGAGACATTTTTAGTTTTGGCGAAATAATTTTTAATTTATCGAGCGGGACGAAAAATTATATAAAAATCATTGAAATTCCCAGCCCAGAGTTGATATTCGGGAACTTGCAACGGAACGATTTTTTTCTAAGTTAGCTGAAATTTAGCTACTGGTGTATACATTTCAAAATCATGTTGCCCTGATCCGAGACATTTTTAGTTTTGGCGAAATAATTTTTAATTTATCGAGCGGGACGAAAAATTATATAAAAATCAATGAAATTCTCAGCCCAGAGTTGATTTTCGGGAACTTGCCACGGAACGATTTTTTTCTAGGTTAGCTGAAATTTAGCTACTGGTGTATACATTTCAAAATCATGTTGTTCTGATCCGAGACATTTTTAGTTTTGGCGAAATAATTTTTAATTTATCGAGCGGGACGAAAAATTATATAAAAATCATTGAAATTCCCAGCCCAGAGTTGATTTTCGGGAACTTGCCACGGAACGATTTTTTTCTAGGTTAGCTGAAATTTAGCTACTGGTGTAAACATTTCTAAATCATGTTGCCCTGATCCGAGACATTTTTAGTTTTGGCGAAATAATTTTTAATTTATCGAGCGGGACGATAAATTATATAAAAATCAATGAAATTCCCAGCCCAGAGTTGATTTTCGGGAACTTGCCACGGAACGATTTTTTTCTAGGTAAGCTGAAATTTAGCTACTGGTGTATACATTTCAAAATCATGTTGCCTTGATCTGAGACATTTTTAGTTTTGGCGAAATAATTTTTAATTTATCGAGCGGGACGAAAAATTATATAAAAATCAATGAAATTCTCAGCCCAGAGTTGATTTTCGGGAATTTGCCACAAAACGATTATTTTCTAGGTTAGCTGAAATTTTGCTACTGGTGTATAGATTTCAAAATCATGTTGCCCTGATCCGAGACATTTTTAGTTTTGGCGAAATAATTTTTAATTTATCGAGCGGGACGATAAATTATATAAAAATCAATGAAATTCCCAGCCCAGAGTTGATTTTCAGGGAACTTGCCACGGAACGATTTTTTTCTAGGTTAGCTGAAATTTAACTACTGGTGTAAACATTTCAAAATCATGTTGCCCTGATGCGAGACATTTTTAGTTTTGGCGAAATAATTTTTAATTTATCGAGCGGGACGAAAAATTATATAAAAATCAATGAAATTCTCAGCCCAGAGTTGATTTTCGGGAACTTGCCACAAAACGATTTTATTCTAAGTTAGCTGAAATTTAGCTACTGGTGTATACATTTCAAAATCATGTTGCCCTGATCCGAGACATTTTTAGTTTTGGCGAAATAATTTTTAATTTATCGAGCGGGACGATAAATTATATAAAAATCAATGAAATTCCCAGCCCAGAGTTGATTTTCGGGAACTTGCCACGGAACGATTTTTTTCTAGGTTAGCTGAAATTTAACTACTGGTGTAAACATTTCAAAATCATGTTGCCCTGATGCGAGACATTTTTAGTTTTGGCGAAATAATTTTTAATTTATCGAGCGGGACGAAAAATTATATAAAAATCAATGAAATTCTCAGCCCAGAGTTGATTTTCGGGAACTTGCCACAAAACGATTTTATTCTAAGAAAGCTGAAATTTAGCTACTGGTGTATACATTTCAAAATCATGTTGCCCTGATCCGAGACATTTTTAGTTTTGGCGAAATAATTTTTAATTTATCGAGCGGGACGATAAATTATATAAAAATCAATGAAATTCCCAGCCCAGAGTTGATTTTCGGGAACTTGCCACGGAACGATTTTTTTCTAGGTTAGCTGAAATTTAGCTACTGGTGTATACATTTCAAAATCATGTTGCCCTGATCCGAGACATTTTTAGTTTTGGCGAAATAATTTTTAGTTTATCGAGCGGGACGATAAATTATATAAAAATCATTGAAATTCCCAGCCCAGAGTTGATTTTCGGGAACTTGCCACGGAACGATTTTTTTTCTAATTTAACTGAAATTTAGCTACTGGTGTATACATTTCAAAATCATGTTGCCCTGATCCGAGACATTTTTAGTTTTGGCGAAATAATTTTTAATTTATCGAGCGGGACGAAAAATTATATAAAAATCATTGAAATTCCCAGCCCAGAGTTGATTTTCGGGAACTTGCCACGGAACGATTTTTTTTTCTAATTTTGCTGAAATTTAGCTACTGGTGTATACATTTCAAAATCATGTTGCCCTGATCCGAGACATTTTTAGTTTTGGCGAAATAATTTTTAATTTATCGAGCGGGACGAAAAATTATATAAAAATCAATGAAATTCTCAGCCCAGAGTTGATTTTCGGGAATTTGCCACGGAACGATTATTTTCTTGGTAAGCTGAAATTTAGCTACTGGTGTAAACATTTCAAAATCATGTTGCCCTGATCCGAGACATTTTTAGTTTTGGCGAAATAATTTTTAATTTATCGAGCGGGACGAAAAATTATATAAAAATCAATGAAATTCTCAGCCCAGAGTTGATTTTCGGGAATTTGCCACGGAACGATTATTTGCTAGGTTAGCTGAAATTTAGCTACTGGTGTATACATTTCAAAATCATGTTGCCCTGATCCGAGACATTTTTAGTTTTGGCGAAATAATTTGTAATTTATCGAGCGGTACGAAAAATTATATAAAAATCAATGAAATTCCCAGCCCAGAGTTGATTTTCGGGAACTTGCCACGGAACGATTTTATTCTAATTTAGCTGAAATTTAGCTACTGGTGTATACATTTCAAAATCATGTTGCCCTGATCCGAGACATTTTTAGTTTTGGCGAAATAATTTTTAATTTATCGAACGGTACGAAAAATTATATAAAAATCAATGAAATTCTCAGCCGAGAGTTGATTTTCGGGAACTTGCCACGGAACAATTTTTTTCTTACATTGCCTGAATATTACCATTATTTTATGCAACTTAAAATTTTACAGTTTTTTTATACGTTACATTTTAATTTTTTTTATTATATTAAAAACAAATCGAATTTAATAAACTTGATAATTTTTCGTTTTTTCATTAAAATTGATAAAATTTCTGGGCTGGGCTTACTTCACAAATATAGTATATTTGAATGAAATGAATCAAAACCTGGGCCGGGATAACTTCACACAAGAGCAAATTGGTTATTGATATGTTAGTGTTGCCTGATTAAAAAAATTTATTTTCTGGGATAGAATCCTGGGATAACTTCACATACGTATACGTTTAGTGTTTATGTGTAGCAAGCCTTAATGCAATTCCTAATTTAATTTTTGAGACTGAAGGCGGATTCATTGTTGTAGCTCGTTGTGTTCATTCCGTTCGTTCCGTTCGTTATGCTTTTTTGTAAACCAATAGGATTTGTCGCAAATGACGTTTTATTTCTTCGGTATTTTTTTCATCAAGTTGGTCTATCTTCAACTATTTTACCGAAGGAACATGGCAAGAAAGAAACGACATGATATATGGTATACTAGTAGAAACAAACAGACACATTTTCGATATTTTTATTTTGTAGTCAAGTACGTTGTTCATTTTGTGTTTTGATGTTTTGTTTTTACATCAACAATGAACCTAAAAAATAATACTGCAGAAAAAATACCGAACGAAAGGAACGGAACGAACACAACGAACTACAACAATGAATCCGCCTTAAAATATGGATTTATTCTAAAGCATGTTGTGAGTTTAGTTTACCGAGCTATAATTGTAGGGCCTGTTGTAATGTCCGTTACCGTTCTAGTGGAGCTGGTGTTTTTATATGCGAAAATATTGCAAATTTTTCAATTGAAGCTTACAACTGGATTACAGCTGATATTATTCGTTTAGGTATTGATCTTGCAGGGAAAAAGTGGTCATTCATTTGCATCTACCGATTGAATAACGAGTCAATTAATGCCTTTTGTGATGATTTGGAAAATTTATTGTGTACGCTTAGAAAAGATAACGTAACAATACTTGGAGATCTTAATCTAAACCTGTTAGATATCAATGAATCGTACGATTACCAAACAATGTTGGCTTCATATGGTTTAATCATCTTCTTAAACGAACCAACTAGAATGCAAGCTTGTTTAGACCATGTCTTTCTCAAAAGTGAACAAATATTTAACATTAACATTAGTAACCTTCCTACTCAATTTTTTGACCATAATTTGATTAAAGTTCATATATCTCCATCAACATCAAGTTCAATTTGTAATGTAGGTACTACCCTGTGGTAAAATATTATAATAAGCAGCATTAACATATTAAAAATTGAATACAAGGTAATACAATAAAGTACTTAATTTCGATTTTTGCAAAAGTGCAAGAATGCAAACGTGCACGACCTGAGTGCATCGTACAAAAAACTGCTGAGTAGAAATAAGATAAAAGGTAAAAGATATAAAAAAAGACAGTCAAAATTAGGCTTTCAAGTGGAAAAGTTTGAAATAGAAATAAAGTATAAAAAATGTTTCTAATCAAAAATATGTAATTTGTGTATTTTTATTTGAATTTCGGAAATGCGGATAAACCACCGCGACAAATTGCTGTCAACTGTAGATCAAATTTATCACATGTTAATTACACTAAACTAAATGATCTTTTAAAGTTTGAAAATTGGAATTTGGTGAGTTCCCAATCCGGTTGCAATGTGGCTTTTGAAAAATTTGTCAATATTCTAAGATCTCACATGTCATCATCCACTTCCATCACTGAAAATCCAAAAATAAAAAACCACAAACCTTGGATGAATAATAAACTTTTGCATAAGATGAATAAATTGAAAAAATTCTCCAAGAAGCTCAAACTATATCCTGACATCAAGAGACTGGAAAATATGTAGTCAATCTATCAAAGCAGGTAAAAGTTGATGGTTCGTACTGCAAAAAATCTCTTCTACAAGAACAAATTTGATTTATTCATTAATAATTTCAAGATTATCTGGAAATAGTAGATGAAGTGTTAGGACGTATTTCTCAAAATAAGCACATAACTCAAACATATCAATTGCGAACTGAAAATATCCTTACGTGTTCAAAGTCCATTTCCAACGAATTTAATAAATTTTTTATAAACGTATCCCAAGAAATAAATTCTAAATTTAGTACGTTAAATAATGAAAATACTGAACATAAAAAATTTATCTTTGGGTCTCTGACAAAAAATTATGTCTCATCATATTATTTTGTCCCTATAACTACTCCGGAAATTCTTAATGAAATTAATAAGTTAAAAAACAAAAGATCTAAACGTTCGGGCGGAATTGATAACTTTGTTGTTAAAAACTGCGCTTGGTACTTAGTAGATATTTTAAAATTTTTGTATAACCTGAGCCTAGACAATGGAGTTTTTCCAGATATTCTAAAATTAGCAATTGTAACTCCAATATTTAAAAAACGACCTTTTTGCACTATAAACAATATGAATTTACTGCTGGTAAATCCACTGAAGAAACACTAATTGTTTTCCTTAGTCGCAGACACATACAGCTGTGAACAACTCGCAGAAGCCTACAGCATTACTTGTGGACATAAAAGCTTTTGATTCAGTTGACACTGGAATAATGCTTGCTAAGCTACGTAATATTGGTATACGAGTTATAATTTTATGTTGGTTAGGAATTTACCTTCACAATCGGCGTCAGATTGTTAGAATAGGTGAAACTTTAAGTGACTCGCGCACTGTAAAATATGGCGTCCCCCAAGAATTAGTTTTGGGCCCGTTATTATTTTTGAATTATTTTAATTCGATTTTTGAAATTAATTTCATAGAATATCCGATTGCTTTTACTGATGATTTAGCCCTAAGTTATAGAATGCCAACGACTGATATTACTGGTGGCATGATTCTTGTTCTTGAAAAGGATCTTCATACTTTAAGCCAATGGTTTTATCATAATCGTCTCATGATCAGCGATAAATCGAAAATCATGTATTTTGGGCAACAGAATACTAGATTAGCGCAACTACAAACGTATCGCATGTACATATGCAATAAAAATCTATGCTCGGTTCAGTGGTTTGTGCTTAAGTCTGTACAAGAATTTAAATATTTGGGCTTAATAAAGGATTCAAAACTCAATTGAAAGTCTCATATCAATACCACAAGGAAGAGTGTAATTTGGGCCATACATAAATTTTATAACCTTAGGAAAGTCTGCACTACAACTACACTAAGGAAACTATACCGTGCCCTAATAGAATCAATAGTAATGTATGGCATATCCAGTTGGGGTGGTACATATTTTATTAACATAGAAGACCTGTGGCCCTATTCCTGAATACGATTCGAAAACGAAAATGCAAAATTCATATTTGAATTGAATCAGATTCGTACGATTCTTATTTGAAAGTGAATATGAATCTTGTACATTCGTTTTCGTATCGTATTCAGGAATAGGGCCCCTGTATGTCGCACAAAAAAGGATTATTAAATTAATCTACAAACGCCCTTATACAACACCAACAGTTCCATTGTTTCGTGAGCTCAACTTACTATCATCCGGATATCTCTATATTTATTAAGTCCACAAAATATTTTTTATTGGAAGTGACAGTTTTCACAAACGCACTGTACATTTATATAGTAGAACACGAGGAAACCCAATTACTTAGCCAATGTTCGCTGTTATAGCGAGAAATTTAGAAGATTTTATCTTTAGATGGCACCGTTCTTTTTTCACATGCTACCTAACGACATTAAAGGTATCAACCCTGTGCGTAAACACAAATTAAATAGTACTTTTAATGATACAATTAATTTAGTTAGATGCACAAATAAATAATTTTAAGATAGTGTATAAGTGGGCCCGTGAAATATTCCATAGATTTTTCCATAGATTAAAATCGTATACGTATACAAATCTAATTGGAATTCTGCTAATTCCAATTGGAATTTTAAAACCTTTCTATGTAGTTGTGTGAATTACACTGTTATGATTATTAATTTGCGAAATTCTCAATGAAAAGTAAAATATTATGTTTGATTTTACATTATTTTAATTAGTTTAGAAATCATAGAACACATCTTTAAATAAATTACAAAATTTGTACATAATTTTAATTCAATTCATTGAAATAAAATAATAGTGAGATAGAAACAAGAGACAGATATATACTCATAGAATTGACGATATTTAAAAAATAAGCACATCAAAATAAGTTTATCGAAATTGAGCAAATTTTATCAGTATATTTATAAGAAGTATATCAAATTGTCTTAATTAAAATGGCAGAAAAATATTGTTGTTAGCGAGAACTGAATCACATAACCATCAAAATGTAGTGAAAAAACAAAAAAATCTACTGACTACTAGGTCAGGTGACTCTGACCTGAATCACAAACATCAGAAATGGCTAATATTGGCCATCTAACTTTGAGTAAAAATAAAATCAGTACACCGAGAATAACAAAATTCGTAGCAAAATATCCGAAGTCGAGCATTATAAGCACTAGGTGGTTTTGGTTAGTTGACTCAATGACCAACTTCATGTACTAGCCAGACCTGAATCACGATCTCTGGGAATGGCCGATAATGCCATCCAAATTTGAGTAAAAATGATATCTGAACACCTTGAACATCAAAATTCATAGCAGTAAACCCGAGGTCGACCATTATTTGCACTAAGCGGTTTTGGTTAGGTGACTCAATGATCAACTTCATGTACTAGCCAGACCTGAATCACAATCTTTGGGAATGGCCGATAATGGCCATCCAAATTTGAGTAAAAATGATATCTGAACACCTTGAACATCAAAATTCGTAGCAGTAAACCCGAGGTCGTGCATTCTTAGCACTAGGTGGTTTTGGTTAGGTGACTCAATGACCATCTTAATGTACTGGCCAGACCTGAATCACGATCTCTGGGAATGGCCGACAATGGCTATCCAAATTTGAGTAAAAACGATATCTGAACACCTTGAATATCAAAATTCGTAGCAGTAAACCCGAGGTCGATCATTATTTGCACTAGGTGGTTTTGGTTAGGTGACTCAATGACCAACTTCATGTACTAGCCAGACCTTCATGTACTAGCTACGAATTTTGATGTTCAAGGTGTTCAGATATCATTTTTACTCAAATTTGGATGGCCATAATCGGCCATTCCCAGAGATCGTGATTCAGGTCTGCCTAGTACATGAAGTTGGTCATTGAGTCAACTAACCAAAACCACCTAGTGCAAATAATGATCGACCTCGGGTTTACTGCAACGAATTTTGATGTTCAAGGTATTCAGATATCATTTTTACTCAAATTTGGATGGCCATGCTCAAAGATTGTGATTCAGGTCTGGCTAGTACATGAAGTTGGCCATTAAGTCACGTAACCAAAACAACCTAGTGCAAATAATGGTCGACCTCGGGTTTACTGCTCCGAATTTTGATGTTCAAGGTGTTCAGATATCATTTTTACTCAAATTTGGATGGCCATTATCCGCGCATTCCCAGAGATCGTGATTCAAGTCTGGATAGTACATGAAGTTGGTCATTGAGTCACCTAACCAAAACCACCTAGTGCAAATAATGATCGACCTCGGGTTACTGCTACGAATTTTGATGTTCAAGGTGTTCAGATATCATGTTTACTCAAATTTGGATGGCCATTATCGGCCATTCCCAGAGATCGTGATTCAGAACTGCCTAGTACATGAAGTTGGTCATTGAGTCAACTAATCAAAACCACCTAGTGCAAATAATGATCGACCTCGGGTTTACTGCTACCAATTTTGATGTTCAAGGTATTCAGATATCATTTTTACTCAAATTTGGATGGCCATTATCGGCCATTCTCAAAGATTGTGATTCAGGTCTGGCTAGAACATAAAGTTGGCCATTAAGTCACGTAACCAAAACCACCTAGTGCAAATAATGGTCGACCTCGGGTTTACTGCTACGAATTTTGATGTTCAAGGTGTTCAGATATCATTTTTACTCAAATTTGGATGGCCATTATCCGCGCATTCCCAGAGATCGTGATTCAAGTCTGGCTAGTACATGAAGTTGGTCATTGAGTCACCTAACCAAAACCACCTAGTGCAAATAATGGGCGACCTCGGGTTTACTGCTACGAATTTTGATATTCAAGGTGTTCAGATATCATTTTTACTCAAATTTGGATGGCCATTATCGGCCATTCCCAGAGATCGCGATTCAAGTCTGGCTAGTACATGAAGTTGGTCATTGAGTCACCTAACCAAAACCACCTAGTGCAAATAATGGTCGACCTCGGGTTTACTGCTACGAATTTTGAGGTTCAAGGTATTCAGATATCATTTTTACTCAAATTTGGATGGCCATTCCCAGAGATCGTGATTCAGGTCTGGCTAGTACATGAAGTTGGTCATTGAGTCACCTAACCAAAACAACCTAGTGCAAATAATGGTCGACCTCGGGTTTACTGCTACGAATTTTGATATTCAAGGTGTTCAGATATCATTTTTACTCAAATTTGGATGGCCATTATCGGCCATTCCCAGAGATCGTGATTCAGGTCTGGCTAGTACATGAAGTTGGTCATTAAATCACCTAACCAAAACCACCTAGTGCAAATAATGGTCGACCTCGGGTTTCCTGCTACCAATTTTGATGTTCAAGGTGTTCAGGTACCATTTTTACTCAAATGTGTATGGCCGTTATCGGTTATTTCAATTGATAGTACATGATGTTGGTCATAGAGTCTCCTAAATAAACCATTTGGTGCTTATAATGCTTGACTTTGGGTTTTTTTTGATAATAAGTTTTATTTTCTATTATTACGATTAGATCGTTTTAAAGTTCTAATATATTTTAATAAAAATATCGATAATTTCAACATAATACGTGTAAGAGTTTGTTGATAAATTTTTATTTTAGAAAATATTATATATTTTTATTTAAATTGAGGTTTGAGTCATTTTCTAAAAAAGACTCATACTTATATGATTGTACTAAAATTTCCAATATGATTCATTTTTTTCCTACTTGAATTTGAATTAACAGTGTGATACTCATACATACATAACATCTATGGAAAGTCTGGAATACTTCACACCCGTGTATAAGTTTAATATTTATTAGTAAATATGTAATATTGTAAATTTTTGTCAACAAAAGATTTTGTATTACTTAGTTTTAACAAATATTTTCTTCCTGCTCTACCACAGATTTTAATCTAAAGGAGCTTTACTTTGTTTCATTATACGATAAACTCTATGTATAAATTACCATGTATATATAATTAAATAAAGATAATAATAATAAAAAAAAAGTGTAATAGTTTTTCCATTCCCATAGAATAGCGTCTTCGGTTATGGTTTTCGAAACCAATTGCCTCAAGCAGTAGTATATCAAATTTTAGCTCAAAACAAATTTCTTCACAATTTTTATTATATCAGATCAAAAATAACTATCGGAAACATTTTTTGATTTTTCCTAAACCAAATTTACTATCGTGAAATTATACATCTCGAATTTATTATCATGTACTCTAAGCCAAAAAGTTTGAGTTTTGTTAAATTCGAACCAGCACCGTTTAAATCAAATGAGCACCAGTCCCGAGTCCAACTAACACATTTTTTGCACAATTCTAGTTTTTCCAGCACAACATAGAAATTTCCATCAAAAGAGTGATATATTCATTCTAATGCTTCTTTAACATTTTAATGGCTTTTTTTGTAGAACAATTTACCTTTGGTCTCAAATCCGGATTCAAACCCGGTACCGCTTGATGTTATTTCAGATATAATTTATTGATAAGTCGCTGATTAGCGATTGATGCGAAATTAATAATGTTCGGATATGGTTTGGAATTTGAGTAGTAGAGTGAACATAATAGATTATTTTAGTTCCTTGTGTAGATCAGTATAACGATGGGTTAACTACGCGATCAGGTTTAATTAGGGTAATAAAATTGGATCCCTAAATTTAACAACTCAGAAACCTTCGCGAGTATGTACGCAACCCACATCAATGTTTCATTGCAATCAGATAAATGGCACAGGACCGCAAAAGAACAGGTCCCTTGATTCAGAGGACGCATCCCTCGGATTCGAACATGTCACTAATTTTATATAATCCCTTTCCTAAACTCATTCCCAAGAAAAACCAAAATTGAAATTTTACGAAAAATTTGTACTGAGCTCATAGACCCCGGGGTCCAGCCCTGACTTTTCAAATGCAGATATCTTCGCGGGTGTGCACACAAAGACCATTTTTCTGCAAATTTTGTAATAGATGATTTTGATTTAGGATTATTTACTTTATTATTTTTTTAAATCAATAACTGTAATTAATGATAAAGCGTCTATTGCTGCTGGTTTATCAGCATAATCTGGTGACTTTAAATAACCCTTCTGAAAGGGTTCCTCGACAGCCAATTAATAATGCGTTCATCGTAACGCTTGGTGATGAACGATACTTTTTGCCTTTCTGTCTGGAGAGAAAACGAATAGCCCTTGTGGTTTACCTACTCTCGAGCACACCACGTACAACTGCCAATGTGAAAAACTCGGCTATTTAAGGTTTATTCCACACACTTCCCACGAATGGCCTTGTGATCTATTAATCGTCATTGCGAATGCAAGACGAACTGAAAACTGAACACGCTTAAATTGAAACGGCAAGTTTTTTTTTTTTTTTTTTTATTTTTTCCTAGTTTTATTTCTAAAAAATATAAAGTAATTACATAAAATGAAAAGTAAAAAATCATAAATAAAACTAGTTTAGTAGTCTCCTTATTAAAGATAATGTTTTGGAGCTACGATTCGATTACAAAAAATATTTAAAGATTAAATTAATTACACTATTACAAAATTAAAATATTAATTATGAATATAATTATTTCTATCCGGGTACTGTTTCTATTCGGGTACTTTATTTTTATTTTTTTTAAATCAAAAGAAGAAAATTATTAAGATGGAAAAAATTATTGTAATTTGTTGATAATTGTTCATAACAAAAAAATTGACAAACAAAATGGTAAAATGTTCATTACAAATATACTTCCATGTTACTAACGGTAAATAGCCAATCCTTTAATAATTTGCAAAAATCATTGACATTATTTGTTAAAGAAAAATTTGACGGTAATTGACTATATAGTTTAGGAGCGGTATAGTCGAAAAAATTTTTAAAATGTTCCTTATCAGGACGAGGAATATTCTATTAATGTTGCGTAAATTATATGAAGCGCTATTCAAATTACTAACTGTACGATTACCGCTAATTAAATAAAAAGCTTTTAATACTTTAAATACATATAAATATCGAAGCGGCAAAATTTTGAGTTTCACAAATAACGGGAAGGATGGAGTCAACCTTGGTTTAAAGTTAATTATTCTCAACACTGCTTTCTGAACGGACATCAACGGTCTAATATTGGATAGGTAAATTCCGCCCCAACAAGTAATTCCATATCTCAAATGTGAGTCAACTAGTGCATAATATATGCATTTTAGGAATTCCGGACAACAAATATTCCGAAGATAGTAAAAAGTTCTGAGTGTCATCCGTAATTTACATTTTAAATTGTTCACATGTCCCTTGAAATTTAGTTGTGAGTCCAAATGCAAACCGAGATATTTAAAAGTGTATACGGTTTCAATTGGAATGCAAAGGGGGTCACAATTGGTAAGATTGCAAGATAACGAATGATAAATTAAACATGAATTTAATTCAGACGTTGTGCCACCTATGGAAAAATTCATAAGTTTAGACTTGCAACTGAGTATCATATTATGCCTCTTAAGAGTGAGCCTTGTTCCATTGCATAATTTTAGTTGGTTCAGGTTGCGTAACATGATTATCACCGAACTGACCTTGAGCTGCAAATTGAGCGTCGGTATTCCTGGCAAGCCCAATGAATTCAGGAATTCAATTGGATAAGTAACGACTTCATGTGGATATGTATTGGAATCGATCGAATGAATGCAATTTGCCAGCGATTTGACTTTGAATGTTTATATTCAAATCGTTTACATCCTTATTTCTCGCTGCCAAAATGGCTCGTTCGCTCAACCAAATATGGTTTTTGTGATTTGTAGCAATATTCGGGAACACTTTCGTGATCAATTCTTCTCTAGAGGTTGTGAATTGACAAAAATTTTTTAGTAAAGAAATGTGGCCAGTCGAAGCGTCAACCTGAATTTTTCCATTGCCAATGTCTACTAATTGCTTTGAAAACACGTCCGCTGATTCATCATTTTGTAACACGACTCGCATATTCGTTGTTAATTTGAGAGGCCAGCCATTATTGCGGAAATCTTTCAACGTTCTAATCAAGCGCCTCTAGTGCTCGTTTGTGCGCCATCGAATTCTCATCCCAAATGATTATTAAAAATATTGCACGTCGTTTTATCTATCGTTTGCATTCAGTGACAGTTTGAGTGCAGAATAAGCTGTCCGTCCTTCTTCTAACAATGTGGCAGCGATCCCAGATAATGCTACTGCCAGTTCTATTTGACTCTGTGCGCAAATCGAAGCTAATATCAATGAAATTAAAAATGTTTTGCCAGTTCCGCCTGGTGCATCGAGGAAGAAGATTCCTCCGTAGCCGTCGGTAGCTGCTATCATCAATGTGTCGTAAGCGGTTTCATTCAATATTCTCGATCAAAAAAAGATTGAGCCAATTCTAACCATTCTCAACTGATGCGCTAGAAAAAAAATACAATTTTCTACAGGTTTTTCCGGAAGTTTCCTAGTTTTCGACTCAGATTTTCCAATTTTTCTCCTCTAAAATACAATTTAAATCGCATACGTGTGAAATTCCGTACAAAACATCGTTTTTCGATTTTCCGTTTTTCCCTACTTTTTCGGTGGATTTTCTTAAATTTTCTTTCTTAAGAACCATCTCCTGAAAATTGGGAACACAGCAAAATAAGTTTGAGCCAAATCGAGCCGTTCCCAACTGATGCTCTAATTTCGGAGTTTTCCACTTAGATTTTCTAATTTTTCTCTTATAAAAGACCATCTGGATCGTATACGTGCAAAATCTCTTTTTCAGTGAATTTTTCCAAAAGTGGACTTTTTCAGTGGATTTTCCCAAAATTTTCTTTCATACAAACCTTGTCCTAGAATCAATGGTATTATTGGAACGAACACAACAACAAAAAAAAATCAGCTAAATCGGTATAGCCGTTCTCAAGTGATGATCAGTCATACATGCGCCAATTGATTTTTATTAATATAGATATGTAATGCCCAACGCCAGTATAGATAGTAATTTATATACCGTTTCAAATAAATGGTCTCCTCTAAAATATTTAGAATTGGTTGAATTTCGGATAGTTTGACTTTATAAATAGTTGCGCTATTTAGAGGTTCGACATCAACGCATCACGTCATATACCCATTAATTTGGAATTACCAAGCTCCGGTAAACCGTTTTTAAATGGTAGCCTTATAATATATATGCCATCTGCCACTCTCCGAACCTTCTCAGCATCTGAAATCTCTTCGATCTCCCAAAATCCCCGTAAAGCCAGAACGACATCAAGAGTTAGATTCACTTTAACCATATTATTGCGATTTTCGTTATGAATTGGCGTTCCTGCAATTATCCATCCTAATTTAGCAGAGAACAATCCTGAGTTAAGAAGTAAAATGCGATCATTGTCAAAGTAACAGTATTATTTCACATATTCAATTCGGAAAGTAAAATAAAATAGTTTGCTTATCGTTCAGACTAACTAGTACAGATACCGCACTGTTCTTAAACTACATATCCATCACCCAATTATATATCAATTCACCCACACCAATCATGTTCCTTAAAGCACATCCTTGTTTATGTTCGTTCAACTGTACATATTTCAATTTCCAGAGATATAAAATTTCAATAAATTTTTATTTTATTTAAAACAATTTCTCGTTCAAATCACACAATACACAAAAAAATAACATAAAATTCCAACTCAATTTTCTAAACAACAAAAAAGTACTAGAAAAAGATAAACCAATTAAAATTCTCTTAATTAACAAAAAAAAAAAAAAAAAAAAAAGTTTTCCCATTTTTTATTTTTATTTAGCACACAAAATGGAAAATAAATAAATAATTTCTAAAACGACACGTTCATATATACATTATTTCATATACCGTATGTACTCGTATGTATACAGTACTCGCACAACATACAGACGTATGTACGTACGTACGAGTATTTCATTTTTCGGAAAATTAAAAAAGTTCCAATTTTATTCTATCAAGTGAAAAGCTATTTTTTTTTTCTTGTTTTTATTACATTTTCTGTATGTCTCATATCCCCCCCCCCCCCCCTTCCATTCACCAACCTTCTCGTTCCATCCGATTTACAGAATCACATCGTTCACAACAACACACAGTACCTACATAACTCCTATAGGTATACTATATACGAAAACATGGAAAATGGAAAATTTATACTGTACTTGATATACATTTCCATCCAATTTTTCTCATTTTCTAATTTTCATTCGGTTATTATTAAATTTAATCTTCTAACTTTTTTTTACATTTAAAGCTTTTCACCCAAATACCCTCCCACCATATATGTAGATGGATATATTCTGTGTGTGCAAACATATATGAAATAAATATAAATGGAGAGAGAGAGAGAGAGAGAGAGAGAGAGAGATGAGGTAGTTTGAGGATGTATATAAAGTACTAGAGGAAAACTTCAAATGGAAAAATAATAACATAAACAATCTAAAACTAACTTCATCTCATTCATTCATGCTTTTGTTTGGTAGTTTAGTTTTCAATGTAATATAGATATAACGGTTGTGATACATACGCTTATGAAGATTTGGGCTTGGGAGTACCAGTTATACTCGAACGTATGCATTGTGTGTTGTTTGATCTTAGGAGAGATGAAAGGATATCGATTTGTGATTTCAAGGCTAAATTATATTTTAATATTTGATCAGAAAAGTGAAATTAATTGTTTTTGTATATGTTAAGCGGAAAATACGTATGTTACGTTCTATATCTTTGCATGTCGTTAGAACCTTGTTAAAGTTAGCCGAAAGTTGCCAGCCGAAATTGAAAAAAAATCGATAATGCAGATAGTGTCTTGACTAGTTCAGCCGAAAGTTAAACAAATTATATATTAAATTGAAGTATTCCAGCCCAAAGTGACTATAAGTGACTATTCGATAGCCCATGACTATAGGTAGTTTCTGAGTATATGGTTGAGGTGGGTCTGATGGGGTTATAGGGGTGAAACTTTGATTTTCTCCTGTTCTCAACGATAAAATCGTTCGTCATTCGAGATTTTGGCATATAGACACTAATCTCACTATGCCGATTCGATAGCCCATGACCATAGGTAGATTCTGAGTATATGGTTGGGGTGGGTCTGATGGGGTTATAGGGGTGAAATTTTGGTTTTCCTCATTTTTCGTCGATAAAATCGTTCATAGGTAGATTCTGAGCTTAGGGTTGGGGTGGGTCTGATGGGGTTATAGGGGTAATATTTGACATAGCCCATCGATATCCCATGACCATAGGTAGATTCTGAGTATATGATTGGGGTGGGTCTGATGGGATTATAGGGGTGAAATTTTGATTTTCCTCATTTTTCGTCGATAAAATCGTTCGTCATTCGAGATTTTGGCATATGGACACCAATCTCACTATGCCGATTCGATAGCCCATGACCATAGGTAGATTCTGATTATAGAGTTGGGGTGAGTCTGATGGGGTTATAGGGGTGAAATTTTGATTTTCCTCATTTTTCGTCGATAAAATCGTTCGTCATTCGATATTTTGGCATATAGACACCAATCTCACTATGCCGATTCGATAGCTTATAACCATAGGTAGATTCTGAGTATCTGATTGGGGTGGGTCTGATGGGGTTATAGGGGTGAAATTTTGATTTTCCTCATTTTTCAACGATAAAATCGTTCGTCATCCGATATTTTGGCACATGGAAACCAATCTCACTATGCCGATTCGATAGTCCATGACCATAGGTAGATTCTGAGTATAGGGTTGGGGTAGGTCTGATGGGGTTATAGGGGTGAAATTTTGATTTTCCTCATTTTTCGTCGATGAAATCGTTCGTCATTCGATATTTTGGCATATGGACACCAATCTCACTATGCCGATTCGATAGCCCATGACCATAGGGTAGATTCTGAGTATAGAGTTGGGGTGGGTCTGAGGGGGTTATTGGGGTGAAGTTTTGATTTTCTCCTTTTCTCAACGATAAAATCCTTCGTCATTTGAGGTTTTGGCATATAGACACCAATCTCACTATGCCGATTCGATAGCCCATGACCATAGGTAGATTCTGAGTATATGGTTGGGGTGGGTCTGATGGGGTTATAGGGGTGAAGTATTGATTTTCCTCATTTTTCGTCGATAAAATCGTTCGTCATTCGATATTTTGGCATATGGACACCAATCTCACTATGCCGATTCGATAGCCCATGACCATAGGTAGATTCTGAGTATAGGGTTGGGGTGGGTCTGATGGGATTATAGGGGTGAAATTTTGATTTTCCTTATTTTTCGTCGATATAATCGTTCGTCATTCGAGATTTGGGCATATAGACACCAATCTCACTAAGCCGATTCGATAGCCCATGACCATAGGTATAATTTTATAATAGGTACGGCGTGAGTCTGACGGGGGTTATATGGATGAAATGGCATATTTGCCTTATACAGCCAACAGTAGTCGATAAAGAAGATTGCAATTTATCAAGCATCGTCAAGAATCGTTGGTAGTTCGAGATTTTGGCATATAGACACCAATTTCAATATGCCGATTCGATAGCCCATGACCATAGGTAGATTCTGAGTATATGGTTCCACCCCAACCATATACTCAGAATCTACCTATGGTAATGGGCTTTCGAATCGGCATAGTGAGATTGGTGTCCATATGCCAAAATATCGAATGACGAACGATTTTATCGACGAAAAATGAGGGAAAACAAAATTTCACCCCTACAACCCCATCAGACCCAACCCAACTCTATACTCAGAATCTACCTATGGTCATGTGCTATCGAATCGGCATAGTGAGATTGGTGTTCATATGCCAAAATCTCGAATGACGAATGATTTTATCGACGAAAAATGAGGAAAATCAAAATTTCACCCCTATAACCCCATCAGACCCACCCAAATCATCACCACAGTTTGAATATTGAAGTTGGTCTTTTTTATCGATGCTTCTGCATTGCCGACATTTTAAAATATTATCGGTTGGTACAACAAAATTAATATCTGCATTACCATCTTTTGTTTTGGACGACAAAGGTACTGTCTGTATTACCATCTTTTGGCTGGAATAGCAAATACACTATCTGCATTATCATCTTTCGGCTGGAAACTTTCGGCTAGCTTTAACAGTATGTCGTTAGAATCATTTTCCCAATTATGTACTCGTCCCAATTATGTAATCTCTACAAAGCATCACTTAAATGCTTTGTAGAGATTTACTGTCAGTTTATCGTAAACAATTTATCGTGAGCAGTTTATCGTAGAACAATTTATCGTAGAACAGTTTATCGTGGAAACAATTTATCGTGGAACAGTTTATCGTGTGGACAGTTTATCGTATATCACAATTAGTGCCTTGAATTTGATGTGATCACAAAAATGGTTCCAATATGTATTTAGTATAAGAATTCAGCCATTTCTTAACCATCGTGATGAAATAGAGTATGTGGAAATGGGATTATTAAATGATTTTTGGAAGAAGTTCTAGAATATGGCCACCTGGGACCGAATTCGATAATTTCTTAACCGATTATAATGGGACTGGGTATGTTGCATGGAAATGGGATTCTTAAATGATTTTGGAAGAAGTTCTGGAATATGGCTAGCTGGAACGGAACTCAATAATTTCTAAACCAATTATGATGGAATTGGGTATGTTGGATGGAAATGGGATTCTTTATTGATTTTTGGAAGAGTTTCTGGAAAATTTGCCACATAATTGATTAACCGATTATTACTAATAAAATTTCTAGTAAAATGTGTAACCATCGATGGATCTACGTATCCAACTCCTTGTACTATAACTACGTTCAGAGTGCGGTTCTGATGATCTCAGGTCTTAAAAGTCTTAGTATGTTCCATATTCTTGGGTGTACTACAAAATCTCGTTTTTCGAAATCCCGGGTTTAAAAATACCGGTTTTCTTTTCTTTTAGTTCAAATTGTACAAAATAATTAATAAAGTTTTTAATTGCAAGATTTGGTACATGTAGCATTTTGTAGTTGCAAGATTAATAAACAAAGCAATATTTTGTTAATGCAACATTTTGAGATTCAATAACTTTAGAGGCTGACGGCTTCAACAACTCTCACGGGCACTGAGCCCTTCATCCTAATTCCAACCCTATTAGCCATTTTCTAGAACTTTATCCCAAACTCATTTTTGAATTTTGTCAAAAAATCATTTAAGAGACCCATTTTCCCAAACGTCAAATTTGAAAAATTCAAATCAGGATTTCCTAAAAAACGGGTTTTTTTTATACAAAACCGGGATTTTTAAAACCGGTATTTTGAAAATCAGGATTTTGAAAACCGAGATTTTGAAAACCGAAATTTCGTCGAAACACCCCATATTCTCGTACAAGGTTGTTCTTATTATCAAAACGTTACATTTATCCGAGGCCTTTAAGTAGATTTTATAACCAGATTTTTCTGAGATCTATAGTTGGCTTGCCGCTCTAGTGATGTACATGTACATAGCAAGCTGCATGCTATAACAAACGCCCAGTTCAGCCACCCCTAGCCTGGAGAATATCCGCTGATGTGGTATTGGAATGGTGAGCCCATAACTCATCCTGACAAATGGTGCCAAAGGCCATAAGCAAAATTCCACCTGCATCGCTTTCTCTCGACTTCCATAATCGTTTAGAACTACCCAGCCAGCACTGCAAAGAGTTAAAAACCTTGATCTTTGCTTCCAAATGTTATCGTCACAAATGATATAAAAATATTGACGATATAAGATAGAAACTTATCTATCAATGGTTACACATTTTACTAGAAAATTTATTAGAAAAAATAAAAAATAGAATTTGGCTTTTTCATCAAACCGTACTCACTCAGTATTTCCACATCGACTTTCGTTCAGTCAAGATGCTGATAAGCAATAGCCGAGATTCGCTCCAGATGAAAATTTTTTTAGAACTTTTCCAAAAATCACCAAAGAATCCCATTTCCATCCAAATATGTCCAATCCCATCATAAACGGTTAACCGAGTTCCATCCCAGGTGGCCATATTCCAGAACTTCTTCCAAAAATCGTTTGAGAATCCCGTTTCCATTCACCCTACCCAATCCCATTATAATCGGTTAAGAATAGATTGAGTTCCGTCTGAGGTAGCCATATTCCAAAACTTCTTACAAAAATCATTTAATAATCCCATTTCCTTCCAACTTAAAAAAATCACATCTTAATTTATTAATCAATTAAAATCGGAATGGCGGAATTCAATAAAAATTTATAAAACTAAGACACTTTAATTTTTATTTACAAATAATTTTATTATATCAGTATGCAATTTTTCCACTGTGTGGAAAAAACTGTTTTAATTCCATACTAGATTCCATACTTCAAAATACCAAAGACACAAAAATATCGACGTTGGAGAAAAATAATTGTCTTTCTCTTTCTGTTTCGCGGTAATATTTTTTTTTTATAAGTTTCGATTCTATCTTTTATTTTCAGTTTCTTCTGACAAGTCGACGTTCACGGTTGCACTACATAATTAGTTTTTTTTCTTTAAAGTGTTGTGTTTCATTATAATGTTTTTCTATTTGTTAAAGTAAATAATTTTAAATTTACGTATATAATAATAATTATTAACTAATTTAGTGATCGCGATGTACAAATTTGGACTAAAAAGGTAATAGAGATATGTCTCACAATGGCGTCATCGCGAAATTCATTTATGTTGTAAATTTTCAATGAAATTTTTTTTTCAACATCTCAATATGCTGAAGATTATTAATTGGGTAGCACGTGGCGGATGCAATACAAAACACAATTTATGAAATTTAACTATGTATGTATTTATATAAATAAATTTTCTATGTTCTACAAAAACAAACGACAATAAAATCTTTTATTTTGAAATCAAACGTATTGGGAAACAGTATAGAAAAGTGTATGGAAAAATCCCGTGTTTCCGACGAAATTCCACCTTCTTTCAAATTTAATTTTTTTTTTCGTTTTTTTTTTGTCCCTGCAATCTGTTCTGGGGCCTGTTCAGCTCTCCCTGCTCTTTCGCGGTTTGATTATTTCCGTCCTTACTTTACGCCAGTCAGCCATTTTAAGACCATCTGCACGTTGCAAGCTCCATGCCAGCCTATACTGACATGGGTCGGCCCATGAGTTTTGCACTCCGAACAGGAGGTCATAGATGTGTTACATTTCATCCCAGATCGTAATCTCTTATGAAATTTCACTTTTGCATCCTGCCCCTATCGGGATTCGAACCCGGTACCTCCCGATCCAAATGCCAAAGCTTTAACCACTGTGCCATTTGGTCAGTTAATTTTTTCTCTTTTTAGTTGCGATTCACATCCACACTGGAATTTTTGTGGCACTTTTCTTTGGCGAGTCTTACGGTTTTCCGTGTACATAACATGGTTCTTTCCATAGAGAGAGTGTGATATTTACACGCGAATGTAATTGGAATTCCGTCGGCATTGCATATTGGGACGGGCAAATTTCAAACTAATATAAACTGGCATACGATAAATTGTGTCCACGGTAAATTGTGCCTATGAAAAACTGTTATACGGTTAAATGTTCAACAAAATGAAACACGATAAATTGTTTACGATAAAGAGACCGTCAGCTAGCAAAAATACGTTGAAAAGTACCATTCCCTTTATTTTTAACTTAATATTGAGAGTAAAATATATCAATTTATGGAATATAAATTTTAAAAGGGATTTATTTTGTTGAGCAATTTTGCTACAATGGCTGCAGGCCAATACTCGGGTAAATCATTTACTATGATAAAAATTGGATTAAGAACAGATTATTCGATCAGTTTGCCATAGAGTTTTTGAAAAATAAATGAATTTACGGAAAATTTACTTAAAAATGACTTTTACCCGACTATTGGCCCGCAGCCAATAAGCTTATAGACAATTTTGGAATAAGAGCGATATTCATTTTGTCAAATTTTGGAATAACTTCGGATGTTTGAATACAATTTTAGTCCTAATGGAGCATAATTTTGGTGTAGAATATTTTCCAATTTGTAGCCATTAGGGTTCTCTTCAATATGGCGCATCTAACTTTTTTTTCTTCAAAATTGTGTATAATGTCCAGTGTTGGAATTATAGGCCTCTTTTGGTTTAGCTGGTTGTTGTTCTAGAGCTAGTTGTTTCTTGATTATTTCTAGAAACCTCTTATGAAGTTGATGGTAACATTTTTGCAATTTCTGGTGATTGTTGAACTTTCCTTCCGATCTTATATTCCGGCTCAACACCCAAATTGGGTTCTCTATCGTTAATGTCATTTTCGATTGGAGGATTTTGGTGTCGCCCCTATAGCCACGTAAAAAAAAGTTAATTCTAGTTAGATCTTGGTGGTCTTGATAATTTGGAGCTTCGTTCAAATGGGTTAAACATTGATTGGCCCAACCCAGACACGGTCGGGCCTGCTTCCTAAAAGTCTGAATTTGCACCTGCCTTGCTACTACCAAATATTGCCTCACAAAGTGGATGAGGCTACCTAGGTGCACACAAAGACAGCCGACGCCTATACAGAGTACTCTAGGCTGAGAAGCAATCATAATTTTTCAGCAGCTTATCAAAATCAATATAAAGTTTCGAACAAGCACTATAGAACATTTATTAAAGTATAAAAAATATAGTCCTATACGGAAATTGTTTAATATCCGCTACTTAATAAATTGTAATTAATATTATTTCAAAATTCTAATTTAATTTTTTTTTTTTTAACATGGAAATGACATGCAATATATATTCAATACACTCAATGATAAACCGCAACTACTTTTTGGGGGTTTGGGTAATGAAGTATTACATTTATTAAATTTTCTTGAACAAATAAGAAGCAACAAAATATTTAGTATAGAATTACTCGTATCTACACTGCTTAGGTCGTGCAGACTTGAAATTTTTCGATTTTTAGATTCTTGAGTATTCTAGACTTTTTGGATTTACCGATAACTAGAGCGTGTGTTAAATTTGCAACCTCCGAACTACCACATAAAAAACCTGTTAGCCGTTCTTCTGACATTGTTTCACACTTGCACGGACTTCCTTTTAAAACAAATGTTATGTTAGCCATTGCATTGTAAAATAATCCGCACACACCAGCGTTATTACTATTTTCCTCGTAGCCTGCGCCAAAAATCAGCGAGTCTTTCATTAAAATTAACGATAATATATCCGTATAAGGTATCGACTGACGAAAGCCGAATTCAATTTACAAAATTTCTGATATCAAATTTGTGCCGAAAAAAACACTTGCATTCGATTTATCAACGACTTTTCGGAAAGTTGCTTATTTTTTCAAGTACTACAAACCCTGAAAATATGAGATCAAATGAAAGAGGTACGGACAAACAAATAAACATATTATATACCAAAGCAAAATTATATGGTGACGTCATAGAAAAATTTCCAAATGTCACAACTTTGGCCAATATCATCCATTTTGGACGTGGTGTCGTTGAATTGGTATTGACGTCTACAATCATAATTTGCTAGTTAAAAAATAATTGGGGCACTTTTTGGAGCAGTTATACCCGAAAAACTGATTCTTTGGGGCAATTTTCGGAAGGTCATATCTCCGCTCAATGTTGGTAGAAATTCATGTTTTTATACATTATTTGGGTTTATTTTTCAAGACCTTTCCAATGGTATATAACATGATCCTGGCGGCCTCAAAGGGAAAAAGTTCGAAACTTGCTGTATATATACATACTTCGTTCAACTTCCAGCACAGTAGGTGCTTTCGTCACTCGTTTGGACTGCCGTCCTAAGTGATATATTTTTATTGTACATCATCTTAGTTTGAAAGTTTCCTATCGGGTTAGATTCATTCATTATTTTTTAATTATTAGGTTGGGAGTCTCCCATTGTTTATGTGAAAGGAGTTATGTTTCTTTTTTGGTTGCTGGATAATTTTGATGGCGGTTGATTTTAAGAATTTAAATATTACTATGAACAAAACTATACATATGATCATCATAGATCGGTAGATCTAAAGTCGATTTGAGGTGGATTCTGGTGGCAACAATTCTATTGCTTTGAATTGTTTATGTTGAGCTCGTACGTTATTTCCAAAGAGAGAATCTTTTGCAGAATTGCAGGTAGGACGTGGGGTTGTGACAGTTATCGCAAGATGAATGATCTTCCTTCCACTGTGCTTGTTGAAAATAGTGACAAGCTGGGCACCCAGGCGAAAACCTAACTCGAGTACGCTGAATTCAATGGAGTTAGTCCAATTTCAAAGTTAGTCCCCATTTTTGAGATATCGCTTTCGACATGTTTTGGCTCTGAGTCCAAAATTTGACAAAATATACACTTATTTTCACGTTGATAAAAACAGGCATTTTTTCGTTGTTCACCAATAGTATTTGAACCATTAAGATTTTCGTTATGCTTTGTCAAAATAAACAACTTTGCCGAACATATCAAAACTAGAAAACCACATTCATCCACCATATATGTGTGTACATTACTTAGCTCAAAATTAGGCGTACGTGGCGCAAAATAGCTTGCACTGCACAGTCTGCGAGATCTGAAAGGCTGACCATAATGTACACGCCCAAATACCAATACCTTCTGTATGATAGTGCCGAACACGGGCTTTCTCGCATGTTCCCCAAAAAGGCCAGGTATTGACAGTTTTGACAAAAGCTTCTCACAGAAAACTCAGGGTCGTATCTTGCCGTCTATAAAAACATGGTTCGACTTGTGCAGAGATCCGCATACACAAGTAAGGCTAAATACAACTGGAAGTTGACATACTTAGACCAAACAGGACGCTCATTTCAAATAAGATATTAAGAACACGTCAATCACACAAAGAAAATTTAAAAAAGTATATAAAATCAAGTTAACGCACAACTGAAAATCATAGGTACACTAAATTCAATAAAAATTAAGCCAAGATCTTGGTATACATTTTGGGCACAGTTTAACTCATGAGTCGTGAGACATTTGTATACTGTACGCATACAATCTTGGGTGACATTTGTTTGTAATTTGCAATAGAAAGAAAATCCCGAAGACGACGCGAAATCAGAAAATTAAAATTAAAAAAGTTACGACAAATGTTAATTTTTTAGGAAAAATTAAGAAAAATCGCCATAAAATCAACTGAATCGATTTAATTTTCTCTTAAATACACTTAGCGAAATTGAATTAGCCTCGTAGCATTTTTTTAAATAAAACTTATGCATTAGGTCAAAAAAAATTAAACAACATTTATTTTATTTACTCCCAACAATACAAAATAGAAATCATTAATTAATTATATCATTATCAATATTAATTTTATTACGTCAAATGTCATAAAAATATACGAAATTATATTAGCCTCAATTCCAAGACCATTAGAATTATGCCAAAATTGATTTGAAAAATAAATTTGTTTTATGTTTTAATATTTTGTGTGCCCACCTTGGTTCTTAATCACCTCGAATAATCTATCGGGCATGCTAAAAAGTAATTTTCGTAGAACGTCTATTCGAATTTCAATCCAAGTTTCTCTAACGCGATTTTTTAATTCAGCCACTGGACCAAATTGCTTCCCATTCCGATAAACTTCGCAAGAAAGAATAGCCCATAAATTCTCAATGGGGTTCAATTCCTGGCTGCAAGCTGGTCAGTCCATCACCTCAATATTCCGTTCACAAAACCACTTTTTTGTTTCTTTCGATTTGTGAAAGGCTGCATTATCCTGTTGAAACACATAATTGGCGCCTATGAGATCTTCCGCGTGCTCAATTAAGCTGATCTCCAACATATCGGTGTAATCTTTCGATTTCATTCTTGTAGAAATCCAGGCAAGCGGAAGTTTTCCGTTGTAGCAAAATCCAGCCCAAACCATCAGCGAGCCTCCACCAAAGTTCCTGCTTAAACGGATTTCTGTATCTTTTCTAAGATCGTGCCAGTACTATTGGGAACCATCTAGGCCATTAAAATTAAATTTCGTCTCATCGCTGAAAAGAACTGTTTTCCACTTTTCGTCCCAATTCATAGGAGATCTGGCAAATAATAATCGGGCTTCTTTGTGACACGCCGTTAAAGACGGTTTTGCAACTCTTTTTCTCCAATCAGCTAACGGATTGTTGCGTAAAATTTGTTGTACTCGACGAACCGTAACAGGTAGCTGCATTTCTGTGCGGATTTGTGGCGCTGTCATGTGCCTATCGACAGCATTATGACAAATGTGACGCTTACACCGGTCATTTATTTTTGATTTTGCCCCACTGCCAGCGTACGTTCCATATGTCAATCGTTTTCCCCGTCCCATTTTAAAATTTTTTATTGAATAATTTTTATTTTGAATAAAATATATTCTTCGCAAAATCATTTCAATGTGATTTCCCGAATTATTTCAATACTAATTTATTATTTTTTTTTATGAGGCTAATTTAATTTCGTTGTTGTTCGTTCAACAAATGATCTTTTTTTGTTTTATTTTCTATAACAATCCTTTATTTTACCCATTTTGTTTTTATATTTCCAAAGTTCCGTTGTGTTTTTGTAAAAAAAAGAAATAATAATATTTAAAATTTGTCTATGTCTTGCTAAAAATCAATGTGAGGTTAATTCAATTTCGCCGAGTGTAGTTTCTATTGTATCTATATTTGTTGATGCGATGTTTATTCGACATATTACAATCGATTTAAATATGCTCCTGAAGTTAGCCGAAAATTTCAGCCGGCTAAAAACCTGCTTTATCGACATATTTTGTATCAGGTGGTAATACAAAATTCTGTGGATATGAGCTGAAAATTACATGTAATTGAAGTTGGCAGTAAATTTTCGACGAAGCAAAAATGAAAAATCAATATCACATAATTCGAATGTTTAAAGGTGATATGAACTAGGTGAAGACCAATTCGTAAACTGTTGGATAAAATATAAATAATTTGTCGTATTAGGAGTCAATGAGTTTGAGTCGTGTCACTAACAGTGGACACCTACTCGTATGCCAAAAATCAGGCAATATTTTATGTAGCATCATAGTGAAATAAATTAAAAGCTGGTCTCATGTTTAGTGGCCCAAAACAACGAAATTACAAGAGACCTCTGGATTTTGCCTATATTTGTTAAGCAAAACAGGCACTTTTTTAATAAAGGTATATTTTGCTTTAGTAATTTTTTCTATTTTTGATTCCATAAAGTTAGACAAACAGGCTAAGAAAGTCGAAGTAAAATATTAAAATAATTATTTTGAAAAATGCCCTGAATTTTTTATGTGTTACGACGAAGCAAAAAACAAACTAAACTTAGCAACTTAAAATTTAAAAAAGATTTTTTTCCTTTAGTACTTCAAACAGAAAGGTAATGATGATGTGAAATTTTTTGCATGATCCACGCATTACATTTCATGCAATATGGAAAATTGAAATTGGAAAACAAACCAAATATTTCGGTTTTACGGAAATCAATTCAATCGGATTTGATAAAATTTAGTTCCGACATGGGGGCTTTCTGTTTAATTTGTGGAAATATGCTCGACCAAATAATTAACACAGTTCGCTGCTGTGTTTGCAATAGAGGTGTGTGTGCCAGTGAAGTGGGATTAACCTCGGAAAATCTCATTTTCCTTTGCTGTTTATGTAAAACATAATCTAATAGTAATTGTGTTTGTTAATATCAGATAAGCACAATTTATCGACTATTATTATTATTTGAATTTTTAAAATAAAGGCATTTTTTTACTGATTTCCGTTAAAAAATAACAAAAAAATGAAAAAAAAAAATGAAAAAAAAAAACAAAACAATGGGTGGCGAAGTCCGAGATTCATACCTCCACATGGTGCTACCTGGGTTACTTCAAATGAATCAGGCGTGCAGTGAAAAGGATTATAGAAAATTTTGATATAGTCAATTACAAAACAGTTGCACTAGATCACTGACACCATACAACCATAAACAGATCAGTGTAAATATTCAGCATTATGAGCAGTTGCGAACGGCGCTTGTTTGTAGATTTGAATTTATTTCAAAATGATGCTACCTAAAATATGGTCTTATTTTTGGCACAGTGGTTCACAGTTAGTGCCACAAATCAAATTCATTGCCCCCTAATACGACAAATTATAAATACGGGATCCAGCTATTTACGAACTGGTCTAACTTCATCCGGTCCACATTTCCACTAAACATGCGACCAGCTTTTAGTTTATTTCACTATGCTACATAAAATATGGCCTGATTTTGGCACAGGTGTTCAATGTTAGCACCACAACTGTAATTCATTGCCCCCTAACATGACAAATTATTTATATTTTATCCAACAGTTTACGAGGTCTATCTACACCTAGTTCATATTAACTTTAAACATTCGAATTATGTGATATTGATTTTTAAATTTTTTTTTTCGGCGAATATTTACTGCCAACTTTAATTACATGTAATTTTCGGCTCATATCAACAGAATTTTGTATTACCACCTGATACAAAATACCTCGATAATGCAGGGTTTTTTTCGGCTGAAATTTTCGGCTATCTTCAGTAGCATGATTTAAGTTCAATAAATGTGAATGTAATTGCGGTTTTTCGGCTTGCTCAACAACTTTGCTGAAAAAACAAAAGAAAATCTTAATGGTTCAAGAGACATCAACGTGAAAATGAGTGTAAATTTTGACAAATTTTACGATATCACAAAAATGGGGACTACCTTTGAAATGGGACTAGCACAATTGAATTCAGCATACTTGAATTAGGTTAATCCCCTTGCCCAGCTTGTCACAAAAAAGTGCAATTCAAGCACAGTGTATCTTATGAAAGGCTATTGAATTTAATTATGAAGATACCGTTCAGGTTTTGGGGTGCTGACGCGATAGTGCTCGTGATAAAGATTATACACTAAAGCATAATTTGCGTTCTGCTTTAGTGCATTATTTATTTCATTACTTAACATTGTTAAGTTATTTAACCTTTGGGTGATTAGATTGTTTATTATACTATTCGCCTATTATTATTTTCTAATACATCATATATATTTCCACGCACTGTTGATAAATTTTAGTGATCTCTTATTCCTCCGTGGTTTCAAATACTCAATTTGGTTTCGAACTTGCTGCTGTTCGTATTTTAGATAAGGAAAACGATGATGTTATTGGCAGTCAGGGAAGCAATTTCTGATTACGCGATTACGTGAAATATGTGTCCTTCTGTCTGGATGATGGTTCGCTCATCATGAAGATGATTGTAGCTGAATTCAGAGATCTTTCATTATCAAACACAACAACAGCTATTAAGACACAGAAGTAGAACAATGTATTCTCAAGCGGGTTTTATGTGTTCTGTCGGTCGAGATTCAATTATCTTGGTTTGTGCTATTTTCGTAAATTTGTCGAAAGCCGTTAATACATATATTCCGTCGGTAGAAAAGATTTCAACATGGCGGTTGTGGCCGAGATAATTGGTGTAGCATGAATTATCTGGGAATTGGGATGCCGTTCATATTTATTTCCCAAGCTTATTGCACGTATTTTTATTAGTCTTGCAATTTTGGCCATATCTTCAACTTTACTTAAGGTTCTAGAAATAAATGTTATAGGCCTATTATCCATGTGTAAGGACGGCTCTGACCGCGAAATTAAATGAGTATGTGGTTAATTCAAAGCTTTTCTCGAAGTTGGGGTAGATTACCATTACCTCTTCGGATATTAAAGTGTTTTTCAACTTGTTAAAAGCGTAGAAGATGTCCTTGTTTAACTGGTTAGGTCTACTCTGGGGATACTAATATGTTTGGATACAAATCTCCTGTAAGATGACATGCACAGAAAGGATTTCAGATGTTTGAGATTTTTGAACGCAGGCAGTTTAACAGTTGCTTGCACCTTTTGAGGATTTGGCTTTATTCCATTGGTAACTACGATAAACTTAAAAATTATATCTCTTGCTTTAAGAAATTGAATTCCAATTGGATTTGCATGTTGACTTCTTCTAGAGTTTTAAACACAGCTTTTATATTCTCTAGCATTGTTTTGCGATGGGTTCTCATAGTATATCATCTAAAGTTTTTTGGAAAATCCAGGGTGCAGTTTTGAGTCCGAATTGAGTGAAATTTGATGACATCCACTTTTGAGATAGAGAGTAGTAAAATATTTATTCGGTCCAAGATTCGAGAGTGCCATATGGTACGGATATGCCTTACAATAAACTGGATTATGGAAACGGGTATTTTACCTTTAATTTTGGTATATAGATTAATCTTTTATCCGGATTCGCAACTATTTTTGAACATTATTTTTATTATCGCGAGGAGTTGTTGAACTTGTTCAACGTTTAAATGAAAGATTCGTAACTTCTTGGGATTTAAGTTGTTTGAGCGGAAATAAAAGAGATAGTCACGTGGCTTTCATTAGTATAAATGATGGTTTGGAGATGTTTTAATGAATCGTTCCCTATTATCCCTGGTAGAATTGGATCAAATGAATGGTGAGTTATTTTGACACTACCGCTTTCAGAGTTAGCAAAAAATGGTTTTGGGTTTAGTATCAGGTTTCTCACATGTTTGGCATGTATAAAATATTATTGGTGCCTGTGTCTTCTGGTTCATCAAACATAGGATCCAACGAAGGATCATCGTCAACTACAAGGGTGTCTAAAAATTGGATTCGGGATCATTATATTCCTGGTAGTACTCTTGTTCTGCAAAATGCATTCCTTCGTTATTTGTATCAGTAGGTTATATTCTCTGGAGTTTGTTGGGACTTGTCCTTTTAGGTAAGAACCAGTGAATGTTCGTTTTTTGGGAATTGTGTGAACCTTGGTCAGTTGACATAATTAACTTGTCTGGTTTGGGCATGACATTGGCACCGATTTTAGTAAGTTACGGTGGGTACCGAATTGTGGTCTCATCGAATAGCCAAATTTAGTGATGTTGACCATGATTTGCTTGTTGAATTGAGCAACAAATGGATTCCGGGTTATTTGTGGATTGTGAAAGAGATGTGGATGGAATTGTTTCCGATAATTTGTGTTTGCAAATCGGATGTTCGGAATATTGTGCCTCCTTGCCAGGATGAGGAGAACAATATTATTTCTCTTTTCAGAGTTTTGATTGCTGATGTCCACCTATTGCGTACGGAGATGGAATGCTGACGAGGCGGATCCCCTCTAAGTCCTCGGACAAAGGTATCAAGTGATGATAGCTTATTAAGAATCAAAAATAGGTCGTTGCAAACCATCTGATAGAATTCGGTCAAAGTGTGGTTTTCTAGTACTATTGTTGTTAGTTGGTATACTCTAGTGTGCTTAGGTTTCTTTTGTTTGAGTAATACAGAGTTAGACACCTTGAGATTTTGGGCCAATTTAGAAGCGCGTTCTACGACTTTAATGCTCGGTCTAGAATGTCATGGCGTATTGCATCTGATCAAGCGCATTACACCGTGACAAAGGGAAAGTTTATTAAAATTTCTGATGTTTTTGTCATAACACTGTGACAAAATGAGAGAAAATTTGTGTTTTATTCTCAATTAAACAAAACAGAGAGCATAAAATGATTTTATTTAATATTTTGGTGTTTAGCGTGTAACGCTCGGTCTTCACTCGCAAAATTTTGTCATGACGGTAGAATGTCATGGAAAAATTGTATTTTTACTCACAACTATTAAGGCGGATTCATTGTTGTAGCTCGTTGTGTTCATTCCGTTCGTTCCGTTCGTTATACTTTTTTGTAAACCAATAGGATTTGTCGCAAATGACGTTTTATTTCTTCGGTATTTTTTTCATCAAGTTGATCTATCTTCAACTATTTTACTGAAGGAACATGGCAAGAAAGAGACGACAGGATATATAGTATAGTAGTAGAAACAAACAGACACATTTTCGATATTTTTATTTTGTAGTCAAGTACGTTGTTCATTTTGTGTTTTGATGTTTTGTTTTTTCATCAAAAATGAACTCATTAAAATAATACTCCAGTAAAAATACCGAACACAACGAACGGAACAAACACAACGAACTACAACAATGAATCCGCCTTTAACACCAAACTGTATGTAAAATCATTTTATATTCTCTATTTTGTTTAATTGAGAGGCAAATAAAAATTGTCTGCTCATTTTGTCACAGTGCCATGACAAAAACATCAACAATTTTAATAAATTTTCTCATTGTCACGGTGTAATGCGCATGATCAGATTCAATCTGACTATTTTATTGTGAACCACGCTCAGAACACCGTTGCTCTGAGAATTTTTACACACAAGTCGGGAATTTTGTCTAATTCCGACAAATTTTTATCTACTGGGAGGTTTATTGACTGAATGGAGGTTTATTATGTTGGATATGATTCGTTGACCATCTCTGATCAAAATATCTCTATCGATGAGTATGATCTAGGCAGTCAGGGGAGGAATCATGCAATACGACCGGAAAAATTTAAACGGATTTAAAAATATTTTCAAATTTTATAGATTAAAAGTATTCAAATTTACTATGATGGATGCAGGCTGATGTATAAATGCAACTTATATAATGTTTTAAGAGCAATGGTTAATCTCCTACAAGATTTTCGAAATTCATTTCGGATTTCAAATTTCTTGTCCCAGGTTCGTCGCCACTTCATTTTATGAGATGGCATTGAAGTCTTTTGTATTTCAAAATTGTAAAAATTCCGGAAATATATAATTATTTTGATGTATACAGGGGCAAGATCATGAAATCCGACCGGAAAAATGAATTGTTAGAAAATATTTCAATGGACAAACACAAAAAAATTCGAAAGATGGTCAAAGTTGGCGTATAGATATTTTGTATGTAAACTCAAATACATGAAAGTTTAACATAAAAATTTAATTCGACAACTATTTCATAGTCGAGCAGTTTTAAACGGAAATGTTGTACCGGTAAAAAATGAATTTCGAAAATATTGTAGAAGATTAGCCATTGCTCTTCAAATATTATAGAAGTTGCATTTATAAATCAGTCTGCGTCCATCATGGTAAATTTGAATACTTTTAATCTAATAAGTTTGAAAATATTTTTAAATCCGTTTAAATTTTCCGGTCGTATTTCATGATTCCGCTCCAGGTCTGCCAGATTTAGCGGTGTGGAAGTGGTTGGCGGCTCTAATGTCGATGGACGTATAATTGTATTATAGACTTTTTTGTGATTAATGGATTTACGAAGCGTTTTTAGAGATCACCTGAATCGTGAACCGTTTTTCAAGAAACTTCATAAAACTTTTTAAGCTTCGAATGTCTCTTGAACTGTCTTCGATATAGTGTACATTATAATTGGATACCACTTCTAGATATTTATTCTTATATTTTTATGCATTCATTCATTGCTGGTGTCGATATTAAGATTCGTTTTTCTTCCGTCTCCATTAATTTTTGAAGTTACTGCGTTAAGCTGAAACAATTTTTCAGGTATCTATTATATTAATACGCTTAATTTTTTCAAACTCAACGCTAAAATGATCCCTAAACATGATCCGATCCGTTTAAATTTTTCAGCGTAGGTCGACATAAATATAGCGGTGTGCCTTTGCTAGAAAAATCGGAAAATTCCACCGGGAAGTACCTGAAACGGGTACCTCAGGTGTTTTCAGCAAAATTTTGCCACGACGCCAGAATGCCATGACAAAATATGTTTATATTGAATCTATGATCATGCGCATTACACCGTGACAATGACAAAATTTATTAAAATTGCCGATGTTTTTGTGCTGACACACTGTGATGACAAAATGAGTAGAAAATTTGTAATTGAATCTCAATTAAACAAAACAGAGAACATAAAATGATTTTACTCTTTCTATTTAAGATTTAAAAATTAACCGCGTATATGAATTTACTTTATTTTTGATAAAAGTGCATCAAATTCTTCAAAAATCTTCTTAATTATTTCTTAACCAAAAATTCAATTAAATGTATTCACGTGACTGATTATTTAGTCACAGGTCAGCTTCTATCTATCTTCTATCTATCTATTATATTAAACTCTTAACTTTTTCATATTCAACCCTAAAATGACCCCTAAATATGATCCGATCGTTAGATTATTTCAGGGTAGGTCTACATAAATATTGCGCTGTGCGTAGGCTAAAAAAATCGGAAAAATTGGAAAAATTCCACCGGAAAGTACCCGAAACGGGTACCTCAGATGGTTTCAGAAAATGTCCAAGACTTTGTGCACGTGAAATCTTGCCACATTTGAGAATTTTATGGGACGACTGAAAAGAATTTATTTTTTTTTCAAATTGGTGGTGCGCGATTCAAATCAAAAGTTGCAAAACAGTTTGCACGCGAGTTAGATTCAAAGTTCAAAACAGTTTTCGCGCGATTCAATTTCAAAGTTGCTTAACGGTTGATGCGCGATTTAAATTCAAAGTTGTTAAATTGTTGGCGTGCGATTCAAATTTAAAGTAGCGGATACAAATAAAACTAGATTGAAATTGTTTTAAAAAAGCAAGCTACTAACTTTTTAAAGTAAAAAACGACAAAAAAACCGATTTTAAAATACATAGTAATAAAAATGCATTGAAATGTAAAAAACGACGCGAGTGACCAATTTTGCGATTTTCAAATCCATACTAAATCGAATAAAAATCAAAATATTTTTATTTTGCTGATTTTAATACTGAAATGTCAAAAAAATTCAAAATATAAAGCCGTCAATCATCAAGTCAAGCCTCGAGTATAAATCAAAACCACTTTGAACGAGCGGTCCAGCGAGTAAGTCATTACCATTTCTCACCTCAACGAGTCTTGAACAAAACTCTTTTCATTTTTCTTCAAAATGCCTTGGAAATCAAGAGACCCTCGAAAACGAAAAATATACGATCAAAATCGAAATTCACAATCCACAAATTAAAGCCATGAACCAGTCTCATCATTATCACGTGACACCACCCCATGGACCTCCCAAGACGCCAACCCGGTCCCAGGGCCATCAGGAGACACCCTTCCATGGATCTCTCAAGACGCGCTCAACATTCCAAGTAAATATCCAGCAGACGCCTTCCTCACATTTGAGGATTAGGTTCCAGACGAAGAGGCGGAGCAAGATCAATTCGATTTTAATATAAGTTTTTCGCCATTTTGTTTTTATTTTTGGAAACTCGCCAATTTTTTTTCTTTTTAGGAGCCTTTTTGTTCCTGTGAGTGCACTCGAAGGTTCCAACCTGGCGGGCAATGAGAAGCGCACGGCATCATCCCAAAGTGCTCTCGGGAAATTTAAATCCACTATTTAGGTTCGATGGGCGTGGCTTGTGAGTTCTTTCACGCGCTATTTTTCCGGGCAGATAAGGAGGGGCTAGGCCTCGGCTTCACTCGCACTGCACAATCTCCCCTACCTCAATCAGCTGATTTTCGTAACTAACTCCCCCTCGCGATTCTATAAGACTAACATCCGGAAGCTTAACTACGCCCTCTCCATGGTCAGCACCAGAATGGAGCTCGAAGAGCAGCGCCCTGGCGAACCGTACTTCTTTTCACTGCACGGACACGTCTATCACAAAGGGAGAATTTGAATTAGCGAGTATTGGATTACTCCGTATTAATGGAGTGGCCTCATGGGATCCGCGTTTATGAATTTACATTTTTGATAAAAGTGCATCAAATATACATCTTAACTAACATTGTAGACTGATTATTTTGCATATTGTGTTCTCAACACCCTGGTTTAAATAAAAAAACAATGGTTTTTTAGTATTTTTCGTCAGGACTTCGAATTTTTAGTTTATCCATTCATCGAAAACGACAATTCACCGAACAGTTCACTAAAATTGCAATTCACGGAAAATGTGGATTCAAAGAAATCGACAGATCACCAAAAGTGACGATTCGCCGAAAATTCGATAATTCAACAAAAGATTTCCAGTAATTGTGATTTAAGGTATATAGTCGTGTTACCGAATATTTTACCAAGAGTTGATGAGCGACAGCCTACGAAGTTTATTAGGCATCGATTGTAACAATAAAACAGAATTCTTTATTTGGCAAAGCTTAAAAGCACATAATTCACCTAAATTAAATAAACATTTTCTATTACTTATTGTAAGGAAGGAAAGGAAAGGATTCACTAAATTTTCAAACAAGCAAGGTTCTTCTGCACGCAGTTCTTATAAAATATGCCCTCATTAGTATATAATCTGCTTTAATAATTTACTGCGGTCGTTAATATCCTGAAATTATATTCGATAAATTGTCCACCTGTTACATCATCACACGCCGCTTGTTATGAGAAAATCCTTATCACCACATACTCCAAACAAATATTTATGTATCTTATTCGTGTGCCTTTAACCTTTCTATTTAGTACACCAACAAAATAGAATGTAATACATAAGTATCTTCTTGAGATAAATACACCATGTGTAATCCAGCGAACATATGTAGCAGTAAATCTTAAAACCATCTTGTTAAAATCTTAATATATTTTCTTTTCCCGCAGCATTTGTTGTTGTTATGCTGATGGTTTCTAATCGCATATCGGAAGTTGAATATTGTTTGAGATTTAAAATTATCCAAAAAGGTCACAAGTGTTTATTACTCGTATTAACAATTTAATCGAACACAGTTTCGGTTAATAACGACATCGTGTGAATAACCTCATATCGGTTGTCGATATACAGATAATAATTACCGATTTCTCATCCTGATAAAAAAAAAATGTTTCTTTCGATCGGCAATAAATCTCACATATACATATTATTATCTCACGCACAAGCCACATTTTTTGTGATAATCCTCGCCATAATACGCACTAATCCTTTGTATGTAAATCGTAAAGTTACCATACAGAGCTAAAACCGAATTGAAGAGGCAAACGACTTGTTTTTGATAATCAGTTGGCGGGCCCTCAATAATCCTATATATTACATCAAAATGTGGAATTAAGTCGAATGTAAAATTGCATGTAATGCAGAGAAACCAATAAATTATATCCTGATTTGTTTTTTTTTTTTTTTTTTTCTAATTTCACCCCTAATCTAATTTGTTGAATCGGCGAACCCCTAAATAGATTTTTGGTGCGGAATTTAAATGCAAAGCAGTTTTGTTGTTGTTTTCGTGTTTGGCTGGTGGAAGATCAAATAAATGAATAAAAGACAAATTTTGATATTCGACACAGCAAAAATATTTATTTATGATTTGAATTAAAGTATGTAAATAGTTTATACCAAATTATATAATAAGCGAATGGAGGGGGAAAACACATAGTTTATTGAATAGATTTTACAATTTGTCATAAACGATAAGAATCACTTGTATTTTAAATTATTTGTCCTTAAAGGAAAGACGAGTGCAATTTTTACGAATACAAGGTGACGTAAATATTTAGAAAAGTTTACTAAAGTGGGATCACTTGTCTCTATATCAATCCATTTGTATAGTTAATTTCTAGCCCTAATACATTGGATTGGTTGAATGTAAGTCTGATTAAATATATTTCGGGATTCGTAACATCGATTAACGTGTGCGTATTTTAACATTCTAAGCTGGATAACAAGTTTCTAACAATTTTAGGAAGGACTTTTTATATTTTGAAAGAATTATTTAATGAAGACAAAATAAGCAATGATGCAGAATCATTGATCTGCGAAAAACCTATCCTCGACGATGGCTAATAAAATCAAGCTAATACAAAAATGTTCCCAACGGACGCTGCCCTAACTAAAATTGTCTAATATGTATAATGATAAAGCTATAGAGGCACGTTTATCACAAATTTCCAATTTTAGTTCGTTTAATATGTTTTCAAAAATCATTTAAAGGTAAATCATTTATTTTTAATGATATTTTGCTGTTTCTGGTTGTGTTGCCAGTTAAATTAAACAAAACTGAAAAAATATCTGGCGTACAAATATAGGGGCTACTGGACAAGTTGGTGCACAACCGATTGTTTTATGTGGTTTATCCAGACTGAAATTGTGATTAATGAACAAAAAAATGTGGCCCTTGAACAAAAATGCTAGCGTGGAATTTTTCTGTCAGCTATGATGTATTTATCAATTGATTATAAATTCCTGCTCCTTACCAGTGGTAGAGATGGACAAGACAACAACAACTTTATCACTAATATCAACCATCGCTTGGGTTAGTACACATTTGGGCCACTGCTTTTGAACATCATAGAAGAAATTGAATAATGGAAAGAAATTAAAATTCACCCCCCCCCCCTCTCTCTCCGGCATGCCGGCGGGCCAGGAGCCCTGAGATCTGGTTAGGATTGGACCATTCATTCATTAATCCGAATTGCCGAAACCGGCAAATATCGACCCGCGGGCATCGTACAAAAATGGGAAATTGTAACATAAAAACTCTAACAGAACCCACAAATCTAGCACAATTAGAGAAAAAAATGAAACGTTACAAAATCGAAATCCCCGGTCACAGTGAAGTGAGATGGAAAAATAGTGGTAAAATAGTGGAAAAATAGTGGTAAGCAGCAGCTAACTAGCAACAGCTAAAGCAAAGAAGGCATTATAGTGGAATAGAAACCAGTTAATATCAGAATAATCAGAACCATAACAAGATTCCATTGAAAATTACGAAGCACAACCATAATATTCAGTGAAGTGGCCCAACAAAAGACTTAGATGAAATAACTAAGGATGTGTTCTATGAACAACTATACAAACCACAACAACAAGAACAGAAAAAGATCAAGATAATACAAGTAGGAGATTTCAATGCGAAAATATGAGAGATGAGACAACACCGACCTGGAGTGCTATGTTTTAATTTCGAATTTTCGAAAATCGAACAGGTAGTCGAACATTGGTATGTTATAATATTATCGACTCGCGATAATGATACTTTTCTATCATTCAAATAATTTGAAGTGAATTTATTCGTTTTAAATAAAAAAAAAAAAATAAAAAATTTAATTATTATTTATTTTAATTATAAAAAAAGATATCGGCGCGTAAGTATATAATTTGTTATTTGCTAATTATAACATATTTTTATTTTATATATTATTATAAGTATATATTTTGAAATTTTCTGAATTTTTATTGACAACAGCTGTTAAAAAATATGTTTTATTATTTTTTTGTTTAAGCGCAAAAAAATTCACGACAGTCAAACAGTTTGAAATAATGATTGAATATCTTGAAAATCATGCAGATATGGTGACTGGATGTTTTAGCGGCTCAACATCCAAAGTCAGTTTAAATGGCAATTGGCTGGAATTAGCCAGAAGAATAAATTGTGAAGGCCGTCCGTTTATTTATTGTAACCCTTAGGTTTAGGCAGATTATAAAAACAAAATGAAAATGAAAATTAGGAAAACCCATGTCGATTTAAATCGAACTGGGGGTGGCACACGAACAATAATCCTTTCTCCATTGGAAAAGCGTGTCGTGCAGTTCACTGGCATGACTGAAACTATTATTGGTGTGGAGGGTATGGATGAAGGTCACGAGCCAGAGCAGTCAATTGTGCTTGTGTTGGAAACGATGGAACAAATAGTTGAACCACAAAATGGTAGCATATATACACGAACTATCACAGCTCCTCGAAAGCAACGGCGACGTGTCACCGCTACCAACCGATTGTTTGAGGAATTGAAGAATCAGGGCAAACAACAAGAAACACAGGCAAAAAAACAGGTTGAATTCCAAGCAGAAGTTGTTAATTTGATTAAAAATCAAATTTAATAAATAACAAACGATTGCTAGTTGCAAGAAAAGCGACTAGCAGGGTCGGAAAGACGGTTAGCTTTGGAAGAAGAGAAAAACAAATAATTTTCTGTATTATACACTCGCAACAATTATTTTGTTTCAAAAAATTATATAAACTTAGTATAGAATCAGTAGTATAATACAATTTAAAAACAATTTAGCAAACTGTTTCGCATCTCTTCCGCAGATTCACTATTAATAATTTCGTCATATTCAAATTATGTTTCGTTGGTAGGAGCACTATCTTCCGTAGGCCGTGGTAGATTTACCATCTCTAGCTTATTCAACAAACAGATATTGTAAAGGGCCGCACAAACATTTACAATTTTCACCACTTTAACTGGCTCGTACCGAAGCACTCTTTCTCCTAAGAGACACCGAAATGTATTTTTCAATACTCCTATACATCTCTCAATAGGATTTCGTGCTTTGGCGTGCAATGTGTTGTAAATATAACGTTTGCCTTTCACAATGTGTTTCGTTCCTCATAGGCGAAATCTTCTTGCAGTTTACGGCGATCTCTTGATACCTGCCATATAGCAGAATCATGGGTTGATCCTGGAAAACGAGCGCAAACCGAGTAGATCAATAGGTCGTCGTTGCATACCTTAAACAAAAATGAGGCATTAAATTAAACATCACATACAAATAAAATATTTTTAATCTTACCAATTGAACATTCATCGAATGGTTTCCACGCCGATCAACAAAAATATGTTCATTTGCGCGAGGCGCTAAAATATTAATGTGGGTGCTATCAATGCAACCAATCACACCGGGATGATTGTTTTTTTTTTCAAAAAAAACGTTGTTTGTTGATGGCTTTTGTTGGTCCGTCTGGGAACTTTATATATTTTTGGCAGATTGTAGCCTCCAGTAGTGGAGTTATTTCAGACACGGATCTAGAAATAACCGACTGATCCATATTGTGCAATAGCACGTCACCTACAGTTCGCTGGTAAGATCCCGTTGCGTAAAAATTAAGCACCGCTGCTAGCCTCGCCTCTACCGAGATTTTCGTTATGCGTTCCGCAGACTTACATCGACTTATCGCTGCTAGCCTCGCCTCTACCGAGATTTTCGTTATGCGTTCCGCAGATTTACCTAACAAATCCATTAAATTACATCGATCGCGTAAAAATTTCCTTTCTAAATAATAGTTAACACTATTTTCACTTTCCCCTTTCGCCGGATCATTATCTCCTCCACTTAATAAGATTGCTACAGCAATATTCATTTTAGTTTTTATTAAACAAATAGTTTTCATTGGCAAAAACGTATTTTGTTGCTGGTTTTTGGTACATAAATGAAACGTCAAAATAAAATTGATGTTGTCTTTTGGTGTTCGAAAAAGAGTTGCTACACAAGTAATTCAATCGAATTCGATAATATTGCAACATGCCTACTTTTAATATTTTCGAATCGACTATCGAAAGTCGATTCGAATGAAAGTGATGGTACAACATCTCAGCCCTGATAACCAACATGAATAAACAGGCATTAGACTCTGTGCGTAATAATAATGGAAAACGAACCAGCTCCTGCGTCATTCATAGCGCTCAGTAAATTTCACAAAACTACAATTCAAAATTAAACCTGTCGCTGTTAAATGGATCAAAAAAATACGTCGGAGCTGAATATTTGGGAGACACCACCACCAACGATACACAAATCCCCGAATTAACAACTGGTGTTAATAACGAATCTGGTAACATCTTTCCTCCAGCGGAGCGGGATGTTATCAGTGTCATTACTAAAATGGCCTCTGGAATGGACAAAATTGAAAAAATGGGAAAAATTGAAAAAGCTTCTACGAGAGCTGCCACTTTTGGTACACAAGTGTCCACCACATTTTGCATTTATCTCACAATTTTTGGAAAAGCTTCAGTGTGAAGTTTTAATCGGAATAGTTCATCCGCCTGGAGATGCCGAATTTTGGTGAGAGAAAGTATTTTTTATCAAAATGCTTCATTCGATCAAGCGATTTTAGGTTGGATATTTCGGTGGACCAAATTTTATCTTAATGGAGAATAACAAAATGTAAAAAATTTGACAAATATTGTTTTTAAATAAATTATATTAAATAATTAAATTTCGTGGTTTTAAAGAAGACTAACAGAGCACAATTTCGTAAGAGGGTATAATAATGATGAAAGCACACCCAAATATAGCAAAAAACTTAACCAAGGAAGGTCCAGAAGTTTTGTTAGAATTCTGGCAAAGAATGAGAGACGATTTTAATTCACTGGGGCCACCAATAAAAGAGACGGCGGAATGAAAGAAGGTTTATTGTTTTATAGGAACTTGCATGACCGAATAAAATAAAAATTGTAATTGTAATTTTTTGTAATTTTAGGTTGGAGCGACTATAAATCCGCTATAACAAAAATTAAGCTCACAATAAACGTGAACGTAAAAACACCGGAGGCGGTGCGAAAACTCACCTGGTATTCAAAGCAAATAAACGAAGAGATAATACAGCTAGTAACATTTTATAACTAAACCACCTCTATTTAAATTGAAACGAAACCTTTTAAATAATGAATCTATATATGTATATTAAAAAAGTAATTGTATTAGAAACGATTTTTAGTTTCAAATTTTATCGCCTTCAAACTAAAACTTAGTATTTTAAAATTATATACAATTCATTTTGATTAATTTTTTTTCAACATATTTGTCAACATTGATAGAAACAGCTGTTTCCTCAAAAATTTGCAAAACAACATTCCACAAATTTCAAACTTCTTAAGCCGGTGATATAATTCGCCAAATCGATATGTGCTTGTGTTATACTAAAGGTATAAACTTTTTGCAGTTTGGCAGTTGCAACCTGATGAGTAGACCAACTTTTTATCAGTACTAAAACCAAACTGACAAGAATAAACTTGAGGTTTTTATTTTTGTAAGGGTTGTTTGTATTTTTACATAATGACCTTGGGGTTCAAAATGGGGGGAGCTAATTTTCTACTTTTTGTGGTAGAAATTTATTACAAGTACATGACTTCTTTGGTTTTTGGTGACTAAAATAAGAGAGGAAATACATAATTTTCTACTTTTTTCAAACCGCATGTGAAAACGTAGTTTATTGTATTGAACATATTTGAATTGAAATTTTTTCCATTTAGATTCGTATGCGGACAACGTATTCATATCATTAATGTTGCATTTTAAATTTAAAAGAAAAGAAAACACTATTAAAGTTAAATTTTTTAATTAAAAACCTCAGCAATATATTTCTATATGATAACCTATTTAAAATAAAAATTAATATCTCTAATTTAAAGTTGATTTGTTTTTAAATTTATGTTTCAATTAAAAAAAAACAAATATGCTTTTAAAATGATCATTTTTAAATCAAAATATTTCGTTGTTGCTTGGAAAACGTATATGAAATTTTTTAAAACGAAACGTTTATTTTTATTTTTAAGTTGTTTTTTCTCTGAGTGTGGTGTTAATAACGAATCTGTTAACACAGTTCCTCCAGTGGAGTGGGAAGTTATTGGTTTCATTACTAAAATGGCCTCGGGATTGGACAAAATTGAAAAAAAAGCAAAAATTGAAAAAGCTCCTACGAGAGCTGCCGTCATTTCCGGAAAAAAATAAAAGATAGGCGTCGATTATTGCCGGAATAACGCGGTGGGTGTTTCATTTGATTTTCACGTTTTTCTTGTTATTGAAAATGCTGGATCAAAAGGGAATGGATGACGGTAATGCAGTTCGGAAAAATACATATTTTAGAATCCGCAAACGCACTCTTTGCAAAAAATGTCATTCTAAATCCGCATCAAATTGAATGCGTATTTCATTCAATCAAGTGACTTTGAGGTTGGATATTTCGGTGGACCAAATTTTTTCTTAATGGAGAATAACAAAATGTTAACTAACCGAACATAATTTCATAGAATAAAGAATGACTAAAAGTTGTGTTAGAGTTGTGGCAAAAATTGAGAGACGATCTTAATTCAGTGGGGCCACCAATAAAAAAGACGGCGGAATGGAAGAAGGTTTATTGTTTTGTAGGAAGTTGCATGACCGAATAAAATAAAAATTGTAATTGTAATTTTTTGTAATTTTAGGTTTGGAGCGACTATCCGCCTTTAAAAAATTGGCTGGCAATAAACGTGAACCTAAAAGCACTGGGGGCGGTGCGAAAACACAACTGGTGCTCACAGCACTAGCTGAAGATAATACATCTGTCAATCATCAATCTCTACGGGATGCTGCAGACGGGATAAATGCCAATAAGTTCGGACATCTACGAAACCGGGCAATCCATGACGTTACCAATATTAGTGTGGAAACACAAAATTTACCTTTCGTTAATAAACTTGTTATCTCGTCATCGTCAATGGTTGAAAATGAGTTGGAAATTGGAAAACCAACCATTAAAAGAAACACCGAAGTACGGCAAATAGCTAAAGCACCAAAACAAATGAAACTATTAGAGAAAGAAATAGAAATACAAAAAAAAATTTATACAATATTGCGAACTTGAGTGAAAATCAAAATAAAGGATAGGACGATGTTAATTTAAATCAAAGAAAGATATATAGAGCCGTTGAAAAATTGAGCGTTAGGCAAAAATAAACCAATCAAATATTTAAAGCCCAATTAGAAGATTTCGGCCAGAAATCACTGAAATCTCCAAATTTGTGGAAAAAGCCTAATGAATTTTCATCCCGATAAATCGATTCGTCTGGGGCCGGATTTTCGTCAAAAATGTTTTGTTAAAACAATTTTTGATAAAATCGTAAGTTCCGCATAAAATTTGTTTTACGCCGGTTTGTAGTTCATAATCATTTTTTTTGTAAATGATATACTTTTCATTATGTTTTCAAAAAACGAAAAAGCTCCTATATGGAAGCTGCCACTCCCTGTCGATCGATTTCGAACAGAAGTTACTGGGATCTGTGAATTTATAAATATGCTTATGTATGAATGTTTACCAAGATTTGTCTGAACTGTCTGAGCTATAAAGAAGACACAGACATTTTGTCTGCACGTACACATAGAGATTTTTCGAAAAGTACTTTTTTTCGACTTCTTCGATATATCGAAGTGTAAATTTGCAAAAATCTCACATGAATTTCCATCAAAAAGAAACGTACCAAAGTAATTTAACAAATGGCACATCGAATCTTCTTCACATAAAACTGGTCGATATTGCGAATTTATTGCGTCAATGGAAAATTTGAATTCGGTTCCAGCCATTTTTCCTGATCTACGGCCGAGAATAGCATGATTGATTTCGATGTAATGCTATATAAATTCCCATAGGAGCAACCAATCATCATGATAGGCGATCAGCATTTCTGAAAGGCAAAGGCTTGTAAAACCTCAACCGTACCAAAAACGATGGTCGACTGTTTTTATTTAAAAAATTGGAATATTTTCCTGATTAGCCTTCTGAATCGCTCCACTATGCGGCTGCCTCTACCTTTCTCTCTCTCTCTCTCTCTCCCCATGCCTCTGTCGGAGGCATTTCACTCACTTGTGCATGTTTAACAGATTTTCATATTGATGAAATTCAAAATCCCGGTAAGCTTCTCAGGTTCATACGTAAACTAGGTTCAAATAGAATCATTCACAATGTTAAACCTCTTTCAAGTAAAACAAATTGAACTTGCCGAGATTGCGGCTTTGCTCTTTCAGGCAGGAGTAATAGAAAAATATGTACCAGACAATTTCCCAAAAACTCTGTTAATATATAGAGAACTGAGTATACCATCGGTATTACATTATTTTGGCGTATATGTAAAGTCAAAATGTAATTCGATTGCTTTAGTAACTGATGCTTAATTCGAAAGAAAACCAACCGGTTTCTAATGTTTATCCTTAACCTTTCCCATATTTATGTGGCGTATCACGTCTTCTTCCACCTAGAGCTGGTCTAAATGCGTATATCTAAAGGCCCATCAGATATGTCAACCTATTCAATAGTTTGTTATCTCGCTTTACTTTTTTTACAATTAGTAAGCAACGTGTGCTTTCTTCTCCAGAGTGATGCTACACAATTCTGCTCGCCTCTATAAAACCACCAATTACTACCAATCCAGATTTACTTCGTCTCTCTTTACTTGGTCAGGGATTTTTCTTATATTTCCTTAGATTGACTGTAATTCTTAAAAAAAATCTCTTTAAACGTTTCCACAACACCCGCCTAGATCATTTCAATTTAATCTCAACCTTATAATCCCAAAAGTAGTTTAAACACAAATACAAAAAGTTTTTTTCCAATTTGATGTTTTTCTAATTTGTTAAATGAGATCTGGATTCCCAAAAATAAAAAAATAAAAGGGCGCAAATAATAGATCCCATGGAAAATTCAATACGGACACCAAACAAAATGAAGAAAAATTAATTTTTATTTGTCAATCGATTTACCAATTTGTTACTAAGTTATAAGTTTTTCTTTTACAAAATTTTGTTATAATGGAAAATGGAAAATCAATTTATCCATGTACGAGATGATATAGTACGCATATATGTGCGTGCAACGTGCGTGTATATACAGGGTGCATCATTAAAATTTGTGATAGGGTGGAACTGAGCTAATTAAGTAAGTTTTGTTAGGCCGGGCATGGGGCACATCATTTAACATACGTTTCATCTTCATTGGGTCTTATGTTACAAAATGTTTTATTAATCATTTTTTTAAAGAATATATGTACTTCCAAGAAAAAAATAATAATCAGCTCAGTTCAAGAAAATGTAAGAAATGTGAATAATTTGAAAAATGAAAGAAGTTTAGTCCTTGGGCGTTACCATGCCCCTACCAAATGGCTTCCACGCAGCATTAAAGTTAGTTATTATGAATGTGTGTATGTGTTCGACGATTACCTTATGCAAGGCGATATAGCAAACCAGTTGTCGTGGTATGTTCACTAACTGGCTATGATGAATGGCAATGACTGGCCACGTTCGTAACAAATATGAGACATGCCATATACATTTCTTCTTTCATGAGAATATCTTAACCGAAACATGTATGACAAGCTTCATGGATGTGTTTAGTTTTGTTTAATACTCGACAAAAATGCAAAGATCGGCCATTTGCTGATAAATGTTGCTGATGCTTCTACTCAATGAAAAAAATGTTAAGACCAGCGAGTAGTTTATTCAGCAGCAAAAAAACCATTTCAACAGCAATTTTCTAGTTGTTTAGTTTACTGAATAGCCAAGGGTAACACAAAGACTAGCACACATGAAAAATATTTATCGTTCGAAGAAACCGGTAAATTTTAAACCCCTCTTGACGAAAGAAGTTCATCTCGTTAAATAAGCATAAACTTAAGCCGCCGTTATACGACTATAGCAAATTTTTTTAGAGACAGACCCGACTATCGACGCGATGCAAAAAGCCGGAGGCCTAAAAATTATGAGGAATAGGGAATTGGGGAAAGAATTTATATGTGATTTCTGTTTAAACATTCTTTTTCTGACCTACTGAGATAAACTAAAAAGCTAGTGCTAATTTTTTTGAAAACAAAATTAAATTGGGAATATTTTTCCATGAAAATTCAGATATCAAAAAATTATTTCCAATTTATAAAAATTTTCGCCAAACTTAAATCCTGAGTAGGCCGCCGGAAAGAAGATTTTTCTGTTTAAAAAATATTTAAACAGAAATTCCATATAAATTCATTACCCAATTCCCTATTCCCGGGGAATTATCAGAATAGTGGTAAATTTTGACCTGGATAACAGGTCTCATCTCCAAATCAAACAAAAAATCTCTTTCATAACAAACGGTTTTATAATCATTATATTTCTTATTTAACTTTTAACATTATGCTTACACTGTACCACAAATACTATATTATCCTACGAATTTTTGAGGATCAAGTTTTAATCGAAATTTATTATGTTTTCTTATTATAAGAAAGTGGCGTAAATATATATAATTTTAATTTATATATTGATTGATTGACTGATTGATTAGAATGTACGGCCAAGGGTGTGCTATGTACTAAGCAGGGACCCCGGATACACCAGGCCTACCGTACACCGATTTTACCGGATCCACTCGAAACCCGTTATTTCAAAACGCGATATTTCAAAACGCGATATTTCAAAACGCAAAAACTATTAAGATACAATCATAATATCAAATTTTTTATAAAAATTGCACATTTGTACGTATTTTGAATAAAATAATACGCAATTTTTTTAAGTGAAAATTTTTCCCGGAACATGGGGTAATTTTCCGGAAAAATTTTGATTCCCCCACCTAAAAACCGTTGATAAACAACCCTGCATTTAAAAATTTTAAAAATTTACATTATCCTTACCTGATTTTCTCGATGTCCACGTAAAGTAAACTTTAGTCGAAATCCCACCCGAATACTTAGTGCGCTGAAAATGGCAGCCCAAAGGAAAAGATTTAATAATATATATTTCCTAACAACGAAGTGGTCTTCTAACAACGAAGTGTCCATCTGCCAATTGGAAATGTTTAGGACGAATCAGCCTTCGTGTTCGAAGAGGACAGAGAAAACCCTAAAATTATAAAACTATACGCTTGACCATTTAAAATAAATAGAAAAATTCCAACCAAGCTATCATATACCATAAGAGAATTGAAACCAATCAAATAAGTCTGCGACACAATTATCAATTTAAACAAATTTAAAATCAGTACAAACTCGATAAACGCAACACTTGCGGTAATTGCAATACTCGATATTTGCAAAAATGTAAATTTTCTATTATAAAACTTTAGAATTGCAACCGAATGAAATTTTTGCATAATGCATGATTGTTGCATGATAAAATGAAACACATGAATTTATCATTTGACGATACAACGCGAATAAATCTGGTTTATTTTGGAGAATTCTTCCAAATAAAACGCTTTTTCATCATAAAAAAATATGTGCACCAGGCCGAAAAGTTTAAAGAACAGATTACTTTTTTGGCTTGATGCCTCGGGCATTCAAAAATTAAAACCTTCTGTAATCGGAAAAACCAAAAACTTTTAAAAAATTTATCGGTGATCCGGTTATATATCGGGCAAATAAAAATGCACGGATGAGAGTTGTTCAAAGAATAGTTTAAAAAACATTTTATTACAGAGGCAAGAAATTCGGTAAATAAATTTACTTACTACACTTAACAAAATCTTAAAAAATATTTTTTGTTATTTTCGGTCACTCATTTTTGAAACAAAATGGACTGGAAGATACGGCACTCTTATTGTTAGATAACGCTCCTGTCACCCAAAATTGTATGTACTTTTGGTGGACTTATAATGTGCCTTCCGCCAAACTGTACCGAATTTATTCAATCATAGTACCAAAACGTAATCAATTTAAGAAATCAAGTGAACACGATTTTGAGACTGCATTAGAACGGATTAACTTATGCCTGGGAAAATCTCGAGTCAGCGAAAAGTTGCTGAGTTGGAAACGAATAATGCCGGACGTTGACGTTAATGACTCCGAACATAGCCTCATTAATTGTAATCCGTAATAGAACGACAGAAGGTAGAGCAGAAAATTTAATTCAATAATTTTTTATATAAAATTTCACCTAACGAAGGATCCGAACATTAAGTTAACGAATGGATAACCGAAAACTCTCTGAATTAAATTGAATTGTTTACGAAGGCTGCGGGCCAATAGTCGGTAAAAGTAATTTTAAGTAAATTTTTCAGTAAATTCATTTATTTTTCAAAAACTCTATGACAAACTGATCGAAAAATCCTTTCTAAATCCGATTTTTACCATAGTAAACTATTTACCCGACTATTGACAGGCGCCGAAGAAGTTACCATGTAGTGAGATTTTTATTTTAAAGCCAGCAGTTCAAAAATCAACAGTTTACATTATATTTTTCATTGTTTAACGTTTACTCGATATTTGCAACTTTTCGATTTTTGCAACGCCCGTAAACTTTAATTGGTTACAATTATCGAGTTTGAATAATTTGTTTTCTATTTAACCACGGTACACCCTTTTACACAATTATGAAATGGACTGTCGACCTAAACAGCAAAACAGATCTAAACAGTAAATAAAACATAAATTCTAAATAGAATTATTTCTAACATAGACCATAAAATGAAATCGAAAACTCAAGTTAAAAAAAAAACAAAAAAAAACAAACGCAAGTATCGAAATTTTTGGAAAAACAAAAAGTACTGTTATTAAAATATTATTTTTCTCCGATCGTAGGAAATAGTCTATTGTATAATTAGGAGGAAAAATACTGCATTCCCGGACGATAGTGGAAATTGGCGAACGAGGCGATAGCCGAGTCGGGCAACCACGGGAGTCCGGGAATGCACTTTTCCTCCGAATTGTACATACTATTTTTTCTCCGATCGGACTTTAAAACGAATATAAACCCAAAATAATTTTTAGTATTGTTTAGTAATTTTTTTGAAGAAATCAAAACAAAGTAAAAAATCGAAAATAACATACAATTATTGCTTAGTTAGCCACGACATCATAAGACATAAATATATTTTGTTTATTTCTTCTAAACAATTATAAATCCATACGGGAATATAGCTATTCCCGGCCTAGGCGAGAAAAAATATTCTCGTGCTATTATTACTTGTTGCTTAGCAACAAATACAATATAATGGAATCATGAGCTTTTTGTTTCGAAAAAACAACGGAAAAATATATTTTTTCCTACGATCGGAGAAAAAAATATATCTTTCCGTTGTTTTTTCGAAACGAAAAGCTCATGATTCCAGTATATTGTATTTGTGGCTAAGCAACAAGTAATAATAGTACGAGAATATTTTTTCTGGCCTAGGCCGGGAATAGCTATATTCCCGTATGGATTTTTAATTGTTTAGAACAAATAAACAAAACGTATTTATGTCTTATGATGTCGTGGCTAACTAAGCAATAATTGTATGTTATTTTCGATTTTTTACTTTGTTTTGATTTCTTAATATGATATATAGTTATGTATTCACATAAGCATAACACAACATCGAAAGACGCAAAGCCAACACAATTAAGTAATATGATAAAACCCACGCGCAACAAATAATGAGAACATCGAGAAACGCGTCATCAGCATAGCAAGAAATGCAAGAGTTGGTGAAACAAGAGAACCGCGCGTCGCAACGAACAACGTGTTGACAGCGAGGTATAAATACCTTATCTTTAAAGTTGAGTTTTTTAGTCTTAATCTTATTATTAAGTGAATTGTGTACTTGTTTTGTCAATAAAAAAAAAAAAAAAATTATAAATTTTATTTTTTAAGTATTATGAGAAAGTGATTCCTTAATTGGCGCAGCCGAGCCGTGAAGTGTCGTGTTTAGTGTGTGGAAAACAGTGCAAATAAATTGGACAATAAAACACCAATTTAAAAGTGAATCCGCGAGTGAATTCTAAATAATAAAGTGAAATTATCTAGAAAAAACTTTAGCGTCTCGAGCTAAAAGTTAACAACAACTGCTTAGAGGATTCGAGATTCCGCCGCGTACACCAAGCCGTCACTTCGAACCAGCTCTCAAAACGACTTCAAAAAAAAAGAAGGTAAGAATTTTTTTGTTTTTTTAATCTTATCGTAAAATTTTTTTTAACGGTTGAACTGTTCTTACTGTGCACTACAAGATAGACACAGTAGCTGAATAAGTATTAACCAATATTAAAAATATACCCCGCTTTTGAATTTTGCGCACTACAAGATAGACGTAATAGTCACGGAGGTATCACACTAGAAAACTGTACACTATAAGATAGATACAGTAAGTATAGGTAATTTTGTACACTACAAGATAGGTACAAAATTATTGGAACCCGTTAACCATCGCGCACTATAAAATAGACGCGAAAAAACGGAACAAACAAAATTCAAATCAGCTCTAAGACGTAATAAGAAAACACAATTTCTTATCAAGGAGGAAATTCTGGTAGGAGGAAGTGCCTCGACATCTATTCGAAGAATAGAAATATAGAAGTAGAAGAGGAAATTACCTCGCCAGAAATGTCTGATATGGAGCAAATTACTGCGCAATTATCTACAATTGCGTTGCAACTTTCAAATTTAACGGAAAAACAAAGTCAACATGATCAGTTGTTAACGTTTTTAAATGAAAAAATTTCAAATTGAAATTTATAAACAAACATTATAAGATCTCTAAAACAAAAACCTAATTGAGGCAACGTGACGTGTAGGAGCATATAGTAAAAAAAAAAATGTACGTTAATTATAAAAAAAAACTCACCAAATTTTCCTCCGAGCTCAAAGGTCCATCTGCGGTATCTAGAAATTAAATTTAATTTTTGTGTTTTTCTGCTCCGAACACTGTTCACAAACCCTCTTCCTTATACTTAAAAAAAAAATATTGGTTATCACTAAGAACTATGTATGACACACAAGACTAAACACTTTTATATTCAATTATTCAATATTTCTCAAATTTGTTTTTTTAATTGTTTAGAGTAAGATTTTTATTTTAATTTTGTTATGCGGTCAAACTTGCACATATTATTATTTTTTTTTTGTCACCCATTGCATTTTTCTTCCAAACAAAAAACCAGCACACGACGACAATTATCACTGATATATAGCGTTCTTTTAACACGGTTAAGATTTCTTTGTGTTTTTTTTTTTTTTGATTTGACCTTCAAAGGAATTCGTGTCTTAACCGGGATCGCTAAGATATAATTTATCCGAATACTCTCGAATGTTTGCGGTTAGCAGTATACAATTAAATTTGAGGCTCCGCTATAAATAGGTTTAAAAAAAACGTGTTCGTCTTTAAGTAAGCCTAGTCACTGGAAAAATACGTTTATCTAGACTTACCCAACAGCGAGATGCCTAACTACCCCTTAACAATTTAAAAAATCCAGGCTGGCTTTTCGTAAGTGTAATTGCTCTTCGCCAAATATATAAATAGGTGCGTACAAGCAATACCGGTAGTTACCTATATCGCTTTGGTGGCTACGGGGGAGAATATTAAAAAAAAACAAATTAAACACACGAGTTCACTTGAGATTGAAGTTATCACATCACTAACCACTAATTATCAAAAATAATGTGATTCCAAATGTAGTTTCAGAGGAGTATGTTTAAATTTAAAACAAAGAAAATATCCGCTTAATATATTTATTCTGTAGCACTTTATGTCACACTCTGACTGAAGCCTCACTGATAATAAATAAATTAGCATTTACCGAGTAAACGGCTGTACAATCAAACAAGAAAAAAAAAAAATATATATTTATAACGGGTGATTTTTTAAGAGCTTGAGAACTTTTTTTTAAAAAAAAACGCATAAAATTTGCAAAATCTCATCGGTTCTTTATTTGAAACGTTAGATTGGTCCATGACATTTACTTTTTGAAGATAATTTCATTTAAATGTTGACCGCGGCTGCGTCTTAGGTGGTCCATTCGGAAAGTCCAATTTTGGGCAACTTTTTCGAGCATTTCGGCCGGAATAGCCCGAATTTCTTCGGAAATGTTGTCTTCCAAAACTGGAATAGTTGCTGGCTTATTTCTGTAGACTTTAGACTTGACGTAGCCCCACAAAAAATAGTCTAAAGGCGTCAAATCGCATGATCTTGGTGGCCAACTTACCGGGCCATTTCTTGAGATGAATTGTTCTCCGAAGTTTTCCCTCAAAATGGCCATAGAATCGCGAGCTGTGTGGCATGTAGCGCCATCTTGTTGAAACCACATGTCAACTAAGTTCAGTTCTTCCATTTTTGGCAACAAAAAGTTTGTTAGCATCGAACGATAGCGATCGCCATTCACCGTAACGTTGCGTCCAACAGCATCTTTGAAAAAATACGGTCCAATGATTCCACCAGCGTACAAACCACACCAAACAGTGCATTTTTCGGGATGCATGGGCAGTTCTTGAACGGCTTCTGGTTGCTCTTCACTCCAAATGCGGCAATTTTGCTTATTTACGTAGCCATTCAACCAGAAATGAGCCTCATCGCTGAACAAAATTTGTCGATAAAAAAGCGGATTTTCTGCCAACTTTTCTAGGGCCCATTCACTGAAAATTCGACGTTGTGGCAGATCGTTCGGCTTCAGTTCTTGCAGGAGCTGTATTTTATACGGTTTTACACCAAGATCTTTGCGTAAAATCTTCCATGTCGTCGAATAACACAAACCCAATTGCTGCGAACGGCGACGAATCGACATTTCACGGTCTTCAGCAACACTCTCAGAAACAGACGCAATATTCTCTTCTGTACGCACTGTACGCATTCGTGTGGTTGGTTTAATGTCCAATAAAGTAAACTGAGTGCGAAACTTGGTCACAATCGCATTAATTGTTTGCTCACTTGGTCGATTATGTAGACCATAAATCGGACGTAAATCGCGAAACACTTTTCGAACCGAACACTGATTTTTGTAATATAATTCAATTATTTGCAAGCGTTGCTCGTTAGTAAGTCTATTCATTATGAAATGTCAAAGCATACTGAGCATCTTTCTCTTTGACACCTTGTCTGAAATCCCGCGTGATCTGTCAAATACTAATGCATGAAAATCCTAACCACAAAAAAATCACCCTTTATATATATATTAGGGTGGTCCAAATTTTTGAAAGTTCCAATTTCTAACGGGACACCCCCTAGAAATGTGAGGTTATGCTAAAAACTTAAACAGAAAAAATATTGGGTCGATCGAAGGTCGTTTAGAGGTCGCGACTTGAGCGCGAAGTTCGATAAAAACGGTATTTTTTTCGATTTTTCACGTTCAAAGGAACAGAAAAATTATTTAAAAAAAATTCTCAGACTAAATAAAAATTGCTGTCAATAGAGGAGATAATTACCATTCCAAAACATCAAAGGTATCGAAAATCGGTTAACAAATAGCGAGATTATTGCCAAATTTCCAAAATATAAAAACAAGTCAAATTATTACTATATTTTTTTTTATTATTAATGCATAATGTTTCTTCTATACAATGATATTATAAATTAATTTTTAGTATTAAAATAATCAATCTAAGTTGATATTCTACCCATTAAGGCTGTTTTGGTGTATGTTGGAAACTTCTGTGTGTAGTCCTTTACGACTTGTAGTAAATATTGCATGTCATCTTCATTTTTTGTCAATTTCTTATTATAATCTTGTATTAATTTAACACCACGTTCTGCGATATCATTTACGACTTTTATTTGACTGATAATCTTCATTCCGTTCTTGAAATTATCATCCCGAGGCCACATATCCGGATCTTTGTTCAAGAAATCTGTAGAAATATTGAACCTTTTAAAAAGATCGCCAGTGTTTGGTGTAACAAAATCTGCTAGTTGTTTCGTAATAAATGTTTTTACATCATCAATTTTCAACTCGGCGCGCTTAATTGACTCGGCCTCTACATCCCTCTTCATATCCAACTGTTGCACCATTCTTCTTTTCTCCGCACTAGAGACGTTTTCGTCGAAAAAAGAGAATGCGATGCTTTCGTCGGATAAATACCACAATTGGCCACATATTTTATTCAGTACAGCCATCGCCAACTTTTCGTCATGTGTTTTGTACAAATAAATATCTCGTAAATAGTTGAAATCCAGCTGTGGTCCTTTAGCAGCTTTTGTGCAATGGAACCAAATTTTCACATAAAATCTTACGACAAAAATGCAAATGTCCCGTAAATTCTTCTGTTCTTATGCTGTTAACTTAAATTCCTCCCGAAAGATAAATACTTTCAATACATAAATGGCTTTGGACATCCAGCGAGCATGATGCATAGGCCCCGGCAGGCGGAAATGGACATTTTCAGTTGGTATCATGCCCAAAAAAATTAGAGTAATTTCCAATAATTCTTTGTAGTCATCACGAGCATGTTCTTTTGCCAATTCGTTGTTACAAAAACCCGCTAATTCCGCTTTCACATCATTTAATTGTATATGAACGTTGGGATCATCTATGCCTGCTTTAAAATTATTCTTATTCAAGGAATTCCAGTTATTCTTGAATCTCACAAATAATGGAACATTTACTCCTGATGTATTGCCCATTTTCGATTCAAATGCAGCGCGTAATGTAATTTCACATATGTGATGTCGACAAGGAAGATATAATAAACTTCGTTCCAGTTTCTGCTCTAAAATAATAGCTGCTCCATTTAGTCTTCCAGTATTTGAATATGTTGTATCGAAGCAAGCCGCCACGACATTGTCAGCTATTCTCCAATCAATTAAGCTTTGGAAAACAGCCTCCGCCATTTCCCAACCAGTTGCTCTTGATATTTTGGGAACGCCCAATAATTGTTCTCCATCTATATGGGAAATAATCACCGGCAAACGATCCACGGTCTCCGTTCCAGATAACTCCGGAAGTAATTTTCCATCCCAATGTACTACGCCTGTCGTAAACTTGAAAGTCGATTTAATTGATTCTGCTATTTCTACTCTATTTGTTTCATGAAGACGCTTCAGTGTTGTTCGACTCAAAACGAGGTCATCAATAGAATGTCCAAGACTTTCGGCAACGGCACTGATTAAATGCATTGATGCACGATCTGTAATCTTCCACTTATCCAAAGCTGACAATATTCTGGGAGTAATGAAACATTTGATTTCTATAGAGGCTCCTTCTGCGCTTAGCACGGGCAAATCAATATTTTCGAAGCTCATGTCGTTATCAGATGTCCTGTCGCTGTCACTCTCTGATGATGAAAATAATGTTTGTGAGTCTATTGGAATTGATTTACGTTTTTCTTCAAGATGTCTTCGTTTACGATTTTTTTCTGTCATCAGACGTTCCGATTTCCGCTTTTCTTTTTCGATTTCATATTGCCTGACTCCAGCCAAATATCCGGGCGCCCTTTCTCACGCTGTGACAAGAGGAATCGCTTGTCGTCTTCACTAGTCATCATCGATAAGGCATTAGTATGGGCGATATCGAAAATATCATCCAGTTTACTAGTAAAGGCAATTTCTCTTTCGCGGTAAACTTTTAAAGGTTTATTTTTATTCTTTAGTAGATTTTTCCACTCATCATGCAATTGTTTCAATTTTTCAATAGAATGTTGTTCCTTTTTCACTGGAATTCGTGCTTTTGCCCAAAAAATAGACACTTCCTGGATTGTCAGAGCTGCACTTTCACGAATAGTTAATTTTACAGTACGGTGATTGTAAAAAAAAGACACAACACTTGCTTTTTTGATGGTAACTTAGCACCAATAATTTGACAGTACTCATGCCCAAGAAGATAAAATTCTGTAGTGGACCGTAAATTAGCTGTCATTTTATCAACTGTAATAGCACTTTCTTAAAAATATTAATAAAACTGTTAAAATGACTAGATTTAATTTCTACAAATTTGTGTCCTTTTCTCGAGAGATTTGGATTTAAACTGAAATTAATTTGCATTTATTTTGTTTATATAGTATATGATACAATGCACTATATTGGCCATATCAGATCATAATTAGTGCAGTAGGCGGATTTAAATTTTAAATACAATAACTAATGAGTCAAATGAGTCATAAAGACTTAACATAGTTGGGTTTTATGATAATGGCATCATAAATCACAACTATGGTAACTTCTCATAACTCATACGGTTTTTTATGACATCATAAAACATTCCTTTGTTTATTCTTTATACCTCATTTTTATTTATTTATTTATTTTTTTTGTAGTTTTGAAGATAATTTCCAGGATTTAAAAAAAATCGTTTATTATTTAAGTTTTTAATAGTTTCGAAAAATGGCAATAATCTCGCTATTTGTTAACCGATTTTCGACATCTTTGATGTTTTGGAAAGGTAATTATCTCCTCTATTGACCGCAATTTTTATTTAGTCTAAGAAAAAAATTTAAATAATTTTTCTGTTCGTATGAACGTGAAAAATCGAAAAAAACACCGTTTTTATCGAACTTCGCGCTCAAGTCGCGACCTCTAAACGACCTTCGATCGACCCAACATTTTTTCTGGTTAAGTTTTTAGCATAACCTCACATTTCTAGGGGGTGTCCCGTTAAATATCTCAACACTTTTTTTTCCCATATAAACGTGGGCCACCCTAATATATATATATATATATATATATATATATATATATATATATATATATATATATATATATATATATATATATATATATATATATATATATATATATATATATATATATATATATATATATATATATATATATATATATATATATGTATATATATATAGGACAATATTATGTACCTGTATATACCTATTGCACTATACACACTGTTCATTATTTAGGTATATAACATTATATCAAGGTGATATAATGTTATATACCTGCACAGGTACTCCGTGCACAACCAACAACAAGAAAAAGAAATTGGGATCCAAATTAACTGACGTCATCCGCGTTAATTAATGCAGCCGTGACACAAGTTTTTGAGGTGGCAAATGTAAATATCATCATTCGTGACAGTTTGTTAGTTATTAAAAGTTGTAAAAATAACAAATTTCATCTAAAATTTATTATTGTTTATTTATCTTTATTGATATGGAGTGGATTATACATCGGAAAAGAAATCAAGTTCCTAGAAAAGTATTCTGGGATAGGAAAAATCCTTTCGAATGTATCGATGAAATATTTTTTAAAAGATACCGGTTTATAAAGGATGCCGCTAAATTCATTGTTGAATTGTGTTCTACACAGCTTATAAGGACAACATTTCGAAGCAAAGCCATTCCACCTTATTTAACGGTAAATATTTATTTTATTTACCCTTTGGAAATTCTGCGAGAAAACTTATTACAACGTTTTCTTTACTTAGGTTCATTTAAGTTTAAATGTTTTAGAATCTGGGATCCATTCATTTATTAATGCCTCGCCGTACAACTCAAAATCATCTGAACAAAATCAAGAAATAACCAAATTGTTTTTTAACACACAGCATGCAAAATGCAATACTTATTGTTTATTATGTAGTTCTCGTCGTTTGTCTAAATTTTTTTATAATATGTAACACTTTTGTGATTTACTAACACAATTGTGCGGGTAGGGCAAAAGTACCATGTCAAAAATTGAGTTGTGTATGTTTTTTGAACCAACTTACACATTTGTGAATCCCTTTTTAACTTATTTTCGTCCAAAAAAAACACTATATCTTTACACACAATTGTGTTGGTTCTACTTCAAATCCAGCGAAATTTTTATCAACAACGCCATTACATACTATGGTTTGTTACTCACACATTTGTGTGGGTTGGGCTAAAACTGAGCCAATTTTTTTGTTTTCTTGGTTGAAAAAGGGATAGGTTGCTGGTGTTGCATGGTGTTTCTAGATCACGGAAAGCTCTACACTAGGTAAGTATAAATATGTTATAACATTAAAAATTTCAACTATGAAATGTCAAAAATTAATTCAGCGCGCTGAATAATAAAAAATATGGCCGATTTGCTACACTTATCGAGAATGCAGTTGCAGAGTTGCAATATCGCTGGTCGCAAATCAGCCATATTTACTAAAGTTAAATATTTGCAACACGTACGAGAATGTACCTGTAAACGTCAATTGTGACATTTTTGTCAATGCCTACTCTATTACTATTTAAAACCAAACGAGAAGACAAAAGAAGTTGTGGTGTGTCTTGAGTTCTCATCTTGCAAACCATAGTTTCATAATCTTAGTTATGAAACCAGATATTATGTGTCTATGGTATAAGTTCTTCCATTTGGTGGTGCAACCCGTCAAGTCATTGCTCCTCGCTAATCGCTATCCATTCATCTGCGCGTATTTTAATCTGTTGTATTTTTGTCTTGGCTGTGGGTGGTTCGTTCCATAAGGGCGAATTTTCAAAATTATAATTATAGGTAATTATAAAAAACCAAGCAACTAAATTCGAAAAATGAAGCGAGCAAAAATAGAGAAAACGAACAGCCGTACATTTACAAGCCTTTGTGAAAATAGCCCAAAATTATCCTAGCCTTTTTTAGTAACGGCGGTACTTTACTAATTTCGACATGGATGGAAAACAAATGCAAATTTTGTTGAAAGGAACATATTGATATATATTGGAATCAGAAACCCCCGCTTCCAATTCCTCCGAAATAATTATTGGCCTGGATGCTTAAGAGTACTATCTAACAGGAAAGCATCTTAAAGTAAAATATTTGCAAATTTTGCTGAAAGGGTACATTATTATACATTGGCATCGGGAACCCTCCAGACCTCAGATGCAGGACGCAAAAAGGAATTCCTATATCATCGGATTATGATCTGGGGTGAAAAGAAACACATCTATGTCTCCCTGTCGGAGTGCAGAACTCTAGGGTCGACCCACCTTCCATGCCGCTAATATGGGCTGGCATAAATCTATGCAATAGATAGACCTACAGCCGTACTTCCTCGAATTGGTTGGTGCAAGGGCGGGAAAAGCAAACCACGAAAAAGCTTCGGCCCAGAACAGATTCCAAAGATAATAACAAAATGAGAAAATTAAATTTTCAAATCACTCATCACCCGCGATTTTTGAATTCTCAAAATTCACCGATAATCAATAAACATCGTCATGCCTATCAATACCAAAACTCACTCCACATAATTTGTCACCAGTGTTGGCAAAATTATCGAGTTTGTTAGTATATGTAAATGGTTCACTCTGTAAATATACCACCCATATTTCTAACAGAATTTCCGAGAAATCCAGCTACGTATATACGAGAACCATAAACTCGAAACCCGAAAAATCACTTTGTTTGTATTACAAATTGAGGAAAAGCTTGACTTTTATTTTTGTTTTCGTGTCATTTCCTATTTTAATTTAGTTTTTAGTTTTTCCACCCTTGTTTGATATTCCTCCTCGCAAAACACAAACCAAATACATATATTCATATAAAGCAGTAATAATAACAATAATAATCACAATAAAGAAAACAAAATAAAAGATGAAGCAAAGCAAAAAAAAAATCATTTGAAGAAAATGAGGAAGAAGATGTGGAAAATGATTATTTTATATATTTTCCACAAATAGAATATTATTTTTCCATATAACTTGCACATAAAAAGATGAAGACAACGACGTAAAAGTAGAAGATGATGAAGAAAAATAAAAATTTTCACAAAATTTTCATTTTTATATTTTTGTAATTGTATTCCGGGGGTGAAATGATAAAAAAATAAAATAATTTTTTTATTTTGCCAAGAGGGGCGATAAATGAGGTATGCTGGTTGGGGGGCGGTTAAAATGTGTATGTCGTATAGTGAATTCAGAACTCGAAGAAAACGAGGAGGAAAAATGGAAAATTTATATTTTATATACATTTTGGTTGTGTGTTTCATCATTTTTGTAATGTTACTATGGTAACTGTGTGTGGTACACATAAATATGTGTATATATGAAGCAGCATATAATGTATATATTCATCTCCACTCCAACCATAATTATGGTGGTCTCATGATCCTTATGACTCCCCCATAACATATATAATTCAATTCGGTAGAGAGCACCAAGTGGAAAAATCTTATATTTTTGTGTGTGTGTGTGCGCGTTGTCATGCGAGGGATGGTTTCATGATACTGATGATTGTGGGTGGAAATGTGGAATGGAATATGGAAGTATTTTATGCTTTCGGTTCTTCTTGTTACATTTTTCAATATAAAAGAAGATAACGTGTTTTATTGGCGAATATTGAATTTTTGCTTGGGAGGGTGGTAGTTTTTTATTTTTGTGAAACATTTATGGAATAATTAATATTGAAATTAATAAGATTTTTTATTTTTTGGTTGTTGTTGTTGTTGCTATAACATGAGTCAGGGATTAGTGAGAACGATGAAATTGAGTGATTTAAAGTATTGCTGCAAGAATACTGAGCAGATTTTATTTGGAAATGTCAAATGATATTATGATTTAGTGATTGGCTTTAATAGATTTGCTAGTAGCAGTTAGAATTTATAAACCTACAAACTCCTTAAAAATACATAATTCAACCGAAAAGTACCTGAGATACGAGATAACCACATTTTAATTTTTGAGCTACCATCAAAACACTCCGTCATCTTAAATTTTAATTATCATAATGTTGTCGACTGTTTCGAAAAAGTGCCATACCATCAAATCCACACCATCACCCACCCGAAATCAATCATACAATTACAGCACTTACACCACTTGCAAATTCCAAGTTCCTTGTGTACACTGACTTGATAATGGGTCGGCGCTGAGAGTTTATTGATCTGCCTCTGGTGGGATTTGAATCGAGTTCTGGTAAAGAGCCTATGTTCATTCCAATTCAACAAAGATTCGTTGAAAAAATATTCTGGGATGTGCTGTATTATAATTTGTAATTATGAATTTGTTGCGAAAGGCTCCTGGAAAATAGCAAAAAATTATATATCTCCTGAAGATCTCAATCCAGGGTAGCAGGATTTTTAAACTAATTTATGACAGCAATACCCTAAAAAATTCAGTTGCAATAAAAATTCGAAAAGAAAAGTGTAACCCACGTAATAATGAAAAACTTACAGAGTGTTGGAAATCATTATAACAGGGTAGTATAAATGTTAAACAATGGCACAAAAACTATACATTTAATATCCGTGGTGTAACAAAATATGGGGTGACTCAAACCAGTATAAGTCTGAAAGCATCCGTGTCATTTTTATACATTACCACACCAGCCTCACTGTTTTTACTACAATGTACCATCACATTAACCTTCAGATTTTAAAAAATTGTGTTGTTGCACTTTCATCGTACCTTCAACTCGTGGATCTTTAGATCTCACTGAAGTGTCCTCATCCATAGGAATAGGTATTTCCTTCACTGAGTACGTTCTTCTAAGGTTTGTCGAATTAAATTGATTGTTTCTCGATTGGATTATATTTCACTTATTTGTTTTTGTGGTCCCAATTCAGAGTTAAATTGATTGTATCGTTTTTCCGAGTTATTGGAACATAACCCGTTGCAGCAAATGACGGCTATAGCCGATACTATTATAGTTAGCCGAAAGTTTCCAGCCGAAAAACCAAAAAATCGATAATGCGATAGTGTCTTCGCTTTGTCAGCCGAAAGTAGATAAATACGTCAATGTTGATCAACATTCTTCAGCCAAAAGTTATCAGCCGAAAAATTATTTCAACAACACATCAAAAGAAACCAATTTAAATGTTTTAGTATGCGAAGGTTGTTGTAAAACCTAATTCTATTTAAACTTGAGAAATACAAATGTTTAAATCAATCAATCATAATTTGAAAAGTAATATTTTTAACCTTGCTTCAAATGAACATAAAGTATGGTGGCGATGCAACTATGGCCATTTGATATTTCATAATGTTGGTCAACTTCGGTCTAATTTTGAAAAAATTCTGAAGGGGATACAGGGGTGTAATTAAGCAAAATTTCGCTAATTCAATATATCGAAAATGCATTGAATTTTCTGTCGTTCTAGATTAGCATTCGTTGTCATTGATGCCACTATGGTCACTAGATAAGCATCATGTTGGTCAACTTCGGCCTAACTGTGGAGACAGATTAAATTAGCGAAATTACACCCCCGTTTGCGAAACGAAATTAACCCGTTAATGAAACCGGTTAACAAAATTCTGATGGGGATACGGGGGTGCAATTTGACAAAATTTCCATAGTTCAATTTCTGAAAAAATCATTGAATGGCCCGACAAAGATTAAGTTGAGGATGATCTTACAGTCATTTTACTATTTGAGAAAGATTTGTAGTCCTGAATTTATGAATCGCATGCTGGGGTGGTATGATCTCAGTTCAGAATTGTATTGCGAATCATTAACTTTCTGCCAAAAACTGCGCCATCATTTCCGTTGTTTGTTAACCCATAAAAGCACACAATATTGTAAGTCGATAAAATTTTCAGATTTTCTGCTCATATGGAATTTAATCAATAAAATAAAAGAATAATAAGATTATTTTTTTAAGTTTTCCAGAAAATAAAGAAAAACCAAGTGTATGAATTTCCATACAATGTGCACCAAAGTATATATTTATAAAAAATAAAATTCCTTCATATAATAATAAATATTATTGATAAGTTCAAATATTTTATTGTACTTCGTTATTTCATATCACAATTTATCACGATTGTTTAAAAAACAAATTATAAAATAATAATTATACATAAAAATATAAAACATATGTAAAAAAAAAAAATGTAATAATTCAATCAGAGGATAAGTTCAATCACCTGGCATGAAATTGAAAAAAGCACTTTCTGTTTTTATTTAAACAAAGAAACACTTGACATTTCATGCACTTCCAGTTTGTAAAATATTTACAAGACCCGTAAAGTTTTACATCGGCTTTGAGATCTAGTTGATGCTGGATTTGGTCAGTTCTCACATCACGCGGAGGAATGGCAGAGGCAGTAGCTTTCTTTCTCTTATGTTCCAAAATTTTGTGTTTTCTAGGAGAGGAACTTACTGGACCTGATGAATTGTGTTTACAAAGAAATTGTGCCAGTTCGATACGATATTTAGGTAGAGTTTGGAGAGATTCTCCTTTTAGTTTGCAAGCTTATCGAAGCGGCTTCAAAAAGCGGCTTCAAGAAGCGGCTTCAAAAAGCGGCTTCAAGAAGCGGCTTCAAAAACCGGCTTCACAAAACGGCTTCCGAACTTTAATTTTATATTTTGTTACGACTTTTTCTTAATCCCAGCGGATTCAAAAAGCGGCTTCAAAAAGCGGCTTCACAAAACGGCTTCCGAACTTTAATTTTATATTTTGTTACGACTTTTTGTTAATCCCAGAAATCTCAAAAAAATTTGCGGCTTCAAAAATCCCCAAAAATTAGCGGCTTCACAAAACGGCTCTTATATTTTGTTACGACCTGAAGAAGCGGCTTCAAAAAGCGGCTTTAAAAAGCGGGTTCAAGAAGCGGCTTCAAGAAGCGGCTTCAAAAAGCGGCTTTACAAAAGGCTTCCGACTTTTTTGGCGTAACAACTATTTTTTGGTGTTATTCCCAGAAATCCACATTAAGCGGCTTCAAGAAGCTGCTTCAAAATGCAGCTTCAAGAAGCGGCTTAAAGAAGCGGTTTCAAGAAGCGGCTTAAATAAGCGGCTTCAAGAAGCGGCTTAAATAAGCGGCTTCAAGAAGCGGCTTCAAAAAGCGGCTTCATGAAGCGGCTTCAAAAAGCGGCTTCACAACTTCCGAAGTTTAATTTTATATTTTGTTACGACTTTTTTGGCGTAACAACTATTTTTTAGTGTTTGTTAATCCCATAAATCCACATAAGGCTTTAGATAGCGGCTTCAAAAACCGGCTTCAAAAAGTGGCTTCAAAAAGCGGCTTCAAGAAGTGGCTTCAAAAAGCGACTTCAAAAATCTTCCGAAGTTTAATTTTATATTTTGTTACGACTTTTTTGGCGTAACAACTATTTTTTGTTAATCCCAGAAATCTATATAAGGCTTTAGAAAGCGGCTTCAAAAACTAGCTTCAAAAAGCGGCTTCAAGAAGCAGCTTCAAAAAGCGGCGTCAAGAAGCGGCTTCAAAAAGCGGCTTCACAAAACGGCTTCCGAACTTTAATTTTATATTTTGTTACGACTTTCTGTTAATCCCAGAAATCCAGAAGGAAAATTTGCGGCTTCACAAAACGGCTTTTATATTTTGTTCTCCCCTTCACTGAAATCATCCTCTGAATCAGACCAACTTTCAACAATTTCGAGAAGCTCCTTTTCCGTTAATCTTTCAGTTTTGCGACTCAAAGTGCAAATATATTTAAATTGGCAGTAGGTAATTGAAATAAAATGAGTAGTGTACATATTTATAAGAATTTAGTTAAAAATAATTTTATTTTTCAAAACGGAAACTAACAATTCATATTTACATCAACAATATGCGTATGAAAATAAATATTTGTATGAAATTCCATTCACAGTAAAAACAGTGTAGATGCACATTGTATGGAATTTCATACACATTTATATTTTGCCCCACCTATTCAATATTTAAATAACTTGGTAAATTTAACCATTGTAAACGATTTTATTGTGTATTCCCGATTAAGAATATACCAAATTTAATATAAAATTATTGTTACTTATCCCGGTTTACCACAATAATTCAACACACCACTTTCACCGATCATGATTGCACTGACACGGACTACTAAACCGTTGATTATATTAAATCACGGCGTTGCAATTTATCAAATGAAAGCAAATGAAAAATACAGTAGAACCATAATAGTGATTTATTTTGGTTTCATCCAAATAAATTATATCAACGTGATATAAATTAAGTTTAAGTTTTATGTATGGAATTTCATACACTGTGCTTTTAAGGGTTAAATTACAAATTTTGCCCCATCGGTACCTTTATGTTTTCAAAGTGTTAAAAGCTTTCTATATATGTAATTAGCGGTTTTCGTGTGGTTAATTATTTGAGTAGCGTAACATACAATCTACGCAACACAAATAGATTAAGAATTCCCTTTCCTAATAAGGAACATTTTAAAAGATTCTACACATATACAGCCCCGAAATTTTATAGTCAATTACCACCCACAATTTTTGCAACAAATAATCTTCATGAATTTTGTAGATTATTAAAAGATTGGTTACTTACAATTAGCAACATTGAAACTTTTTTTTGAAACTTTTTTTTAAACTTTTTATTATGTTTTTTATTTTCTTTAACCTCAATTATTTTTCTATAAGTCCGAATTAATGAATGTCGAATATTGCGAATTTTTTATGATTTATTGATAACTCCTTTCTTGTTAATTACAAAATCAGGCTAATTATAAATTGTTATATATACTTTAGTTTGTCGATATTATACAGTTAAGTTCATGATTTAAATTTATTATAAGTTGTTCATTTTTATTTTAATATATATTTTAATATTTAAATTTACTATAAATTGTTTATTTTTATTTTGTGTTTAATTGTATTAAGAATCGTAGCTCCAATACATTTTTATAAATTAGGAGTTTACTGATAAAGGAAAAAAAAATTGTAAATCCATTATGAGCTCACCGACCATCTGCGTTTCACACAGTCTTCTCTACACAGCTAATACATGTGAAAAACACAACCGTATGACATTTACACACATGCAACAACAGCAATATCTTTTTTCCAATCACATTAATATACTTACCACCAATCTCACGAAAAAAACCTCCTCTTTCACCAAATGTGAAAACGACAAGCACCAAATATTGTCCGACCGTGACACGAGAATTGAACGGCGCAGAATGTTGAGAAATAGCACCCATTTTTTATTTTACTTTGGGCAACAGCAAATTACACATTGACGAAACGAAAAGAATTGTCAAATGTCACTTAGTATATAGTTTATGAAAAATTCGAATATCGAAGAAACGTTTGCTGAACCCGCTTCTAGCAGGCAAACCAACGTTCGGGCAGGTCTGTCGGGTCCGCTAGTATAAAATAAATTAGTTGGAATATTTTGCAGATATTAAGTCATACATCTAATAATATAATTTTTACTTATGTACTTTTAAATTTTTAGTTTTATTTTAATAAATTCGAAATTAATGATAGATATTTCCTAGAAATTTAAGACTCAAAAACCCTTTTTAAAAAATATCCGATTTAACGAATGTCCGATTTTACGAAAGCAAAATTTATTTTGCCTAATCGGGTTAATACTGTATTGAAATTTTTGAATAATTTTAAAATTCAGTTTATTCTTTATAAAAAAAAAACTTTATCGGTGGGATTGGCGTAACAAATACTGTACTAACCTGTGCTAAGAATTTAGGATTTTCCTAAGGAATTGAATATCTTGAAAAAATTCTAAATGCATAGGATAGAAAAGGTCTGTAAAGTTTTTATTTAGCCTCATGGGACGAATCTTTTTAAGGAGGGAGGAGTTAACATCCTCAGTAATGTTTGTTCAGCGCAACCTGGCTACGTTAGCACCAATAGTAATTTTGGATCAGCACAACGTGCCTACGATACGATTGTTTTTATTGTCATACTTGTGACTCAATAAAGTTGTTTTTTTATATCGAATTCTAATCGAATTCTTAACTTCTATTATACAAGTAAAACTTCCTGAATAGGTCCATTTTCAATTCCGAACAAAAACAAATTACCACTGAGTTCTCAAAAATAGCTCCATCAATTTTTACGGGTACTGCGCGTATTTAATAATTTTGGCGTATTTGGTACAAATACCATCCTCTTCGGTGAGTATCGCATAAATATTCCCTGTAGAGTTTTGTTTCCTTTTGATAAACGAATAAAATGTATACCAATAAATCTTACTCGTGCTTGATAGATGTTACATATTGTATCAATTTACGAAACAGATCGATCTTTTGAAAGAAAAAAAACAAGAAAATTCCCATAGCCAGAATTTATTTTTATTTATTTATTTATTCCGAAGATTCCATGATCCAGTTAAAGTGGCACGAATATATAAAAATGAGTTTTGATTTAATTCGGCGCACATATGGGTAGAACACACATCAAAAATATACCCCAGAGTAATATGAAAACGGCAAAATATTGTTTTAATTTTCTAGTCTAAATCACGTTCATTTCCGTTTTGTTGTATATAATAAGAAAATTGAGCATTCGATCAAAGAAAATATGGTATCATTCAAGTGGGGGTGAGGTGGTGGGGGCTCCGAAATGCGCGGCAATAATTCAATTTATCTTTGTGCTGTTACATATTACAACTATGCATAATACATAACGGATAGTTATTCATATTCCCATTCTGCGCCACCCAAACCCCATATTTTGATATCTGCATTTTTTATAAACCAGCATCGTATTTTTTATTCTGCTACCAACATTTTTTTTTTATATTTACAATATTTCTGCGAAATTAGTTTTAATGTTTTTTTTTAGTTTTATTTTTATTGTTGTATAGTGAAATAATTTATTTAGTTTTAGATAAATAATATATGAATTTAGAATTAAACGGTTCGAATATTTCGGGTATTATTTTGGGAACATTTTTTTGATTTAGTGTAATAAATTATTCGGCTCAATTTCCTCGATTTTATTTCATTGTTGCATAACGCGATATAAAATGTAGTTACGAGTATATCATTGCATCCGGTAATCATTGTGATTGACAGTTATATTTAAATCGGTTCCATATAATATCATACCATTTGATTCCTAATCTTTTGTTGAATTATATAACTGTATATATGATTACAGGAACACCTCAAATAGCGCACATGTTACTATGGGGCCGAGGTAATAAGCATTTCGGTTCGAAAATTGGCAATCCAAAAACTCACAGGCAACAGAAATTATTGACAACATGAAACAAGTTTTAACTTTTTTTCATAATACCACTACCCATAAAATATTTTGATCATCCTACGCTGATTTTACAAAAATATTGTTTTTCAGCATCCGCGGTTTTCGGCATTTCTAATTGGTTTTTTCTGTATGGTGCAAAAACGTTTAAGTTACAAGTCACTGAAAAAGACAGTTTACCGAAAACGACAATTCATCGAAAACCACAATTCGCCAAAAACGACGCAAACGAAAATTAATCGAAAATATGTCAAATGAGTAGTTACTTAGGATTGGGAGTAAGGTATTTCATATAGAACGATGTTGATAAACCTTTAAGATAGAGCCAAGATTTCAAATTTTTGGAAAATTCATTTCTGAGGTCACAGTTTTTGCACATAGGAACTGTTTTTATCGTTCGAGGGTTATTTTGAACATTTATCGAGGATATGCGGTATGTTTGTATGATGGTAATTGAATTCGTATGTGAGTTCTTTAAGAACTCTGGATCATGTTTACACCTGGTAAGTCATTTCACAACTGATTATGAAAAACATTTCATGATAAAACTGAGTATGAAGGATGCAAATGGAATTCAATTTTATGTTAAGGGAATTCGGATTATGGCCAACTGGGACGGGGTTAGATCATTTCTTAACCGGAAGAAGTTGCGGAATATAGTGAACCGAACTTTTTTTCGTGAACTTCAAGCAAGCTAAGCTGGTTGTGTTTGTTTTTGCGCATGATATTTAATTTATATTATTTTTTTTTGAATTTTCATTTTAATAATATTTAATTGTTTAGTTTAATTGTAATTCTATAACATATTACTAATTGTGTGTTATATATTGTAAATAATTGTATATATGTAATTATAAATATTGTATATAGTGAAATTTTGGTCGTTCCGCACTCAATTTGTGATCTTTTTCGGTGTTACTGAATTTTTTATAATATTGCTATAAATTATTTAAATTATGAATTGCTTGAAGTGTAAAAAACTTAGTAGAGGTGATACATTAGACATTAAATGTGGTGGTTTTTGTAGTGAACGGTTTCACAAAAAATGTGTGGGTTTAACTGATTACGATGTTGAATTGATCAGTAAGAGATATTGGCATAAAATTTGTTTGTGATGAGTGTTCCAATAATTTTGATTTTTTGAAAAGCAAATTGGTGGAAATTTTAAAAATTGTGGAAGTTAATAAGGCGAGCATAAAGTTAATGGACGCTAAATTAAATAATGTGGCGGATTCAGTTCTGGTGTTGAATAATAAAGTAACCGCTAATTCAGCTGTCGTTAATTTTAGTGAGAAAAAGGCATCGTGGTCGTCGTATGCGGATATCTTAAAATTACCGGTTCATAATAATCCGAAGAGTGTTTCAGCAGATACGGTTGCTAAGGTGTCTCAACAAGGAGTTAAATAGTGTGCATGGGCAAACAATTAATAGTGTTACGAGGTTGGGTAACTTGCCTTTTTCTTTGCCTTTGGATTCATCATCTGCTGTGTCTACGGCTGTCAATCATTTATCTACAGTTGCTGATACATCTGATTGTGCAAATTATGTTGCACCTGTTATTAAACCTGCAAGTCTTGACTTTAGTTCCACGTCTGGTGTATTAAGCAAATCATTTTGTGGGACTAAGTGCTATTCGGAAAATTTTGGCGTTAAAACGATTATGCCGAAGTTATGGTTGCATGTATCAAAATTTAATACTGATACATCTGAAGATGATATTTTGTTGATGGCAAAAACATGTTTGGATACTAATTTTTGTAAGGTGTTTAAATTGGTGCCTAAGGGAAGAGACATTGGCTCCTTACATTATTCTTGTTTTAAATTGGGTTTACCTGCGGAATTACGAGATAAGGCTCTTGATCCTGATATTTGGCCTATTGGAGTTAATATTCGGGAATTTAATAATGTAAATTTTCGTGCAAGGTAGGCCCTCATCATACGAAATATCGGATTCCAGCTGCAATCAACACGTTAATAGTTTAAATTTCCGTTCATGTAACATATGTAGTGGTATTACTGTTCCAAGTGATAATCTGCAGGTAAATATTGGTTCTTGTTTAAGGTTCGGCCACTTAAATGTTCGAAGTCTAGTAAAGCATTTTGATGACGTTACTGTTTTATTAAATGAGTACAAATTTGACTTCCTTGCGTTAACTGAAACCCATCTTAGCTGTAAAATTTTAAACAAGTCACTTCGTATCATTAATTATAATATTATTCGTTTTGACCGAATTAATAATACGCGATGGGGAGGGGTTGCTATTTATTATCGATCTGTATTAAATATCAAAAAAATATTCTGTGGTGCCTTTGGTAAAGTAGAAATTTTAGTTTTGGAGCTTACGGAACGTATTGGTAAAATCCTTATAATTATTATTTACAATCCTCCACTTGCTTGTGCTGATGATGTTAATAATATTGAGTTGATTTTTTTACAATACCTATCACAGTATGAGAAAGTAGTACTTTTGGACTTCTCTAAAGCTTTTCACTGTGTCAATCATACGCAATTGCTTCAAAAGCTTATGTTGCATTATAAGTTCTCTAATTCTGCTATTTTATTGTTACATTCATATTTTGATAATCGCAAACAATTTGTAAAGCACGGTGATGATATTTCCGTCCTACGGGATGTTTTTGTTGGTGTTCCCCAAGGCTCAATTTTAGGTTCTTTACTTTTTTCTATTTACATTAATGATCTACCCTGGTTTATTTTAAATTGTCGTTATCATTTTTATGCTGATGATTTGCAATTGTATATTGGTGGGGACTTGTCGAATTTAGATGAAATTGTGAGTTATCTGAATTCCGATCTTAACAGTGTTTCGCTATGGTCCAAGAATAATGTGCTTACCATAAATCCTTCTAAAAGTAAAGCATTATTTTTACCAAAAATAGCTCCCATGGTATTGTACCTGAACTCTTCTTGAACAATGATACTATTTTATTTGTTCCAGTTGTTAATAATCTAGCGCTTATCATGAATTCTAAGCTGGGATGGAATGATCATGTAAGTTCGTTGTGCCAGCGTGTTGAGGTTAATAAAAAAATTTTGTCCAGTTGACTTACGGATATACTTGGTGAAAAGTTTGGTTATTCCAATTTTCTCATATTGTGATGTGATATTTTCAAATTGTGATAGTTCGTCAAAACGTTTGCTTCAGATTTCTTTTAACAATTGTGTTCGTTATGTTTACGACCTAAAGAAATTTGATCACATTTCTGAATTTAAACGTTCGGTTCTTGGTTGTGACTTGTTTGAGTTTTATAGTTTTAGGACCGCTCTATTTATTTTTCGTATTATTAAATCAGGATGTCCTTTGTATTTGTTTGATAAATTGGATTTCTCCAAGTCACTACGAACACAAAATATCAACTTACCTGTCAATAGAACTAATATTTATAATAATTCGGGGTTAACAAATGAGATTGTCACTTGGAACAGTTTACCATCTGCGGTGAAAAATTTAACCTCTGTTAATAATTTTAAAAAAGTTTTATTTAATTTAATATTGGATATTTAATTTTTGCTATTGTTATTGCACATATTTGGTTTATTGTTGTTATTATTTTTGAATGTATTATTTCCATTGTTTCTAAGATGTTAAATAATTGTTATTTTGTATTGTGTTTATGTACAAAAGCTTAGGCTTATACATTATAATAAAACATTATTATTATTTTTATTATTAACTGAACCGGAATAAGACCATTTCGTAATCGATTATGATGAAATTTGGTATTCAGGATGGAAATGAGATTTTTAACAAATTTTTCTGAAATTCTGAAATTTAGCCAACGCACATGATGAAATTGAGTACGTATATAGATAGAAATGGAATTGTAAAATGATTCTCGTAAGCAATTCTCGCTTTTCTACTCGATCATAATGCAATTGTTTTGTAGCGTAGGACGGAAATGGGATTCTATCATAAATTACTTTTATAAGCAATTGGTCAATTTGAGCCCGGTGATTTCTTAGACGATCAACATAAAATTGGGTGAGTATAAGATGAAAATAGGATTGAAAAATGCTTTTTGGAAGAAGTTATGGAATATGGCTAAGTGAGGTGAAGAAATTGTTAAATAAATGTCGAATAAAGATGTAGGATTGAAATGGGATTGAAAACTGGATATGTGGGATCGAAACTAAACCTTAAAATTATTTCTGGAAGTAGTTCTTGGTACTCTAAACGCATTTAGAGTAAATTGTGTAGGCTAAACTAATTTTTGGCAGAGGTTTTCTTGTTTAAAAGGTTATTTCATAATTTATTTATATAGTTAAGAGTTTGTAGGCATCAGAAGCTTCTATCGCGTTTGATTGGACATCGAAAGGAGATTCTAGAATTCTTCAAATTGGTAACCAGGTATGCCCTGTTTATACTGAATAAGGATCAAGTTGGTCACTGGTGCTGTCTTTGAGCGAGATTAGCTTCGTGTTTCGTAAATGTCTGGATAATTTTGAAATTTCGTGTAAATAATTTAAAATCTTTTGTAAGGCACCTGTTTCCAATATATCAGTTGTCTAAACCTCTCTTTTACTATAAAGTATACTGCTGTCTCATTTATTCCCCATTTAAGTGACATGAAGGGGTAGTTACCTTTTGCATATTGAAACCGTTTGCATTATTCCAGTTGTCTATGTCTTAATACTATAAAAAGTAGTCCATGGGGTGAAGGTTGAGACATTTTGAAAATTTTGGTGTTACAAAAATGGTTGCTGAAGATGCACACTCTAGCCAGTGAAGGAGAAGCAAAAATTATATGTATCGGTCAATGAATACTATGCATCGGGCTGCTCTTTTATTGGAAAATGGCAAGACTGGAACTTGTTTGCATAGATTTTAATTTTGCATAGATTTAATGTTTTAGATCAGAATTTTTTACTTTCACGAACTGTCCAAACGAACATTGCGTTCTCTTTAGTTGTTCATCTAAATAGAAGCCACGTTATATGGCAATAAAAAAGTAAGAAAATTAACGGTTGTCCCATGATTGTGGCACACTTACAACAAACTCAAGCGTCTTTTCGTATAATAGTAGGTTCTTCGTAAGCTATTAGGTTCACCCGCTCTTTTTGAGTCAACCACTTAGTTAGTTGTTGGTCAGTCATGGTATTTAACAGCAGTTTTATTATAATAAGCATTACACGAGCATTAGTCTCAATGTGTATTCGCTGTATTTATCACGAATTTTTTGGGGAAAAAAAATACAAAAGATGAAGACAATAAGCCAAGGCGTATTTCATACCTACCTCAGATATCTAGTTGGTTTGCCAATTTGTTGCTAAAGCTGTTACATGCTGGCTACTGTCAACCTGCAGATTTTCACTAAGCGCATGCAGAGGCCTCCACGGTGATATTTTGCCGGCTACGTTCTCAGCGAGAAGTGCGAAGGGTCGTGGGGTTTGAGGCATGCATGGCTCCTGGCCTACACCGTGATTAACAGATAATTAAATAAAAATAAAACGCAAATAATAATAATACCCGGATTCCGCCGAAACTCGTCGGCCGTAACTTGAGGAACGAACCGGATAATCAAAACAATAAAAATAATAATAATAACGGTAGAAGTGCCTTGGTGCGCGCATCCATTCGAATTCAAATAGGGCAAAGCCCCGGTTACGAAATTGGATGCGGGCACCAAGGGACCGCAAACACTAAACCGACACAGAGGGAGTCCCCGCTCCCATCATACCATATCCGGAAAAATTTAATAATTCATTTTATCAAACACAAAACAAAAAGGAAGAGAATACAACTTCCCGAAAAAAAAGAAAGGGAGGGAACGAGAGAGAGAGAGAGAGAGCAATGCGTACCGAGCGCGCGACACGCAACCGCTGTGCGGCGCTCGATTACAAAATATAAAAATTTAAATTTAATAAAAATTTAAGAAAAATCATAAAAATCAAAAATTAAAAATAAAAAATTTAAAAAAAATTTGTACCTTAATTATATCAATAAAATAAGTTGCGGCCTTGAGCGGCCGTCATGCCACAGGTGGCCTTGCCCCACCCGGACCGTTGCGGTGCCTTTCACCGATACCAATAAAAACGAGATGCCGGTTGGCAACCCGTTACGTTGCGGGGCCTTTCCCCGATACCAAAAAAATATGAAACGAGGTGCCGGTTGGCCACCCGTTACGTTGCGGGGCCTTTCCCCGATACCAAAAAAATCACCAAAAATTGGGCGTGGTTTCGCCGAAACCGTAATAACCGTTGAGCGTATTTTCGCCAAAACCGCAAATATGAATGTCCTCGCCTTGCAGCCAGTTAAATCCGGTACACACTCATCAAAAACTGTTCTTGGTCACCCTGTTGCGGCGTTGTAGCCGTCAAACGGTAAATTTGTTGGGCGTTATCTTGCCTTTAATAATTTAAAAATAAATTCCGTGGGGCGTTCTTCGCCAAGTACGTAGAACCAATAAAGTGGCCTCAACTGGCCACTTGTCTACAATTAATATTGCGTCAATTAAATTGTGTATGAGTAATTCAATCGAAAATTCTTTAGTTTTCCTTCGATATTCAATTTATTTCCAACTTTTCACAAAAAAAGAATTTTCGTGCTCGTCACAAATTAAATTTCAATAATATTTTTATTATTTTCCCTTTGATACACTTAAAATTGTTCGTAACCAAGCAACAACAAAACAAAAATTCCAATCCAAAATGGAGATCGACTCTCATACAAAATTATAAACCAAAAAAATGTTTTATATATTTTTTTCTTATAACGCAAAAATCAAAAACTGACTATCTTTAATGTCAATCCAAAACGAAACTTGACTCGTTCAAAATCACAACTTCAATTTTCTTTATTTATTTTTTTTAAAACAACAAAAACTTTATTGTTATATTTTTTCCTTTACCACATTACAACCAAGACTTAATTAATTGACAAAAAAAAATCGAAACTCGAAAAGAATTTATCAACCAAAAACTAAAACTCGACCGTATATAAATCAAAACGACTTTAATTAACCAAAATCAAGACTCGAATGAATACACCAAAAAAAACTCTTACGCCGCACAAACGACGCGCAAAACATTTCAGAAGAATGTCTCTTCTTCTCTGTTTCTCTTTCACATCAATTCAATTGATGCAAAAGAGACGCATATAAGAAAAACATTCTTATGGAATGTTTTGTTTTACACACACACACTCGATGCGCATTGCTCTCTTTTTCCCCATTCCATCTTCGTCATCGTCGCGCCATCACAAAAGGTGTACAAAACAAAAACCGACAGAAAAGCAGAGACACACACCGTGGGGAATATAACATAAAAAGAGGTAGTTACGCACACGTAGTCGTAACAAAGCAGATTTTTTTTATTTATACGCAAAATTGCAACTAATTCAGAGATTATATCTAATAATTTATCTAGTATTTATCTAGTATTTATTTATTTTGAATTAGTCTTGGTTTAAGATGAGTAACCTAATTACTTCATTATATAGTCCAACAGCAATTCGAAACCGTGACCGCCCCTCCGTGACTGCCGAACCATTTGATTCTGTCGGCAGTAACGTGGTGACTTAGTAATTTGGGAGCTCCGAGTTCAATTCCCGGTGATTACCAAAATGTTAGAACTGGGCGTTTTCAACGTATCTTAAATTGCATGTTCGAATATGAGGTATAGATCTGATAGTACATAAAGAAACACCTAGGGAGTGCAATACCGGGATCCCGGAATCTCGGATCCCGAGATCCCGGATGAATATTGTTTGGTATCCATACCGGTATTACAAAGTTCTAATACCGGTATTTCGATATTGAACATTAATTTATTAGTACATGTATGCACAAGAAAGAATTTCGAATAAAAATTCAATTTTTCTCTTTTTTCTTGGAAAAAGAACTGCTTACAATTTCGCCCGCTTATATTGTCTAAAAAAATTGTTTTTCGTGCTTTGCAACGTCGATATCATAAAATTTACATAGTGAATCCGAAGAAACAATGCAAATTGCAATGTACTAAACTGAAATGGAACAAAACCGTATAGCAGCATTTCCCTTATATTGTCATGAAAAGATTTGTTTTTAGTGCATTGCAATGCAACGTCGATATCATAAATTTTACATAGTAAATCCGCAGAAACATTGCAATATACTAAAATACTTTTATGGGATTCAAACTTTTTTCAACTAAAAATAACGTATTTGGTATACGCATATCGCATACGTACCGAAAAAAAAAGAATTTTAAGTTATTTCTTATTTATAAGGTAAGTTTTATTTATTTTCTTAAATTTAAATTTATGTAATTATCCCAATGTACTTTAAAAAAATTAAAACTCATAATATTGCAATGAAAGGTGCTTACTTTATTTTTAGTTTATATTATATGCTATTCTAAAACCGTTCCCAGAAATGGAAAACTTGCAGTTTGTGAAACACCAAAAAGATGACGATAAAGCTTCGGTTTGGCAATACTTTCTAACGGAGAAGAAAGGAGGCCATGCAAAATGTAAACAGTGCGCCAAAATAATAAAAACATCTGGAGGAACAACGAGCGGTCTTCATACCCATATGAAAACAATTCATAACATTAATACATTAAAGCGAGATGTTGTTTCTACTAATGCAATTACTAATGTAGAAAACAAAACGCAGTCCAGTTCGAATATAACAAAGTATTTTAGAAGAACTAATGAAAATTCATTAGATGTTGTATTGGCAAGAATGTGTGCCTATGATGGTTTACCTTTCAAGATGTTTATAAAATCAGAAGAAGTTCGAAAGGCACTATGTGCTTTATGTATCGGTGAACTTCCGAAATCTGCGAACACCATCCGCAAAATTGTTATAGATTATAGCAGAATGATTGAAAAATTATTTGTCAACGAGCTTGCGGAACAGAAGTCAAACAAAATTGGATTTAACTTAACATTTGACGAGTGGACCTCCATAAAAAATCACCGTTACATCAATATTAATGTTCATTCAGAAAATAAAGTGTGGAATCTAGGGCTAATAAGAATGTTTGGAAGTATGCCAGCAATTAAATGTGTAGAAATAGTGCATGTCAAATTAAAACAGTTTGAAGTATCCCTAAAAAAAGACATTGAAGGTGTAACAACAGATGGTGCAGCTGTCATGAAGAAAGTTGGCAGACTTATAAATGCTGAAGCTGACCAACAATTAAGTTTTGCTCATGGCATTCATTTGGCCGTGATTAGCGTTCTATATAAACAATCAAGTGATCTTGAAAATGAAGCGGATATAGAATTAGAGGAAATAGACCAGGAATCTAATAGTGAATCGGAAGAAGAGTTTGAAAGTGATGAAGGTGATGGTAGCAAAAGCAATGATGATGGTTTGACAATTGAATCGCAAGCGCAACAAAATGAAATATTAGAAATAAACCATGTTGAACTGGCTCCGTTGATTAAAAAAATACGAATAATTGTAAAAATATTTTGTCGTTCCCCAACTAAAACCGACAAAATACTGCAGCGTTATGTAAAAGCTGAATTCAACAAGGAATTGGTACTCTTATTGGATTGCAAAACACGCTGGAATAGCCTCCTCGCTATGATGGAGAGGTTTTACATGCTGAAAAACTGTATATTAAAATCTATCATAGATTTAAAATTGGATATCGTTTTGTAACGGTACTTTGGTTGCGGTTGCACATGCTGGTTTATCTTTGGTCCGCGAGTACTCAGTCCGGGGAGGGTGTGTTAAGCAACCAACTAACCCGTCACAAAACGATGTTTCATGTGCTTATTGATAAAGGCGGTTATTTACTAACTCACTTTACTAGCTCACTTTTCACCTTACATTTTACTGTTCCCACCTCAATTGGCTTCCCCCAAAATCCGAGAATCTTAGCAAATCATTATTAAACCAAAGGAAAGACGAACATTTTGAAGTTTCATTAGTAATTATTGAACATCAAAATCGATATAATACAACAAAAAAAAAGTATAATGAAAAGTATAAATATTATGTTTAATAATCCGGAAAATAGGAAAATTTTAAGTTTTTTAACATGATAGATATTTTGAAATTTACTTATAATAACTATTTTAAAAAAAAAAGGAACCTCGAAAATTTTAAATTTTATTTTTTTATATACATGCACAAATATGAGCACAATATACCGTTTTAATATTCATTTAAGAAAAGTAGATCTGGAAACTTATAAAATCCACAATCACGGATCAGTGGAATATTCAATCACAATGATTAATATCAATGGTCGAGAAACTTCGACTAACCGAACTCAATACGTGCGTGTCTTAAGATCCGAAATCCGATTTTTGTAACATGCAATTGCTTAGTATTATTATTAATCAATTTAAATTAATAAGTTGTCTTTAATATGGTGAACGAACAAAATTTAGTAATCATATGAAACCGAAACACTCACCTGAAATCCAGAGCTCTGTGGCAAAGTGGAATACCTGTATATTTTAACCCGTCTATCAGGTTACGATAAAAAAAATATATTTTTTTTTTATTTCACCGTCATGTCACATATGTGCATTTAGATTGCCAGTTCACCACACACACTTAATTACGTTCACTGTTATTTACGCCATAAACTCGCAATTTTTTTGCTTTTTTTTTTTTTTTTTTGATCTTACTTTTCTTGAACAAAAATTTTTCTTTTTAACTTTAATTTCCTTTAACTTCCATTTAAATTTTCCTTTATTTTTTTTTTGTTTTAACTTTAAGAATTCTAATATTTAGAAAAAAAACTATGTACTAAATTTTTATATGAATTATATAAACACCGGGCGGGCGACCCAAGCGCGCGAAACGCCCAAAACATTCATGCACTAACACCGATTATTCTTTGATCCAACCCGCATTCGAATTTGCGTGTTATTTGGGAGGAATATTGACCTAGTTGTTCTTCCGAATCCTGCCAATTACTAATCCCGTGTTGGACGTGGTTAACCACATGGACTCGTGATATTTCCGTTTGATAAAAAAAACTGCCGAGTTAACTGTACTTTGTTTTGCCGCTGGCTTAAAATTATTAGTGATCGTCTAATGCGAACACGACAGTACGGTAATTTTTTCAGCTAGGGCTTACAATTATGTGATCGCCCACCCGGATGATATTCGATTTTAGTTTTGTATTTATATTTCGGTCTACCTTTATGTAGCCAACTTTACCGGCTTGGTTGCAATGCGCGCAGTTGTACTTTTTCTATTTATGATCGTACCCGTTAAACGACCGATCTTAAATGGATGACCGACTGCAAAATAATGAATAGGTTGTTGTTTGAGTAATTCAGTAACAAACGAATACGTTCCACAATTTGGATTTCATCAATTTATTACTACTTACCACATTAATAGATATTTTGAGCAACGATTTGGGGCAAAATTTTAAACAAAACGGACGTTACAGTTTTTAGTGAAAATGAATTTAACAATTTATTTCATGCTATTTCGGCACTACTTCCAGTTAAGCTTGCAGTCGAAGCCCTTTGCCGCAAAGATGCAAATTTAATCTCGGCAGACGCAACTTTCAAGTTTTTATTGGAAGAGCTAGGCAAATTAAATACAAATATGTATAGGCAATGAACTTTTTAGTTTGGAATTCTCTTTAAAGGATCGGATAAACGAAAGGCGGAGTGAACTATCTGGAGTTCTTAAGTTCTTACATCATGCATTCGAAGACCAAGAAATTTCAACTGAGGTTTTAAATAACGCACATTTTAATTTAGTGCTCTTACTTCGGATAGCGATGAAGGAGAGGTATTTCAAAAAAAGTGAACTACACCATGTCTGGAAAAAAATCTAAAACCAGGGGAATGTATCTTCAGAAAATTTATGATCTTCTCCTTACCATACGCCCGACAAGCGTAGAATCAGAGAGAGTATTTTCGACAGCGGGGCACCTGTGCACCAAAGTTCATTCAAATTTAAAAGATGAAAGCCTTAATGCACTAGTTTTTTTAAGAGGATATTTCCAGTCCAAGAAAGAATAGGAAATTAAGAAAAAAAAATTGAGAAGACCAAAATGTGATTTATGCGTTCGGTATTGGCTATATTAAGTTTTAGTTGTTTTTTATTTATGTTAACAATAAATTAAATTATTTATGTCTTTCAGTTAAAAAAAACATGTTTTCTTTTTAAATAAATGAAGGTTGAAATATTCGGTATCGAATACGACCAGTCAATTTCGAAATACCGGTATTGATATTTTCGTCCGATATTGCACTCCCTAACACCCAATTTCAACATATAGTGTGAAATTGGATACCGTATATGGAGAATATTAGCAATTCAATTCGGGTAGTTAAGGATCGTTCCTGATTCCATATCTAACAAAATCAGTTGATCCTCGTCACCCATAAGGATATCGGAAATGCTGCACAAGTGATTAAATATTTTTTTAATGACACAATGTTTGATGTCTTACAAGTTAAAAGTGCGTTTATGGTTCGAACAATCTAGATTTTCTGACTCACAAAATTTTACCTAACGGTATTTCTCCTACAATGGAACCAATTAATGCAATTACAGAAGTTTGGCTCAAACCTAGATCAAATAAATCTAACAGTTTCTGAGCGCGTTATTCACAAACGCTTGGTCATTCTGCTATAATAAAGCCCAATACAACCAAGAACTTCCTTTAGCCCGACGTATGCCTAGACTCATTTTTCAAAACATAAACCTGAATAAGGTAAAATCATGGTATTAGCCCATTATTTGAAAGACGCTAGGCTTAGTATTATGGCCAATACATCGAATACCGCTGTCGGTGCTGTTTTACACCGATATAATAACGACAGTAAGGAGCTACTGAAATTCTTCTCTGACAAGCTTCCAAAGTCTGAAAAAATATTCAGCATTTTACTGAGAAATAACACTTAAAAATAGGGATTATTTCAGCCTACCTACGACGAATATCCAACATGACAACGGTAAAAACTTTGTCGACGCGGCTACGCTTTCCAGTCGGACCAACGATAATTTTGACTGTCCTATAATTACAAAGGCACAAAACGAAAACATAAAAGTTTAAGATTTAATTTGATGCGAAAACTCATAAATTTATTGCAGCTCCTGGCTTATCTCTCTCTCTCTCTCTCTCTCTCTCTCTCTCTCTCTCTCTCTCTCTCTCTCTCTCTCTCTCTCTCTCTCTCTCTCTCTCTCTCTCTCTCTCTCTCTCTCTCTAGCACGTGCTCTGTATTTGAGGGTTCCGGGTTCGATCCCTGGTGGTGGCTAGCAAAAAAAGTTACGGCGTTGTCTATAATAACTCAAACCCCAAAGTGGTCGGCTTAGCTCCCAAAAAAAAATTTAAAAAATAAAAGAATCCGATATTTATTTTGCGCAGCTTTAATTGAACCAAAGATAGGAAGAGCTTTCTTTAGTTTGAACTTTCTTTCTTGAAACGTAGATAGCATTCTACAGTCATTAAATGTCAGGGTGAAGTTCTCATTTCCAAAACCAGCACAACTTCTCAGAATGCCATATAAAATGTAAGCTTTTACAAAGCTTCGAAAGATGTTAAGATGGCACTAACCTTGATCCAGCCGTTATTCGCTCTTTTATTTCTGCCTGCATATCATTTGCCGATTACCAAAATTGGTCACCGACTCCAAAATTTACCATGGAAATGCTCCTGGGTGCTGATAAAATTTTGGCTTTGCTGCTGTTCACTTCCTTCCTTCTCATCCTCAGTTAGTTGTTAGTTGCTTGGAATGAAACCTCATAGTGGTGCTCACTTCGTCATTACAATTTAGCAGATTTTGGAAGAAGGTTTGCCAAACTGAGAGAACATCAGCTACGTTTGTTCTCCGCTCTCCATCCCCGTCTTTAACCGTCTGTACTTTTTGAGTGAAAGTCTTCAGTGAGATTTCTGGCATAAGCAAAACGGATTTCCTTCTTCTTCTTCTTGAAAGTTGATATGTTTTTGATGTATTTTCTCCTATGGTAGCGCTTCTTTTACCGGCAGTATTTATTCGCAGCATTCTTAGTCTAGCACAGAGATATTCTGCTAGTGTGCCTCTAATGTTACGTGCCAAACATTTTTCACGACCTTTCGCTTTGCACGACCAGGCTCAGAAAAAGGACCAGACTAGAGTGATGTTTGTTCTTGTAAAGCATGTTGGCATCTCTATAAGATCTCATATCGAATATGCGGGCGTTCTCTCTGTATACAATTTCAGAGATCGAGTTTTTGGTGAATCTTTTAAGGTAATCCGAGGCCTTGTTTAATGTTCATAGCAACGGGTTTATATAGCGATCCATTTGATGCAAGACGGGCGCTTACTTCAGCAGCTTATAACCTGGGGAACGGATGCTGATTATTTCTTGTTTATTTAGCAGATGTTCGAAATGCATTGGTATAATAAGGCATCGATTAGAAGAATCGAAATGTCACCTGATAGATTCGAACATATCCGGTGTTACAACAGATAATTTGAATTAATAGAGATTTAAAGGGTGCGTGTAACGAAATCCCGGTTTTCAAAATCACCCTATTAAAGATAGCCGACTCCAGCCGAAAAATGTCGAAAATGCAGATTCAAACTAATCAAGCGAAAATGATAGCCGATTTTTGTCTTTAACATCCCAAACGTAAAATGCTTATAATGCAGATTCGAATTGTATGCCGGAATGTAATTATTTATATGAGAAATTTTTATTTTGTTCCAACCAGCTAAAAAATTTAAAATAAGAAATTTTCATTCGAAACAATTAAAACTAATATACAAAACCAAATTTCTCTAAGTGCTGTATTACATGTATGGAGTTAAAACGTGAAATGCATTTATAGTTAAATGTTTTGAGAATTTCTAAAATGGCACGTCATCTAATAATTATCATTTCAAAACGTCAGGTCAATTTCCATGTGGAGAGTATAGGGGAAAACTCGATTGAATATACCGATATATTCAATCGAGTTTTCGTGGGCATCCAACATAGAAATGAACCTGCAATTTGCGTTAGCATCAATAAAACCGTTCATTTGAATCTATTTCCAGCTATGACACTTTAAATGACCAATTTTTTGAAAATATCAAATTTTATGTGTGCGATATATTCAAATAAGTTTTTTAGGACTCCCAGCGTAGAAATTTTTTCCAGGTGTGAGTATCAATAAGACCTTTCATTTGAATCTATTTTCAGCCATGACAATTTAAACGGTCAATTTTTAGAAATTTTCATGTTTTGTGGGTCGATCTATTCATACAAATTTTCCAGGACTCTTTACATGAAAATTGGCCTGAAATTTTTGAAGTTTTGCTTGATTTGTACCATTGAGTTTTCTCAGTAATAAATCAGTTTTTTATTGTAGTCTTAGTGTATTTAATAAAAAAAATTTATTTAGCGCAATATATACTTTAATGAACCGAAATAAACATTTTTGATTTAAAAAGAAATTACTGTTTAACACCAAAATTATGTATGTGCTCTATCGACATTTTTCGGCTGGCTATGTATACGAATCTGCCTTACCGACATTACAGTCGAATAAAACAAGTTGTTTCAATCTGCATTGTCGACATGTGTTCAGCTGTATTTAGCTATTACAACATTAACTGCACCATCGACATTTTTAGGGTGATCCATTTTAGTTGTTGCAGCCGAATCTGCATTATCGACATTCTTCGGCTGGAGCGAGTCAGCTAACTTCAAAATCCCACTTTTCAAAGTCCCGGTTTTCAAAATCCCGGTTTTAAAAATCCCGGTTTTGTATAAAAATATCCCGATATTTAGGAAATGCCTGTTTGAATTTTTAAAATTAGACATGTTGGAAAATGGGACTTTTAAATGATTTTTTGACAAAATTCAAAAAAGGGTTTGCGATAAAGTTCTAGAAAATGGCTAATAGAAATGGAACTAGGCCATTTCTAAACCGATTTTGTTGAAATTCTACAAGTGCGATGGAAATGTATTTCTAAAATGATTTTTTGATAAACTTCTGAAATATGGCCATCTCTATGGAACTAGGCCATTTCTTAACTGATTTAGTTGAAATTCGCTATGTGGGCCCTAAATGGGATTCAAAAATGCGTTTTTGATCAACCTCTGGAATAAGGCGGATAGGGATGAAGCCTAGCCATTTCTTAACCGATTATATCGAAAATCGGCATGTGGGATCTAAATGGGATTTTAAAATGATGTTTGATAATTTTTTAGAATATTGTCATTAGGGATGGAACTAGGCCATTTCTTAATCGATTATGTTGAAATTCGTCACGTGAGATGGAAATGGGGTTGAAAATTTTGCAAGTACAAAATCTTGCATAACAAAATGGTGTAATTATTTTTCTTTTTAGTAGGTGTCATTAATAGATTCTATATAATCCGCTCCTGTGCGGCACGCAGTGCGACATATTTATCGCTCCTCTTTTGAGCAAGATATCTTATTTTTTTGTTAAAATATTATTAGTCCGGCCTGCCCGAATTAATAAAAAATATTTTTTTCAAAATCAAGACTTTAGAACTAGAAGAAAAGAAAACCGGGATTTTGAAACCGGGATTTTAAACACTGGGATTTCGTAGTACACCCAGATTTAACACATGTTTACAATTTCTTGCAATATTCAAGCTGTTTTCAAGCTGAACTCGACTCCGACATAGTAAAAATTAAAAAATCAAAATTTTTCTCCTGACGAAAAGGTATATATGGTCCCATAATCAGGAAATTTTTTGCAAATTTCATGTTCCTGTTGGGATTAAATTTTTTTAAATAAATTTTCCCGTAGGAATGGTATCAAACGATCCTTTTAATCGGTTATTTTTTCCCAATAATATTCCTAATTTTATATAATTTGGGACTTGGGATCTGTTGGAACAGCAAATTACCAACAAATTATCTGCGAATCAAATTATAAAAATATTAGATTTAGTTTCCTTTTAATATTATAAAAATACTTAGCTTAAATTTTGATGCTCCAATATTATATTTTACGTTTCATAACTTAAAAATAAATTAAATTAAAGAAAAGACGCACCTATATCAAAGGGAGCATAACCGTAAACGAAACTACCAATGCCGAAGACATCAAAGTGAGATTGACAAATGTTGAACGATACCGTAGTGAATTTATCGAAGTAGAAAACAAAATTGTCACGATGGATAACACCGACGAGCTAGACCAAGATTTCGAAGAAAATTATTATAAAGCCGCGGCACGGTTAAATCTTGCTTTAAGAAAAAAGGTGGAGCCACCAGTTTCGCTAAACGATACATTTATTGATGCTTCCATGACGGGACACCATATTGGTGTGAAGCTACCAAAAATAAATCTTCCAGAATTCTCCGGTAACTACACCGAGTGGCAGTCATTCCACGACTTGTATTGTTCAACCATGCATGACAACACGAGACTATAACGCCTTCACAAAAACTACAGTACCTGAAGTTGTCGTTGAAAGGAGAAGCAGCGAGTTTATTAAAACATTTTAGCATCACGGATGCCAATAATATCGAGGCATTGTTGAAGTTAAGAGAGAGATACGACCGCAGAAAGCACACAATTCATGCGTTCATAAAAAGTTAAGTTTCATGCATCAACCAAAAAAGTTGACAAATGACACCAAATAGCATGAACGTTAGAGCACTTCTAGACACGTCGGACAAAATTATACGAGACCTTAAGGCATTAGGGGAAGAAGCAGAAACCAGAGACGACTGGTTAATTCATATTCTAGTCAACAAGCTTGATAACGAGACTAACAGTTTAAACTAACAGTTTATGTTTAAAATGCTAAAACAAACGTTCTCAACCTCAGTCGACTAATTCAAAACTAAATGTTAGGAGTCATGTAGTGTCAAGTGGAATAACCAAAAGCCAGGTATGTTGAGTATGTGGTGGGGAGCACAAGCTATTTAAGTGTGATAAATTTAAAAAAATGGCAGTATTCGATAGAAAATCAATGTTGATTAAAGAAAACCGTTGCTTCAACTGCTTAAACAACAATCACAGCATCTATAATTGCAGGTCTAAATTCCGTTGCAAACAGTATAACAGAAAACATCACAGTTTATTACACGAGTATCCAACAATAGCAAGCGTCTCTCAATCCGAAAATCAGACGAAAATCAAGCGAAGACACTACATTGAACTGCACCGCACCAGTAACCAAACCGGAAGTTCTATACTACCCACTGCATTGATCTGCGTAACTGATGCGATGAATCAGAGATACTTATGTAGGGCATTACTAGATTCCAGATCGCAAGCTACGTTCATTAGTGAAAACTGTGCTCAGAAACTTAAGCTACGTAGAAATAGTGCCAAAATAGCTATTACGGGCATTGGAGCCACCTCAGGTGGATATACTAACTAGAGGATCAGTATCGCTAAAAAGCACGCCCAAAACAAAGTCAACCCAGTATTAAATGAGGAAGCATATGTTTTACCAAAATTAACAGCAAGACAAACACCGAGCTCACGTCACATTAATATTGATTCATTAGCAAATACGATTTAGCTGATCCCCACTTTTATAAAGGCAAAGAGATAGACGTCATAATTGGAGCTGATAACTTTTTTGAACAGTTAACAGACGGAAGATTCAACACTCAAAACTACTTTACGATGCAAGACACTGTTCTAGAATGAATCGTTGCGGGCAAATCTATGGAAACAGAGTCGACTCAAGTTATCACGGTTAATCTAAGAACAACCTAAATCATCTTCTCAGAATTCTGGGAAGAATTATATCAAAACCATTTCAAAAACACTACAACCACTGATTCAAGGTACACAGGAATTTGCTGATATGTACAAAAGAGTCATGAAAGAATATATTGAGTTGGAACATATGAAACCAGTTTACAACATTGGACTATGCCACGGATATTATCTACCACATCACGGTGTCATTAAAGACTCTAGCAGTACAACGAAGCTCCGAGTTGTGTTTGACGGTTCCGCTAAAACTACCACGGGAACCTCGTTAAACGATTGTCTCGCTGTTAGACCCACTATCCAATCCACATTGTTTGGAATATTGTCTCGTTTTTGAATGTTTAAAGTAGCGTTTACAGCCGACATATAGAAAAGATGATCCGACAAGTGCTAATTGCAGAAGAAGACGCAAGATTTCAGCGAATATTATGGTGAGTTCAATCAGATAAACCTTTCACCACCTATATGAACTGCAAACAGTAACTTACGGGACAGCGAGTGCAACTTTTCTAGCCACGCGTGCACTCAACGAGACAACAGCAAAATGTCATAAATTATATCCAAAAGCAGCAAAGCACATAAGAAATCAGTTCTACGTCGATGACCTCATGACTGGTGCGGATTCAATAGAAGAAGCAATCGAAGTAAAAACGACATAAACATATTACTCTCACGTTCTGGTTTTCATCTCAGGAAGTGTTTAAGCTACGAAGAACCAGTATTAAAATACGTTTATCAACCGTGCAACTCAATCGTTAAACAAATTTCTATCCCAAGACTGGAACTATGTGGTGCATTACTTCTTACTAAATTGCTCTCAACCATCAAGCAATCTCTCAAAATTGAACCTGTAGATATCACCGCCTGGACGGACTCCACCATTGTGTTAGACTGGCTATCCGCACCTCCAACAAAATGGAATACATTTGTTGGAAATAGAACTGGGCAAAAACTTAGCACCATGAGTAGATCACAGTGGAGACATATAGATACGAAGGATAACTCAGCAGACTGCGCTTCTAGAGGAATCGAGCCCGACAAACTAAAGGATTTTAGACTTTGGTAGGACGGTCCAAGCTGGATTGCAAATTGTGAAGCCTGGCCCAAAAAGCCAACATAACATAACCGAAGAAATACGAAGCCATTCATTTCAAGTTCAAGTATGTCAACCAAATATAATGGGTGGTTTGGTCAAACGAATCTCGAGTTTCAACAAAATTATTCGAATTTTACCCTACGTCTTGCGATTTACCGACTTAATATTAAAACGAACTTCCACCAACTTACTTTTACGAAGTTTACTTTGTCAAGAATTACGAAAACCACAACTTCTTCTATTCAAATATATTCAGTCAAGACACTTCGAACATGAGATCAATCTACTAAGTGCAAATAAAGAATTACCAGCCTCAAGCAAATTGAAGAACTTAAAACCGTTCCTTGACGAAGCTAAACTTTTAAGAGTTGGAGGAAGAATCTCGAATGCATCGATAACCTACACAAGTAAGCATCCAATAATATTACCAGCTGGAGATAAACTTACCGAACTAATTGTGAAAGAGCACCACTTGAGATTTAAAGGGTTGCTCATGGATGCGTGAAATGCGTGAAATATCAAGGAGATACAATGAAACAAATAATGGGCGATCTTCCTGTTCCGAGAGTTGAGTTAGTGAGGCCGTTCTTTAAGGTTGGAGTGGATTATGCAGGCCCTTTTCAAACACGTTTAGTCAAAGGAAGAGGAAGAACGACGTACAAAAGTTATATTTGCATTTTGTTTGGCATAGCAACCAAGGCTGTCCATATTGAGTTAGTCTCTCAGCTTACCACGGGATCTTATATTGCAGCGCTCCGAAGATTCATTGCTCGCAGAGGTGTTTGCAAGGAGATCCATATTGACAATGGAACAAACTTTATCGGAGCTCGCAATCACCTTCACGAATTCTTCAAGTTTCTCAAACAAAATAACAACACAATTTCTATTTTTTTATTGACAGATGACTTTCACTTTTTTATTATAGTACAGTTTAACAAACATAATAATAAGAAAATAAAATTTTTCTTTTACATCGACCATCAAGCTGTTCACAAGTCAATTATAATAAATAAATTAGTACGTATATTTATTAATAAACCAATACACAATTAACCAACAAACCCAGTTTATCGCATCATCATTCTTCGTTCCAATTACTTTGAGCATTTATATTGGAATCCTATAACCCATTGGTACGAAAGAGGATCAACACTCAAATTGCCGGAATGTTCGAATTCTTATAGTAATTGAAATTGTTTCAAATAAATTATGCACCTCATGCAAGCAATTTAAGATTCAAATAACTGTGTTGTACTTTGATAGTCTTCTCACTGTACAATTTACTACTGCATTTACGAAGGTGAATCCGAAAGGGTAAATCCGTCAATGACTGGAAATAAATAAATCAACGAGTTTGTGATAATCGTATAAGAGAAGTAGAAGTTACATAAAGTAGGGTAGGTTGGTTTCCTTTTAAGTAAGTTTATTGAAATTTAAAGGACTAAGTGAACACAGAATTAAACAAAAACGTTTATGTGGTATAGTTACGAGCTCTTTCAAACGCATAAAATTGAATTGCACTTTACGCTGGCAATTCATGGGACCATCCAGTATGCACAAAAAAATTTGTTTAATTTTTATTTTTAATATAAAAAAATGGCTTTATTTCTCTATTTGAGCCATAAATCACTCCTGAAATTACATAACAACACCAGAACCGAAAAAACTATATATATATGCACATTTATACATAAATAAATAAAAATATAAATAAATAAAAAGTCCAATTTTTTTAAATAAAATAAATAAAAGTTTTTTTTTTGTTAGCTTTTAATATTTTTTTGTGTTTGTTCGTTTTTTTTATTAAAAAAAATCTCATGAACTTTCCATAACTATTATTTTTTATTTTTATAAATAAATTTTTTTTGTGTTAAAATAAAATTTATATTAAAAAAAAATATAACGGCGGAAAAAAGTCGCGGTACAGTAGAAATGACAAAAATAATATGAATTTTTTAATTCATTTTTTTATTTTTATTTTTTAAATTGCCATTTTTATTTTATTTTATTTACATTTTTTTTTATTAAAAACTGAAAATGCGAACAAATGGCAAACACAAAAAAAAATTCTTCCGGCGAAGATTTATGGGAGCTTTTTTTGTATTTTATGAGGAAAAGTTTTAAAAAGATTTAAATAGTTTTGTGTCCGCGTTTTTTTCATTTCATTTTTTTTCGGTGGTGGTATTGCTTTGGGATGCTGTTTTTTTTGCGTCGTTATTTTTAGGGCTCTCCATAGGCATATACTTATTTTTATAATAAACCTGTAAAAACAACGACGGACCCTTAACAAACAATAAGAATGTCTCAAAACGTCCTAATTAGTTTATATAGCAGAAAATATTGACAATATCACCTCCAGCTGAAGATCCTTTAAGCGGAACTTGCATTTTGAATAGAATTCGTGTGGAAATAATTAGTCTAACAGTTTATTTCATCAGCTAGTTGTAGTTATAGTCCATAATGGTGTCGTTTAAATACAGAGGAGAACCAGTATTTTATATAGAAAAACTTACCGAGTAGTTAGGGTTTTGCCATAAAACCATTGCAATTACCGATAAGCACTAAATATTTTGTTAAACCCTTGAGATACTAAGTAAAAAGGAAAGTTGGGGAAGACTTTTAGACGATTCTTGTAATGAATTGGATAATTGACGACTTCATCTGAATCTGTAATGGAATTGATCGACTTAGATGAATGCAATTGGCCTGCGATTTTACATTGAATTTGTATATTCAAATAATCTACATCCTTATTTTTTGCTAACAAAATGGCTCGTTCGCTCAACCAAACATGGTTTTTGTAATTTGCAATAATCGGTTGTGAATTGACAAAAATTAGGTAGGATCGAAATGATGCCAATTGAAGCAATCAGCATTTATTTGATCAGCAGCTGATCTTGGAATGACTAGCAGCGTTTGGCTGAAAAAAAATCGTTAGCCAACAGAATCATCGTACCTCCAAAGAGGTCCTGATTTTAGATAATTTGAGTGCAGAATGAGCTGTTCCTCCTCCTTTTAACAATGTGGCAGCGATAGCCGTCGTTGACTGCTATTCTCAATGTGCCGCACACCGTTTTCTGCTACTGATTCAAAAATTAGACTTTTGTTCATACTGATTGATTCAAAGCATCTCGATCGTATTGCCGTTCTCGTTCAAATTCATGATTGACTGCATCGTGCATGGGACCGTTCCGCGTGAAATAAATCGTCCCGTCTGATATTGTGAGACTTCATCGTTGGCATTAGGAGCAACAAAACCAAATACAGCCATGTTGCATCCTTTCGTGACGTACTTGCAATCGTATTTGATGGACTTGACAGAGTTGCAGTACCCAACATTGCAATGCGCTTTGAATGTTTTAGAAATTAGCGGCGTATACGGAACAATCCAGCTGTTGTAGACTACCACGTACTTGTTTCTGAATCGTTCTGCGTTACAGGAGGTAACCGTCATTGTTTGTGATTGTGTCAGCCAAGAAAACACGCTTATAACATTTGGAGCATTTGTTTTCGATCATGCACTGTGATTCCCGGTTGTGATCGCCACACGTGCCATGAATCATATTCGTCGTCACTAATTCATACAACTCTGGATCTGTTTCGGGAGGGATCAGAAATTTCTGATCAAATGATGGTATCACAATACTTCACAATGAAGTCAATGAGTCCATGAGCGTCTTTAGTTTCTGGTTGAATAATCATGATTGATCGGGTTCTAACAGCTGCGTGATTTCGATATGTTTTGCGGTGCAAATGAAAGTGAAACGAATTGAAAAACAATTAACAACACTGCTACGTATCGGTTCACTCGGTACAAGAAATGATATACATCCTCTCCTCGGCAAAATATCAGCGAGTATTGTACTGCATCATACTCCAAATTCTCGCCAACCACCACAATGGTAACTTCATTCAACATCAGTACATTCCTTTGCATTTATCTGCTGATGTTTTGTCTGGTCTGATCACTATTTTGTGATCATCCGAAGGCAACATTTCTAGTGCAATCTTGAACAGTTTTACCAATTGATTGTGCTCCTGTAAGAGTTGTTGCAGTTGTACAATAATGTCGCGCTCGACTGATAGCACAACGCTGATTGATTTTATCATCAGAATTTCCAAGAAAATAAATCTGAATAAATTTGTGATCAAGCGGCAACTATACTCCTGCACGATGGTTAATTTATTCTGGAATCTGTAAAATTGAAGACAAATTCTTAATTTATGAGCGTTGGAGACCAACGTTATTCCCCAGTGGACTTGGGGATGAAACGTTGTGAACCGTTGATGTGAGTTTGTGTGATGTGTGTTATAATCGAAGAATTTACCGTAAAAGTTAGGTTAAAACCACGTTCTTCGATAATATTCGTCCCAAATCCGAACTGTTTATTCTGTAAGAAATGCTTCGATCGAGGTTCTTCTTCTTCTAACGGTTCGGGTTGAAACCTCGAAGCATTGCAATGTTGACAAACTGTGCTCATTGTTCCAAAATCGGCCGATAGATCAGCGGCGTAATAGACTGTTGAATCGTCATTCATTCGAGATTTCGCCATATAGACACCAATCTGACTATGTCGATTTCATAATCCATGACCATAGGTAGATTTTGATTATAGGTTATGGGTGAGTTTGATGGGGTGAAATTTTGATTTTCCCATTCTTCGTCGATAAAATCGTTCGTCATTCATTTTGGCATAAAGACACCAATTTGAGTATGCCGATTTAATAGCCCATGATCATAGGTACATTTTGATTAGAGGTTTGGGGTGGGGTTGATGGGGTTATAGAGGTGAAATTTTGATTTTCCCTTCTTCTGACGATAAAATCGTTTACCATTCGAGATTTTGCCAGATGGAACTAATCTGACTATGCCGATTCATAATCCCATGACCATATGTAGATTATGATTATAGTTTTACTTTGGTTTTTCGATTGTAATGGTGTTTGTGATTGTTCCGTATATTGGTCTATTTTCAGCACTCTCGAATTAAATACATAAATTCAAATTTGGTTATAGATTAGAGGTAAGTTTGATGGTGTTATAGGGGTGAAATTTTGATTTGTCCCTTCTTCTGACGCTAAAATCGTTTATCATTCGAGATTTTACCAGATGGACACAAGTGGGTCTGATAGGGTTAGAGGAGTGAAATTTGGGTTTTCTCCATTTTTCATCGATAAAATCGTTCAGACCCACCCCAATCTACACTCAGAATCTACCTAAGGTCATGGGCTGTTGAATCGGTTTAGTCAGATTGGTGTCCATCTGGCAAAATCTCGAATCATAAACAATTTTGTCGTCAGAAGAAGGGAAAAATCAAAATTTCACCCCTATAACCCCATCAGACTCACCCCTAATTTATAAGCAGGTTAATATTTAAGTTAATAGATAAAGATGAAATCTGCATTATCGACATTTTAACGCTGTTTCTTCTATGAAAAACAAATTAATATGTGCAGTACCATCTTTCGGCTGACCGCTGTCGGCTAGCTATAACAGTATGGTTTTCAGCACATTTTCCCCAAGATTTTATTGCAAAGAATTTCTTTATCATTGTTGGTATTTCATTAGTATTGTATGTTATAATCTTATATGCTGGAAAAATAAATAACGGATCAAATCACAAACCTGAATTATTACAATATAAGATAAAAAATCATACTACTAAACTATAAAAAGAAGGCAAGTAAGGTTTCAAAATGCTAATAACAAAAGTTATCTTCTAAGAGACACATACACAGCTTTTATTCCTACAAGATTCAGATTAGAATTCTGTTCTACAGATTCAAAAGATCGACATGTGGGTAGGTTTACTGTACCTAACCTACCCACATTTCAATCTTTTGAAATTTGTTGAACAAATTTGTTAATTGAAACTTGTTGCAAAAACCTATTGATTGTGCAACGTTTATTGCATGCAACAAATTTAGGATTTTTTTTGGGACATATTTCACTTGGATAATATTTAGCAAAAACATTGAACAATTTCAATAACACAAATTAACGGAATTTGATGTACGACTATTACGACATCACGTTGATGAAGAAATATTGTGCAAATTATGTATTGGAAGCGCAATTTTTATCATTGGAAGTAAAACAAGTTTCAAATCCAAATATAGATCAAGGCAAAATGACGCAATATCGTAACCCTATTTAAACGTCAGACGTTTCGGGATCTCCAATTATTTCAAAAATGATCAAAAATTTTAAGACCTATGAGAAAAAATGTTCCGTGTTAAAAGTTATAGTAGGGCTAACCATCAGGAAGATTTGATAATGAATGAAATTTGATAAACGACCAAGACATCCCGTTGACGAAGAAACATTGAGTAAATTATGTATTGGCAACGCAGTTTTTCCACTAGAAGTAAAATTAAACATGATTTTTCAAGCTTACTTTAACAGAGTTGAAAACTTAAACTAAACTTACATCTTATCTCTAAATTAATTCGTCTACATGTCTTCTTAGTAAACAGTTGGAACCTACATATTTTTTCTCGTTATCAACAGTTTATTTTGATCCAATTTTTGAGGTCTGCTAACTTTAAAATATAACACCCCAATGTTTTAATTTACCTTACAGTCTTGTATTGTGCTGCTGGACCGGAAACTTTAAAGAGATACCAGACCCAAATTTATGATCGAAAATAAAGTTACTAATCAAATTTTGTCATCATTTTGGATTAATACGGAGGCTAAATATTGAAATGCTTATTTACGGAAAAAGTCTATCTTTCGCAGCATAAGCTGTCAAAATTATTAATGACGGAAAATAATTCAAACTACATTTTCGTACACACATTTAAAAATTCAACGTAAATCCACGTTCAATTCAATATACATAGATATGTATAAATAAATATATCCATGCTCAAACTCGTACGTCTTCTTAATTCAGTTAAATTAATTTTATTGAATTGAATATAAATGTATTAATTTAAACCAATTAAACGTTCACTTAGTTATATATATTTTCTGCAAGCATAAAAAAATCGTTCATCCTCTGAAAACATCTTCATTCTGGTGTTCAACTTTATATAGATGCATACACAAGTATAAAATAATTTTAAAACAAAATAAAAAAATGTTGAATCCCTTAAGGATATTTTAAGAGAGAAGAATAATAAAATTTCGAAACAACAAAATAATTAATTACAGAAAATTCCAACACTTCTTCTCTTTTAGCATATAAATAAAAAAAATAAAAAATAAGAATAATAAAATAAAAAAATTATAACAAACTAAAAATATAACTCAAAATTATCTCTAAACAAGGCGCGATCTTCGCGAATATAATTTTATCGCGTATTTGCAAAAAGAACCAAAATGAATTCGCGAAAGTAAAATTAAAATACAAATAAATTCACGTTGCATTGCTTAAAGGTGCATCCCGCATATAATAATTCTTGATTGTTATTAATTTTTCTTCTTAAAGTTTTCATCTTTATTTTATACTCTACATATGCGAACTTTTACGTACTCGTATCTTGCAACATAAAAAATACATATAATAAAATACCAACACCACCATAATAAACCTGCCGTGCATGGACCAAAAGATAAATAAAATCTCAGCGATATAACCAAAATAATAAAATAATAATCAAGGGAACGCCTTCTTCTTGCGGCTAGGCATCAACTTTATTTATATTAAATAGGACCATTCATGTCTGTATTAAGTGTTTAAATCTGTAAATAACCTGAAAACAGCAACAACTAAAGAAAAATACCTGAAAATTAAGAAATAACAATAAAATTAAATCGAAATGATCTCAACGCAAATAAAACGACCGGATGGAATACTGAATTTGGTTTCTTTCCTGATATGCTGACTGGTGATTATAAAGTGCCATACACAACTATAAAGCAGCATAAAATTGTCAAAATTGAGGAACCATTAATGGTGATGAAATATTGTACAAATGATAGTTGAATGGATCTCATGGGTAAGCTTTGGCTACACAGGCTAAAAAAAGTTAAAATGCGACATGAAGCACAAGTTTTACTGAGTAAAATTTATTTGTCGAGTGAGTAAAGTTTACTCCATCAAATGTTATCATCATAAGTGTCACAGGCTCGGGGCACATATTATTAAAAATGTCAACAATATAGCCAGACAAGTATTCCTCTAAGTAAAAATCGCAAGTCAAATGGGTCCTCTGCATCTCTCAGTATTATATGTGCATGTGTATAAATGAGCCTATCGTGCAAATCCAAACATAAGGCCAGTATCCCATTGCATCAGAGCTGGTAAATGTCATTCTAAGTCAAAATCATAAGTAATATTAGACACTCCTGAATTTCTGCAGATAAGACTTTTGATTTTTGCTTCACATAATGTCCACAATTTCGACAGAAATTTACAAACCAACTGTAGTTCGTGATTTGCATATGACCCTAATGTCCGGTTGCACAGAAAAATGATAAACGGCCGGTTAGTTATGCGATGCGCGTGAATTATTTACTAAATCAATCCTATAAGTGTAAAAATTTTTTAGGAAAGGTTTAGGAAAAATTTCATACTCCTACACACAACCGTGAAATATTTCCTAACGAAATCCTATGTAACTAGTGTTAGTGAAAATAGTCTTAAAAGCGAACATTAAGGCGAGAAGATATTTTAGGGAAACTCTTATTTTAAAAAATATGGAAATTAGCTGATACAAACGAATTAAAAAATTTAAATTAAATTTAAACACAAAAAACATTTACAACTAAACTTTGCTGCAAATTTTGCCGAGCACTCATCAATTCCATTATGTTTCTCGGTTAGCCGTATAAAATATCAATTTAATTTTTTGACCATCCACCATCAACTTTACTTTTAACCAATATAATAATTTTATTGAATCATCAACCACAAATGAGGAAATAAAATATGGTGATGGTGAAAGAGAAGAACTGAAGTGATATACGATATTAATTTAGATAGAACTTAAACTCCTTTTTCCAATAAGCACTAACAACAGATTGAACATTGTAGAAAGATATATCAAATGACAATGTCCATGTTAATTTTCAGAATTTTGTCATAGTTCTGGCATGGGCAAATATTGCCGCGAAACGTGTGATTTATGATTTACAGTATTTTTGCCATTCAAACGATTACTAATCAAGATTTTATCCGGTTCTCATCAATCCCGTTATGTTTTCCATAAAGATATATCAAATGCCAATGTCCATGTTAATTTTCAGAATTTTGTGATAGTTCTGGCATGTTAAAATATGTCCCCGAAAAAAAAATATAATATTTTAATACTAAAATTCTGAATAATTGGATGAAGGAATATTAGCAAATTAGTTAATCTCTGAAATCAAACTGTGGAAAGAATCATTTTTATAAATAATGATAATAAAGTGTATCGAGAAAAACATGTAATTTTTATCCAGGAGTACTCGATTCACGCTTTTCTAGAATCAAAAATCAAACTCACTATGCGGCACATAACGTTATTTTCGGAACGATCCCAATAGTCGAATCTTCTCCCTGTGAAACCTCTACTATTTACCAAGCGATCTTCCGCTAACATCACTAATCAACAACATTTATGACAAAGCCGTGATGAAACCATGACAGATTATAAACGTATCGTGGTAAATCTTATAGCTCAAAAATTTCAGCGTACGACTGATCATCCTAAATTTCAAAAATGATTCCACCCGCGCTAAATTGACACTAAAATTCAACAAAAACATCTATAATATTCATTAAAAAGACTAATTTAGATATGTATATCTAAACCTCAGACAAGGGTTCTGTGTAAAACTGCAAATTTGCCTTCTTATATTAATAATTGATAAATACATCAACTCCCAAACAAAACAATTTAAAATGACCAAAAATAGCTTAGAAATATAGGTAACAATAGAGCCTAATATTATATGAATACAACCATCCCTATAAGCTGAGAAACATAATGTTGAATGAACTAGCATCACAAACCGCAGACACCGACCTACACTACTCATAATGAACCCATTTAAAGTACTCTAATATGAAAGAAAAACACAAAAAATAAACAACAAGTAAACAATTTATTTATTTATCCTCGTCGCCACTGTGTATATTGATCTAAGATCTAAGATTCGATCGTTGTTTTTTGTGTCCTTTTATTCAGCAAAACATTCACACACACACACACACACAAGCACAAAAAGCAAATATATAATAAATATATTATAATTAGCTATATACCCTACTAGAAGGCAATCGATGAGCTCACCGATGGGCCCATCATGAATCGCTCAACGAAGTCTCAATGAACTTTATTCCGTGCCCGGAACCAAAGTTATTTATATATCCAATGAAATCCTATGTGATCCAACGAATGATCCTCATAACGCATTGATGAACTCATCAACGACCCCTGTAAAGAAGTCACTGAAACAGTAATAAGGCAGTTCCTACGAAAATTCATGCAAGCAGTGTAATATAATCCATTAAGGGGCATTTTGAATGATACCTTATGTTCAATATTTTATGTTTCAACCACAAAACAAAAGACGTCTTCATTTTTGCAAGTCACTTTCAGTCCAGGTACACACATTGAACTAGCTCCATTGCACGTTCCTATTATCAAGAAAACATCCCACAATCAATCTAAAAATAAGGAAATAAAATCTGCGCCCCTAATCACTTCCAAAACCCTTACCAGAATGAAATGCCTACACAAGCTCAAAAAATTTAATTCGATTGCAACTGTATTTCACCATTAGAAAAGTAATAATAGCCTCTCCAATAACGATCTTCATGAACATGTTAGTTATTTTTTGAACTTGTCGCCTTTGATAGCACAGTAAGTAGAGCGCTTGCTATGTAATTCGGGGGTCCCGGGTTCGATTCCTGGTGGTGACAAAAAAGTTACGACTGGGCGTTTTTAATGTGTTATGAGTTACATTGTGTATTGTCTTATATGTATATCTCAAGCCATAGTTATCGGCTTTTCTCCATAAATATTTGTCTATTCAGTAGAACACCCAATACACAACTTCAACTTCTCACGGAGAGAAAGATAATCGCAACACACCTTCTGTTCATAATTTCATCAAGAAGCCCACCCATGCTGTCTTCATCAATTGCCCGACCTACAAAAAATTTGGACACATACAATCAAATAAAATTTGATGGCTTTTCAATACCAAATCAAAAATTCATGCAATTCGCATGTCTGTGAGAGCTCCTGCGCCACTGTGTTCGAGCCCCGATGCGCATTTTCCGATAGGGTAATACAAAATGAAGTAAATAAAATAAAATGAAAACAAAACTGCCCTGATCTCGTATATTGTTTCTTCTTATACCTATCGATACTCACACATAGCAGAGCAACATAACCCAACGAAGTTAAAATACTGAGGAATAGGTGGCAATATTTTACCCATATAAAATTTGCTATTTCATCTGTCACAAGCCAGAATAGGATGGTTATATAAAAAATCCATATGGTTTACTCATATTTCGCTATAGGTGCCCGTCAAACCAGTTTGTGTTGTTGTATGAAGTGTCGTGCTAATTTTGCGCTTTAAAATTATAAATTATAAATTTTTAAAATTATCAATTATAATTCATCAAAATAATACAAACTTTATGAAATAGTTATTTGTTTATATAGTGGTGTATTATGTGATAACAAAAAATACAGACTTTTGTACAAAATGAAGGGTATCGTGAAAAAATGCGAAAATACGCCTAAAAAATTTCAAGAAGGCATATCTTACCATCAGTAAGTTTAAAAAGTGTTTATATAAAATAAAATGTAAATTATGTTAAGAAGCTAGTGATTTATGGTAAATTTATCCTGAATTTAAGTTATAAATCAGACAAAATTAAGAAAACAATTTTGGTTGTGGCGTGGGCGCTTATAGGTTTTATTAACCAGGATCGTATTTGTTTATTTTAGTTTAATAAAATGGCGGATATTTCATGTGCTACGTGCTTGGCTTTTCATAATTTATCTTTATTTTAAATACTATGAGTACAACTTTTTACAAAAATTTTAATGTAAACATTTATTTTTAGCTTACCAAAATATGGAGAAATAAAAAAGAAATGGTTGCAATCAATTGGCTTGGGCGAGCAAGATGAAATCAGTAAAAGTGCAATTGTTTGCTCGGTACATTTTGAAAATCACCATTTCACAAAAGGCAATCAAATGAGAAAGAGATTAAAAAAATCGGCCATTCCCACCTTGAACATTCATAATAATCAAAACAATCTTGAAAATACACATCCCAGTATTCAAACCACAATCCCTTATCATACTGAGGAAAACGTATTTGGATGCTCCAAGTCCGAACACTCATGGGACATTGATGATAACCAAACAATCTTGAAATACACATCCCAATATTCAAACCACAATCCCTTATCATACTGAGGAAAAAGTATTTGGATGCTCCGAGTCCGAACAATCATGGGACATTGATGATAATCAAAACAAATACATATCCCAGTATTCAAACCACAATCCGTTACGCCATGTCCGAACACTCATATTCTAAATCTGTCCCTCAAGACGTTTGCCTTACTTCTATAGATGACTCTGATAATACAAATGGAGCTAATTTTAAAGCTTCGGATTTGTTTAATGGTGAAGAGAATTTGAATAATAATAATATAACCGATTTAAACAAAAGTGATGCTTGCATTCCTAGTGGTACTAGTTCGTCTTTTGTAAAAATTATAAAACCATCCTATTCACACAAACAATTTAATAAAATAACGTTAAAATAAGCAATGATCTCATCAGATACTGATCTTGATGCGAGTCCAAGAAACAAATTTTGAAAACGAAAACTGCAATTTTTAAGGAATAGATACAAGAAACTGGAAATAAAAAATATGAATCTACGACAAAAAAATAGTAGACAAAGAAGAAAAATTATTAAATTGGGTCACCTGATAGACGAACTTGAGGAGAAAAATTTAATTACTCCTTGCCAGAAGGATAAATTTTTAAACCTCTGACCCAAATTCGATTTTTTTAAACAGATATACAGATAAAATTAGAGGTCGAAAGCTAGCCAGGAAATATTCAGAAGAAATACGGAAGTTTGCTTTAAATTTAAACTATTATTCTCCGAGGGCCTATGAATATGTTCGGAAACAATTTAAAAATTGCTTACCTCACTCACTCTCGAACACTTGCTAATTGGTATAAAATAGTAAATGGGCATGCAGGTTTTACTTCAGAATCTTTTCGTACTCAAGAGTTGCTGGTCCAATCAAAAAAAGAAACAGATGAGTTCGTTATTGGAAACGTATGCGTGGATGAGATGTACATTCATCCAAAACTTCAGTACGATTTTCACACCAAAAGATTGTCGGGGACATGTCGAGTTCGAAGGTAGCGACCCAAATGATAATACTTTAGCTACCCAAGTAACTGTTTTTATGTTTGTCAGTTGTACTGCTCGTTGGAAAATTCCTCTTGGATATTTCCCAACTCATAACTTAACATCAATACAAAAGAAAAATATGATTGAGTTGTGTTTACGTTTATTACACGATGTTGGGGTTGTAACAATTGGAGTGACTTTTGATGGATTTCCAATAAATTTTAGTGTAGCTCGGGAATTAGGTTGTAACTTTAATTTTCCTAATATAAATCTCGCTTTCAAAGTGGCTGATATACCTCATCAATTTTTAATTTTTTTGGACCCATGTCATATGTTCAAACTTGTCAGGAACGTTTTAGCTGATAAAGGCCCTTTAATCGATAGTGACGGCAATACAATTTCATGGCACTACTTAGAAGAATTACATAAGATTCAATCGAAGGAAGGTTTCCATCTCGCGAATAAATTACGAAAGGCCCATATATATTTTAAGTACCAAAAAATGAAAGTTAATTTAGCAGTACAAACCTTAAGTAATTCCGTAGCAAATGCATTAGAATTTTGTGATAGTGTTTTAAAATTGCCACAATTTGAAGGGTGTATTGGAACAATAAAATTTATTAAAGTCTTCAATAATTGCTTTGATATTTTAAACAGCAAGAAATTTGAAGATTATGGTTTTAAAAAACCAATATCCCAAAATAATTTTAATTTGGTTCAAAATTACGCTAAATTTTCAATTGAATATATATCTAAATTAAAGTTTCTATCCGATGGTATTAAAGTTATTGATTCTAAAAGCAAAGTGGGATTTATTGGAATAATTTGTTGTCTTTCTAATATCCAGGTTCTCCATGACACTTATTTAAACACACACCTGTTGAAATATATTTCATTCTATAAATTAAGTCAAGACCATATTGAACTATTTTTTTCAGTTGTTCGCTCAAGATTAGGAAGAAATTCGAATTCAACTCTAAAACAATTCATCACTTCATACAAGCGTATTTTAACACACGTTCAATTAAGTGACGCCTCGTTAGGCAATTGTATTCCACAAACAGAAGTTTCAATTTTGAATGTTTCCAATTTTAATTCCGATAGTCTTATTAATTCTTCTAATAACCGACTTGTAATGTTGGAAACCTCATCAGATGATATTTCAATTGATCAAGAAATTACTAAAATAGACGAACCTAATATGTATGACGGGGATTTTTTTGGATACCCAATTATATTGAGCGAATTTTCAATTAATGTTATTGAATACATAGGGGGATTTATAGTCAGATATTTATTTAGAAAATTGAATTGTGAGGACTGTTGTAAATTAATACAACAATGTAATTCTTATAAATCGCTAATCAATTTAAATAATAGGGGTGATCTTTTAACTCCCTCGCCGTCAGTATTAAAAATTTGTAAATACTCCGAAGCAGTATTAAAACGGGAATTGGCTATTGAGGACTACAAAAACATAACGCAACTACAATCTAATACAAAATTCTTTAAAAAAACAATTTATCACGTTCTTAACAACCTAATTAGTGTAAATATTTTTAATGATGAAGATCAATATAGTCACTCCCAAGAACACGTTAATTTATTAGCTCATTCTATCATAGAAAAATATTACGACATCCGGTTAAATTATTTTTATAACCAAAGATCCTGTACATTAACAAAAAGAAATCACTTTGTTTCGTTTTTACATTTAAAAGGCATGTGAAATAAGTAACCATAGTAGTTTTATAATTACTATTTATTATCCACATAATATTATATTTAAATAAATTATCAATAAATGTATTTATATGTATTATAGAAATAAAAATGTAATAAAATTTAAATTGTTTTTTAATTTTAACTTCCTAACTTCATTTCATTCAGTCGAAAAAAAATTCTTAATACGGCCCTCTTGATTTATTCGCCTTCTCTTTTACCCTCCGAATTTGTGCCACTTGACAGTTGCTTAGGCTCATTCTGTACCTTTAACTTCTTTGCTATAACCACATTTTCGTGGGTGTCGAAATGTAAATCTCATTGTACGCCTCCAATGCTAATCTCCATGTAAATATAATACATATAGCTACTTATGAGTAAATTCATATATAAAACAAAACATAGGATTCAAACAAAATTACCAAAAGCAGACAAAAACAAAAAATAATCGTCGAGCAAAAACAACAACAAAAATTGTTAGCCAGTGTGATAAAACAAAACAACAGAATTGAAACACCCTTTCTTGCGCAAACGATACTCGAATAACCTACTAGATGAGAATACTAGTACTCTGCGCCTCTATGAGTTATTAAATACAGTTATTATGATTATATACTTAAAATTTATTTGTAAAAGTATTTATTAATGTAATAAAATATATGTTAAAACAATCAAAAAAATGAAAAACACTTATCTTGTGCATCTTTGGAATCAAAAAAGTCCTACATATTGAAGAATTACATACAAAACGTATAAGATGCATTCAAGCAACGGTATCAAAATACATACATATAAACAAAAATTGTTATGTACATATCCTACACCATTGCAAGCGCACCATATACAAATTAATATAACTGTACAATACGTACAATTTTCACTTTACTGATTAAATTCCACAAAATATTATTAATATTATTATTTATTTATTTATGGACACATATATATTAGTTAATTGATTAGTTAATCAAAACACATTTAAATTATAAATTATTTATTTGTTTAGAGGAGAGACAAAAAAAACACGTCTTTTCTCTACGACGTTTAATCGCCGACCACTCACAACTATTAACACCAAAATGTATGTAAAATCATTTTATGTTCTCTGTTTTGTTTAATTGAGATTCAATTACAAATTTTCTACTAATTTTGTCATCACAGTGTGTCATCACAAAAACATTGGCAATTTTAATAAATTTTGTCATTGCCACGGTGTAATGCGCATGATCATAGATTCAATATAAGCATATTTTGTCATGGCATTCTGGCGTCGTGACAAAATTTTGGTGAAAACACCTGAGGTACCCGTTTCAGGTACTTCCGGGTGGAATTTTTCCGATTCTTCTAGCAAAGGCACACCGCTATATTTATGTCGACCTACCCTGAAAAATTTAAACGGATCGGATCATGTTTAGGGGTCATTTTAGCGTTGAGTTTGAAAAAATTAAGCGTATTAATATAATAGATAGATAGATACTTTCAAAATATCCAGGAGTAGTGGTTAAGTTTAAAAAGATATATAAGACAACAAAACTACAATACAGGAATTGTTTCAGTATTCTCTATTGTGTACTTCTATCAGGTTGAGGAGTGGCAAAGGCGTAGTGGTTTCATCTATAAGGTGAAATAAAAATCCACTGCATTGCTAAACAAAGTGCTGGAACACGCTTAATTAAAGTCGGGGTAAAATAGCCGCCATTTTCAAACAATACAGCGCAAGTAATGAGTATTTGAGCTCGATTAGATCTAGCCGCATACACGAAAAATTCGAATAATCAAGCATTTGTAAAATATCAACAAAGAGGCTCCTCTGCTAACAGTAACGCAGTTTGCAATAAATAATAAATCCAGCAGAAAGTAATATTGCAGTAAAGAAGGTTAGCGAAATTCTTGAAAAAGAAGTCAGGCAGTTAGTTAGGAAGGGATGCTACCACCCAAGAAGTTGCCTCGCTTCATCATCTACAACCAGTATTGTGTGTCTACGCGTAATCTAAATTTTCGGCATGTTTTTGTAAAAGTGCCTCGTTCTAAGATATGACAGTTTTCGCTTTGTACTAAAGCAAATTCAATTAAAAAAGCACGGGAAAGGTTCGGAATCGAACTCTACAAGCATTTTTGTTGCCTATTAGTTGATATATTATTTAATCTTAAAACTAACGGCTTATGGTAAGAATACAAAGATTCATATATATAAAAATCAGAATCATATTCAAATTTGACGAAAATTGCATCAATTGCTGTTCCTCCATCAGTGGTTGATCCGAGATTTGAAATTAAATGTAATTTGAAATTATGAGACAAAAACTTTTCCAAATCATTATTTATTAAAAAATTATGATTGAAATCACCAGCGAGAATAATATTTGAAGCTTGGAAAAGATTAACTTGACTCAACAAAACATTCTTAAAAAAGCTAGACATGCATGATGGATTCTTATAAATATTAATAAAACGAATGTTTTTATAATCACTTGCCGTAATATCAACGTGTTTGATTTCATCTCCAAAACTCTTTTTAAATACGTTTCGAAAACATGGCATTTCGCCATGTTTTCCTAAAATCATTGTTCCTTGCGCCCTTCGGTTTCTCGATCCTTCAAAATGATTTCTGGTAACTTCATCGAAACCATCAATTTTTATAAAGTCCCCATCGTGAAGCCAGGTCTCCTGGAACAACAATATATCGCTTCGAAGATAAGTTTTGTCACAATTTATATATCTATAATTAGCTTTTAGTGACTGAACGTTGTGGCTTATGATTTAAATTGAATTCACAGGCACATTCTTTAGGAACTCAAATTTCGGTGTAAATAGATCAGCTTTCAATCTTCTCATTTCTAAAATCACTGGGTGAGATGGTAGAGGTTGATCAGGTTTTTGAAAACTTGGGATGATGTAAAGACCGCTTAATTTTGTTGCACGAGACAGTCCCACATACATAAACATAAATTCTCTGTCTTTTCGCTTATTGAGAGAAACAACCACCTGCTTCATCGATTGTCCCTGGCTCTTATGAATCGTAATTCCTTCTGCAACCACTACCGCAAATTGCTCTCTAAATACCTAGAAATATAAGAAAAAGATTTAAAACACCATGTCAAACCAATCCACGAAGCTAAATAAGCGTGAAAATTAACTTGAGCTTTATTATTTGATTTCTTATATATTTGTTTCTTCGGACGAAGAATTGGTGTCCACCCTGATATTTGTATATGAAAATTCGATCCTGCTATCAAGTCGATAGCAGGGTCAAATTCGATCCAAAGAATTAAAGAAGTGTTCTCTTTAATATCAATCTTCCTTAGTATTTCGCTCGCTCCGTTGAACAGACCGTCAGACACATCGATGTTGTTAGTTATCATGTACCGTACACCAGTTTGTAGTACAATATTCTTTGGCAACCCATACGTCGACTTGACATCAAGGTTTGAAATTGTATGAAGAGCTTGATCCCTCTGTCTAGTGTTGTAACTGCCCGTAACTTTGTCTGAAGCTTCACACAAAATTCTTATGGTCTGATTTGTTTTCAACTCTTCGAGTCTAAGATTATTATAAGCGATATCTGGCAGACAAGAGTGTTCTGGAGAGCATCTTGATCGAAACATATCCTCATCAGCAGAGTTTAATTCTCCAACTGCTAATCGCTTGAGAGCTTCGGAAAATTGCACATCTTCACGCTGCCTCATTATTTCGGTTAGTTTGTCCATTTTGAATATTTCCCACAACCACAACGGATTTCCAACGATTTCAGAAATATGGTCACTTTTCTTCGGTTGAAACACATACTTGTCACCAACCGGTCGCAGCTGATTAACATCACCAAAAACAATTATAGAAATGTTGGCAAACATTTCTTGTGACTTAAATATTTGTCGTAGCCGCATGTCAATATTGGACATTTGTTTAGAACCTAGCATGGAGATTTCATCTATAATTATCAATTTCCACTTAATAAATTTGGACGCCAAAGTATTCGATAAATCGGCGGATAATGCAGTTTGATCGCTAAGCTGATTTATTGAAAGACTAAAAACTGCATATGCTGTCAAAGATTGATAAACGGCTTGTATCAATCTACTTTTTCCTACTCCAGCACCGCCACTAACAAAATGGTAAACCGGAAGATTCTCGATACTGGTTTTAAAATTAATAATAACGTGCATTAAATAATCCCTCTGTCTGTCATTCAGAGAAACTACAAGATTCTGAAAATCACGTAAATTTATAGTACATCCGGTACTATAAATTGTCGAGCAATAACGATTACTATTTCATGCCCAATATCAACCATTAAATTAGGCTCAATTAGATTTTCATCATAATCATATGCATTTATAATACTAATATTTCCGATGGGTTGAGACTCTTCTGTTACCTCGTTTTCATCATTTGCCCGCTCGTTTTGAACTATATTATAGATTTCATCGAAGTCTATATCCGAAGAGTAATATTTTTGGCAATTTCTCGTAACGATTTCTCTGTGTTCCCGGTATAAGTTTTGACAATTATTTTGCTCGACTTCTTCAATTTCAATAGCATTACCTATAAAAATTACTTGATTTAATACTATACAGTTCTATTTTAGATATTCCAGTTGCATTACCTGTTCTCGAAAATAGTTGTGAGATTTAATATTATACTTGGATATGAAATCAGCGAGACATGAATCATTCAGATCGCCGGGCCTTAAACTATATCTATCGATTGAGTCCATTTCAAAAATATCTGGAGAATTTGGATCAAGTTTTTTCAGCTTCTCTGTTGATTTGACAATTCGAGTTCTTTCTTTGATCGGACTTGTATTTATAAACTCACTGGCTACGCTACTGTAATACATTGGGAGTTTTAATCGACACCAAGCAGCCTCCTGAGCCGAGACCTCAGTATCGTTATAAAACGCATTTCCAACACGTTTTAACTTTTCCTTTATTGTGAAATTTCCAAGGCGGACTTCATCAACGACCTCCCGCAATAATTTCGACATACCTTGATTGGATTTGTTAATATAGTCGACCATATAACGAATACAAGCGTATAGATCCAACAAGAATTGTATATCCATATTGCTTCTCATCAACGACAAAATTGTTGGGCTATAGCCGTTGGTTTGAACGTCTTTCAGATCCCGTTTCAGGAATATCATTGGTCTAAATATACAAACTTATTTTTGTTATGTGCAATGCAGTGAAAATTTCAAAGTATTTAATAATTCATACCTTTTCAATTTATGAGCAATGACATTGTAGTATTCAGCAATATCAGAATTGAGAAATTGCAATAAATCTTCGAAAGTTTTTATACTGTCCGGAGCTTTTTGTAACAAATGGGACAGTTTTTTATGACGCTCGCCCAGGCGCTTTAATAGATCTCCAGTCGCAGAAAATGGCTTTAATACTCTTGTGCGATCCATTGGAGGAAACGGTGCATTAAAACGACAAATAACTTTTCCATGAATAATTTTCTTACACGTAAAACCACAATTATGATGTTGTACAGTAATATTGTCTTGAACAATTTGATCTGGGAAATTTAAGCTAGAATAATTTATGCAAAGCCTTGGAAAACTTTTTCTCAAAACAGCCCTATAACATGTTGTGCAAAACTGAAGTTGCACACGATTTCAATCTCTTTCAATGATCAAAGTATTCAAAAATAAATATGTACATCCTTGCCCAATTAAGATGTCTCGATTTATAAATTTTATCGATTTTTTAAAAAAGAGCCTATCGCAACAAGAACAACTGTAAATCGGCCCCCCCCTATATCTTCCTCATAAAATTGAACGCACTCATCCCAACTCTTCATACGATAGATTTTTCTTCTAGTTGTTGTTTGAAGAGACTATTCCCGTTCTCGAACATCAAAATTATTCCGTGTTCTACGACGACGGGCCGTATCTAAGCTCGACCTCTCGAATATCGGGATTTGAGCGTATTTTACGACGTCGGACTGAATTTACGCTTTGTTCGCCCTCTCGGACATCAGAATTGTATCGAAGTTCATGGCGGCGGGATGTGTCTAAGCTTGCTGAATTCACGGCAGCGCGCTGTGTTCAAGCTTTGATCACACTCTCGAACATCTGAATTGGATCGCATTTCACGACGGCGGGTTGTGTCTATAAACTTTGTTCGCGTTGTCGGACATCGAAAGTGGACCGTATTTCACGAAGACGGTTTGAGTTCAAGCTTTGTTCGCCCCCTCGAATTACTGAATTTAATCGTTTTTCATGGCGGCGGCTTGTGTTTAGTTTTTTTCGGGTTCTCGAATAACAGGATTTGACCGTATATAAAGGATACGGACTCGTTTAGCGGCATTTTAAAATTTATAAAACAAAAGAAAAATTTAAACACAAATATTCAAAATTATATAATCACAAATAACATTAATATAAGAAAACTTTTCCACAAAAAAATTCTGTGGCAATTCAACATAACCACTTAATATCAGTTAAGTGATTTTGTCAAATTTTATTTCTATACCTGTTCCTGTTCGCATCATTTATAACCAAGCCAATTTTGGACGAATTTATTTAATTTTAACTGTTTTGTGTCTATAAAACAAAACCACTTAACTGCACTGAATTGCTTATATTACTTTATTAATTTAAGAAAAACACTCTGAATATTTACTGAATTTCAATTAAGTGATTATGTTGAATTGCCACAGAATTAATTATAAATGGCATCACTATAGACCAATTTAAAACAATAGAACATGCAACATAACCAATTCTTAAGATAGCCAACTATGATTTCTATGCAACAAAATCATCATAAGAATACTACGATTGCCGCGGTTAAACAAAAAAAAGATTATATGTTTTGAATTTTTTTTAAATATATTCAGAAAATCATGGCCAAGCAATGCATTGCCTTCTAGATACTTGAATCGTACTAACAGCTATGCAATGAATACTACTCATCGTCATAAATTACACTATTCTTTCGCAGATGGCAATAAGGAAGAATATTCGAAAATGAAAGAGTATAAAACATGTTAAAAAGTAAGAATAGAACGACGTACTTTCGCTGTTTTATTTCATAACTTATTTAGTAACAAAAAAATTAATATATATTTCTGAATTTTTTTTAAATATTTATTTATACTTAAATCATTATTTTATTAAAAATTTTAGTAGTCTAAACATACGCAAAACTAACATTACGTACGTATATTCTTTATACGAATAATACAATCCCTAAATTATTTTTCTATTTTTCACATTTTTTTTTTGTCTCTCCTAGAAGGTTTTGGCATATCATGGCCACCTAGATATTCAAGGCGCAAACCTAGCTTTATCATCATTTTGTGTACTTTTCTGGTATATTATATTTTTTTTGCAAATTGCAATAACGTCCGGAAAATCAAAGAGAATAAATTATGTGAGAAATAAAAAGTAAAAATATTATTTAGTATTATTATTCCATGTGTAAGAACGAGATATATTTTTATTCCACATTCACATGCTCTATGAAACCAAAATAGAATAAAAAATAAAATAAAATTCTATCAATTTTAAGGAGGGGGGGGGGGGTCAACAAAACCCTACGTATCTCCGAATTAAGTTGATATCTCTATCCGTTCAAGTTATCGTAGACACAGACGGACAGGTGGCAAACCGAAACCATATAGCATTTTTTTTAACAAAAATGCTAAAAAATATGGATTTCTTGGAAAATCTAGCGGACCACTGGCTGTAACATTCCAAAGTTGCATAATTCAAAAACGCATTAAAACTGCTTTGTCTTAAGGCATTTCTAAGAGGAAACCACGGCTGGATTAGGTGTTTTCACTTTGAACTAGACCCAATTGAATTAATGAGTTTTCCGGAAACATTAATGAAACAGTGGGTGTAATATTCAAAAGTTGTATATTGAATATTGAATATTTCATTCCCATCGATACTCAGTTTACGTAAGCCGTTCAAAGTTTTGTTCCCTCTGCAAATTGAGTGGAATCCAGAAGCATTATCTACTAGATAAATGTCAGAAGCGAATATTTTAGTTAATGTCATAATACAATAATTTTTTGGGAGATTAAAAATTCCCAAAATACTTTGTCTTACGACAATAATGATACCATTTAGCCTCTTCAAATTCATCTAACAGCTGTTTGGATCACAAATAGTTGCTAAAAATTGTATTCGTTACGCCATCCTGAACCATATCAGCAGGAGCAAAACAACTATGGCACAAGTAGTGTAATGCATTGTGCATCACTTTACACTATATGATTTTTCAACTGGAACCAATATTAGGCCGCAGCCGGAACCATTTAAAGCCAGCCAAAACAAGAGTTTTACCAGTCGTAATCGTTGCAATATGAGCTCAATGCACTTAACTGGTTGTAAAATATATACGCTTACAGCCGGAATCATAACAAAATCAGACGGAACCACTACAATATCAGCTGGAATCATTGCCAGTCAGAAGCATACCCTATAGAACCAAACCAACTAAGGCACAAGAAGCATATTATTATTAATGTATTGTGAAAACATATGGGACAAGAAGAAACCATTTAAAGCCAGCCGGAAGTATGTCAGCCAGAGCCAGAGTTTTATCAGCCGGAACCAGTAGGAGTTAGCACCATGAGCACAATGCAACGGAAATGGTTGTGAAATACATAAGGTTTCAATCGAAACCACTACAATATCATCCGGAACCAAGTGAAGTCAACTGAAACCAAACCAACTATGACACAAATATCACAATGCATTGAGCATCATTGTACTCTACCAGATTTTTCGGCAGGAATCATTTAATGCTAACTGCAACCATATAACGTCAGCCATAACCAAACTAACTATGTCATAACATAACAAAGTCAGCCGGACCACTACACAGCCGGAATCAAACCAACTGTGGCACAAATAGGACAATATATTATGCACCACCTCATTCTGCAACCGGAACGAATACATTAAATGGTTCCAGCTGCCTTAATTAAATAGTTCTGGCTGAAAATTCAGATAGTCCACAATGAAGTAATACAATGGATTGTGCTTGTTGTGCTATAGTTGGTTTGGTTCTATAACGTATGGTTCCGGCTGACTTTATGTGGATCTGCTTGATATTGTAAGGGTATCGGCTGACTTTGTTATGGTTCCGGCTGAAAGCTTATATGTTTCACAACTATTTGATGGTTCCGGTTGATAAAACTCTAGGCGAGGCTCCGGCTGGCGTGATTTATACTAAAATTCATCCTAATTAATTACAATTCACTACACAAAACGAATTTTCGCCAAGCTTCACGATCATACAGATGCGAGTGTCAGTGAATTTATTCATATTCGTGGAAATTTTAAGTCGTGTATAGCACATAATAAATTATGACGTAATTAAACAATTTTCAGATCATAAAAAGTAAAATCTAAATCTTCACTTTTCAAATTTTATACTATAATTTAACACTTATCCGCAGATGCAAATAATTTTGACCAATAACAATTTATAAAATGAAAAAAAATACTTATAGGGATTCACGATTTCTTGTATAATTAATAGTCAGAAATGTTTAATTTTTATTTAAATTTTCAACCATCGTTACAATATAAAAGCGCACTAATACGTACTACGCACATACTAGGCAAGCATCGAATGCCATTTTACTTTCTTGAAGTTTTAGCGGTATGGAAACATTGAGCAATTGCGAATGCTTTTTCACATGGGTCAGCATGTTGAATATCCTTGCACGGTGTTGTCCATTTTTCGGCCTAGATGAATTTTAAAAAAACCAATTATTACAAATAATAAGTTGCAAATAATGAAACACGAATTACTTTCTCTGCACCAAACTCCGCGGCTATTTTGTCCATAGTGCCTTGAAGGTCTAAATTATTATCGGCATCGAAGAATCCAGCTTTTTCGTAAAAACATCTAACGAAACATTTTGAGGTCATATCGGCATTTGAAAAATCACCGGCCATGAATTTATCGCATACGGCTGGATCGGCTCCAGTTTCAGCGACGCATTGTTCCTTGAGGACTTTTATTTTAGCAAGTTTCTCTTCAGACAAGCCGGCCTATGTGTAGACGCAAAAAAATTAATTAGGCGGTATATATATAGGCGGAATAATTATTAAATCTACTTACGTTAGCTACTGCAACAAATGCTGCAACAGTTAATACAATGAACAATTTCATTTTGATTAAAATATTAATTTTGGCTATTGATTAAAGTACTTCAAATTGTTAACTGATACTGGTTTTTGGTTTTCAATCGCCTTTTATACCCAAAAAATATTTATGTATGTACATTGTACAGAACAAGCGACAACAATAGTAAATGTTACTTCATTGATGTATTTCCTGTTTTGATGATCATTTATCTATTGACAATATTGTCGTTCAAGTGCGCCAGCTCTTATTATGTATCAACATACGAGTACGAAAATGTAAATTTGCCAATTCACAATGATTAGAAGAATATAATATTGATTTTAACCTTCACAAGCACGTAAAACTTTGATTGAGCAAAACAAAAACGCGAGCAGAACAAGAAATTACATGAAATTCGTTAAACGAAATTCATATAATTTTGAGTTGCCAAATTATTAATTTAAAAATTTAAAGTTAATTAATATCTACTGTGCAGTGTTCCGTAACAAATGACGAGCATATAGTACATCTTGTATAGCTTTATGGTTAATACACAATTTCATCTTAATTAATACCTTGTGAGAATTTGTAGTAACGACATTAAAGTCCAATCAACAAAGCCACACAAAACCACCTTATGTAAATCTGTATGGTGAAAAATATATTGTCTAAAGTTTAACTCGGGGAATAAAAAACTCAGCCTTCACTGATACATCTACATGAAGATTGTCACACCCTAAAAATCAGTATTACAGCCAAATAAAAGGTTTATACCGGGTGGTCCACTTAAAAGTTATCCACAAGTATTTCGAAAATCGCGTATAACGAAATGACCAACCACGAAGTTGCCGTTTAGAAACGTGCACACAATACAGCAAATGTTGACACAAAGCCAAACAATGTTGATTAGCAATGCAAATTGGTGGGCTTATAGTTTTGTCTTTGCTTTTCCCCAAGTGTATTATGAAAAATGTTTCAAAAAAACTGAAATTTTAAGTTTAGATTAAAACAAATTGATTTATTAAAGCAATGATTTCATCAAAAAATATACAAAGTCATTGAACAGTTATCAAAATTACGACATCTTATGTGCGACACGTTCACAAGCCAAATTTGAGCTACTCTTCAATAAAATAATAAGATTTAATGTGTGCTTAACGTTTAATGTAGTCACCAGAGGTTATTGGATTATAATTCGATAAGTGTTGAACTGCAAGTAGCGCAATCTGCAGCAGTACAGTTGACAACAAATGTGTTCCATGGGGTAGGACCTCCCAAGCCAATCTATTATTATTTGCCGATTTGTTCAATGGAATCTCGAATTACTTCTCGTATGACTATGTTAATTAGATATGATGGCTGAAATGATATTAACATAAGTTTCTCCGTAAAATAAGCCATGGCCAATTTTAGGCAGTGTTTATGAACTTTGAAATTGAAATCTTCGTTATACTAATGTGGGCAAAACGTGAAGCTTTGTTCATAATTTTAAAATTCTTTATTTATTTTTCCAAATCTATTTTATAGTAACCCCCCCCCCCCCCCCCCCCCCGGCCTCAATACACTTGTGCCAACGTTTTTTCCAATCCTCGAAACAGTTGTTAAAGTCAATTTCCGGAATAGCCTCCGATGCGCGTAGCGATTCACGCTTAATGTCCTCAATTGACTCAAAACGGTTTCCCCAGAGCGGTCGTTTGAGTTTGCTGAACAGCCAGATGTCACACGAAGCTAAATCAGGCGAATACGGTGGTTGCGGAACGATATGGCTGAAATTGTTGACGAAAAAATCACATAACACCAATGCAGTTTGAGAAAGTGCATTATCGTGGTGCAAAAACCAAGAGTTGTCGACCCATAATTCTGACCTCTTTTTACGAATAGCTTCGCGCAAACGACGCATAATACTCAAATGGAATACTATGTTGTTGACAGTTTGGCCGGTCGGAAGGAATTCGGAGTGCACCACACCTCGATAATAGAAGAAAACTGTCAACATCACTTTGATTTTTGACTTGCTTTGACGTGATTTGGTACCAATCAAAAACAATTGCTCGCGACATACAATTATCACCGAAGGCCTTTTGCAACATTCTGAACGTTTCAGCACCACAAAATTGATTCCGCACACAAAATTTAAAGGAACTTCTTTGTTGAATAATTTTACTCATTGTAAAAATCGCCGAAAGCACTTTTTGTACTTCAGAGCGTGTACTTAACACTAATGAGTATTTTGATGTGACATTTGGCACAGATATCACTGACAGTTATACCAACATAGAAAAAAAAATATTTCGACGAATGGTTTTCCGCGCGAAATTTAAATTAAAAAGTCTTACGTTTTTTTGCCCACAGTTGTATGTTTAAGTGGGTTATTCCGGAGCCAGCCAACCTAGGGGATCAAAGGTGCGACTTGCTTCCGATAATACTGTTCGCTTTCTAAATTATTTGGTATCTAGTGGTTGGGAGGAGAAGATTATATAGTACACCTTGGCATTCCGCACACCAAACACCTTTCCAGATTCGTAAATGCGATTTTCAGGTCGTTTGATGTGCCTGTGCTGGTATTTCTCCTTCCATAATTGGTTAGTGTAGCAGTGATTTCACACTGTAATTGCAGTAGTTCATTTATATGAATGCACACGTTTATATAAATTTGTTGTCTTCAGCTATATGTATTATTGCTTGAGCTCGCAGGAAAGATGAAGATGCAATTCCGTAGGTAGCAGTATTTAATTTAAAGTGGCGAATTGCAGTTTGGATGGATCAGTTCTTCAAATTATTATCAGATATTCGGTATCTTCGTTTGTGAGGGCTATATCACGATACATCTTTTGTACCCCGTGTGGAGATGCCAAACTTCCATCGTGGCGCGTCCCCAGGTGGCGGATAGGGGAATGCTCTTTAACCGGCTTGCCGGAGGGTAGGTGGGAAATAAAATACCATCCGCGGACCAAAACTGGCTAGGGGAAGGAACCCCGAACAATAAACCAACCATGGCAGATCAGAAGAAGATTAATGCTACGGTGCAGGGATTAGGATGCCCAGTACCGGCGACTTCGGAAGGTGAGCGAGCGGGCTTCCAGTCGTCGATATCCAGCGACCGCAATGCTTTAGTAGTGGCAAGCTTAGCTACTGGAGCAGATAGAAGTATAAGCCCCATTTCTCCATTAAAACTTATGCATTCTCCAACATTAACGAAAAGACACCGTATGCTTCAAGACGGCAATGAAATGACATCAAAATTAGCCTCGCTTGAGTGCCAGAATAATGAACTAAGGACAAAATGCCAGCAATATGAGTTACAATGTAATAAATACCAAGATATTTTGGTAAACTTACAAAACAGAATCGAATCACTAGAAAGGCAAAATAAACCTTCTACGTCTACTAATGGTAGAAGTCAGAGCCTACAAAGTCTAACCAATTACTACTTTACGGATGAAAAGGAACACAAAAAGGAGCCCTTACCACTACCAATCAATGTCAGCAACGTTAGAGATTTTAATATACTCAGAGCTCAAGTATTGGCAGTGACAGAGAAACCTGCTCAGTTTAAAGCAATATCCAATAACGATATCAAAATAACAACGTAGTCTGAAAATGACTACCGTAAAATTAAAAAACTACTTAGCGATATAAAAGACACTGAATCCAATAACAAGGATAGTACACTATATAAGATGGAATACCATACTTATCAGCTCAAAAGTGAAAAATGGTATAGAATCGTAATACGAGGTTTACCGTCATCTACCAATCGCGAAGAGATCAAAGCGGCAATCGAGGACCATGGTCATAAAGTAACCAACATTATTAACGTTCATAAAAAGTTGACAATTAATAATGAGAAAATTATTAGACACTTCCCATTGTTTTATGTAGACCTGTTGCAGGGGGAAAACAATAAGGACATATACGAAATTAAGAACCTGCTATATTGCAAGGTGTCTATTGAACCACCTAAAAAGGTAATAGGTATACCCCAGTGTACAAATTGCCAACAGTTAGGACACACGAAGAACTTCTGCAATAGGCAAGCCAAATGTGTCAAATGTGCGGAGAATCATCAAACAAAACAATGTCAAAAGCCGCGAAATGTTATACCAACTTGTGCACTGTGCGGAGAAAAAGGTCATCCGGCTAGCTATAAAGGATGCCTGGTGTATCAGAAAAAACTAAATGCTCAGCTACCGAGAAAAATTACAGTAGCAGAGCGCCTACAGCAAAAGCCAAACCAACAATATGATACAATTAGAGAGGGGGTTTCCTACGCCCAGGTGACCAAAACCTCAAATAACAATTCAAATCAAGTAAGCAGGCAGAAGCCTGTGCCAAACGAGCCAACCATTAGTAATATAATGAAAATGCTCACCGAATTTCAGGCAGAAATGAGACAAAATTTCAGCCAGCTTACTAACAGGGTGGATAAACTGGAAGATAATTCCAAACCACCAAACAAACCGCTAAAACATAAAAAGGAAATGACTGTAACATTCCTACGTATAATTACCTGGAATGCTAACGGGCTTAATGCAAGAGCTCAAGAACTAGAAGTATTTCTAAGAACCAACAACATAGATGTAGCTTTAATATCAGAGACGCACTTTACGGAGAAAAACTTTATCAAAATTACAGGATATAGAGCCTATTGGACATTGCATCCTAGTGGTCGTGCTCGAGGAGGGACAGCAATCTTAATCAAACAAAATATCCTACATTTCCAACAAGAAGAAATTAAGGAACCATTTATGCAAGCAACCGTAATAACGATTAACCATGGTGGTGCTGAACTAAGTTTAGGGGCGATCTACTGCCCACCAAGACATAATATCGTAAGAAATCAATATGTCAACATTTTTAATAAACTTGGACCAAGGTTTATTATAGGAGGTGACTACAACGTGAAACATACTGCGTGGGGATCTCGACTCATAACACCAGGAAAAGGAAAAGAACTCCTAAGTGCAATAGAAATATCAGGATGTGAATATCACTCATCGCGTAAACCTACCTATTGGCCTACAGACATAAGCAAAATTCCTGATTTGATTGACTTTTATATATCGAAAGGAATAGCCTCAAATTACATTGAAGTTGAAGGCATTGACGACCTTACTTCCGATCATACACCGGTCTTATTGACTCTGAGTACATTAGTCATAAGAAAGAAAACCAAACTTAACCTTACTAATAAATTTACTGATTGGGAATTATTTAGAGAGAAACTGGATACTCTAATTGAGTTAAAAGTTAGTCTTAAAATTAAACAAGAACTTGAATTACAAACTAAACATTTTATTAACTCCATGCGTGATGCAGCTAAAGAGGCTACACCCGTACTAGGTGAGAAAATCGTACAAGAGATCAACTACCCCCTGGCGATTCGGGAACTGATAAAAGAAAGGCGTAGGAAAAGGCGCGTATGGCATAGAACTAGAAACATTAATGACAAAAGAGAATTTAATCGGGTAAGTAATAAAGTTAACCGATTAATTAAAGAACATAAAGAAGCTTGTACTGAATATTATTTGAAAGGACTGGGTCCTGAAGCTGACAAAAATTATTCTCTTTGGAAAGCTACTAAAAGATACAAGAGACCAATAATCCAAGTGCCACTTATAAGGGGCATAAATGCGGAGAATGGGTGCGACGTAACGAAGAAAAAGCAGAACTATTTGCACAACATTTGGCATCAGTATTTCAACCACACGACATACAATCTAGGATTGATCCTAAACCAGTCTATAGATCTCCATCAAATATCAGAAGTGTCACCCCACTTGAAATTGCGCAAGAAATTGACATGAATCTGAATCCCAAAAAGTCACCTGAAATTGATGACATTTCGCCAAGGATGTTTAAGGAGTTATCAAAGAGAGCAGTGACTATGTTAACATATATATATAATGCTTGCTTTCGACTTACATATGTGCCTGAGTGTTTTAAGGTTGCACAAATCATCATGATAAAAAAACCAGACAAACCAGCCGAGAAAATGGGCTCATACAGGCCGATCTCTTTGTTACCTACTATTTCAAAATTGTTTGAGAAGTTGTTATTGAAACGACTAAGACCAATGATCATTATACCTGACTTCCAGTTTGGATTCAGGAATAAACATTCGACAATTGATCAAGTTCATCGCGTGACTGCAAAGATAGAACAAGCACTTGAAGAGAAGAAATATTGCCCTGCCGTATTTCTAGATGTATCACAGGCTTTCGATAGAGTGTGGCGTGAGGGTCTTATCTACAAGATAAGTAAATTAGTGCCAAAAAATTACTGCCAATTGCTCGAGTCGTATCTCTCCAAACGAATATTTAGAGTATCACATGAAGTAACATACTCCAACTTTTACCCAGCCGTAGCAGGAGTCCCCCAGGGTAGCGTATTAGGACCCATCGTATATCTACTTTACACTTCTGATATACCGACAACGGAAACAACCTTCATTGGAACTTTTGTTGATGATACCGCAGTATTGGCATCAAGCGAATCGCGGAACCAAGCAGTAGAATACTTACAGCACGCACTCGATAAAATCAGCCAATGGACCAGGGATTAGAAAATAAAGCTTAACGAGCTGAAATCAGTCCATGTAACATACACGTTGCGGCACAAAAATAGCAACATCCATACATTTCTCAATGGGGTACAAATTCCCCAAGCTGAATCTGCAAAATATCTCGGATTGCATCTCGATTCAAGATTGAACTGGAAACATCACGTTAGACAAAAAGCAGAGCAAATGAAAATGAAACAACGTGAAATGTACTGGCTAATAGGAAGACATTCTAAGCTTAGCCTGTACTGTAAACGCCTGATCTACGAAACAATAATTAAACCAATTTGGACGTATGCTATCCAGCTCTGGGGCTGTACTAAACAATCAAATCGTTTAATTATTCAACGTTATCAAAACAAATTTCTACGTACAATAACGAATGCTTACCGCTACGTAACCAACGAGGAATTACACAAAGACCTAAATGTCAAATGGATTGATGAAGTGATCCAGGAATTTGCAATCAAACATGAAAGAAGGTTACTGCAACATACCGACAGTGAAGCAATACAACTTCTTGACATAACACAAGAACTGAGACGCCTTAAAAGAATTAAACCGCATGAGCTAGTCATCTAATAAATAAAGTTTCATTATTGGGAGCAGAATATTGATTTCTGTAAACCCACACTCGCTCCACTTATTAGTTTCAAATAAGTGCGTTATTATCTTTAGTAATAAATTATCATTTGATAAGATTGTACTATTTAAATAAATAAAAAAAAAAAAAAAAAAAAATCTTTTGTACAACTTGTACTGCGTGGACTGCACGTTTGGCCCAACAACTAAAATCTCTGAGCTCCTAGCTTATTCTTAGCACCTTTGTATCCCTCTGCAAAAGTGTCCGTGTAGATTGCTGGATATTCTTCCAGAGGCAATCCAACCGAAAATTGTGGTTTGTATAATGGTCCATCTGAACTCAGCCTAATTTGGCCTTCACGAAGGATGTTGTAGAAATGATCGGCTCCAACGAGAATATCGAGTTCCTCCTTCTTTGCGAATCCCGGATCTGCTAATTTAACCCCTTATTGCCACGACTTAATTTTCTAGATATCTAAATTTTATTGGGGTAACTAGCTGGAAATCTTGAACAATATAAATTGTTTTAATATCGCTTACATCGTGTTTAACTGTTACTGTTGTGATTATACAGGTGCACCACCCAATCCCAATTCGCTCATATGGTATACGGCTCTTCCATCTTTTAGTATTCATGCGCTGTACACAGGATGGTGTTATAAAAAAGAATTCGATCCCAAAATGTAGTAGTTTCTCTCGTTTCCACAATTCCTTGGTTGAGTTGTGTGTAATAATGTGTAATACTTCATTGTGTGATCGCCAATATAATTTCTCTCACGGTCACGTTAACGCGCCGCAAAGTACCACTGCACAGATCATAAAATTGTTGCCGCCCTGTATATTCACCAAAGGATGGCATATGTAAATTTTTGGTAGCTTAACTTCGGACCGCATTCCTAATTATATTGTATTTATAAATCAAAGGTTCCAATGAATATTTGAAATCGTTTGGCAAATTCCACTTCTTCGATGTTCGATAAATAAACTCGTACCTGGTTTCCTCAGAGGTTTGGACAGCTTCACCATCAACCTATGTGTATTCACCGTCCCACATGTTACCCTTCCTGGTGTAACGGTGCTATTTCCTCCTTTAGTTCCGCAAAACACGCAGAGTTCTGCAACATATTTGCGATGTTGCAGGCTGTCTAGATCTATTGCAAGTCTGGGGTTGCGTATTATTCGGATATCAAGTAACTAAAGGACAATGACATACGCTCCACCCCAAACTTAACAACAATATGCTATACATGGTCTGATGAAGTTGTTTTATATCTAGAGAACCCGATGTGATTCAAAGAACCTTTTGCATTTAGTGAGGAATCCAATTTTTCGTGAAACTGAGTTGGCCAATGCAACAATGTGTGCATTCAATTTTAAATTGTTGCTAATTTGAATACCAAGCATACGAATTGAGTCACAACCCACGAGTACATGGTCTTTTACTACAAATGGATATTTTTTTGACTTATTTTACACGAGAATGTGAATATTTGTGGTTTTTCTCGTTAAACCTGACGTGATTTCTTTTCTCTAGTACCTACATTCTAGTACCTCATAGTTTTTACAGAGTAGAGGTTTACCCTTGAATGAAGTAGAAAAGTGTGTCGTTGATGATTTGTCGTTTAAAACAGCGTTGAACTTCGTTCTTTGAGAAAACTTTCTATGCACTTGGTATATGGCCACCGAATCCAAGAGGTATGCGATAAGTTTACAAAAGAAATTCTCATTGCAAACCTTGTAAAAAGCCTTTAGAGATCGGTTGTGGAGCGACTTTTACGAAAGCCATACTGTTTGTCTGAATATATTTTATTAATTTCAAGATACTTCAAATCTTAGCTTGCAATTGATATTGTCGCTGGAAAACTCCATTTGTATTCGAACTGGAATTCCATCAGGCCCGGTGGATTATTTAGCCTTATTTTCCATTTTGGAACCACAAAACGGACTTGACGGAGGTCTACTATACTCCATTGAGGACAACTAAGTTCGAGTTCGATGTGATAGTGTTTGCCAGTAAGTAGGCATGCCGATATGTATCCACCACTAAAGCACCGCCTACACATTCAAAGCAAAAGGATTGTTTTGAAATATTTGCAACCGATGCGACCATCTCGTCAAAGTTGTGATCGGAGAAAACCTCGTAAGCAATGGCAGCTATCTTGTTGTTGAACCTTTTCGCTTTTTTACCACAGATTCTTTGCCAATTTATCATGTAACCTGATAGTTAGTAATAGTTTTATTTTGTCTGGCAGCTTTGGCGGCTTCTTTTAAAAAGATTTTAAAATTTAGATTGGGATTGCAAAATGATGATATATGTAACACAGCCTCCAGTCGTAAACCAGCAAAGTCAGCCTTGTTAAAAGGCCAAATGCTTCTTGGTTTCTATGTGAATTCAGGTGGTGTTTCGACAGATATTTTTACGGTTATATTTTTACGTTATATGGTCAGAACATCAAATACCAGCCTAGATGCTTCCACGGAATAGCGTATTGATGTGAGACAAAAATCCAAAATATGAAGTTTTATCGGATTTTGATATTCAAATGTGAAATCACTAACAATCTGTGTGAGGTCATGCAAAGCAGCCAATCTCTCCGCTGATGTCCACCACAATCGTCTCTTGAGAATTCAACCATTCTTTATATGGTGAGCATTATAATCACCAACTAAAATTAATTCGCAGTATAGGGATGTTGGATGAGAATGGCGCCACATTTGCCTGAACCATCGAAGAAATTCACAGTTTCTGAAATCGTCTGATTAAGAAAAAAGTTTATTAGATAGGGATATTTTAAGCACAATAGTTTGAACGGCCTTTATAAAATTTCGTACTTTTGATGTCGAGCTTACGGTATGTGGTCCTTAACGATTGAAGAAAAAATAAAAAAAATGGGAATTAGAGGAAATCAAAGATGAAAAAGGAATGAGCCATGAAGTATAATTAGCAGAAGAACAGAGCTATCAGTTTTAACTCCAGTGAACCTATTGGCGTTTGGAATTAATTTACCTCATCTTTTTTCATTTTTTTATACAGTATAATATTTTCCCAAAGCCCAATTCCCCGGGAAAGCCAGACTAGGGCTACACTGGCCCTATTCTGGCTTTCCCAGGGAATTGGGAATTGGGAAAATATTTTGCTGTAATTACAAATTGTACTAATTCCCAAATATTTATTTTCCGTTCCCAAATGTATATTCTGGTAGACTAGGAATAATTTTTTGGGGAAAATTTTTTTATTTTGCTTTTTGTAAACTAAAACACATATTGCGACCTTATTACAAGTTCAATGCTATAAAATGGAATTATTTGTTTCCAAAAAAAAAATTCACAAACGCCAGAATACACTTTGGGGAATAAAAAATTCCCAACTACTAGAAATACGTCACTAATTTCTAGTTCCCTATTCCCGGGGAAAACCAGAATAGAACCACAGGTCACTGTTTGAAAGAGGGGATACTTTATTCATTCCTCCGCAATAATTTAGGATGGCGCCACATAGGTTTTCAAGAAAATGTGAAAATGGAAGCTACGAGAACCCACAAGAACAACGAAGTTCAAAGAGAACATTTAATGGCTGGATGAGGAGCAATAGACCTAAAGTTAACAAACCGAGTTAACCAACAAATTACGGCCTAAATATCCACCACGAAATACAAATATGAACACGTGCAAATTTAATTCCTGGACAAAAGCGATACTATATACTATCACAATACTATCCCTAATAAATTGTTTTGATTTTATAACTTTATAGTTGGACTTTAGATACAATTTTTTTATTAAAAAAGATATATAAGCGACGAACCTGATTTGAAATACTACAATTTTGATGTTGTTTTTTGCAATCAAAAAATGACCCATTGGCGACCAAACCCTAAAATATGTTGACCAATGCGGATCTAATGGTTACCTAACGAAATTTAATGATCACAGTATGGTTTTCTTGCAATGAGGTGATACCTGGAAACAATTTTTTTTTCACCTAACGAAGAAAACTAAAGAAGTTTTCTACGCCCAATCAAAATTGATGTTTGATTTTTGGTCCTATTAAAATTGCGAACAACGAATATCGAATTCGTATGAACCACGAAATAAAGCAAGTTCTCGCAGGTAGCGATATCATCGGACTCATCAAATCCAATCGAGTTAGATGGCTCGGCCACGTTACAAGGACTCCGCAACAACGGATGGTTAATAAAGTGTTCCATCAACAACCAGCCGATGTGTGACATAAAGGAAGAGACCGACTGCGCTGGCATGCCGACGTCGAACCAGACCTACACATATTAGGATGTCGAAACCGGATAACGAGAGGCGGCAAAATCCTTTCATGGGATGTGAAAGCTAGAGAGAGAGAGAGAGTGCGGGAAAGTACTCACAAGAGCTTGTACTCACTAATGACCTTTTAAGAAATGTTTTTAAATTGTGTTCTTGTATACTCATTAGGATTTGATTTGGTGTTCGGAGTAAGTGATGACCGTATATACCCATATGCTTTCCAGAGTTGTTACTAATAGCATTGAGTGGCAAAGTACGTCACATCTAACAGAAGATGAACACGTTCGATGACAAATCTAAGCCTCAATGGATAGAAGTGACTGCAAATATATATAATCCTAGTTTCCCCAGTTTTTGAATTTCCTAGCAGACCGCATTGACACGTTAAGTGCAATACATACAAAATATTCACACACATACAATTTCACATCTACAAAACGTCTAAATGCTAAAGCAGATATAAAGGGACACATTTCATATTGATGAAACTCAAACAAAAGAATCGGATTTAGCGAGTAAGAGCTTTCGGTTCAAATGTGAGAATCCTAATCTATTCCGCAATGTAATGATTTTCATGCATTAGATGTCAAGGGATGCAAACGAACTAATCAGTGCCAAAACTGTTGAAGTAGCAAACATCCAATATTTCGTTGTCTATCTCGGATAAAGTGCCAAAGATGTAGCATAAAGCCTCACCGTGGATGAGCCACGCGTCTCCCTTCCGGAGACCGAACCTTTGGCTTCAATACTTCCAACAGCCAAATTGCAAGTAATTGATGCTTGAGAGTGTTTCAGAACGCAAAACAAGATCATTATGGTTTAATAAAATGCATTATTAGAGAATAATGGGGAGGGTTCCACTCTTTTGTGACCAAGCAGCATTAGGTCATTTACAGTTAATAGAACCTTAATCGAACCAAAAACTAAAATTAGAAACAGGATCTATTGACGTTCAAATAAAATTAGGCTCTTATGGCCTTATCAAATTTAACATTAAAAATGTTATTGGTAATTCGCAACTTTCAACAAAGTAGCTAAACAAAATGTAAATCATCAAAAGTGTCATAACAATGCATTTGGCAATTCTCGTCCCCCTTGTAATCAACGCTATCTATACATTCGATGAAAATCGCCAATAAGCTAGCAGAATCCATCGTTTTAGTTGGAAGGGAAGGAGCCCAAAATTGTTAAATATCGTTTTGAATTACCCTAATATTAGCCTATAATTATCCATAATATCTTGTAATGTTCTGCTGGCTTGGTTCTCCTACCTTTAAGGACGTTGTCTGCGGGTCCGCATACTACAGGTCTGTGTGGCAACTATGTCGCATACTCGTCGTAGCAAAAACAGTTTTTGGCAATTAAGTTATGCTAGGTCTTCGGATTTACGAAATGACTTCGATACATTTTTGGTTCCATGATGCATTAAGCACGCAAAAGTACTGACTGTTTTTTTTTTTGTACATTACACCAGGGTATCATTTTTTCGAAAGCCAAAGAGATTTGTTTTACCTTCCCTCTGTCTATGAAGAACAAATGGTTGTGGAATGCAAACTTTGTTTTTTTTAAGCGTACCAACAACGGTTAATTCTTTAGAGTGAGTTTGAAACTGGTCAAAGGATATATTTCGCTTTATATCCGAAATTTTTCCATCTTTCTTCGATAACACATATAGTACTGTCACATATCCAAAATATTTTCATCCTACATTTAAAGGTGGTACTTCAGTAAGTTTCTTTTGCTCATATCAATATATTTGCCGAATAGGTACAAATTTATTTTAGGATCGTCAGAGGGAGTTGCTGAATTGTCGAAGCGTAAATGCCAAGCAAATGACACAAATTTATCCAGAGACGTGGTACCGCGATTTTTCAAATTTCGCTTTAAATCGTTACAAATCGGTTCAAACGAAAACCGCTAATGACCAATTCGTAGCGACAGTTGAGCAAACATTTGATTTATAAAATTACTACTATTGGTCAACTTTTCAGACCAGAACACTTCGAAAAGTGTTTTAACGAATCTTCGCAATAAGTCGTTACGTATAGGAATGATTAAACGAAAACAACTAGGCATCTCAGGCAGCGGGTACATCTCAGGCAGCGGGTACATCATGGGTATTGCTCACAGGAGTATTTGGCGATGATCAACCGCAATCCGAACATGTTTTTGCGCCGTTTCGTAACCGTGGACGAAACATGGTTCCATCACTACACACCAGAGACCAAAGAACAATCAAAACGGTGAGTTTCTCAGCCGACAATGTCATGGCCACAGATTTTTGGGATGCACGCAATGTCATTCACATCGATTACGTTGAAAAAGGTAAAACGATCATCGGCGAATATTATTCAGAGCCTTTGGACAGATTTGATATTGTTTTGAAGCAAAAGCGACTTCTTTTGGCGAAGAAAATAGTATTGTTCCATCAAGACAATTTTTCCCTGCGACTATTTCATGTTTCCAAACCTGAAGAAATGGCTGTGCGGTAACAGATTTAGGTCTAACGAAGAAGTCTTCACTGAAACAAACGCCTATTTTGAGGGCCTTGAGAAAACCTATTATTTGGAAGGTAAAGAAAAATTGGAAACCCTCTGGACTAAATGTATCGAGCCTAAAACAGCTTTTTTGTCGAAAAAAAGTCACTGACTTATCAAACTGCCCTCTTATGGATTATCCAGAAAAAAATATTTGATATAGTGCGTTCCCGCATATTATTCTTAATAACTTTTTGCATTTAATTGTTAGTTATGAAGAACCAAAAAATTGAATTGATTTTAACTTTATGTCTTTGACTTTAGATAAAAACACTTTGAAAAGGATATATTTTTATCCTAATGGTATATTACAATTAGATTTGTTCTGAATTTTGTAAAATGAATTTCCCAAATAAGCGAGGATTCGAAGTGTTGGGGCTGGAAACTTGGCTAATACTAATAATTTTATAAATTCCCCGATCGGAATCGTGTGGTCGACTCTCATTGAAGATTGGTCACTAGTTGTTTTCGTTAGGTCACTCCTACGAAAAGATTTATGCAGGACGTTTGAAGCCCACACTTCGAATTGATACGTAGGGATTGCCAAACGAAAACAACTACTGGAAAATCCTCAACGAGTTATGAAGAACCTAAAAATTGAATTGAGTTTATCTTATGTCTTCCACGTTCGATACAGTTCTTTGAAAAAAGATACATTTTTCTCATAATTTTGTAAAACGAAATTCCTAAATAAGCGACGAACCTGATTTTATTGAATTAATACAATTTTGATTTTGTTTCTTCGCAATAAAAATTGGCGTAATTTTACTTTACGTATACATCGAGACTTTTTTCGACTTTTTTTTATTTTTATTAATAATAATTGGCTTTGTCAACCTTGCAGACACAGATCAAAGAGTTTTTATCGCTCTTATCGCTTCTTCTGATAGTGCCACAAATGTCAATAAAAATCAACTTTTCTATATATAATTTTTTTTAATGTAATTTTAATTCGTTGTTAACCTTAGAGAATGTGGTTGCCGCCCCCAAACTGCCACTTTTCCAGAATTCAATATAATTCTTCAAGTGTCAAATTTTATTTATAACTTTAAACTAAGTAAAAAAAAATTGAAAAAATTTCAAAATTTTCCAGGAAAAATTGCAAAATTTCCCGGAAAAATTACTTGTACTGTCGAAAAACTGTTAATATATTATTGTGTATAAATTTGTACGTATTTTGAATAAAATAATACGCAATTTTTTTTTAAAGTGAAACTTTCCCGGAAAATGGGGTAATTTTAAAAACTGTTGATAAATAATCCTGCATGTAAAAATTTTAAAAACTTATACTCTTTACCTGATTTTCTCGATGTATACGTAACTTGATGTAACTTTAGCCTAAAAAAGGGCCCATTGGAGACCAAACGCTAAAATGGGGAGCTAAAAAGGCGGAGTCACCTACTTTTCAACTATGTAACGAGATGGCCATCGTGTCACTAAATAGGAAAAGGGATGCGGTTAACGTGATAATATTTTAATTGTACACGGATAAATGTACAAGGCACTGTTATCAGTTCTTTCCGCAAATTAGCTATAATATTTGATATAAATTTAAAGTTAGAACTAGAAAGCTAAAGAAGAATGAATGGTAACACCAATCTATAATACCAAATGATGTTACGACTGTGTGGTCGCAACCACAATTTTATGTTTTATATTCACCTCGGTAGTTGTCGCGATGTTTTGTTTTGTACCTCATCGTGTGGTAGCGCAGAGGTGAGAAGAATGACGAGAGAGCGAGAGCAATGTGTATTGGGTGTGCGAAAAGCAAAACATTCCACAAGAATGTTTTTCTTATATGCGTCTCGTTTACATCAATGCGAACTGATGTAAACGAGAAACAGAGAAGAAAAGACATTCTTCTGGAATGTTTTGCGCGTCGTTTGTGCGGCGTAAGAGTTTTGATCAATTTATCATTCGTGTTTGGATTGTGAAAGAAAGAGTCGAGTTTTTGATTTTGATGTAAAAGTTTGGGATTTTGTTAAATAACGTCGAGTCATTTGTGATTAGAAGAAAATTATTTTTGTTTTTAATCAGTGATTTTCTTTTTGTAAAATTAAATATAAATTTGAAAAATAATAAAATTAAAGATATTACTAATTTTGGTGTACATTTTACTGATAAACTTTTGTATTTGGTTATTATTAAAAAAAAAAATTAAATAAAATACGAAAGCCACAAGAAAAAAAAATGTAAAAATATTGTTCGTGGTGTTGCAATAAAAATATCCATTTTGTTTTGATTTTTAAACGGAGACAAGTGTGGTGTGGCATGGCATTCATTGCATTCGATTCGAAAGAAAAAGGAAAATTTGGAACTAAAGTAGTTTAATCGTTCTTACTGATTCATAAGTGAATTGCAAGTGTAGTTGAGTTAGTTGTAATATTATATAAATTACACGGTGCTTGGAAATCGAGAGTGGTGTTTTTTTATACACTTCGCGTAGCCATCTTTAATATTAAGGTGCCAAATATTAAACGGGAATCTTGTGTTTATATATATGTATTACGCGTTGGATAAAAAATATATACATCGCAAATTAACCACATTTTACGGGCGCTGCTATTTCAATTTCTATCCATTGAGTGATTATCCGCAACAGTACGGGTGGCCAGTTGAGGTCACTCCTTTTATTTGAATTTATTTGTGGAATCGGGGAAAGGCCCCGCAATGTCACGGTAGCCAACCACCTTAATATATATAACAAAAATTACTGGTGCGGCCTTGGTGCCGTCATGCCACAGGTGACCTTCCCTTTTATTATTATTCATCTATTATATTTCGTGTTTATATTTTTTTTATATAGTTATTGTGGGTGTGGTATAAATAATTATAAATTCCTGTATTTTAAATTAAAATTTTTTTTGTATTTCTAATAAATTTAATAAAGACTACGTCATTTTCTTTGCCAATTTAAATCGGGCAAGTTTAACCCTCTATCCTTCCATCATTAAAAATGTACTTAACATCAGTAGAGCAAGACGAGTTGGCGCTAGGCTTTATGGAGGAACCATCATTATCTAAGAGCGGACTGAAATATGCAGGATCCCCATCGGACATCACCATCGACATGTTCCTATTTCAGGTAGACACCATCGCTACGTCTCGCGGATTATACAATCAAACATTATTATTTGAGTTACATACCATTTTGAAAGATATCGCATTGAAGTGGTATTGGACATTCCGCAAACATAATCCGAATGCGTCATGGTCAGAGTTGCGAGATGGCTGGAGCGAACGATTTAAGGACCGCCGCACCAATTACGAAGTCAGACGAATGGTCGAGTCGCGCAAACAGCAACCCGACGAAAGTTTCACAGATTTCTACGATTAAGTGTGGAGTTTAACGCTACAATGTCGTACACCGTATTCGGACGAAGGGCTCATCGAAATTTTAATGACGAACATGAAGCCAGAGTTACAATACCATCTTACCGATCGCCAGTTTAGTAGCTTTAACGAGCTGATCAAAAGCTGCTCTGCTTGGGAGGAGTCTTTCAGGCGGATCAAAGCTCCAGTGGATCCTGCAATCCATCCACGACGCATGATCAATGAGTTATCGGGTAGTCCATATGACGATATTGGATCATATGACTCGTATGACTTATATACCCGCTGATGTTCGACTTGGTAACTCAGTACCTGCCATTCGTTCGGGGAGCAGGTTTCCATCGGCAGCGGCGAGACGTCCTGGAGGACAAATTCCAGCATACAACTCGAGGTCAGTTTCGAAATCACATTCGAACTACGGTAAAAATGTCGTCACCACAACTGCCACTCAGACGAAGCATACAGAGAACAAATCCACCTCAACCCAGACTGTTGATAGTACAGAGGATAGAGCAACTCAAACCGATTCTGGAGGATGCAGCGAGCAATACGGACGCGGAAATCCACTCCTATTCGATTCCAACGAAGAAGTAAGCTCGTCTGCCAGTAATGATTCCTTTCCCGATCCTTCTTCTCCATCCAATCCTCTTTCCCTTCCTGTCGCTCTTAAATTTTTCTATAATGCTCCATCACCGGCAAAGTTAGATCGCTTAAAATGTTCCAAGAAATACTGGAACCGCCGCGTTGCAATGAGAAATGACGTGATTTCCTCCGTTCTATTCTCCGAAGGTAGTGACACTCGGCCTTACGCCCAGGTCTTAATCAATAAGATACCTTTTAAGGGTCTTCTCGACAGCGGGGCGAGTGTCAGTGTTCTCGGGAGTGGATCGGAGAAACTCATGTCAAATCCCTTTGTTGAGTTCCATAACTTTCCATCCACCATAACTACCGCGAATGGTCAAGTACAACGAGTATTTGGTTATATACGAGCTAATGTCGAATTTAACGGAATTACTCAATTTATGAATTTTCACGTTGTTCCTTCGTTAGACCAACCATTATATTTGGGTATCGATTTTTGGAATCGTTTTGGAATTTCCCCAAAAATCTCCAAGTTAAATAATTCGGACGAATTAGGTGAAACTACCAACACACTCAAATTTCATATTTTAACATCTGATGATCGTCGTAAATTGGATCATATTCGCGAACAGTTCCCGAGCAGCGATATCTTAGGTTTGGTCCGCACATCCCTCATCACTCATATGCAAAACCAGTCAAACAAGGTTTGTATGCCGTGTCCCCAGCTATCCAGAAACTCATGTATGCCGAGTTGGATAGGATCTTGTCTTTGGGGATCATCGAGGAGTCACAAAGTTCCTGGTGTTCACCGGTCACGTTGGTTCGTAAGGCCAATGCCAAAGTTCGTTCGTGCTTAGATGCTAGAGAACTGAACAAGGCCACCGTCAAGGATGCGTATCCGCTGCCAATAATCAACGGATTGTTGGGTCGTTTGGGACACACCCGATTCATTTCGGCGATTGATTTGAAGGATCCCTTTTGGCAGATCCCACTCGACCCAGCATCCCTCGATAAAACAGCGTTTACGGTTCCTGGACGGCCCTTGTATCAGTTCAAGGTGATGCCGTTTGGCTTATGCAACGCCCCACAGACTCTTTGTCGCTTAATGCACCGCGTGATCCCGTACCAACTGCACGATAAGGTCTTTGTGTACCTCGATGACCTTCTGGTCACATCCTCCACTCTGGCCGAACATTTCGATTTACTAAAACAGGTTGCTGGATATCTGAAGGACGCTGGTTTAACAATCAATTTGACCAAAAGTAAGTTTGTGTTGAAAGAAGTCGACTATTTAGGTTATATTGTGGGTGATGGCTGCTTCCGTACAAACCCAGATAAATGTAAAGCTATTCTGGAGTACCCTATTCCGAAAACGACGAAACAGATTAGACGTTTTCTAGGAATGTGCGGATGGTACCGTTGCTTCATTCCAAATTTCGCCTCTTTAGCTTCTTCTCTCACCGATCTTACTGGTAAAAACACTAAAGTATGTTGGTCTGCAGCTGCTGATTCTTCTTTTAACGCTCTCAAAACCGCCTTGTCAACTGCCCCAGTTTTGACGCATCCTGATTATACAAAACCCTTTTTTATTCGGTGTGATGCCAGTGCCGTTGGGGTCGGTAGTGTCTTATTTCAGGTGGACGCCGAGGGGGTGGAGCGGCCCATTGAGTTTTATTCCCATAAGCTCAATGCGGCGCAGCGAAACTACTCGGTGACCGAGCTGGAATGCTACGCTGCCGTCCTCAGCGTTCCGTTCCTACGTGGAAGGCTATCCATTCGTCATTTATACCGACCATTCCAGTTTGCGCTGGCTAATGAGTCAAAAAGACCTCTCCGGACGTTTGGCGAGATGGAGTCTTAAACTCCAAGCGCTGGAGTTTCAGATTGGATACCGAAAAGGGTCAGTTAGCGTTGTACCTGATGCGTTGTCTCGAGCTTTTCCGGATGAATCCGCTCCTTGTGAGGATGAGTCTGGGAGTAAGAGCACGCCTAATCCAGGTGCCCAATTTAAAGATCCAGCCTTGTCGATTAAAAACATCGATCCTTCCGTGAATGCGTTGGTACCTTCTTCAGTCCCCATTCTGCACGTTGATCAAAATTCGGTTGCGTTCCAAGATCCAGATTACGTCGATCAGATCGCGAAAATTCGTTCTCTAAAAGATTGTTCGCCCAACTATAAGATCCAGGATGATAAATTGTTGATATCCCCTTCGTTCGGTTTTAAATCTACGGATACCGACCTTTCGAACTGGAAATTAGTTATTCCGAATTCTTTAACTTCATCGCTTATCGAACAGGCCCACGACCCTTCGCACTTCTCCCTGAGAACTTAGCCGGCAAAAATCACCGTGGCGGCCTCTGCATGCGCTTAGTGATATCTGCAGGATGGCAGTAGCTATCCTGTAACAATGGCTCTTGTAAAAAATAGAGTATCTGATTTTTAACCATATTGAACCACAAAACGACCGGGGACGAACCCCTGATAAATTATATATAAATATTTAAATTTCGGTTACACAATTCTAAATTAAGAAATTATATTTGCACTATAAATATACAGTACCCGTGTATAATTTGTGGATCATTATATTATTAACTTTTAATATACAGAATGCAATATATACGATCGCAGATCTTATTCCCAGATAATGGTGCTATACACACATGAATTTATATTTAACACATAATTTACCACACGTATTTTTGAATTTATATTTATATGTTTAACAATAAATCCACTGTACATGGGTACACGTACGTAAATACAAGCCAATTTTGAAAAATATAAAATAATAATTGGTAGATCGCGATCGTACCGGTCTATTTTCGGTTTTAGTACACATATTTAACCTGAGGAAGATGATTGTCCGCTGCGTACAACGACAGCGCAAAGATGATCATTGATCACAGCATTATTTTGAAAAAGATCATGACGATCGAATATAATATTTTTAGTGTTGCTTGGATGAGATTGATGTCCAATTAACCTGTACACAATCGTATTATTTTATATACATTTTTACGAATTAAGATACAATAAAAAAAAAATCCATATACGTGTATATCACTTAAGGCGCGCAACGAACATGAAATCGAATACATAAGAAATTACCACAAAAGTGATATTGATTGTGGCTGTAAGAGATTTATGTTAACACCTAATTTAGGGACGAAGCCAAATACACTAAATATTATTTAATAACGTGATTGCATTCTCGCATTTTAACGAAAACTATAACTAAAAGTCGCATAATTAAGACTTTAAAATTTTTATAAAAGATCATAAAACTTATGCAAATTATGGTGTTTGATGTCTTGTGGAATCATTATAAATTTTCCTCTTGCAAAATATATGTATATAGTATATGTACTTACATAATTGGTTGTATGTTGTAGTCCCATAGTTTATTTTATTAATGTCAAGAAATTCTTTTCCCTTTTGTTTAATGGTTTTGTGTCATCTTAAAATAAAATTAAAAATGATTTATAGATCTTACGCGCTGTAAATATTTAGTGTTCAATTATTGAATTTAATTATTGATATTTCATGTCGTTTATATTTTATAACTATTGTTAAACATTGCACTTTGAGGCAGGTGAATGAATGTATGTGCAACACATATTAACATTTGCAAATTAATCGCGAAAGGTACAAATATGCCAGAAATGAAATTTATGGCATGTCATAGGTGCAAGAACGTTATTAAGACATAAGCTCTTTTCATTTTGACAGGTATTTTAATTTTTTGAAAAAAATATTTCAAATGAAAAGTATTTAACAAAATTGCACAAAGTATTGCGGAGTCTTACTCGAATTAGGATGGTAACGAAGTAACGAGAAAATAAAATTACATATAAATAACATAATTAAATTTAACGGCTATTTAATAACAACGGTCATTTTTCATTTTGTTTAAAACTACCTTAAAATTTAAAATAATATAATTTAAAAATTATCGTAAAACATTTTCTTCACTTATTATATCTTGATTACATTTCAATCAAATTTCCTATATACGAGTAACATGTATATACATAACGGAATGATCACGATATAATAACAGAAGCCATACCAATCAATCTTAACAAATTATTTTTATTTTCTTGGGATTTTGTTAACATTTTGAAGATGCGTTTAAATAACAACCAACGTACCCGACCCCAATAACAAAATTAAATTTCAACATTACGAACACCTTGGGCGATTTAATTTTATCGAAATGCATCAACTAAATTTTCTTTTAACTTTCTTGTGCATGATGCTTCGTAATTTTTGATCAAAGTGCGGTTTATCGATTTTATGTATATTTGTTAAATACGTATAGAATTTCACCACAAGTGCGGGTTTTATAAACACGAATTGAAATTTTCATCTATTTTGAAGAAAAAAGGAAATCTATTCTGTGAGTTTCTTGTATGATTTCATATTTAAGATACAACATTCAGTTCAAAAATTAAGATTTTTATGTTTCCTATGGTAATAGGGTTGTTTTCTCGCCATACTGTTGCGAGATGTGTAGCAAAAATGGAGCAATTAGTGACATCTGGTAACCGTCGACGACGGTTCTTACCGTGTGCAGGTAAACTTTTTATATTTTAGTAAAATTGAAAGTGAGAATAAAGTTAGTAGGAATAGTGGTCGTGTCCACTCGAAATTACAACTCAATTGAATTGAACAATTTTCTTTAAAAGAGAAATAAATTTTTAAGCGTGTGAAAATCATGGCAAATAAATGAGACGATAAGGACAAATTTCACAGAAACAAACAATCGAAAGCATCATACTGTACTGACTAATCCAAAAAGTTAATTCTTAACGGCCGAAATAATGTTCGACGCAAACAAAATTACAAGCGACAAACAGAAATGTGCGCACATAGTAATTTCACTTTCGGCAGCACAGCCGGAGAAGTAACATATTAGAAGGTCATCCAACGTTGAAAAGTACGAGACAATTGTGAGCAAAATCGAAATTGGTGATCAAAAACCATCTTATATTTTGCATCAGATTAAGTCGTTGGCTGGGAAAAATGTACAAGCAATATGATTACTAAATTGTGGATGAGCCAGCTGCCTGACAACATTCAAACAGCCCACAAGCACTAACATATACTAATATACACAAAACTGGTGTTGGTATCACGGTCGATTTGGTAAAAAAACATCTAAATGCATCAGACTATTTAATTTTGTAACCAGCACCAAGAACCGGCAACAGCAAATGGTATCACAACAAATACTTTTGGTACCAAATTATTCAACGTTGACAATTGGTTAAGAACGTTTGGTTGTAGTACATTAAATCGTGACTATAGGCCCTATTTGCGAGACCACGAAGGCTTGATCCATTTCGGAACCTACAAAGCAGTATTTCTAGAATTCCCAACACATGGTGGAACTAGAATTCTACCGACCTTCTTCTATAACAATATCATGTCCATTACACATGATGAGGAAGAAGGACAACGATTGGAGATCGTGCGGGGACTACAGGAGTTTTAATGCCGCCTCAATTCCCGTGACCGTTACCCTATTGATGCACAATTTTTTCAAAAATCGTTCTCATCAGAGCGTACCATTTAACAATTGCTCCTTTGTCGACAGGATATTACGTTTCCATGGACATGGATAAACCAAATTAAGATTTTCGTTGAGTTTCGTCGAGTTAATAAAATGGCGACGCTAATCCCTATCGTTTCCACGGGAAAATTATAAAATTCTAAATTTGTTTTGACATTTCCAGGTGGTGTAATGTTTTTGCCAGTCTTTTTACATTTTTATTTGTTTCGTGAATATTTGGATTATTAACCACCCGTGTTTATTTTAACAGTGTTTCATTGCTATAAAGTGAAATGGCCCAAACGTGGCTTATTTAAATGTAATGCAGAATCAATTAAACGTTTTGATGCAAAATTATTTGTCTCGTATGGAAAAGCGTTCCTAAAAAAACGCCGTAAAAGAAAATTAGAAACAATTAAATTATTCAAATCAAAGGGAATTAATTCTGGACAGTGGTGGACAGCAATGGTGAACGTAGATAATTTCGATGAATGGGTGGAAAATTTCGAAGTTGATAACGGAAAATATCAATATTTGTGCGAGAAATTACGGCCAGAATTGAAACGGGATCCATTTTGCGTGAGAGAACCACTTTCTGTGAAAATTACAGTTGGAATGGCGTTGTATAAATTAGCGTCCTGTGCAAAATATCGGGTAATTGGAAACCAGTTTGGTGTTCATAAAACATCAGTACATTGATCCGTAAAACAGTTTTGCGCAGCTGTAATCAAAATAGTATTACCTGAACAAATCAGTATGCCAAATATGGAAGAGGCAAAGATCAACTGCACAAAATTTCAAGAAAAAAGTGGAATGCCACTTATTTTAGGCGCCTTTGGTGGCACTCATGTACCAATTACACCTCTCAAATTGGATACAAAGACACTACATAAATCGCAAAAGCTGGCCGTCTGTTATTTTACCAGCTGTAGTGAATGCATGGATAGGTACAAATTAATTAAATTTTGAATATCTGTATAGGTACTTACGAGGGCAAATCAAAAAGTCTTGCAATATCATATGAAAAAAAAGAGTGAGCGAGACAGCAATATTTTTATTTTTCGACATAATCTCCTTTAAGGTTTATACATTTGTCACATCGATCAATTAACTTCCCTAAACCCTCTAAAAAAAAAGATTTCTTTTGCTCCATAAAATATTCATTTACAACAGACTGTACTTCATGGTCACTGGAAAATTTCCGGCCCCTTAGTGTTTTTTTCAAATTGGGAAACAGAAAGTAGTCACTGGGTGCCAAGTCTGGACTGTACGGTGGATGCGGAATTTCCACGAAGCCGCAGTCTTTTAATGCAGCTTGAGCAATATTAGCCTTGTGCACTGGTGCATTGTCGTGAAGAAGCAAGATTTTTTTCCTAACTTTCCTTGGCCGTTTTTCCCGGATCGCTTTTTTCAATTTTCGCAAAACCTCTGCGTAATATATGCCTGTGATTGTGGTTTTCGGTGGCATATAATCGATTATCAAAATTCCTTCAGCATCCCAAAAAATTGTTGCCAAAACCTTACCAGCAGACGGTTGAGTTTTGAATTTCTTTGGTGGTGGTTCACTACGTTTAATCCATTGCATCGATTCTTGTTTAGATTCCGGATCCCAGTGATGAAGCCATGTTTCATCGCCTGTTATTATGTTATCCAAGAAATTTTCTGGATCTTCTTGGTACATATCTAAAATCGCCTTTGAAGTTTGAACACGCATTTTTTTTTGTTCTGCATTCAACAAACGGGGAACCCATCGCGCACTTACTTTCGACATGTGAAGGTGGTCATGTAATATAGTATATGTGGTACCGTATGAAAGAGAAAGTCTCCACGCTAACCGCGGAACAGAAATACGCCGGTCCTCCAATACAACAGATTCGGCCAAAATTACGTTTTCATGGCTAATAGCATCTGCTGGCCGACCCGAGCGGTTGTCGTCTTCTAATGACTCCCGACCACTTTTGAATAATTTTACCCACCTTGTTACTGTGGCATATGATGGTGCAGATTCGCCGTAAACTTTTGATATGTAGTTGAATATATAAATTGCATTTCGTCCATCTTTACAGAAAAATTTAATAACGGCGCGATATTCAATTTCATTCATTTTAAGAAAAATTCAAAACACGTTTTACTAAATTGACAAAAACAAACGAACTGTAAAAATTACATCGAAATGTTCTTCTAGAAGTTTCATCGCGACAAAAAATGGTTTTGAAAAATATATTGTTGTCTCACTCACTCTTTTTTTTCATATGATATTGCAAGACTTTTTGATATACCCTCGTATGTGAATCTTTTTTTACAGACACTACGGACATCACTATTAAAATTCCTGGATACACCCATGACACGGCAGTGCTGAAAGATGCCGATTTATATACAAATATAAATAATTACCCAAGGGTATGTAGATTTTATATTTATAATTGCAACTTTACTTAATAATTTTATATTAGTAGCTTTCTGAAGATATTAACGGAAAAGAAATTAAATCTTTTTTAATTGGGGATCCGGCTTATCCATTACTAGACTGGATCATAGAAGGATATGTTTCTGCAAAAAATAGGGAAGAAATTTCATTTGGCGTTTATTTAAATAAAGCACGTGTTGTTGTTGAAAATGCTTTCGGTCGATTAAAGAGCAGATGGCGAATTTTGCAGAAACGAATGGACGTCCATATTTCCGTTGTACCCTCTATAATCGCTACTTGCTGCATACTGCACAATATCGTAGAAAAGAGAAAGGTGCTGTAGCCGCTCGCGTTAGCCTTGAGCGGACTAACAGAATATCATTGTTCCAGATCTGGTGCGATTGCATAATTCCGGCTTCGGGCTCAGGAGCAATGGGGGGGGGGGGGGGTGGTAGTCCAGGTGAAAAAATTATTTAATTTAAACCGCATTTAAAAAAAAAAAAAACATTAGCATCATACCACGAAAAAAAAATCAATTTTGCAGTGACGAACGGTTCCAATTCCCGCCAATACCCTGTTTATTGAGACATTATTACAGTTATACTAGAGAGTAGAGAGTGTAAAATAACGACTACTAGGGAAGTTTTCTTAACTTCGTACGAGACCCAGTTAGCGGAATGTACTTGCCAGCTATCACCCATAAAAATTATATGATATACACAAAGAAAACAAAAGGAACTAAATAACTTAGCTGTAATGGTCCAGTTGCGAGTCCCCGGTTGATTCACGTGGTGTGATTTCTTTTTCATGCGTTTGCTCGGCCCTCGTGGTAATACCGATATTCAATATTATATTCTTGTTTTACGTTTTACACTGTACACTTCGTATCGTGCCACTACACTCTTCGCACACTATTTTTACCATTTTTTTATTTTTGTTTTTTTTTTTTATTTAAAGTTAGTTATCCGCCCAACCGCCCCTCCTCCACTTAGTACATGGAGGCCTACAACGGTGCAGATTTGCGATCACGAGAATTGCTACTTCAAATAGAAAATGTCTCGAATGTCTTAGTGTGATATAGAATAATCGATTAACGGAGTGATCCCCGTTATATATATATATATATATATATATATATATATATATATATATATATATATATATATATATATATATATATATTATCAGATTTAACACTCTGGGTTCATGGACTTGATAATTACGCACGGACCAGTAAACTGTATTGGATTTCATAGTCACTATACACTATACACGAAGTATTATCACAACCAACAAAAAAAACTATTATAGTTACACTAAATATTATATAAAAACTAGACAAATATTAATGGCGATCGCTTGGCTGATCACCTCCTTTTTTCAAAAAAAAAAAAAAAAAAAATTATTTATGACTGCACAAGCAGTCTTCACCAAAATCTAATAACAACTGTCCTCGTTTTTAGATCCACTGCCTCGATTCCATCAAAAAAAATATGTACAATATAATTTTATGGGCAAATAGACAAGTAATAAAATTATTGAATCAGGTTACCTAATACAATACAGATCTAGGATTTGCAACGCATCCATCGCAGAGATACATTCGTAACGGATACGTTACAGTGCCGTTTCAACAGCAATGGCTTGAGTTACGTTATTCACAAATCAAATTAAGCAGTCGTAAAAAATAATAAATTATAATTCGGAAACTTTTAACATTAACAATATTTAATTAACAATTATAATTATACATCTTACTCTTCTGAGAGTTAACAATAATCTGATTTTTATCTTATGAAAGAAATTTAAACACAATTAATTTTTATAAGGATTATGAAGTCAGCATAAATGAAAGTACAATTTGATTCCAAGCAAAATATTTTATAAATTTTGCTTAATATATTGTATTATATATTCTAATTCTTGGGCCTAGAATCTTATCTCTCACTTTGCTACATGTTTGATTGTAGTGGCTGGACGAGACTCATAAAGCAATATAATTTACCCGCAAACGCAGCATTGAAATACATCAAATGGATTACCAAAAGCGAATGACATTCGCTATCGCTTAAAAATATATATGGCTGAAAATTTTCCAATCGTATAGAAAGCAGTAGATTTTAATAAATTTCAATAATATATTTATTTAAATAAACTTCATACAAAGATATAAAATTCAATTCAGTATTTTATTACATTAGTTACTACCTTATCACTATTTTCGTAATACACTATTGATTATTTATATTTAAAAAAAATCGTTTTATGAAAATCGAGAGTTCATAGTTTTATATTGTTTGCATGGCACAGCACAAAATCTGGTATTTTTATCACAATATTTAGAATTGAATAAACTCATCATTTAGTTCCCGTTCCCGCTGAATCGTGGTAGAGTTTGTGGTCTCTCTATTTTCATTTAAAATATTTTTAATTTCACTTAAAAATAATTTATTTGAGTCTTGAGAATTTTTTTTTTGTTTTATTGCAGTTTCATTGCATCAATTCGTTTTCCTTTTTTGAATACAAGACATATTCAAGACATATATTCAATTAAAATCTTTTATTGCTCAAAAAAAGCTATTTGCAATTCTTTGTTTGCATTTAATATGTCAGAGGTACGTACTCTCACGCTTGTGTTTACGGCTTAGTTGAGTAGAAGTACTACAGGTTGGCTCTTCACTGTTAATTGGATCGTAAATGGTTAAAACGGCACTTTCTTGTTCCACAGTTCCCGTTACAATTGAAACTTAAATTAAATCAGTATCGAATTATTTATATGCATTATTATTTTATAGGATTCCAGTAATTGGAAGGGAACGTTTACATAACGAATCAAATGCGTTTTGAATCAGCGAAGAAGATAGTCTATTCCCAAGAATCCTATTTAATTATTCGTAGTGGTCACACGAGTTTAATTTATCTCCGCTCTGATTTTTTTTCGTTGTTTCAATAAAATCTTTTTTTAAATTTTGCCACTTGTTTTTTATTTGTACCGAATTTTTATCGGTTATTCCTCTAGTGATTAATTCGTTTGCAATAATTTTAAGTATATCACTGGAGCGATGTTTTTTCCGTCCATTAAATTGGTTATGCCCTTTTCTTCTATTATTTCCAGTAAAATTTTATTTTCGCTTTTGCTCCAAAACACGCTTGACGCCATTTAGATTTTGAATACTCCTCATAGACAATCAAATTAGATTTTTCATTTGAACTAAAAAATGAAAACAAAATATATTTCTGATAATTCCAATGTCATCGTTGTATCTGTGATTTTTCGTTAAACTGTGTATACGTATACGCAAAAATACAAAATAAATTTGATTGTATGCGGCTATTTACAGAAAATGAACACGCAGTTTAAATTTTCACGATTACAAAGGATGAAACATCTCTTTTAAGTTCTCTCTGCTCCTAGTGTTCACTAAAGGTTTTTCGGGGAACCCGATTTTTTCCGGTTCAAACCTAGCGCACCCAAAACTCGGTGTATTTTTTATTCTAGTTTATGTTGTAGTTTTTTTCACAGCTAAAATTTATTATATTTATATTTATATTTTATTTTATTTAATGTAATTTTCGATTTTCGGGTGAATTTCTTTCATTAAATTGAAACACATTTCATCGTCTTCCGATTCATTAGATTCAAACAACATTTTTTCTTAAATATGTTATTTAATTTTAACTGTGGAAAATGTATCAACATCGCTTTTGTTTTGACGTATAATATGCCGAACCGTCAAATATTAAATGCTAAGTAAAAAATAGTATTCACTAGTGCACAAAAAACCCGGATTTTTTTATTAAAGTGAAGTTAACTGGGGTAAAAAAATTGGGTAAAAACCCCGGTAAAAACACTTAGTGAACATGCTCACTATATTTTTTCTTTTGACAGATATAATCCCATTTAACCCAACTACTTTCGTTGAATTAAGGTGGATGAATAATCCGACATAAAGCCGGTTACTCTGTCATGAAAACATGATGATACATAAAACCGTAATAACCACACCATTTGGCTTATTCGAGTTCACCCGAATGCCGCATTTGGTCTCAGAAATGCTGTACAAACATTCCAGCGTTTCATAAAAGAAATTGTGAGAGATCTCGATTTCGTTTTTGAATATATATTGACAACATTCTCGTAATATCTAGAGACGAGAAGCAACATTTACTCCATTTGGAACAACTCTTCCAAAAATTATCAAATTATGGCATCAATATTAACACAACAAAACGTGGGTTTGAGACAAGCAATCTTTACTTCCTCAGTCACAAAATTTCTCCTAATAGAATTCTGTCGTCTGAAGGTCGAATCAATGCAATTAGAGAATATTCAGCACGTTAAAGAAAGATGGCCACCAAAAGGTCACTGGAGTGCGCTGAGCAGAACCTTAAAAGATATTCGTGACAATCAAAACATTTTTGGTGGAACATGATTCTGTTGTCCGGTGATTTTGTCAGACTCCTCCCGTTACTCCACATTCAACTGTAGCTAACGAACTAAACGCGTGTTTGAAATTATCAAATTTGTGGCGGCATGTGAAGACCCTTTGATTGACGACTAACATATAAATTTTTTTGTAACAACATCAAATTACAAATGTGTTTTCGAAGCAATTGTTGGACATTGATAATAGGAAAGTTGCAGTTGACATTTCAACCTGATTCATCACATTTCCCACTGGAAGCGAAAGCAGAGCTCATTTACGACGTGTTTTTCCGAACAAAGTGCAAAACTTAAAAAAACATAATTGGCTAAGCGAAGGAGCCATTTTGGCATCGAAAAACAAAGATGTCAATGATCCGAACGCGACAATTCAACCAGGGTGAAATAGGTAACTATCCCTCAGAATTCTTGAATTCGCTGGGTTAGCCCGGACTACCACCTCAAAATTTTCAATTGAAAGTAGACTCATGGCTGGTCTCCAGTCAAATATTTTTCTCTTGACGGAAAAAAAATCTAGTCCGCAAAAATGGTTTTGAGCATGCGCATTAAAATGTTGTCGAGAGAGGGAAAGATCAGAATATTCAATATGTTTGCCATGACGTTGTGCCAATTGAGCATAAATCATATTTTTACGCTCAATTTGAGCGCACATTTATTTGGTTTTGACCAAAATTATCGCACTGTCTAAAATGACACATCAAATAATTTTTTCCGCGTCATCAAAACAGAGAAAATATTATTATTTTTATTAGTGTAGTAGTAAGTATACTATAAAAAAAATGTCATGAGCCGAAGCCATTTATTTTTTGTCACGAGAAAAATATGTAAGTGGAGACCAGGCATCAGTCATCATCATGTTGCGTAACAAGAATCAACCTCGACTGTGCAATGGAATGAGACTGGCTGTGAAAAATCTTATCGAAGCAACAATTATCAAGAAAAAGTACAAAGAAGAAGATATTTTGGTTCCGCACATCCCGATTATTCCAACGAACTTGCCATTCGAGTTCAAACGGGTGCAATTCCCTGTGCGTCTGGCATTCGCGATGACCATATCAACAAATCATAAGGCCAGTCGTTTGAAGTTTGCGGGATTAACTTGAGTTTCCGTGTTTCGTGCATGGAAAACTGTATTTCACGTGTTTGTGTGTCGGCAAGCAATCATCTTTGTTTGTTTACGTGCCGGAAAACAAAACGAAAATCATAGTTTACCACAAAGCTTTGCTTTGAATGTTAACCTAATTTCTTTTCCATGTAAATATAACGAAGCTCAAACCGTACACAGTGTGCCCAATACCGCCAAATGTTGCATACTGTGTTTGACAGCTGACATCAAGTCTAAGTAAGCAATACTAGTAATGACACCTTTAAGAAAAGGGCAAAGTCATATTCACATATCCAATATAAAAATTGGAACATGGAGCAAGCTAAATCTTTTAAGATTTGAAGATCACAGAATCTTTAGAAGCAGGTGGAAATTTATACATTGAATGTACTTGCACCACAAGAGCTTAGATGGTCTGGGATTGAGATTCATAATACCAACAACGGTTACATTCTCCGCTAGACGGGTAATCAGAACAGAGGAGAATTTGAAATCGGTTTTATTATTCATCGCCGAGTTCATTCACTTCCGCCCTATCAACGAGCGAATAATCACGGTTAATACCCACACAAAAAATTCAATATCTCATCTATTAATGCAAATGTGCAACATAAAGACAAATACATATGATGAAGTCAATTATTTCAAAATTATAATATCAAAATTATCGTAAGATATTTCCACGCAAAAATCGAAAGGTCACGGTATACTCAGTCGGTTCCAAAATTGGTTCCATATACGGAACGGACAAACATTTCACAACAGGATGTGCTAAAACACCATTATTTTGTAGACAACAAATGACCAAATGGTGGCATCTAAAAAGTGGTAACTAATTAACCCATTCAGTATTGCATGTAATATATGGCACTAGGATTTGATAATAAAAAGTCGTATGGCAAATAAAAAATTTAAAAATGAATTATAATATCTTGATTTATTTTAACCATATATAGGTATATTAGATGTTCAAGTAAAAACTCGGTGCTGAAGTTGGTTGCATTAAACCACATCCGAATTATGAAGCGAAAGAATTTTGTGCACAAAATCATTGCGGGTGATGAAAAGTGTCATCAACATTAGTTGCAAAAATGTATGCCTGGTGTGATGGGAAAGGAGTCATTTACCACGAGCTTCTGGAACCTGGTCAAACTGTTCAGTAAAATGTTAAATACTACCAGGCCCAATTGATCAAATTAAGAGAGCTCTGGAGAAAAAAGACCATTTATGGTCCAAGGAAGGCGGAACGTGATATTCCGTCAGTACGAAAATGATCATACACACTGAGTTTTGAATTTTTTTTACAATTAAAAATTCATTTACCGTTATAACAAAAAAAAATCAAGAATTTTTTGTAATAAAAATGATCATACACTTATAGTATGTAAAATTTTACCCCATTTGCGTTCCAGGTGATCCCATAAATGTTCATTTGTCAGGCGATTGAAGTGGCGATTGTAACTGATTTGGGCGACGTTATTCAAAATCCATTCTTTCACAATGTGTACCGTTTGCTTAGGATTATTGTCTTGTTGGAAGATCCATGATGGCAGGAGCCGCAATTGTTCCACGAATGGTTTCAAATTTTCATTTATAAAAACAAGTTTAGCTACCACACTCGCCAACATTGAACCCCATCCCATAATCGAAAAACTTTCATGTTTAATAGTTAGAGATTATGTGTTTTGGCTCCGGCGCTGTTGCGGGTTTTCTTCAAATTTTACCTCACCCATCGGTTTCGAAATTGTTGAATTTACTTTCATCCGTAAAAACAATCGTCTTCCAGAAGTTGAAGTCTTTTGTTTTTATTTTTTCTGCAAATTCTATTGTTGTTAAGTGAAATGTGTTTATTAAGTCATTTTTTAGAATTAACATTCGAAATTAATGGCTTCTTGCATGGCACACGGCCATGATATCCGTTTTAAAACTAAAAAACTTTCGCTCGTCCCGATTGGAAAATATTGGTTATGGCCCTGTTCGCTGCCCGTTTTCAAACGATTGTGTGACGTTGAATCTGGATATTATTTGGGCCACTGTAGCATGACTTCGGCCAACTAATTTTCCAATTTCGTTCACAGATTTTCCAGTATGTTTCATATTAATTATTATTTGGCGTTCTACGTTGGTAGTTTCCTTTGTAACACTGGCCGAACGCCTCGCAATCGTTACATTTTAGTTTATATACGCCTGTATTCAATATGAAAGAGGTTATAAATATAAAGGAGGGCCAACTCGATATTAAAACAACTATAAAACATAATTTCTGTAAATGATCTTAAAAAAAATTAAGGATCATACAATAAGTGAATGATTATTTTCGTTGCAAAAAATTCGTGATTTTTTTATTTTTGTTTTATTAAAAACGGTCAATGAATTTCTAATTTGTATTTTTGGATTTGTTAGTTTGTAAAATTATGTAATTTAATAAAAGACTGCAAAATAAGTTCTGTAATCCTTATATTTTGTAAATTTTTCTCAAAAATCAGTGTGTATGATGACTGTTATATTTTCAATAAAGTTGAATTTGACCAAAAAAGCAAAGTTTCTACTTGCACACCTAATACTAATCTCACAATATTGTTTTGTAAAATTTAATAACAACTTTCACAATATTGGAAATTAGCAATAATTGAACTGGAAAACTGTGACGTGGTCACCGCGTACACATTGGAAAAAAAAGTTAACTTCTACATTGTCTATCATGACGACAAATCCGAATTACGCGGAGACGCACAACAATGGCCAAGACTTAGTGAGTGTATAAAACGCATTGCAACGCATACACGGTACTCGTTCTGAAATTTTTCAATTTATAGTATATTTAATTATTTTACTTTCCATTCCAAGAAACTGTTGGTAAATTTTTTCAAACATAGCCAAATCATCCCTAGGCACACATCGTTCTACCTATTACGTATGAAAATTAAGTTTATTAAATATAAAATGCCTTTTAATTAATGATACAATTTAATTACCTCAATTACTACACAATTTAAAAATAACACTTTATCTGCGCGCTAGGGACAAGATTATAAAATAAACAAACATTCGATTAATCACCACGATTATAAAATGATGTAAATGATGATGATGATGATGATCAAAGATTTACATATCGATATACAACAATAATATGATTGATGTTAAATAATCGATCAATTGAAGATTGGATGGATGCAATTTAGCTCAATTACATCGATACATAATAAATTGGAGGTTAGGATCGTTCGTTCGTTAACGTAAGATCGCTTTTCCATCTATATACGCTATTAACGTTTCCAATTATTTGTTTGTGTAGTATGATGCCTTTATAGTAAATAGAGTCATTATCAATTTAATTCAATTTTTTATTTGATTACGATTACCGTTATTACTATCATTTGTTACATTTGTTGTTTATTTTTCACGAGCCATACTTTGCGGCCACAACAAAATCAATCTCAAATTGCATATTATATTTTCAATTTTTCTGTTTCATTCCACAAAGCGTATAAAATGTAAATTACATATACGAGGAAAATGCCCTTAAGGGGATATTCACCAAACACAAAAACGAAAAATCATCATAAATAAGGGGTTAAGAATTCGATTTGTATGTACACAACCAGAATAAAAAATAAAAAAAAATATTAAATGTGATAATCCTCCGTGTAATTCCCTCAATCTGTTTGAAATTATCTTCCTCCTTTGTATTTGGCTGTGTTGTTCATTTTATTTCGGTAAACTCAATTGGGTCGTTTGTTCTGTCTCGTATATAGTATATGCGCCCAACTGGGAATATTTGTAAAAATCAGCACACGTTTTTGAATTACGTATCTTGATTCCGAAGTGTGTTATTGCGGATATATTAGTCATGCGTGCACATACATTGTATGTGGTTTTGTTCTTTTGTGCCTCACTGTATATGTACGTTTAAGCATATTCATACATTATATTGTTTATTTATGGGTATATAATCGTGTCGAATTAATATTATTCACAAATTAAATTATTAATAAATGTTCGAAGTATAGGATATAAGAAAATATATAAAAATAATCTTATGGGTTTGACCCGCGAATCCAACTCTTCTAATATGTTATATACGCGATATGGATGTTATAGAAAGCATTTAAAGGTTAAATGATATAATTTTCCATTTTCCATTCATATGCGCTCTAGACATAATTGTATGAATGTATGTATATATGTACGATGTCTTTTATTTGGTTCTTTTGTAAAATAAATTATGCTTTGGAATTATCTTTAATGATGGATAATTTTTATATTTTAATAAAATTAACGAGTTTACGGGTATGTTTAAGAATATTGTCTTTGTCTCTCAGTCTCTGTATAAACTATTCATCAAGTCCGATAAATGAGTAAATCACATCTTCGGGTAACATTTTGGAAAACAAAACTGCTCAAAATCAAAAATGGGAACACATAATATCAGAATGGCGTAAGGAAAAAATAAATTTTAGAAACAGCCCCTCGCAAAACTGGATCAACATTCGTTAAAACCCGGAACGGATTGCAACTTCAATCGAGAATTGTGCTTAAACAGTCAAGAGATAACATATGCCGATGTAGTGTGCAATTGCCATAATCTTATGATGGAATAAAGCATTACGGCCAATTTGATACAGAAGTTTGCTAAACTTGCTTCAAAATTTAACGATGTGAAAGTTAATGAAATGTGGTAGATTATGCGTTACATGCTTGGTGTTTCACCGTTCCCGAGAAATAATGATCCACTACACGAATTTAGTGATATATTTACTTTGTAGAAAATAGTTTGATTGCACTAAAGTACTATGTTGATACTCAACAAGGTGCATAATATCGTATGTACTTTAGTTTCAAGTATAATAACTTGCTTGGTCAACTAATATACGCTCATCGAGCTATGGATAAAAAAAACAGTTGTAAAACAAGAACCTCGTAATATATTTGTGTGCCCTCACCAGTGGTAAGCGTGTTGTCTACAACAAACTTACATATGGTCCTTCGAGTTAAAAGTAAGAAAGCTTGGAGATACATTTCTCAAAATTTCAAAACCAACATAACATCGAAGATGGATACTGTCAAAGCTTTGTGTGAGCAAACACAAACTGGAAAATTAATAAACAAAATAAAAACAAACGTTAAAAAAGATTCAGCTGTTAGAAAAACTGTTAAATATTGTGATGAAAGACTCACAAATATACGATTTGTAACTAGATGGCCTGGGTCAGTTGTACCGCGAGGTTGCACACATTCTTTTTTCTAAAGGTAGCGCATACCGGTCGGGAGGGTTGCGTTAACCCGCGTATACCAACGGCCATCTTACAAAAAAAAAATTCTCAAAGTGTGTGCCATAAATAATTTTTTTTTTTTATAATTGAACTAGAATGAATTTACACAAATAAAGAAGCTTAAATAATTTTGAAAACATCACTGCGCGCTTTTATCACCCCATCAGACTATAATCTGCTACCACATCATTGCGGTGCTTAACCCAGCGTTACAAAAATATATGTTTTAAAATGCGATTGCATTGGGTGTGGAAATTGCAAAATAAATTTTCACTAATCACTTACATTCATTATAAATTATAATACAATGCAATTCGGAATTCTCTTTAAATATTAACGGCTAAAACGAAAATTAATATACAATTAGAAACTTAAATTTTGGTTTACCAATTAATGTCCCGGTTGTAGAAATATAGTCCGCGGATGAAAATCTTCATTCGATGCCCTTCTGCAATGCGGGTGAACTGAGAATTTCCAGGATCGACCAGTCAGCTTTTAAACATTCGATTCGGCATACCCTTCCGTAAGATGTCTTTACTCCACCTTAGCTTTTTGTTTGGTTACTTTAGTTTTTTTTCTTTATAGAAATTTATCTCGGGAAACCACCAAAATAAGTACAACAACGCACAATAATCAATTTTTTTATTTTTATTTTTATTATATAATTGTTGCTTTTTGTTGTTGCATTTAATTATTGAGTTCTTTCATTTAATTACAATGATAATATAAACTGTAGAAGTTGCACCACACTGTAAAACAAATGCACTTAACAATTTAATATTTATCCATTTATCTTCATACGTATTCACGAATACTTTGATTAAACCACCGTAATCATGCTGTTTTCGTGTGTGTATTTGCTAATTTTTAAGTATTTGCTAACCCATATCAATTATCAGTACTCAATCAATAGAAAATCACGGTTGTATGAGTTCAATCTTTATTGTTTGCTACCATTCTCTGTACGTAAGAAGAAATTACATCCACCATAAATGAAAACTAGTCAACACTTAGGCGCAATAGATTTCTATTAGAGCTGGCCTTTGTTGAACGTGGTACAGCTGATCAATACAAGCTGCTCTTTGACAAATTTTCAACTGTGCATGCTGCTTTGGTACATACACTCGACAAAAATCATCCGTATGTAGTCGAAAATTTTTTCGATCAAGTCAAAACTGCATATGAAGAAACTAAAACAACCCTCAAAGATGCGCGAGACAAGGCTATGCCAGCCAATTCACCTGACACAAATGGTGAGATGAACAAAAAGGCGGCAAATACTTCTTCATACGTTCTAGAAGACAACGATGATGACGATACTGAGGTGTTCCCGAAAATTGATGTCGCCGACCAAGAACAACGAAAGCGATACAAGATCCAAAACATAAAAGCAAATACGCTATACGCACCAATATAAATGGCATAATGGAATTCATTATTAGCACTGAACCACGCAGCAAATCATTTTACGAGATGAAAATGAAATTATTAAATACCTCGTGGATTACCTTCACAAACAACCACGAAGAAATATTGAGCAACGCAACCGAAGAAGAACTCGGCAATCAATATTTTGGTGAGAAAACTTACGAGACACTTCAACAAGATTATGAATTCGTGAACATTCATCTTGAAGATCAACTGGAAAGTATCAGCAAGGAAGGAACTGATAATACCCAATTCAGGATAAAACTCCCTCGGATAGAAATAGCGCATTTCTATGGGAACTGTAAGCAATGGCCAAGCTTTCAAAACTTATTCACTAAAATGATTCACTGCAACAAGGAGTTATCCAATGAGGAGAAAATGCATTACTTACTCTCAGTAATCCGAGGTGATGCAGCCAAACTCATAAGTCACCTCACCGTATCAAAAGAAAATTACTCTACCGCTTGGAATATTTTATTCTCTAGATACGAGGATAAAAGACTTATAACAAACACCTTTAATGATACGATTATGGAACTACCTGTCACTCAGATAGAATCTGCAAATCACTTAAGAACGCTACATGACACAGTCATAGAATGTCTGCATGCCCTAAAGAATCAAGGAATAACCACAGATTCTTGGGATGCTATACTCATAAACATTTTGACACGGAAGTTGGATAGAGAGACACATCGGCTGTATGAAACATCACTTAAAAATCCAAAGGATATTCAAACAGTGAAAGACTTCCTGAACTTTCTTCAATTACGCTTCCAATCACTTGGAGTACTATCCAGAGAAAACGTCAACTAAAAAAGAGATCAGCAATCTACTCCAGTTCGGAAGGCAGCAATGTCATAGTGGCCAAAAAACAAGCGAAATGCAGTTATTGCTATGAAGAACACAATCTACCAGAATGCATGAAATTTCAGAACTTGCCACACACCGAGCGAACCAAGGCAATTTATTATCAACCATTATGTCGGCGCTGCCTGCTTCCGAGGCACAAAAATCCATGCTTCAAAAGCTGTGACCTATGTAAGGATGCTCATCACAGCCTGCTTCATTGTAACGACAATCCAAAGGGAGTCGGTGAATCTCAACCACCAACACAACCGGCTATACAGTCAGGACATCCGTGGAACCGTAATTGCATATTGTTAGGCACTGCTATGGTAAAAGCATCTTCTAACACTTCCGAAGAGTTTCTTCGCGTTTTAGTTGACCCTGGATAACAGGCTACGTTCATAATACAAGAGGCTTGCGACAAACTAAAACTAACAAAGTTCAATGCGCACACAGACATCACTGGAATGGGAAAATCAGAAGCCGGAACAGCAAGTTCAGTCGTTGAGCTTACAATAAGTCCCAGATTCACATCTAATTTCAATATAAAAATCAAAGCGCTAGTTTTCAAAACTTTGACCCGGGACATGCCAGAGCAGCATCTAGATCCTTGGAAATGGAAACACACCAAAAACATTTTGTGGGCTGATCCTACATTCCACACCCCAGGGCCAATCGACATTTTACTTGGTGCCGATTATTATGGAGACATTCTGTTGAATAATATTTTAAAACCATCATCCGAAGAACCGATTGCACAACATACAAAATTAGGCTGGATATTTATGGGATGAACTTCAGTTGATTGCAACATTTCGGTAACCCAGACATTGACAGTGGAGGCAATGGATATCGATAAATAACTTAAAACATTTTGGGAAATAGAAGAAATCCCGTGCAAGCGAGCATTCACTAAAGAAGAATTAGAATGTGAAAAGTTATATGAAATCAGCCATCAACGTAACAATGCTGGGCGCTACGTGGTAAAAATACCGTTTAACTTCGAGCTGTTTTATTCCAAGCCTTTAGGCTACCCGCGCAAATTAGCAATGGCACGCTTACTTCAGGTAGAAAAACGCCTTGCTAAAAATCCACAACTAGCAACGCAGTACAGAAACTTCATGGATGAATATATCGCTTTGGGACACATGGAGGTTGCTGATACAATCAATGAATCTGATTTACCATTTCCTACCGCATCATACAGTTTTGAAATCTTCGAGTACAACTACAAAACTTAGGGTAGTTTTCGATGGGTCAGCCAAAACATCAACCGGGATATCATTAAATGATGTAATGTCAACGGGTTATACTCTGCAACAGGATCTATCATCCATATTATTAAGGTGCCGGAAGCACAAGTACGTCCATACCGCTGACATTGAAAAAATGTTTAGACAAATAATCATTGATGAAGATGATCAGTACTATCAACGTATATTATGGAGACAATCCCCGAATCAAGTGATTCGGGAGTATAAGTTAACCACCGTTACGTATGGTACAGCAGCAGCTACTTATTTAGCGTCAAGTCACTACGTCAGCTTGCCATCGATGAACAAAAGAAATATCCTCTTGCATCCAACATAGTTTTAAACGATTTCTACGTCGATGATCTGATTTCTGGACAAAACACATTGGAAGAAGCCTCATCTAAAAACAAATCATTGGCTTACTAAATAGCGGAGGATTTACCTTAAGAAAATGGGCAACAAACAACACTATCCTTTCGGAATCCATACCAGAACATCTAAGTAATCAAAATCGTTTGGAATTTAAGCTTGGCAATGCAATTAAAACACTTGGACTACACTGGAATCCAGCAACAGACACATTCGGCTTTATTGTCTTCCGATCTATACGTCTGACATCGGCAAGTTTACTAAACGAAACCTGCTTTCGGATAGTGCTAAACTGTTTGATCCATTAGGTTGGCTGGCACCAATAACAATTGTAGCCAAGCTTATGATGCAAGAAATTTGGCTAGCAGGCCTCTCTTGGGACGAACAACTTCCGCCACACATTTCAACAAGATGGGAGGAATTTAAAACTCATTGCCGCTTCTAGAAGAAATAGCTATTCCGCACGCTGGATCCAATTTGAAAAGAACGATAAAACAGAATTGCACGGTATCTGCGATGCCTCGGACAAGGCCTATGCTGCCGTCATTGACATTAAATGTATACAAACTCAGTTGACATTAGTAATGTAAGACTTCTTACAATAAAAACAAAAGTTGCTCCAATTAAAAACTTACCTTCGCTACCACGCCTTGAGCTTTGTGGAGCGTTGCTGCTCACTAAACTATAATGTATCAAGTTAAAGAAGCAATGCAGCTTTCGGAAAAAACTTCGCACTTTTGGACCGACTGATCACGCTGTGTTGGATTCAAGGACGCCCTCATAAATATAAAACAATCGTGGCCAATCAAATATCAGAAATTCAAGCATACTCAAGTCCAGGTCAATGGCATCAAGTAAGGTGAACCGATAATCCAGCAGATAGCGCATCAAGAGGCACCAGTCTAAGGGAATATAAAAAATAACCAGTTATGGTGGACAGGTCCAAATCGGTTTCTATTTGTAGCCGAACATTGGCCACAACAAACTGCTACTCTAAGTGAACCTAACGTGGAAACTAAAGAAAACAAGATAGTAACAGTGACAACATCAGCAATAGTTAACCCGTTTATCAGCAATAGTTAATCCGTGTTGTTGGCTTCTGTCGACTATTTATAAACAAATGTTTAAAAAAACAGGATATTGGGTCTTCAATTTTATTATCTGCCGAAGAACTTAATGATGCCAACAAAAAGCAACCTCCTTCCCCTCAATCCATTTATCGATGAACATAACATGTTGAGAGTAGGAGGAAGAATAACTGATTGCAACCTAAGCTATGATACTCGACATTGAAAAATATTGCCACCAAAACATAAATTCACTAAGCTGTTAATCAAAGATGCTCATACGAAAACTTTGCATGGGGGAATCCAGCTAACTTTGTCACATCTTAGAAACAAATATTGGATTACCAACGGCAGAAGCAACATACGTTCTGAAACTGCAAAATGCATCACGTGTTTTCGATTCAACGCTTCAACAAAACACCAAATAATGGCCAGCTTACCCAAAGAACGAGTTACGCCATCACGTCCGTTTACCAACACAGGAGTTGACTACGCTGGACTTATATCAGTAAGAGTTTCGAAAGGACGTGGGAATAAGTCATACAAAGGATACATTGCATTATTCGTATGCCTTGCTACTAAAGCTGTACACATAGAGGTTGTCAGTGATATGACTACCCCAGCCTTTATCGCGGCCCTTAAGAGGTTCATCTCTCGAAGAGGCCTTTGACAACGGATTTACTGTGATAATGGAACCAATTTTGTTGGATCTCGGTCATTGCTAGAAAAGGATAAGCTATACAACAAGCAAATCATGAGATCCAACGAATGCTAGCTGACATTGGGATTCAATGGCAATTTATACCACCATCTGCTCCGCACTTTGGGGGACTTTGGGAAGCGGCGGTGAAGTCTTTAAAATTCCACCTAAAACGGGTAATTGGAGATACAACGCTCACATATGAAGAATTAGCAACTGTCACATCGCAGCGATACAAGCATGTCTCAATTCAAAGCCGCTTACAACAGTATCATCCGACCCAACTGCATTGATATTAACACCGGCACATTTTTTAGTGGTTCGTTAATTACTATCCCAGAATCGAACCTGTTGGATGAAAACATTTCCGTCAGTAATCGTTTGAGATTACTACAATTAACTGGTTCAAGATTTTTGGAAGCGTCGGTCAAATGATTGCATCACCGAATTACAACAAAGAACTAAGTGGACGGAAAACAACCAATGGCCAAAGTAGACGACATTATTTTAATAAAGTCACAGTTCAGTGAATTTAAAAGTCATTGTTTAAATAGTCACAGTAAAAGCTGGTAACGGTTCCGTGTTCAAAAGACCCATCACCAAAATAAGTGTCTTACCTCTCGACACCGAGAAGACGTAAAATGAGTCAGCGAGTGAGTTAGTGAGCGATTCCCGCACCAAAAGGGTTCCTAGGATCACCAAGTTGGCTTTACCATTGATTCTACTAAGCTTAATAGCATTCACTGTATTGCCTAATCAAGTAACCTCGGCCGAACTGCCGAAGTACAACATCACCACCTTTAGTTATCAACCTGGACTGTATCTAGAAAACCTAGGAAAACCCCGATTCACCAACCAGCAGTGGAAAATAGTAGTTTATTTTAACCTCACATCCTATTATTCAGATTTGGCGTCATACAGAAGTCTGGCAAGGAACATGGATCAACTATGTACGGAAACAGCTGAAGATAATCATCAGCTATGATCTGCAATTAACAATCAGATCATGCACATTCTAACTGAAATCGAGGACAAGAACGCAATACTTCACTACAGAGAAAGGAGAAGAAAACGATAAATCCTAAATATTGTGGGCAACTTGGCAAGTGACTTATTTGGAATTCTTGACGACCGTGATGCGAAGCACTATGAAGAGGAAATACAAAAAATTAAACTACATCAACAACACCTTTTAATGGTAGCCAAGAACCAAATTTCGATTGCTGATGCAACCCTAAGCATTTTAGAACATGCTGAAAAAGACAATAGACGTCATTGGCAAGCTATTAATAAACAAATAGGCGCTACGTTAAATAACATTAACAATACCGAAAGATTGACATCTGCACATCTTCTAATGCTCGACTTCAAAGACACTCAACAAAAACTAATTGATGTCCTTTTAAACACACACAATAAGGCAGTGAGCACATCAATATTACCTCCAAATCAACTCAGCAAGGCTCTGGAAGATATAAAACATCATATGCCTCCTGACGTACTGCTGCCCTCGCAAAATGAAAATTATGAACTATTGACAACACAGCGAGGTATAAAATATTTAAACCAATACCACTTCCTACAATCGAGGACATCATCATTCAATCACCAATGGACTATTGATACATCGTGATGAATACTACATGATGTCAAAGGAGAATTTTAGTCATGGCAAACATAGCAACTATGAGTATATTTGTTTGTTGATCCATCCTATTTATTCCGTATACGCCAACAATTCTATATGCGCGAATTAAATTTATTAGCGTCACAACAACCATCCAACTGTCATATTGTAAAAGGAGTATCGCAAAATAAACAAGATACATGGATAAAGTTGAAAGGCAATAAGTGGATTTTCTCAATCCAACAAGTACGGCAAGCTACCATAGTTTGCGATGGGGACTTCGTGGCAGTACAATTGTCGCGCAATGGAATAATTTCACTTGAAAACGGATGTACGTTAAAAGAAGGGTCAATTCTTTTAACAACACATAAAATCTTCAAAGAAACTGTAATTGATTCATCATATCTCCCAAAAGTCAACTTATCGATGCAGTATCACATCATGACATTCATCAATATTCTGTTCTCTATGCGATTATTGCCTTTGACCAAATATAATATTGCCGATCTCATATACATTTTTTCGCCAAATTTTTTTTTAAAAGATGGAACCAATGCACACTAACCCACCATACGGACACTTTTTTCATTAAAAAGTTTAGCTAAGACAACAATTTTTGTGAGACATCTAACGTTACATGAACAAAATTTTACGAACTTTAAATTTTTTTATCGATCTTTATTTTCGACGATTTGCACATGCTGGATGCACATGTTGAAGTATGTGCATATACTTGTTGAATAAAAACGTAAACAAGAAGCAAGATCAAGTTTGAATTTCTTCAATGGTTTTTGCTTTTCGTAAAATATTTTTTTTTTTTGTTTTGTGTCCTTTTAAAACAAAATTATGTTTTGTGTCCTATATTACCTACGAGTATGTACCTTATGAATGAACTGTGAAAATATTTTATGATACGAGAGACTCCATTAAAAAGAAGTTATTGTAAATAAGACTTATTATTATTGTAAATGCAACATTATTATTCGTATTATTAAGCGATAATTTGTTAATCCGTGGATTATTGATAGTAGGGATAATAAATATGCAGATTATATTTTTTTAATATTAAATCTAAGGAAGCATGCACGTGTTAATTTTATCTTGTCTTTATGAGTGTGTATTTTAAAAACGCATATGAACAAAATCGACCTTGAACTAGTGTATGAACTAGACATTTTTGTTTTATAAACTTATTCTTAGTGTGGAATACCGTCGATGAGGTAAACTAGTTCAGCGTTGCACTTTTTAATTTATTTATTCTTGCATCGATTGGTTTTGATATCGAAAAAATCTGAGAATGATAAAATTTTATAAAAGGGCCCAATTTATAAATATAGTCTAGGAAGTAAGAATATTATTAAATTATAGGAGCCTATTATAATGTAAAATATTATTTCGTTAAAAAAACAGCAGCAGATATTTTTTTTATTAAAGCTGATGTTCGATAGGAACTAGAAGAAACTCGCGTTTATAGTTGATAAATTTGAATTTAGTTTGATTTCGGTTTGTTATTTATTTAGTAGAAATGTGGAAATGGGAATTGACTGCCGGTTCATACGACGGATAAAAATCTCGGATTTTTCTATCCCAGATTTTTGTTTAATTTTTTTCAACTTTTTTGTATGAAAAGAGGCGTGTCTGTTGTATAATTTACGTGATGTAATTGGTTTAAATGGTGGGATAGAAAAATCCGAGATTTTTATCCTTCGTATGAACTCGCTGTGAAGGAAGACGAACAAATATAAATATTTATACAAAATATTTTTTTTATTTTTTCCTGTGATGTATGTGCAACATGTGATTGACTTGTAAGATAGACAGATGATTGACTTGTAATGATATCTGGATATTTTTTATTTTTTTATTTATTTATATTACGACTGAGTCTTGTACCCATTTAGTAATTTACATTGCATAATAAAGTATTTTGATAACTCGGCGTAATCAAGTGATTATCCCCAGTTTCGTGTAACTCCTCCTCAGATTTTTTGCCAAAGTAAGTCTACTGACCTCCTGGTCGCGAAAAGTCCAGTGGTTTGGTAAAAATTAAAATTATTGCTGATTACGAAAAATTTATCGAATGAGTAATTTCAACTAGTTGGTTGGTGGGATTGTTTCACTTATTTAAGCGATTTCCTGGAACATGGAAATAGTTCACTAATATTAATTCAAAATGAAAAATCTAATTTGATTGGCAGGAAATAGAATCAGATTTTAGATTTAGATTTCTATATATATATATAGATTTTTTGTTTTAAAATAATAAGTTGCAACTGGTTGCATAACCAAATTTAATAAATGATTACATTTGGATTTTTTAACGATTGTTATTTAACTTTTTAAAATATCGCCACACAATTAAATGTAAATTAATTTTATGAATTTTTAAAATTGGAGCAATAAACGAAGCATGGGGATGAAAATCAAAATTTATTATTTTATTTCCAGTAAAATTCCATAGTACAAGTTACTTATAGTATCATGTTACTAACCTTTACGAGTATATTATATAAAGGAAACTTTTGTTGACATTTTTTGTAAACATTACGCATGAACGCCAGCATCTCCTTGGCAAATATTATTGGCACAAAGTGCATTGATGCAGAAAAACTTGTAAACAATTGGATTGGTGAATATGTTGTGGCCAACACCACACTTTTTTTACCACGAATGTATACACAGATCTCGAATACATCAAACTTGATTTCTAAAGCGAAAAATTAAAGTTACTTGTCTTTTGGTAAAACTGTTTTGCACAATCAAAAATCATAATTCCCGCGTAAACTTCAGAAAACCAACAAAATCAACCCTTGTTGTAAATTTAATCTTTAAATTTATTTAAAACTTTAATCTTTAAATTTATTTAAAACTTTAATCTTTAAATCTATAACTTTTTAACATCAGTGAAAAAATTGAAAAAGCTTCCGTGGAAGCTGCCACTTCTGGAACACAGATTCCCACTAAATCTCGCAAGAATCTCGCAATTAATACAAATTGATTCAGATTAGTCAATCAGACTGGGCTATATAGATGTGGAACTTTGGTGAAATAAAGTTTTATTTTAGAAAAAGTCATCATTTCCGATAAAAATTCAAAATTAACCAAACTAATGTATTTGGAAAATATTTTATGAGTAAATAATAGTAAATATAAGGTTTTTTTGGTATATGGCTAAGATTTTAAATTTATAATAATTAATTTCTAAGCTTTCGATGTCAATTTAACATCATTATCAAAGCTAAACTTCAAACTAATGTGTTTGAAATTAAATTTACGAGGATGCTCGATTTTTAATTGTAAATAAAACATGTTGTGTGAAATTTTTTGTTTGTAATAATATTTTATGGTATTTAAGCTTGGAATATAACGTCATTCAAATGTCCGTTGGGGTTTTGCTTGGTGGGACGTATTGGGGAGGTACAATTTTCAATGAATCGAATAAATCTCGCTGAATTTGCTGGATGGCGTTCGTTATGTTTACTTTGAGGGCATCAATTGTTTGCGATTTACTCGCATAGATCTGCAATTTAAGGTAGCCCCAAAGGAGTTTCCCGTACACTCTCGCAGCTCAAATAAATTAAAATGATCTGAACAAATTTAGTGTCAAATTTAATTTACAATCTTTTGGTTTTTAATGGTTTTTTCGTGAATATTATATAAAAGTATCTATATAATATTGCTGCCACTTCTAAAATTAACGCGGTCTCTTTATTTATAGTAAAGTCTGGCTGTACAAAGCCTGAATTTTGTTGATAAACAGTTTTCTGTTAAAATTACCATTTCCATTGAAACACTGATTTTAGCCAATATTATTGTGAATTTAATTTAGAATCTTTTAGTTCATAATGTTTTTTCTAATTATAATAATACACTTTGCAAAATATTTGCACAAACCGAAAAGGCTCCTACGCCACTTCCGGACTTTCGGCTAAAAATAACTGGGATCTCCTAATTTATGAGAAAAGCTTAAGTATGAAGTTTCACTCCAATACAATGTAACAACTTCAAAAACAATTAACTTTAGAATCCAATTCCCGCAGATCATAGCAAATTTCATTTAATATTCAAGTTTCTGGTTAATTTGGAATCGTATTCCAGAACTTAAAAAATACAAGAAACTCAAACTCAGAATTTATTAAGAAATATTAAAAATTTAAGTAAATAAATCTTAAATTTTTATTATTTAAATATTTGCCCATATTTATATTAATTATCATCTATACATACAGGGTGTCCCTAAAGTAGCTAACACGAATGGTACCGTTGGATTCCTTGATCAAAACGAAGGTAAGGTTACTTCTGTCACTTTGCACGTTAAAGCCCCCCTTTCAAGTTATACATGTTTAAAGAGCAGCCTTCCAACGCAGCACCTTGTATTAAAGAAACTTCAATATCTTGAGAAATAACTATTTTTATTTCCAAGTATTAATTTCTTTAAAAAGCTGATACTATTCTCTTTTAAATAAGGTATAATAATTATTAATATTTAGTTAAAAAGTATTTCAAATTTAAACAAAACTTTTAGAATTCTATTTTTTTAAAGAAATTATTTTCTTTCTGTATCATTTAACTCTTAACATTACTTTACGTCAGTAAATATTTTTTGATGAAAATTTCAGAATCTCAGAAAAGCTAATTGTTAATCATATTTGCTATTTTATGTTACCTAAAAAATTAAAAGTTCACAATGAAAATGTTGTAGTTTCTTTATTAGACACTGCTGCGCAAAACCAAAAATGTAACAGTAAAATTTAAAAAAAAAATCAGCACCTCGTTCTTTGTCGAGTGTAAGGATTTCAGTGTGACACAAGCTGAAACTCTCGTAGTGACCTTTCTCGGTGCCAAGCCCCATATTGCGAAGTTTGCCTTTGATCTCGTAGGTTTTAATCGCTGCATACATTCCTCGGTAATGAATAACGCTTGAGATCCCAAGTCCAGCAACATTCTGCATATATTTGTAGATTTCCAGATTGGAACTCGAACTACTGCTGTTGGTAATAATGATTGGAAACTTGATATGGTTGCTGCATTTGACAACGACATGAGTCATAGCCTCTTCTATGTTTTTTCTAGTAGCCGTGTTCGCTGTTGGCCTGACTGCATCTTCGGTGTGTAGCATAAGATGATGTTTTCTGTGGCATTTACCGCATGTATAACTCGAGCTGCATACGATTGACTGATGGCTTGGAGTGAAACAGTTTAAGCACAGCTTTCTGTCAGGCACAAAACCTACCTGTCTATCATTAACGCTTAGGGAAAGAAACTGGTCACATTTACTGAGGTAATGGCCTTGCGAGCATTTAAGGCACAAAGGCTCTGCAGTTGATTGGAAGGATTTAACTCGATTGCTGGTCGACACTTTATTGACTTCTATAGCATCCAATAAATCACTTCGTTTGCTTAAAAATCGGAAAAATCTTCTCATCGTAGGGAAATCCTCTACAGTTATCTCATTTGCCCTTAGTCACACTATCCAATTTGTTTACCAAAATATGAATGAGCCATGGGTCCCTTTTTCCGCTTCGGCTAACACCTTCAATCCTCTCAGAACTTCATACGATACGTCAGCTATTTGATGAAGCGCCTTAGCCGAAACCTTTGATATATCTGGCTTATCAACAAACTGCTTTATGAGATTTGTCATCACGAGCCTTTTTTTATCGTATCTCTATTTAATCTTCTCCGTAGCCGCACTATGTTTGCCTCAGTTACTGCGATATGACGAACTAATGTGGCAGCTTCTCCTGTTAAAAGTTTATAAAATTTAAAGGAAAAATAATTTAATTCCTCGGAAAAATAATTTTGGAGAAACAATACATTTATAATATTCGACTTTTTTAAATAAAAGTTTATTGCACATACATCACAGGAAAAAATAAAAATTTTTTTTGTATAAATATTCATATTTGTTCGTCTTCCTTCAATTCCCATTTCCACATTTCTACTAAATAAATAACAAACCGAAATCAAACTAAATTCAAATTTATCAACTATAAACGCGAGTTTCTTCTAGTTCCTATCGAACATCAGCTTTCATAAAAAGAAATTATCTGCTGCTGTTTCTTTAACGAAATAATATTTTACATTATAATAGGCTCCTATAATTTAATAATATTCTTACTTCCTAGACTATATTTATAAATTGGGGCCCTTTTATGAAATTTTATCATTCTCAGATTTTTTCGATATCAAAACCAATCGATGCAAGAATAAATAAATAAAAAAGTGCAACGCTGAACTAGTTTACCTCATCGACGGTATTCCACACTAAGAATAAGTTTATAAAACAAAAATGTCTAGTTCATACACTAGTTCACGGTCGATTTTGTTCATATGCGTTTTTAAAATACACACTCATAAAGACAAGATAAAATTAACACGTGCATGCTTCCTTAGATTTAATATTAAAAAAATATAATCTACATATTTATTATTCCTGCTATCAATTATCCACGGATTAACAAATTATCGCTTAATAATATGAATAACAATGTTGCATTTACAATAATAATAAGTCTTATTTACAATAACTCTTTTTAATGGAGTCTCTCGTATCATAAAATATTTTCACAGTTCATTCATAAGGTACATACTCGTAGGTAATATAGGACACAAAACATAATTTTGTTTTAAAAGGACACAAAACAAAAAAAAAAAATATTTTACGAAAAGCAAAAACCATTGAAGAAATTCAAACTTGATCTTGCTTCTTGTTTACGTTTTTATTCAACAAGTATATGTACATACTTCAACATGTGCTTCCAGCATGTGCAAATCGTCAAAAATAAAGATCGATAAAAAAATTTAAAGTTCGTAAAATTTTGTTCATGTAACGTTAGATGTCTCACAAAAATTGTTGTCTTAGCTAAACTTTTTAATGAAAAAAGTGTCCGTATGGTGGGTTAGTGTGCATTGGTTCCATCTTTTAAAAAAAAATTTGGCGAAAAAATGTATATGAGATCGGCAATATTATATTTGCTTTGACATAATCGTCTTCATGGTCTACAAATACCGAAGTCACAGAAGGTCTCCACCAAACGAAGCCTACAGGATAGGAAGTTGTAACGGCTGCATTTAACTCTGGTGGTGCGATATGTACATTATTCGATTTTGTGATGATAATAGCTTTATTAGCTTATGTTGTTATATTCAAAATACATAGGTCAGTAAACTTGAATTGCCAAATACTATCGAAATGGAAATTAATTTCTTGATTGTGTGGTACCGACTTTACTGCATAATATGGGTAAATGGATTTGTGTGTATCATCACAGTATGCATTTTTCTTGTGCAATTGGGTATATATATTAATAGTACATGGCACAGTCGTGACCAACAACAAATACCAACTCATAATTTGATTATGTACAGAGTATATTATGTGCTTGCAAATGTCTATATATTCGTATTTGACTGCACAAACAAAACATATAAATTTCATGTTCATTTAATAAGAAGTTCCGCAAGTGCATTGGTTACAATTATAAAAACAAAAAAATTGTGTTTAAAACAAAAGTAAACCACATGCTGGGAAGAGACACCAAAAATAAAAGTTTTATCCGCAAAAGCCGATCGTTTTTTTTTTGTGCAGATTTTTGTGAATTGGTAAGCCTTTGGATTTTCCAAATATTCTCATTAATTACAACACCAAAAAAATAGTTCTGTGCTCTAATTCTCTAAGCAGTAAGATAATTTGTAAACGTGTAAACGATAATTTATCTTGCCTTTTTACAATATTTGCATTCTGTAATTGCACTCCAAGATAAAATTTAATACGGTTACGATAAATAAATGTCAAAACTTAAAACACTCTTATGATGTATGTAGGTTCATATTTAGACTTTGAGGGCCTATAACTACCGTTCCCATTTAAATTTCAACATTATTCTTATGGATATAAGTTACTCTAAGTAGCATCTGTTCACAATCTATAGTTCGAGTTGTTACGGGTTGTGGTATGGCTAATTTTACAAGTGAAAATTTTATACAATATATTATCTTGGCATTTTTAAATCGCATTCACTAAACAGTTTTTTTACCCAAGATAAACCTATTGACAGCAAGCAAGCAAGATAACATTAAACGTCAAAACGAAATTTTAATTATTTTATATCCTTAATAACTCAAAAAATATAATCTCTAGAAACGTAAATTGTTGCATATACATCAAAGCCATCTAGAATCAAACATAGCCCCCAAAATCATATTGAAAAATGATCGGAATCGGGAGTTATTTGAAATTCAAATCAAGATACGGTTAGATAGACTTATAAAACAAACCAAATGTTTGAAAAGAACATTACAACAGCCAAAAATTTCTTTACTTCGTATGGTAAAGGCGTGTATAATATAAGTCTTATTTACAATTGATCGATCAGTTGAATTTTGATTAATGTTGTGTATTCTAATCTGTTTAAAGGTTATTCTTTATACTACATATACAAAATCGCATTATTATGTACATAATTATTATTTGCGATATGTTTTTGAAATTCAATCAAATCTGTCTTAAGTAGATCATAATTTCAGTGTATTTCGTTGTTGAAGACATGTTTAGCTCTTTCCGATGCCATATTTAGTTCTTTCTGCATATGCGACTTGACAATACCTAAGTATAATAGTCGGATCTCGGAAAGCCCGGGATTGTCTTATTAAAATTTTAGAATTTTAAGTAAACTACAAAAAGCTATGCGTTTTAAGCAACGAAACTCATTTAACCATCAAATTTGGTTAGTCACTGCGAGCTTTCCAAACTCCACGAGTTCCTCATCCAAATTTTTTTTATGTGCCTGCCCAATAACACCGAAAATTTGTTAATCGGACCCATTTCTAGTATTTGATGTAGGTCTAGTTATGGAGGGACGTTTTAGTGTTACGATTTGTTTTTTTACCATGAGTTAATTTTTAATCTTTGTAAAATGTTTGGGTTAATCTTAAGGATCGGTAACGAGTAGGAGGTGAGACTTTGATCAATTACCTGCACTTTAGAAATCGATTTTATGCAATATACATCTTGTTTGCCTTAGTGCTAGTTAAAAGCTAATTTTAATGCATAATATAACTAAATATTGTACTCGTTCATTATTTTTCGAAATTTGTCCTAATTGTTACTTTTCTCAAACAAAAGTTAATAAATAGTAGTTTAGAGTTAAATCATTGTAAGATCTTATAAACTGTTGAGAGCTCTTAGTGTCTCTAAATGAAATATTAAACAACAACAAACTGAAATTTGTTAATTTTGGTTTTCTATAGGCCTTCATATTTATTGTGCTCGTCAATTTTTTAACTGTGCAAGTGTAATGATCAACTAAAATATTGCAAGTGCACACAAACTTGAAAACTTTGCTTGCTATGTGGAGAGCGGGTCCATTTTAGATGTTGTCAAATCAGACACTTGAAACACTTGACATTTATATTTGAAAATTATTGAAGCAACTAAAATTGCTTTGGCTGTAATCCACAGACCATCTTGTTCTAGGATATTCTACCACTTAAGTCTTCTTCTTCTTATATAAATAGGGATATTATATATACCCTACTTTAAACATAAAATTATTAATAATAAATTTATTTGTTTTGTTGTATTTGTGGAACGACTGGATATAAACCTAAGTAAAAGTATAGGTAATAGTGAAGACGGTTGATGAACATATTCGAATGTTTAACTTTACTGAAAGAATATTTTAATTCCAACGATAATGGTCCATTTTTATAAGTACACAAATTTAAATAATAATTAGTAAGAGTTTAATTAATAATTAGAGCTTGATCTTATTTAATTCTAAAATAAAACTATAAACTAAAATATCAAAAATTGCAATTAACTATTAATAATATCCAAACGAAAGCGTTTTACACATTCAAGCAAAGTTATTCCGCGATAAATTACTTGTGTTACTTTTTGACATAAACTTATCTTGCCACTTTACATTTTATCTTGAAAAAAATTTAGTGAATGCGAAATTACTAAAACATCACGATATCCAATATAAATCTAGACTTCTACGATAATTTTTTTCGTGTGTAAAAGTTATCACTTTTACACTTTACAATTTATCTTGGTTTTTAGAGAATTAGGGCACTGTTTTGAATTGTGTTAGCTTAGTTTCGCATCCGTGTTTCAAGCGAGTTACCGCTAATTTTAGAACAAGTATACGTATAGTACACAAATATTCCCGGAATAATAATTCATTTCTTGCGGGTAAGTTTTTTTTGATTCTGTCTTTATTTAACGGAAAATTAACACCATATTTATTTCCTCATAAATATAGAACACTGAATTTTTTTTGGGAGCATAACTCAAAATAAAAAAAAAATAAAAAAAGGGAAGTTTTTTCTCACGGTAATCGAGTTAGTATACCGAATATCTGGATTATCAATAGGCGTGCTATCGGCCACTACAGCTTAAGCCACATCCAGATGATCATCTACACCTTACAAACGACTAATCAACTTTAAATAACGGTCGTCAGATAATGTTGTGTTGTGTGTATAGTGGTAGTGCTTATGTAAAACAAACGAAAATAATCGCTCGGTAAATTTGAAAGAAAAAAATTTTTGAAAGAAAATTAAAAAAAAAAATATTACTATACGATCAAAATTTTGCGAAAGAAAATGTCGTTGGTGAAAAATAAAAGTATTAGTTTGTCAAAAATCTGAGATAAATTGCATGTTATAGAATTAAAAAAAAAATAAGTGTTTTTTGAAAAGGGTATTTGGAGCAACATATTTAATTTAAGTTTTTAGGCACTCCAAACAACCTCAGAGTACTCTAAGACGGAATTTGGTGTGGTGAGTTTTTTATATATATTTTCATCATTATATTATATTATATTGAATATTACATATACGGGTTATTACTTTGGCTCCCAATTCCGTTTGATATATTTAACACTTTAAAAATATTCATCGGTTAATACGAATTTCTTTCAAACAAAAAAAATACTAAATTTTACTTAATGATAAAACTTAGATTAATTTGTAATTATAAATTTTACGTTTGATAATAATAAATAATAATAAATTAAAGTAAATATGGAATAATTTTTTATGAGAAAAATGTGGGTGCTTTTCAATCAAGTGGTCAAAAAAAAAACGTGTAACTTTTGTAGACCTTACCTTTTTACGACGGCTATGTGAACCCCCCCAAACCAACTGTAAGCTACCTATCTTAAACACGTAATAGTTGTCAAGGTCAGTAACAAAGTCTGGCCCGGGAGAATGTTGATACTCAACAAGGTGCATAATATCGTATGTACTTTAGTTTCAAGTATAATAACTTGCTTGGTCAACTAATATACGCTCATCGTATGTGCTGTATTATATTCATTCATAATAATATGCTTAGTAAACCAAATTTATGTATAAAAACCGTAGAAATTATAATAAAAAACCAGTTGTAAAACAAGAACCTCGTAATATGTGCCCTCACCAGTGGTAAGTCACAAATACTAATTATATACAACAAACTTACAGACATCAATACTGCAATATGTGGGTGGAATTGTTGATTCTATTTAAATTATGTGAGGAGGGAAGAAATCGAATGAATAGAAAGTACGTAACTATATATATCAAATTCTTAATTAAATGACACATCGCTAGTCTGCTCATTTTCTTCGTCAACGACTCATGTATTCATAAATAGAATATCTTCCTCATCTAAGGCCTCTCTCTCTGTCGCAATAACGTTTTCAACTGAATATGTTCCAGTATTGGTGCAAGTTGAGCCTTTACAAATTTTACAGGCAAGATTGCAAGGGAGGACGTACTTCCTGCAACTACAGGTCTTCAGATTACAATCTCATGCGCATCCACAGAATATTAGTTCCATAATATTCTTGGGCGCAGGTTTTTGTGTCATTTCCACAAGGACCAGTGTGTCGCCTTCCTTTCTCCACCCCAGTCTGTTGGGTCCATGGTCAGCTAGTCTCCGTGCGTTTAATGTTGCACTTGAAAATAGACGCTCTTTAGATGTTGTTGAATGGCGTCTACTGTGGGGAGAATTTTCCCTAAATGTATTCCCTTTACAGCGGTTTTTATATACATACTGGACCTGTACTGTACTAGTAACTAGGCCCATTTTAGCTTGTCCTCATCAGGAACATTCCGCTTCCTGAATACCAGTGGAGCACTGTACATTGCCAAGATTAGCTGCGCCACGTTCTCAAAAATTTCTTCGCTTGACAAACCAGTTTCTTTGAACTTCGTAGCATGAGCTTGAAGGTCTAGGAATTTCTGAAAGGTCTTGAAAAATTTTGTTTTTTCCTGGTAGTATGTTGCTACAAAATATTATCCTCAACTACTGGCATATCAGACAAGCTACGCAAAGAATATACTTCTTCGGGTTCATTGGGCCTTGCAGGTTTCCATAAAAATATTTCTTTGTCAACCGGGCAGAGTGCGGTCAATAGTACGGACACGTCTGTATCTTCAGCGACTATGACTACCTTTTTGGAAGGGTCCCTAGATTATTTTACAGCTGTCGTTACAATCGTACGATCAGCATCCGCTGCACATTGGTCTGAAACTATCCCGACTTTGGTCAGTTTGGCACGGAGCATTTCAATAATCTTATTTTTATTGGTTTTATTTTGTAAGAATTTATCCTGTTGTATTTGTAACACCATATTCTCGCTAAAACGGACGTCTGCTGAACTTCTCCGATTAGCGCGACAGATTCTTTCACATTTCTTAGTACGGAGGGTTTGGTAACCATCAAAAATAACTATCGCGCGTTTGCCATACTGGTTCAAAATATACTTTATGTAACTGTCCATAATCGCCGAGAATGTTTGTCCGATTGTCCACTTGACTTTGTGAATCAATAATCCTCCATCCAGAACAAAAAATGTCCTCTCAGGATATTCGTGGGAGTTTTCGTGAACAATGAATACAAATCGGACTTTGTATTCTTCAGCATTCCAAAACTATTGAAGTATCCCTGAGGGAATGGAGGCAACTCTCACTTGAGGTAGTCTATCATTTCTTCCTCAACTTTTTTAATGCCCATATTCTATGAAACAGGACGTCGGGGTCAATTTCTATCACTTTATTGCCGACTTTTATTTTAGACTTGCAAAAGGCGATAGTTTGCACGATTCTTGATCGCAACAATTTCAGACCCTTGAAACTTGATACCGAAATATCTTGCATAACCTTGACACCTTCTTCAAACGCATTGTGGTAATAGCTTTCCGTGCTCCCACTCTTTCCATTAGCTATGTTTATGAGGCATTTTATGGATTCATGGAATGGATCGTATTGCTGAAAGAAGTTCTCAATCAATTTCAAAGATTTCAAATCTGCCTTGAGCCTGGAATCTGTTGAATCCTTATGTTGGTAATTTTTAGCAAATGCACAATTCGTGAAGTCCTCTATGCCCTCGATAAGATCTTTAGTGACCAAGAAAGTTTTGATCCATTGATACGCAACACTTTCAGGTCCCCCTCTACAAAATAAGCCTCCTTCAAACTTCAATAAACTCCAATAATGAATTGTCCAATCCGCTTCTGTGGTAAATTTGTTGTACTCAGACTCAACCATATGAACTTTGAGGGCTTTCATGTCTTCTAAATAAACTTGAGCAGATTTTGCATATGGAAAATGCCCAGTAGTATGGAAAAAAGGTAACATGCGTTCAATAGTATCTAAATGTAGTTGCCAATCTCCGCACTTTTGTGCGTGAATGAAATCTTTAACTATGAATACCATTCGACAATATTGAACACGCATAGTTTGCATGTCGGATTGAGTCCTTCTATTCTTTGAAGTTCTTGGATTCAGCGACCCAAAAAACCCCCGAGCGCCGAGTTTCTCTCCTTCCCCACGTGAATTTTGGGAGAGTCCCATGGAGATGCCGTTCATGGCCAGGTTCCGGTGCATCAGGTGTTCGGGGGGTCGTTTTCGGACGGGAAATTCAGATTCAGAGCCCCAAAAAACGCCCTCACGATGATTTTCGGATTGTTTTTGCCGATTTTGTCAGGAAAATTCTCGGAGATGACGTCCGCGTCCAGGTTCGGGCGCACCAGGTGTCCAGGGAGTTCTCGCCGATGCCATATTTGGATTCAGCGACCCAAAAAACCCGCGGGCGCCTAAGTTTCTTTCCTTCCCCGCGTGATTTTCGGGAGAGTCCCACGGAGATGACGTTCATCGGCGTTCCTGAGCTCCAGGTCGGCTGTGGGTCAATTTGAACACCATAATCGTGATCAGCAACCTCGAAAACCTCCGGGAACCCAGTCGGGTAGTTCTGACTCTTATTTACAAAGTTCTACAATTTCCGGTTTCTTTGAAAAGCGAATGCAAAAAACCGCATTCCGATCCGTCTTGTTCTTAAAAATTTCGAACTTTTCTGCTTCATTGCCTCGACTAATTTCGCAACTGAGTTCAAATTTAGTTTGAAACTATGGTTAAACATGACACACTAGTATGAAATCATGATTTCGAGTTAATCATAATAACGAAACTAACAGTGTGTCTATGACATTAGTGCTTCATCGACGTTTAGACGTTTAAACATCGTATTTTTAATCATAGCTGATTAATTGTCTTCTAGGTTTTCTAGACGCCCTTCTCGTAATATGTTAAAAAATATCCCCGTCCCAATAATCATATCTACTACTCCAAGCTGATTAAAATAAGGATCTGCCAACTGCAATTCTTTATTTTCGTGAAAATTAGCGGTATTTATTTCACAAGATGATTGGTCAGTTTTAAAATAATCAGCATGTTCATCGCTTCGACTTTGGAATATATCGATACCACATTGATTGATATCAAATCCTCTCGTCGATTCGGTACCCAAGGTGAGTCCTTTGATTAAAATCTTCGCGTTTTTACGTGGCAATGCAAGTCTTTATGGAAACCCTCCGCGATAAAAGACACATGTGCTCCGAATTCTAGTAACACTCGGCATCGTTGATAATTACTTGACGAATAAAGAACCCTATAATGACCGCGGTTGGTAATTAAGCTGTAAATTCCTTGATCCAAGGATACTGAATTTGACTCTTCAAGCCGTATACATACGTCGGATGAAAATCCGGGATTTTTACATCCGAGATTTTTTTTCAATATTTTTCAACTTTTTTGTATAAAAAGAGGCGTGTCTGTTGTATAATTTACGTGATGTAATTAGTTAAAACGATGGGATAGAAAAATCCCGGATTTTTAACCAACGTATGTATACGGCTTCAGGCCTTAAGTACTTGAAAAAACTTCAGCACTCACTGTTCTATTATTAGTTTATGTATTTTGACGGTCCTGGTGCAAAGTAGCATTGTGTTTTGTTCGGTATATAAGCCACATCGGTGTCTGGAGCTGCAGTTTTATGATTGATTTTTTTTTTCATCATACAAATAAAACACAATTTATTTTCGGCCTCCCATTAACGGTCATTTGCAGAAACTCTTCACAGTTACGCAGATAGTGGTTTTGGCTACATTTTATACATGTTACAGACTGCATACTGGTTTGAATTACATTAACATTTGAATTACAAACCTGGCAAGGAGTACGTTTCGTAGTTTCACAACTTTCCAATGTATCACTTTGTTTATTCAGGAAGTCGACAAACTCTTTGATAAATGGAAAAACCATTCCATAACTATGATGATTCCAATCAAACTTAGTAGTAGGATCCGCAATTTGTTCAATATATGAATTAACCATGGGTCATGGTTCTCAGCCTTTTCTAAGGTGTTAGGTGACCTTAAGATCTCGTAACGTCTCATTAGAAATATCTCGCATACGGTGGAGCGAATTTGCACAAGCATATGTGTTATTGAAAGATGATCGATAAATTGTTTCAAAACAAATCAGTCGTCGTTTGTTTATGATTTCCCAAGCCTAGTCATAGTTTGCTTCTGTTATATCGATGTGGCGTAATACACAGCAGTCCCTTTCGATAAGCAAGTATGTCTCATCCAGCAGCACTCTGCCCCTTCCAGCAGCCCTTGGAACTTAGCATGAGTGTAATGGACCAATAACACATTAATCCGTGAACACGTTGCATAAAATTAAATTTTTTAGGAGGTTATGTAAATACACGACATTATGCCCGACTAAAAACTATTCAAAACATCTTTCGAAAAAGGCGGGTTCTTTATGGATGACATAATTTGTCGAGCACTTTTCTCTAATCCATTGACTCCATATATAAATCTGTCAACGTAATTTATTTGATCACATTTCCGGTACATCCTTATATCGTTGATAATGTCTTTATTTGTTAATCTTAATCTTTATAATAACTACAAATTACTAAGAATAATTATCCCAAAAATTAAGAATTACAGGGTATGGTGATATCATTCCGATAACTCCATACTGACCTTATACACGACATGCGTTAACTCATTCAGACAACAAATCATTGTTAATAAGATGTTTATGCGACGAGATTAAATTTATTTTTTGTCTTGTTTATCACAAAATAATTATACAAATTAGCCTTTAATGTTTAACAAGTATTCGTAATCGTATATCCCATGAGCCAAGAACGATACATCAAATTATGCTTTATGAAGAAAAATCATAAAAAAAACTTAATAAATTAAATTGGTTATGGTTTGGATTACCCCTATGTCACTCGAATCTACATTTAAGAGATTGCAGTAATGGTATATATTTCTATATAACTAAGATAAAAGCGATGCACGGGGATGTAAAGGGTTAACAATCGTTCAAAACTAGCGGTTTTGTTCTTGATACTTGTGGCATTAAAAATTGAAATGTGAATATTATGCTCTGACGCTGTATGGATAATTATTGACAGATCTGATTGTCCTAAGTTTTACTAGGTCGCGTGCCTTTTTCTTCATTCACAATCTTCTTCGATCCGTTGCAATAAAACTACAATGTCCCTATACGAGATTGGCTACAAATTGTAAAAAACCATCAACCAATTCAAAATGCAGGAAAACGCAAAAAGCTTTGGTAAATATTTAAACATCGAGACGAAAGAGATTCCCGAAAAAATATAAAAAAATAAATCAAAATTCGTTTAAAAATGTTGCAATTGTTGTTGCTGGCTATGTATGTAACATACCCATTAAATGCCCAAATCCATGAATATCCATATATAGTTGCGCCGTTTGTTGTTGCTGGGAAATATACAGACGAACAATTTTTTTACTATTTTCCGTTATTTTTATGATTATTGTTATGATTGTTTCCAGCATAACTATACAAAAAAGCATAATCAAAATGCAATTGTGGATATATATAAATATGTAAGTTGACAATGAAATTTATGTCATATATAGACCAGCGATATCCGCGTGCTTGATGGGTTGATGAATTTGGTGCGGTGTTCTCATTTGTATTATGAATATTAAGAATTCCAATGCGAACACCCAATCGTCAACAGGGTATGGTTAATATGATCGAGCGTTCTAACAGCCACATCATTGATAATGACATCGCCGACGTTCACATCGCCAACATTCACATTGTTGGACTCGAACCTGCACTCGAAGTGTCAAAAGCTCGCAGAAGAGCTTCTTAAGTGATTTCACAAGAAAAACATGGGGTATTTTTGAGAAAGCTGCGTTTGTAGACTCTAGTTTATGTAAGCAAATTCAATGAACAAGTCAACTTTATTTCCCGTGGCCACCTTGGAACCACAATTTTTGATGCTGTATAAGATAGCAGAAAATTTTCAGTAGAAAAAATGTGTTTTGCTATTCACCGCTAGAGGCATCACTATCACAAAAATGATATTTTTTCTGCTGATATTTTTTTACACCAGCAGAAAATTTTTGATATTTTTATGCAAATTAAAAATTCTCAGCAGAAACTTTTATGAAAAATCAGAGAATTTATGAAAAAGAAGAGAAAATGTATGTTGTTTTTTGAAGCGATGAAAGTTAATTTTCTTTAAAAAACGATTTCCGAATGTATAGTGTAAGCACTCTCAAAACATAATAAAATTATCATAATCATCATTATGCAAACACAGGCCAACATCAAAAAAATGGGCATTGTGGAAAGCACTCCATACATTTTTGAAGACATTTTAATGTGAAATGTTTTCAGTTTTTTAACAAAAGTGTTAGAAAAACCCCCCTGTAACTACCCTGGGTGTATGTTTTTATGGTACCTGAGATCATGATCTATATACATGAGCAACATAAGATTCAAGGTAGTGACAAGGGCGTTTTTCTAACACTTTTGTTAAAAAACTGAAAACTTTTCACATTAAAATGACTTCAAAAATGTATGGAATACTACTGACGCCAGGTGTGAATCTTATGTTGCTCATGTATATAGATCATGATCTCAGCTACCATAAAAACATACACCCAGGTTAGTTACAGGGTGGTTTTTCGAACACTTTTGTTAAAAAACTGAAAACTTTTCACATTAAAATGACTTCAAAAATGTATGGAAGGCTACTGACGCCAGGTGTGAATCTTATGTTGCTCATGTATATAGATCATGATCTCAGCTACCATAAAAACATACACCCAGGGTAGTTACAGGGGGGTTTTTCTAACACTTTTATTAAAAAACTGAAAACATTTCAAATTAAAATGACTTCAAAAATGTATGGAAGGCTACTGACGCCAGCTGTGAATCTTATGTTGCTCATGTATATGGATTATGATCTCAGCTACTATAAAAACATACACCCAGGGTAGTTACAGGGGGGTTTTTCTAACATTTTTGTTAAAAAACTGAAAACATTTCACATTAAATTGACTTCAAAAATGTATGGAGTGCTTTCATCGATGACCATTTTTTGATGATACCCTGTGTTTGCATAATGATGATTATGATAATTTAATTATGTTTTGAGAGTGCTTACACTATACATACGCAGATCGTTTTTTAAAGAAAATTAACTTTCACCGCTTTAAAACGTTTAAACATACATTTTCTCTTCTTTTTCATAAATTCTCTGATTTTCCATAAAAGTTTCTGCTGAGAATTTTTAATTTGCATAAAAATATCAAAAATTTTCTGCTGGTGCTTAAAAATATCAGCAGAAAAAATTTCATTTTTGTGATAGTGATGCCTCTAGCGGTGAATAGCAAAACACATTTTTTCTACTGGAAATTTTCTGCTACAGCATCAATTTTTGCAATGGTATTTCATGGTGGTTGAGGAAGCCAAATGGAACGAAATGAAATTGATTCGGAATTAAACGTCACCCTTAATTATTTCCATAAATTGGGAGATTCTTTTGAAATGTGGTTTAAATCTGTGTACCAGAAGTGGCAGTTCCCGTTAAAAGATTATACCAGATTTGAAAAAACACAATGGACCGCATGAAGTCCTAATCCTGAATGATATAAGAACCCTGATGTTTTCCAAATGCAGTCTAAATAATTATTAAGCACCCACACAAATATCCCGGTTCCTACACATGATTTTCCACCATGTTTCTGGTCATTGTAATGCCATAAGGCATATCCCGTCAAAATTACGCAACAAAATATTCACCAGATTTCTTTGCAAATTTGTTTGATCCTGCTTGTTTTTTGTGAGTGAGCATTTTTTGTTCTGGATTTCCCAATAATGCGGATCATTCTTGTGGAGAATAGACAATTTTAAATTGAACAGCATTGACAGTTTACTAAATTTATGTCTCGTGTGTCTAATTATGTTTGTTGGGTTAGAAATAGTATGTGCTATGGGTTTAAAATACTTTTTGTGTTGGGTTGTCTGAAATATGCCAAGTTACTGACAAAATGTTGACTGAATTTAATTTCAGAGGATTTTTCAGGCATCAGAGTTTCTAGCGTTTTTTTACTGATGGCTTTCTTTTCTGGTGCGGAATTCAGAATCGACTGTATTTCTTATGATCTTTATTTATTTATTTCAAGAAATCGATTTAGTAATATAATACAGTTATGATTTCAAACTTAGAATTACGGAAAAAAATTTGAAAATATTAAAAATATTAAAAAATATTAAAAAGTCAATTTCAAGTTAAATTTTAAAAATTAAAGAATTTTAAGGGTAGTTCTTCAAATTTGAAGCAGTCAAAAGTAATTATAAATTTAAAGAATATTTTTTCAGTTAGTTTTGAAAGTGTTTTTAGATAAATTGAAGTCGAAGTGATCCTCTATTGCAGTGATTCTTAACAGGGGGGCCGCGGCCCCCTGGGGGTCCGTAAGAAGTTTGCCGGGGGGCCGCCAAAGGTTGCAAAATTTCCTTCAGAACATAAAAGGAAAATTGATTTATAACCGAATATCGTATTGAAAAGTGAAATAAGAAAGAAAGTTTTTTTTATTTAGTAGTGTTTTTTATTTATTTCTTATTTCTTCCTACGTACAACCAAATATAGTACCACTTTGTTTAGTACAGAAGAAATAAATGCAAATATGCTAACCGTAACACCAAATTGTGAAGTATGAAAGTTAAAATAGATATTGAAATAATAAAGTTATTTTTTATATTTATTATCTCTATATAAAAATGACGTATGTATGACATTAAAGCTCAAGAACTGCTGCACCAATTTTGATAAAAATTTGTGGATATGTTCTATGAAGTGTTTTTAGTTGAAAATGGCCCACCGAAAGTTGCAGCTTCCATATGATTATATTCGATCGATAAGCTCAAGAACAACTGCACCGATTTCAATAAAAATTTATATATGTATTCTATGGGTTGTGAGGAGTGATTCTGTATTTTTTGGCTGAAAACGGTTAACCGAAAGTGGCAGATTCCACAGAAGCTTCTTCGTTTTTTGAAATTATATTTGCGAGCGTGATGTTTTGGTACCTAACTACTATCTACGCCGATAATGCCGATGTGAGTATTATTTTCGGGGTTTTCGGTACTGATTAATAAGTTACCGACTTTTGTTTTTCTGAATTCAAGATGTTAAGCTGTGTCCTTTTTGTGCCCATCTATACTATCAACGCCAATAGACGTGTCAATTTCGAAGTTACTGATTATTTTACTCACCTTTGGTTTTTTGGAAAGTGTGGTGGAGGGGGCGGTGTCAAATTTGGTACCTACCTAGTATCTACGCCAATAATGCTGACATGGATGTCATTTTCAGGGTACTAATTACTGGCTTTTGTTTTTCGCAAGTCGAGATGGTAAATTTTGATTCCTATATATACTAATTGCGCCTAGAATGTGGATGTAGATGTCATTTTCGGCATACAAATCAATTGATTGTGTTATAAATCAGTTGTGTGTAATAAGTTGTTCCACGGGAGTAAGTTTAGAAAAGGGTTTATATAAAATTAGTGACATGCTTGAATATAAGGGGCCCATCCCATGGATTAAGCGGTCCCTTTTTATAAGTCTCTAAACCATTCATCCAATCGAATCCTAATATAGGTATTTTGTATCAAAATGAGCAAGTTTTTTTAATATTTTTAAAGGGGGTGGCCTCCTGGGCCTAAATGCTCCAAAAAAAGTTTTCCCAAAAATCTCTGATTGTTCCGAAAGGCTGTTTAAGCCACTGATCCTATCGTTGTGAACATTATCATTCACCTCCTTAGCGTTTAAAATTTGATCCCAATTCACTGATGCAAAAATTTCGAGACCACATCGTAGTTTGGCTTCTTAAAGTTGTATTTAATATAATTCTAGAGTTCTGAACTTTTCGCTGCATAGTGGGGAATGTTGAACACAATGTCCAGAGATTTGTGGTTGTTGTTATTCACGACAAATGGATTAAGTGATCCAGTAACATTAAACGCATCTACTTTTTTGGAGGATACAAGACCTAGATATATCTGTCCCGATTATTTGCAATGCTGTTAATTTGGTTTAAATTATAACTCAACATGGTATCGACGAACAGTGAATCTGCATCCGACTTTATGTTGCTTGGGAGTATGCAATTCAGTTCCTGATCAAGATCCCACAAAATATTTGGAAGATTGAAATCACCAAGTACAAGTACTAAATCGGATGAATTTGATGTATTAATGACCTCATTGATCGAATTAAGGCATGCTGCATAAACGTAATCGTATATGAATTGGGTGGTATATGCAGTGTAGATTTATTCATCTGTTGATTGATTTTAATCTTCACAGAAATCTGTTCAATTCTTGATGGGAGTATTTTAACTGCATGACTCTCTAGCTTAGAATGAACGGCTATAAAGACGACACCGCCTGATTTCTTAAAGCTCGTATCAGGTGAGCGATCATATCTATAAACAACGTAGTAATGTCTAAAATATTCCAAACTATGAATTCCCAGAATGTGACAAGGCATGGACCCCTGTATTAAGTGTCTCTTCTAATATTTCCATTCGTCTCAGTAGGTTATTGACTTGACCTAATCTAAGATCAGGTATAGCTTTGGTGTAGATTATACTATCATTCAGGTATTGATGGACACGTCTTAGCTCGCTGATTCAACTGGAAATATATTTCAATGGACAGATAGTAAAGTTTTGCTTAATTAGTTGAAAAAACTTGGACTCCCTCTTTGGACAAATTAGGTTATAAATTGAAGTGGACAACTGGCTTCGTTGAATTTTTTTAAGGGCAAGATTCATTCATAACCTAGCAATACTGACTTGGCTTATTCATCTACTTGATAATATAAAGCTGAGTATGGGCACTGCATCGAATCTGAAATTAAGCAAGCATCTTGCTTGAAGATGGATCAAATTAATTATTAATTATTTTCGATTATCACTGGTGAAGGCCGCGCGTCAAAGAGGACCTCGATGACTACTGCGTCCACTCGCAATTCAATGGACAATGATGTAATGATCCAAATGTTCAACGTAAGATGTGCAATGGAACATTTGTTTTCTACCCCTTGGGCTAAGTGGGGAACAACATCCCCTGAACGAGTTTCTTTCCGAGGATAGAAATGAACGCCTTTATTTAAATCAACCATACTCCTGTGGAACAAGGCTTGGTAGCCTTGCTCCACAGGAGTACGGTTGACTAATGGTTACATAAAAAATATATCCAAGCTCATGGATTGACTTGCGAGGATATGCCCAAGAAACACAATACATTTTAACATAAGCTGGTTTCAAAACGGAGAGTTTTCAACGATATCTAGAAGTGGATGATAAGATGGTACAAATTAACCTGAAAAATTTATTTACCAATTGTCCAAAACATCGAGATAAAGAGGTGTAAACTAAGGTAAGTAATCCTCAGTATTTCATAATAGATCCAAGGATTTATAATAACTTATATAGAGATGTATTTTTTGCTCAAACTAAAGAGGGGCCCTTAAATGTGAAATCACCAAAATCGAGAAATTTTGTTAGAAAATTCTAACATAAGAATACGGGTAAAAACATTTTGGAAGGAGAAGGCAACGGAATTGCTGAAGAAGGAATGTATCTGCGTCGTTCCAATCTACTGCATTCAGGATTTAGTTGCATGATACGAGAGGAACTGACACATATGTGTCGCTGAAAAATTTAGAGCATGAATTTATTTTAACATCTGGTGGTCATGAATTGTTATTATGAAGCAGAATGAGTAGGCAATCAACAATTAAGAGATGATGGTCAAAAACAAACATTGAACGACGTAAAATTTGCATTTCTTGGCTCTGACAATGGCAAGGCAGTTAAAATGAGAGCCCGACTATAATTCGATTTGGAGTAATAGATTCTATAATTCGATTTGGAGTAATAAAAGAGGCCGGTCTCACTGAATAGACACATGTCTTTTGCTGAAATCTTGACTAACAAATCTTGAATACTCTAAAACCACTTATTTCATATGAAAGCTTACATTCTTAACTAAATTAGCAACTTTTTGGGTAGAACCGGGCCTCTCGTCTAACGTCTCAAAATAATAGGGAGGTTTCGAATACTACCTAGACATTTTAATGACCCTGGGATGGAGAAAGTGCTTCTGACACGACTTAAGATGAAAACCAGGTACGATCCATAGCAGCATTTCACTAATGAACTTGGGAAATTTATTAAAGATTAAGACAATCGGATGATTCCATATTGTTTTATAAAAATTCTGTTAGGAAATTAACAACCACTCTAGGGCTACTTCTGAGTGATGATGAAATGCTGTGCGAGTATCACTACTTACTAACGTCATCGTTAGACTAAATGAGTCAAAGAGCATTTGTCAGTCGATTATCCACATCAGGCTTGCACCACAAAAACGGATACTTGACTTAGCATAAGGACACGTGGGCGAAGTTAAAATACGAGCATGAAGTTTCTGGCACCTTTCTTTCAAACCTTATAAATCCTATTAAACTTCTAACAAACGTTATAAATGTAAATAAATCGTGACAAATGCAAATTGACTCATGATACAATCTAATATTTAAATTTTATTTACAGAAGTTCTGTAGACCATATTCTGAGTTAAATTGCAAATAAAAATAATCTAATTAATCGAAACTATCAAAATCTAATTTATTATCAATATCAAGTAAAAAATAATAACATTAAGGTAAAAATATGATGATTGATTATAGCATTAAACAACGTAATAACGCCATTTAGGAATATTTACACAAACAGCCACCGTATACAAATTAACCATAAGGGTCTAGACAAACAAAACAACACTTTAGCTTTTGGAAATATAGAGAAGGAGACCGGCCACGTGGCTTCGAAAAAGTCAGATATTGCTTAAAATGACGTCACTATGGGTGGTGGGTGGGTAGTGAAATTTTGGGGTTGTATGTTCTTATATGCGAACAATCTAAAAAACTTATTTAAAAAAAAAAAAATCGCCAAAAAACGAAAAAAAAAATCCTAGAGCCCGATTGCAGTGTCACCTATCGGATCCAATTGTAAATCTTAACCATTCAAGAACTCACTCAAACACACACACAAAATCTCATTAAAATCGGGCCAGCCGTTTAGGAAGAGTTCAGTCACATACACTCGTACAGAAGAGTTATATATGTACTAGCTGAGTTACCCGGCGTTGCACGGGAGGTATATAAGCATGAGTTGTATTTTCGAATATTTTGTAGAAAATGTCTGGATAACTCAGTAGTTCCGGAGACGTAAGCTATTGTAATCATAGTCAATTGAAACATTGTAATCATAGTCTTTCTCGTAATTGAATGCTGCTAACTTTAAATCACCTCTAAAAGTTTCTTTTCCATATCGTAATCGATGAACGATGTTCAATGGTTTCAGTAGCTCTTGAAAAAGACATCCTGCTTCGAACGTTTGCAAGTCGTGTTTCATACTGTTGGCTTGATTCAGTCACTCTTGTGGCTCTAATCTTCTTCAACTTTGCAGTTACCTGCCCAATTGATCTTTTTTTCGGTGGCATTTTTAAGCAAAAATGAAACGTGTAGCTAATTAATCAGGAATGACGGGCATTCAAAACAGAAATTATAGTATTAATTTATCAAAACGATTTTTGAAAATGTCTTTACGGAATTTTTTTTAAGCAAAATCAAATGTTATCTACAATCAAAAAGTAATCGTAGATTAACACGTAACTGTAATCGTCTCTAACAAACTGAAAACTTAAATCTAATAAGAATGTATATTCACTTGAAATAATATTTAATACCTGTAAAATAATCACCAACAGTTATTTTATTGCAATATAGCTAACTAATCGAGAACAACGGCATCCGAAACACAAATTAATATTAATTTATTCAAAACTATTAAAACTGCGTCCACTTCGATACGTTTTACCGCGAACTGTGATTGAAAATGACATTTCGAAAAACAAAAGAAGTTTTTTCAAACTAAGGCAGTTTTACACGTACAATAATTAAAATCTAAGGATGTTTCTTGTAGAAGATGATATTTTCAAATATAAAACGCTAGTACTTTTCAAAGTAAATCAGTTTATATGTACAATATTTTTTAGTACCTTTCCTAGAATTGATTTTATGAAACAATCATTGATTATTTAAGTAATAAACTGAATAAAGTAATAAACTATTGCCGCTTAGTATGAAACTACTATTTTCATTAAAAGCCGCCGGTTGAAATAGTGGATAAAATAGAATGTTAATTATTTCTGAAGTTATGTGAAAATTAGAACTCGCTGACTATGGTACATTTCAAAACAGGAAATGATAAATAGGATATCACTAAACAGTACATGTCAAACCAGTAAAAATGGATTATTAGTATGGATAATATAAGTGTTCAGAGATTTGTCTTCAGTTAAAGTGATGAAAGATTGTCTTAAATTTAAATTAATAAAATTAATTTGAATAATTAAATCAATTATAGTAGAGGTATGATTTGTGTATCACAATCGCATGCTAGATATCCTTTTTGGTGTCTAAATTTGCGGCTAAGGCGCTATTTCGGAACATTTAAATAATTGTATCTATACATGAAAAATGAATTCTTGATCCAGAGCAGACTTCTGGATTGGAGCATGTCACTAATACCTTTATGGTTAATTTGTATACGGTGGCTGTTTGTGTAAACTTTCCTAAATGGTTATTAACAAGCTGTTAGTGACGTCATTTTAAGCAATATCTGACTTTTTCGAAGCCACGTGGCCGGTCTCCTTCTCTATATTTTCAAAAACTAAAGTGTTGTTTTGTTTGTCTAGACCCTTATGGTTAATTTGTATACGGTGGCTGTTTGTGTAAATATTCCTAAATGGCGTTATTACGTTGTTTAATGCTATAATCAATCATCATATTTTTACCTTAATGTTATTATTTTTTACTTGATATTGATAATAAATTAGATTTTGATAGTTTCGATTAATTAGATTATTTTTATTTGCAATTTAACTCAGAATATGGTCTACAGAACTTCTGTAAATAAAATTTAAATATTAGATTGTATCATGAGTCAATTTGCATTTGTCAGGATTTATTTACATTTATAACGTTTGTTAGAAGTTTAATAGGATTTAAAAGGTTTGCCAGAAAGTTGCCAGAAACTTCATGCTCACGTTAAAATGAATTGCAAGAACGAGTATTACGCTCCACATTATTCAGTAAACAAATCCACAATCAAACCACAAGAAAATTGGAATGATATTTGAAACGTAATCGAAATAGGACACATTTACCGACAGTTTCACCGAGGCACCACATAAACTTATCTTGAGAAAGTGGCCCATTTGCAGAAAAGAACCATTCGCCATTCACCACAAAACACAAAAAAAATAAACATCAGACAACTCTTATCCATTTAAGACACATCGATTTACCTAAGAGTTAGCCGAGCAAATTCTGTAAAATAATACAAGCTAACTATTCTCAATTACTATAAATAATAGCCGAAATTTGTTACAAACAAACAATTTGTTATAAAAACGTCCTATCGATTATTTTAAGTGATAGTCCATTTAAAAATAGATGGCACTAATAATACGGCGATGGCGCCATCTCATCAAAAGCAAAACGAATTAGAATTGGAAAATTTAACTTAAGAGTACGACTATTAAACGTTAGATGGGGAAACAATACCAATAAATACAACCATAAAAAATTATGATAATGAATCGTTTTGCATTTCGATAACGACATACAAAAATCATAAAATACATATATGGATGGAATCATGAAATACGACCCGAAAATTTAAACAGATTGTAAAATATTTTTAAACACTCGATCAAACTATTAAAATTTAGCATAGTGGGAAGCAATTGCTTTAGAACATTTCCGTCCAAAATTGATCGATTATGAAATAGTTGTTGAATACAATTTTACAGATAAACTTTCATTTATTTGTATTTTCATGCAAAATATCTAAGCTACACTTGACCATTTTTCGAACTTTTTTATGTTTACCCAATCCCCAATGTAATATTTTGAAATAATTGATTTTTCCGATCCGATTTCATGATTGTATTATGTGGTACAGGGATGTAATCATCACCACTGAAATCGCAATTGATAAATGCAATAACAAAATCGAAATAATTGCTTTAGACCATCAACATTAAATTAATATTCCGAAACATGTCTCAGTTAAAAATTTCTAATTAAAAACAAAAAAATATTTCCTTCGAGCCGGATTTGAACCAGCGACCTATGGATATCTTCATTTTATACTCTCTACAGTCCACCGCTCTACCAACTGAGCTATCGAAGGTTGTACGTTAGATCTTCAAAAAATTGTTCTTAATCTATGATTATTCATCTTATAAATTAAAATATACTATATCATTGGGTTAATTAATTTATCCATCTATTTACATTAACATTATACATATATACTTATTTTGAATTATGCAAATTTCCCTGAATACTTTCGAAAATAACTTTCACATTTTATTCAGCAATTTTTCTCCCATTCTAGTAAATATCCAAACCAATTCAGCGATTCTAGTGTACCAACCAATAAACACGAAACCAAAATGTCACTTTTATAATAAACAGTAAAAAATCTTACCAAAACACATTTCCCAAATAAAATTCGTAAAGTATAAATAAAACAAACTAAGTTATTTATTAGAAGTGCTTTAAAATGAATCAGGCTGAAGTGACCAAATTAATATCACAATTAAAAATTGCGGTACGCCCGAGGCATCGCAATTTAAAAAATATCGATGGACCGGAAGGCCGATTGAATAAACTGCGAAAAACTGTGACCGCTTTGATTAAATACGAAAGAATTGAGCTAAACTATAATCGGGCAGATGAGGCACGATCCTATGCTGAACGGGTAACAAATCAAAATTATATTCCAATGATACATATTACTTAAAAGTTACATAACCTCAAAACGTATATTCCAGCTTATCTCGGAAGCGATTCGACACGGAGATTGTCACAAACTAACAATGGAGACGGCCGACTATTGGCTACTCGAAAAACAACTAGTGCACAAACTATTTAAGGTTTTAGTTCCACGATTTGAGAATTGTGAGATATCGTATACACGATTACTGAGAGCGCCACGAGAATATCCGGGCCACTATCGGCAGCGATCTGTTTTAGAGTTGCGTGGTCATCCGTACCCTTCATTTACCGAGGATTTCTCAAATAATCGCAATTTAATACATAATGTGCTGCTGGATGAGGCACGGAAGGAATTTCGTAAACAGAAAATTGAAGAAATTGCCAAAAATATTGTGGATGGCCAGAAAAGTAATAAATCGAATTGAAAGTCGATTTTGTGGTTGGAAATGTGTGAATAAGTAGTATAAAGTTTAATTTTTAATGGATTAAATGTTTAAAGAGTTTTATTTATAGAAGTCATTTAGTTTTGAATCTTCAACAGTATCTAGGTTCCAAAAATTATATCTATGGTCTCCTTGGACCGCATCAGTTAATAAACTTAATCTGATTGCACAAAAACGATTCTAGCAACACGTTTCCCTTTAATCTGTTTTGGTCGCAGATGAATATTTGTACTGACTCTGAATTCATAAAGTAGAGTAATAACTGGCAAGTATTTATTGTGCAAATGGGCACTTTAGTAATCCTCACACGAGCTACTAAAATATTTAGAAAACTCATTTCTACATTTTTACTTGATAAAATCTCCTTGGCGCCCTTTGTATTCGCCTTGCTATGGTGCGATTTACATTGCGCGTGTGTTCTAGGTTGAGCAACTCATAGGTGGCGTTAGTAACAAAGCAAAATACTATTTGGCCGCGTTGATCGGATGTTGATTGACTCAATTATCAAATCTCCGCCAAGGCAACTTCAAAATGTAGATCTTTGCGTAGAACGAACAGCATCTCACATTTCTGTCCTTTTATAGCCCCTTTATAAAAAGGAAGTTGAAGAATACTTAACTGTTGACTTCTTGTTCAAAGCTAAATGATCATCTTTGTAAGCCAAAGTGTAGGATCGCAAAGGAATTAACTAACAATATGCTGATAAATTTAGTATGTAGTATATGTACATATCAATAAAGCTGAGCTATTTTGAAATTAACCGTCTACTTTACCTTGCTTTTCGTATTCAGTTCAATTTCATCCATGGGGATTTCGAGTCATTTTTGAACCACGACGAGCATATTGAAGGAAGAATGGCAGATTCCAGCAAATAATAGGTAAGGCTATTTTTTATTGAAGGCGAGCAATATTTAATGATTTTGGTTATAAAAGAGATAGCCTACTTTACTTTTTAATAAATGTAAATTTAGGGGCATTAGAACTAACAAAATGTCCACAAACAAACAATTTTCTGGCATCAATAAAAGAGTTTTAGGTAATTTAGCCAATTTGACCCTATAGGGTATTAACGGCTTTTTTTTAAATATCCTTTGACCATTTTTTTTTACCTTTTCATTAATTTTGATGGTAAAGTTTCGGCGTAAAATATTTAAAATTAATTTTTATGATGTTCGAAAATTGTGTTTTTGGTGCTTTATAATTTGCGCCAATTTAGTAAATACAAAAGATACGTAATAAACCGTGCATAAAAACAAACAATTTGCAAGGACCCAAAATTATAGTATTTAGGCTACTACACATCGGACTAGGCGATGAGAGTTTGCACAGACCAATAACGTATTGGAATCTAAGATATCTGCGTCGACCAAAGGTTTTCGCGATTAATGCTATCATACGGCTAGTGGCTGTAAATGCTATATGTCTTCTACTTTTTTCAAATTCAAGAAGATTCATTTATCAGACGATTGAGCAGAACTATAGCAAACACTTATTAGGCTGCGTTTATCAGTTCACACTTCAAACGATTACTTTCGTGAGGTGAGCAGGAGAAGAGTTCGAGCTTACTGTTTTGTCCTGCAGGGATTACGCCGAAGCCACCGTTTCTGAATATTTGATTAAAGTTCGTATGCCAGATTAAAAATTTATCAAGGAGTCGGGGCCGATAATGATAATTAACCAAAATTGTTTAGTTAATTTTAATATTTTTATTTTGTTATTTAATTTTCGAATATTTAATAGTTGCTACATTTAATCCTAGCCGAGTCACAGAACTGCTGCACTGGATAAGGCACATTGGTTTGCCGGATGGGATGATCCCGTACCCAAATTTGTGTTAGCCCAAGAAACGGTTGCTTGACGTTGTTGGTGGAGTTGTTGTCACGAAGCGAAGAGTCCCTCTGTTACGCATCGCCCAGATTTTTTAGTAAAGCCTCGAAATTTCAAAGAAGTTTATGTAGAATTGGGCCTTCGAGATTACGATATTCTCTCTTTATAGATTCTCTCGTACAGAACTAACATGCTAGACATCATTAAATTACTCTTTATGTTTCAGAGGCGCCGAGATAGTTGGGGTTGCCAATCAGATGCTAGATAGATAATTTTATTTTCTAGGCGGAAGTTGTTATTGTTGACTTTCTCTAATTTTGCTTTGACATCATTCGGTTGGTCTTCGAGGTGTGTAGAGTCTTATTATGCCTTAATAAATATTTGTATATTTAAAAATAAATGTAACTTGTAAATAAGGTCGCAATACGGGTTGTGGTTTATAAAAGTCTACATAACAAAAAGCCCTCGAAAAAATATTCCCACTCTGCCAGAATATACATTTGGGAATGGGAAATAAATATTTGAGAATTAGTGCAATTTGTAATTACAGAAAAATATTTTCCCAATTCCCCGGGGCCACAGATCAATATCCCAACGACAAACGCAAATATTCTTGCACATGTTAATTCCATTTCGGCAATAGCTTTGGGATCACATCATCATCATCATCTGCCTGATATTAGAGTTGACTAGAACCTAGTTCAACGTCGTATTTCCTCCTTCAAAACGACGGTCCCGGAAACTATACATATTTGTGTTCTGTATTGCTGTAAATATACGCCCTAATAGTCATGCGGACACCTACCAGCTTCTCGTAGATGCTGTCGATTTCATTTTTGATAGCACTGATATTTTAGATGACCTTTTTGTCACCCGGAAACAAATTTGGTGCTCAGTACAATTGTCTTGTATAATCCAATTTTAATCACATTCTCCAGCAAATAATGTAGAGTTAACATTAACTGTGTAATTTCACCTAGTTTCAATTTACGTAAGACCGATTTTAAGAAGCTTAATAAACTATTCTTCACAATCACAACCTGGAAGCAAAACCCTCAATTTTCAGGCCGTCTATTCCTTATACTGCATGAAGAACTGTGGCGACACCACGACATCAACGCATTTGTTGATTGGGCAAATTAGCGGTGTTCACCCCAGGATTCATCTCATCTCGGTGTTCATCCCATGATAGCGATGATAAAGTAGAGCGACGGTAAGAAAAGAGATACACACGAACAGCACGACAAGTTAGAAGTTAAAATATGTAATTGTCTTATTAAAATAAAATAAAAATAATAATTAAACAAATATTCGAATCGTATATATTAATATAGTGTTCATCGAAAGTACCAGCGATATATACGCGCTAAATATAAATCAATCTAATTGGCACTCGAGCGATACAGTACTCGAGTTGAATATTGTGGGTTATCATATTCCAGTCTAACCGATCCAGTAGGATAATAAAATAGCTGGACCCAACGATATAAACCCCCATAATTTGGTGACCCCGACGTGATCCTGACCGACGGGAAATAAACACGTAAATCATCGAAAGAACGCGCGACGAAATTTTCGAGTCATTCTAACCTAAAAAAAAAAAACGCGACCGCGTGATTGTCAGCATACTAATTCAGCACGTACAATTTTTTTTATCGAAAAAGTACGACGAAACAACATTGTGTGGACAAAAAAAAACGCGCAAGCCAGTTCTACAGCTGTTACTCCGAAATTTTTGTACACAAAAATCATCAGAAATTATAATACAAAATGTGCGGTGACGAAACGGATAAAACAAAATAGGAGAACAACGATGGGCAGTCCACCAATATATACAAGCTGTCGGTGAAACATGCCGTATTCAATCGTGACGATCCGGAAATATGGTTTTTGCAACTAGAAGTCCAGTTTCAATTAAGCGGAATATCAGCCGATCAAACGAAATATGCTCATTTAGTAGCCGCTCTCGATTCGGAAACCATAATGTGTGTACGCGAATTATTACTTAATCCACCGAAGACGGATAAATACGATACTTTGAAAGCCGCTATCAAAGATCGATTATGCGATTCCAACCGAATGAAATTAAACCGTCTGCTATCCGGGTTACAACTTGGCGACAAAAAACCGTCGCAATTGCTACGGGAAATGCAGGCATTAGCTGCAGATCAAATTACCGAGGCCGTACTACGCGATTTATGGTTACAACGACTGCCGAATCATATCCAAGAGATTTTATTATGTGTGGACGAGGGTGAATTATTGAAGCTCGCTGCTTCGGCAGATAAAATAAGTGAAATAAATCGATCTATGGGTTTGTACAACGTCTCTCAAACGCCACATTCATCAGCAACGATCGCAAACCTCGGGACACACAACGGAAATCATGTAGCGAAAAACCCCGTTCGCGAAGCAAGTCACGATCCGAATCCCAAGTTAGGAGGTTCCCAAACTGCTGGTACCACGCTAAATATGGTGACCAGGCCAAACATTGTGCGAAACCTTGCACGTATCGCCAGGGCACTAACGCTCTGGAAAACTAGTAGGTGCCTCACTAAATACGGCGAGTGACGGCAGTACTTCAAATAGCCGTCTAATAGTTGTTGACTCAACAACAAAACGACAATTCCTGATAGACACTGGTGCCGAAATATCCGTCGTAACACCAACCCTGCGAGACGAGTTAATCAAATCGGATATAAAATTATTTGCCGCCAATTCAACACTCATCGAAACATTTGGTACAAAGCATCTAACTCTGAATTTTGGATTTCGACGACCGTTCGTTTGGAAATTCGTGATCGCCAAGGTCGACAGATGCATTATCGATGCCGATTTTCTCTTGCACTACGGTTTATTGGTGGATGTAAAAAACAAAAAGATAATCGATCCATTGACTACCTTATCAGTCCGCGGGATTTCAGTCGTACTGCCATCCTACCAATTAACCACCATCAAGTTGGACGAAATCAGTCCACGGATTCAAAACTTGATACAAGAGTTCAATACTATATTCCAAGAAACACCGTTGCTCAATACGGTCAAACATAGTGTTACTCATAAAATTGAGACCGAGGGACTACCATGTTCCGCAAAAGTTCGCCGTCTCAACACACAAAAAATGCGGATCGCCAGACAAGAAATCGACCTCTGGTTAAGTCAAGGGATATGCCGCGCATCGAAGAGCAATTGGGCCAGTCCCATTCATATCGCGAAGAAGAAAGACGGGGGTTGGCGACTCTGCGGCGATTACCGCGGGTTAAATCAAAAAACGAAACCTGATCGGTACCACATACCATTCGTCACGGATTTTAGTCACCAGCTAGACGGATGCCAACTATTTTCAAAAATCGATCTTATTCGGGCGTATCATCAGATACCAGTCGATGAAGCAGACATAGAAAAAACAGCCAAATGCACACCGTTTGGATTGTTTGAGTTCCCGCGCATGACGTTTGGATTACGAAACGCGGCTCAAACATTCCAACGGCTAATACATTCCATTTTTCGTGACACCAAGTTCGTCTTCCCATATATCGACGACATCTTAGTTGCGTCCAACGATTTAGAACAACACGTGCAACATCTGCAGATCGTATTTCAACGGCTACAGAAGGCTGGCCTTGTAGTCAACGCAAACAAATGTGTTTTAGGCGCAGACCAAATCAGCTTTCTAGGCTTCAACATCTCAGCCACCGGCATCAAACCAGCTCAATCCAGAGTGGAAGCAATAGTAAACTTCACACGACCTACCACAACCAAAGGTATACAACGGTTTTTAGGCATGATGAACTATTACCGTACGTTTCTGCCAAACGCGGCTTTAGAACAAGAATTATTATACGAGTTCATCAAAGGTCGGAAGAAAAATGATAACAGCGAAATAAAATGGCACGAAAAAGCAGATCAAGCATTTGAACAATGCAAGGTACGACTAGCCAAAACATGGTCGACGCATCCAATCGATCTATAATGGTCGACGCATCCAATCGATCGATTGGAGCAGTGGTGCAACAACATGAATCCGGAAGCTGGAATCCATTAAGTTTTTTCTCACGACGACTTACGAGCGCAGAACAAAACTACAGTACGTACGATCGAGAGTTGCTGGCCGCGTACGCAGTAATTAAACATTTCAAGCATTTTATCGATGGTCGGGAATTTGTGCTATACACTGACCATAAACCAATCACATATGCCTTGAAACAAAACCTGGAGAAAGCGTCACCTCGGCAACGTAGGCATTTGGACCTCATCGCCCAATACACAAACAATATCCAACATACCGCCGGGAAGGACAATGTCGTGGTGGACGCGCTATCACGAGTCGATTCATTAGCAATCCTAGGTAACATCGATTACTCTCTAATGGCTGAGGAACAAGCTGAAGACGACGAACTCGAAGCATTAATTGCGAACAACAAGAGTTTGAAATTTCAAAAGATGCCAGTCATTGGAACAGACAGATTTTTATTCTGTGACGTGTCAACAAGCACACCTAGACCATATGTTCCACAGACACTTAGACGTCAGGTATTCGAAACATACCACAACGTGGCACACCCAGGAATACGAAGCACGACCAAGCTTATCCGAAAAAAATTCATTTGGCCGGCACTGAACGTCGATGTTCGTCAATGGGCGATATCATGTATGAATTGTCAAAGGTGTAAAGTCTCAAGACATGTGAAAAGTCAATGCGGAAATTATCCGATTGTTAGCAACCAATTCGCAGAAATTCACATCGACATCGTGGGACCCTTGGAGCCATCCGAAAATCAACGGTATTGTCTGACAATCATAGATCGTTTTACTCGGTGGCCGGAAGCAACGCCGATTCCGGATATTAAAGCAGAAACAGTGGCATAAGCACTGTTGACAACATGGATCAGTCGTTTTGGAGTACCCTCGGTTATCGTCTCTGACAGAGGGGCTCAATTCGAATCCGAGTTATTCGACAATTTAGCGAACTTAATGGGATTCCAACGCAAACGTACAACATCCTACAATCCAGCATGCAACGGCATGGTCGAGAGATGGCATCGCAGTTTAAAGGCGTCAATAAGGTGTGTTAACAATCAGCAATGGACCAAGACACTACCGCTTGTGTTACTAGGTTTGAGAACTGTATTCCGCGACGATTTCGAAGCATCGTCAGCCGAATTGGTCTACGGCGAAAATTTACGTTTGCCAGGGGACATGATTCAACCAACTTCATTCACGACACAAAATCGGGTCATTGATCAAATGCGGAATTACTTCAAGGCCGTACAGCCATCACCGCCATCCAGACATTCGAAAGAAACTGACGTCTTCGTTTTCAAGGATCTCACCAGCTGTTCACACGTTCTAATCCGAACAGACCATGTGCGTAAACCCTTGCAACCTCCATACGAAGGTCCGTATCGAGTAGTTCGACGAACGGAAAAATATTACACAGTTATCGTCAAAGGGGTTGAGTCCAACGTGTCAATAAACCGGTTGAAGCCATGCTTTACGGAAAACGAAGAACCAAATCATCTCGGAAATAAGGATCAAGTGAGTAACGACACTCCAAATGAAACTTCCAACACAGCAAGTCAGCCGACTTCTGTCACGAAGACACCGAACAGCCTAACATCAGGAAACGACAACAACTCTGGTAAGAAACGTGTAACTTTCAACCTAGACGACGCGCCTACCAGAGCAGCAACCACGTCAGGCCGGTCCGGGCGCACTATTAGAAGACCATCGCGTTTCAATTAATCGCTCCCTGCTTTCGCTAGGGGTGGGATAGTGTGGCGACACCACGACATCAACGCATTTGTTGATTGGGCAAATTAGCGGTGTTCACCCCAGGATTCATCTCATCTCGGTGTTCATCCCATGATAGCGATGATAAAGTAGAGCGACGGTAAGAAAAGAGATACACACGAACAGCGCGACAAGTTAGAAGTTAAAATATGTAATTGTCTTATTAAAATAAAATAAAAATAATAATTAAACAAATATTCGAATCGTAATTAATATATAGTGTTCATCGAAAGTACCAGCGATATATACGCGCTAAATATAAATCAATCTAATTGGCACTCGAGCGATACAGTACTCGAGTTGAATATTGTGGGTTATCATATTCCAGTCTAACCGATCCAGTAGGATAATAAAATAGCTGGACCCAACGATATAAACCCCCATAGAACAAACTGACAGATCAACCATGGTACAAAGAATTGCGTTCACTGCGTAATCAAAGAAATAAAAATGAAAACAAATTTAAAGACGAGATTGAACTCGGATTACTTAAATTGTGTGACCGTTTATGTACAAGGAATTTTCGAATTTGTCTCATGAACTCTACAATGATTACATCGGTAGTATGCAGTCAGAAATAATCGCTGGCCCAAAGTGTTTTTGGCAATTCATAAATCCCAAAGGTAGTGATCCCAAAGCTATTGCCGACTTGTTCCTAAATTTATTTAGTACGGCCTAGGCCTACTCCAACAACGATATTGAGCCCGATGTGAACTACATACTTCAATTGCATGAATAACAGCACTCTAACATCTCTGGTCTGGGGTGGCATGTTATAACATCAAATTTTCGATACTTTATCGAAGTTTATGTCTCACTTCTTTAGAATAAAATGTAACACTATATACTATATTACATTTTATATCATTCACTAGGTTGCTAGATTGAAAAATTGTGATATTCTACTCCGTTTCTGTTATGTATTGGATTACCGACCTTCGACTGTAATAAATATCGGGCAATACTTCTCTGTCCTTTGTACAGATATATAAAATAAACATGGCAGCATTCTAAAATGGACTATATAATAAAGCACACCATGTAGAATATTAATAACAATAAATGTATTCATTAAGTATATAATAATTGGCGACGAGAAGGCGAAATTACGCGTGTGTCTAAATATATATACACATATATAAAAGTGAATAAAATAATAAAAATTAATTACCGCATATTACAATATGGCGGATGAAAACCAAATCGATGTGGCGGCGTTGTTAAAGTTGCTACAAGAATTACAAAATGGCAATCGGGATACAAATATACAATTCCGTACATTTAATGAAAATGAGGAAACATTTCCAATTTACAAGCAGCGTTTGGAAAATTATTTACAAATGCGATCTGTTACAACAGAGGAACGCAAAGTACAAATATTAATTAATTGCATCGGCACTAAGCATTATCAATTGCTTAGTAGTTTAACTGCGCCGGACTTACCAAATACAAAATCATATGAGGAGTTAACTGGAATGTTGGAGAATCATTTGTGCCCGAAACCAAATGAAATTACAGAGCAGCATAAATTTCTGCTTAGAACACAACACGAAGGTGAATCAGTGGCAACATACGTGTCAGAGTTGAAACGTTTAAGTGTTTTCTGCAATTTTACATGTACATCTTGCAATAAAAGTACAGCAGAAACTCATTTAAGATCTCAGTTTATACGGGGCATTAATGACGCGGATGCTCGCCAACGTTTGCTAGAAGAAATTCAACCCAGTATGGATAGAATTGTGAAAACGGCATTAGCAATGGAAGCATCAAAAATTCAAAGTCAATCAATGCAGAAGGTACACCAAGTCAAGGAGAGCGCCGAGATATATCAGAATGAACGGTGCCCAAAACGAAATGAAAATACGTCGAAGAGTTTTAACGATGGTGGCTCAGGCAAGGGCGACAGCAACAATAGAGAATTAACTTGCTATAGATGTGGAAAACCAGGGCACAAAGCGAATGATTGCAGAAGCAAGGATAAATTATACTGCAATCAGTGTAAATTAGCGGGTCATGCTTCAAATGTATGCATGAAGAAATACAAAAAAGTTCCAGCACAAATTATACGAATTCAATAAAAATCATTGATAATGATAATTGTCAAGAAATAAATGCACTGCAACTGATTACAGAGTCTGATGAGAGGAGCAAATTCCTGATACGGGTTTCAATTGATTGGCAAACCATTTGAAATGGAATTTGACACGGGATCGGCCATATCAACATATGGCCAAAGGTATACCTTTGGATACCAAAGGTCAACATATGGCCAACTAATACGAAGTTAAAGGCATACAATGGTAGTATCTTCCCAGCGTTGGGGGTAGCAAAGGTATCAGTTAGCCATGACGGTAAATCTATACGAGGAAATTTATATATTGTGGATGACAGATTCGATAGTATCCTTGGTCGGGAATGGATAAAAGCATTACAACTATTACCCGGATGTCAAAAGTATTACAACCGTGAACGTAGACGTCAACAAACTGGAGAAAGAGATCTTTGAAAGCAATGACGATTTATTCAAAAAAACAATTGGTACAATTCCACAGTTTAAAGGTCAATTGAAACTTCGTGAAGGGGTTTCTCCAATCTACATTAAACCAAGGCCAGTTCCGTACGCTATACGTCATTTGATTGAAGACGAAATTGAAAGACTGGAAAAATCTGGAACATTAGAAAAGGTCGAACATTCGGACTGGGGAACACCAGTTGTGCCAATAATTAAGTCGGAAAATCAGATCAGATTGTGTGCAGATTACAAAGTGACACTAAATAAGGTAATAATGGATGACAAATACCCACTTTCTAAAATCGAAGACATGATGCACAAGTTGGCCAATGGTAAATATTATTGCGTGTTCGATGTGCATAAAGCCTATTTACACATGGCTATGAATGAAGAAAGTGCACTAATGCAAACAATAAGCACGCATAAAGGCCTTTACAAGGTTCATAAACTAATGTTCGGAGTAAAAACGGCACCCAATATCTGGCAACGCTTATGGATGAAAAAATAACAAATGATCTCAGTGGAACACAGTGTTTCTTTGACGACATTATTGTCGCCGGTCGTACATTGCGGGAGACGATGGAACGAGTACAGGCCCTATTACAAAAATTACGCCGATATAATATGCATCTAAATAAAGAAAAGTGTAAATTATTCAGAGAAGAAATTACATACTTGGGCTATACAATAAGTGAGTGATTAAGTTCGAATTCAGGTGGGATGAAGGGTGCCAACGAGCATTTGCTGACATTAAGACGGAATTACAAAGCGAATCAGTATTGATGCCGTATGAAGAAAAACTCCCGTTGATTTTGGCAACTGATGCTTCCCCTGTGGGAATTTCTGCAACATTATCACATAAAACACCAACTGGGGAACGACCAATTGCGTATGCGTCTCGAACGTTATCAAGAAGTGAGTCAAATTATAGCCAGCTTCATAAGGAAGCGACAGCTATTTACTGGGCGCTTCTAAAATTTTTCAATTATTGTTATAGACGCGAATTCACTTTGATTACGGATAATAAACCTTTAGCAATGATATTGAGCCCAGATAAAAGCCTACCGACATTAACATCACAACGACTACTAAGTTACGCGCAGTTCCTATCCGGTTTTAAATACAAAATTGTACACAGGGAGGCAAAAAACCACATGAATGTAGATTTTCTATCTCGGCATCCGGTGGTGGAAACCTATCAACCAAGCGACAAAGAAGAACTTACAGTGTATCAATTGTCGGAAGATATTCTACCAATAACGAGTGGAACAATTTCAAGTGATAACATTCTATGGGCAATGAAAAGTGATAACATTCTATGTGATCTATACAACCGTCTACAGATTGGTAGTAATTTAGAAGGTACACCATTTAAGGGGCAAGAAGCTGAACTAACACTACAAAATGGATGCATTTATAAAGGTACATCCGGATCTTAATTCCAATCACACTACATAAACAAATCCTTAATGAGTTACATATGGCACATATTGGTATCGTCAAAATGAAAGCACTAGCACGGAGCTATTGTTATTGGACAGGCATAGACTCCGATATTGAGGCAATGGTGAAGAGTTGTAGAGAATGCGCGAGAGTTGCAAAAGAACCATCGAAGGCGCCTATACATACGTGGGAACTTCCAACTATGCCTTGGCAACGAATACATATTGATTTTGCGGGGCCATTTATGGAACATTATTTTATGGTGGTAGTGGATGCAAGAACAAGATGGTTAGAGGTGGTGCCCATGAAAAATATCACAAGCTTCCACACCATTAGATCATTACGCGAAATTTTTGCACGTTTTGGCTTGCCACCAATAGTGGTAACGGACAATGGTACTAATTTTACGTCTAAGGAACTCCAAGGTTTCTTACGAAGCAACGGTATCACACATAAGCGAATGGGTCCAGCACACCCATCCACCAATGGACAGGCAGAAAGAAGTGTCCAAACATTAAAATTTGCATTACAGGCCGCAATGAACGATCCAGAAGATCTTCATTTGAAACTACATCGATTCTTACTGCAATACAGGAAAATAATTAATTCAACAACAGGGAAAAGCCCAGCTGAACAAATGCTACGATTTAATTTACTATCGATCATCGATTTAATTAAGCCGACAGAGAGGGTAAATGATTATACGAATATCAACCCATCAAAGTGTACAAGACGGGAGCTGAGCATAGGCGATACAGTTCAAATCCGTTGGTACCAAAATAAAACGATCAAATGGAAATTTGGTAAGGCAATACAGAAAGAGGGTTTCTTACACTATCTGATTGAAGTCGAAGGAAAATTTCATCGCCGACATATTGACCAAATACGTGCAACGGGGGTTGAAGGAAATACAGAAGGTTACTCGAATATATTAAAAAAGTATCCAAATACAGATGAACCGATGGTTACAACAGATGGCGTTTATTCTACGAAGAACAACGACGATGAAACTACTACAACCGGAATGGAAAGTAAAGAACTTACAAATGAATTAACTAATCGGTAATCAAGGGAGTCGCAACCGGTGGAAGTTGCTTCATCAACGTCAACCTCAGGGCAAGCAACGAGTAGTATACAAAAAGAGGTTGAAATTAAATCTGGGCATATACGAATGGATGAACCAGATAGTCTTATAGTCCGACGGTCCAGCCGAGTGTGTCGACCCCCTAATAGGATGGATTTATAATGGGTGAAATTCCTTTCGCCGGGAAGACTGTTATGTATTGGATTACCGACCTTCGACTGTAATAAATATCGGGCAATACTTCTCTGTCCTTTGTACAGATATATAAAATAAACATGGCAGCATTCTAAAATGGACTATATAATAAAGCACACCATGTAGAATATTAATAACAATAAATGTATATAATAATTACTGTGTGGTTTCATTAAGTATATAATGTAGAATTCAGTAGAAAATACAGTATAATAATAATAAATTAAACACGATGATTTAAGATAAACTTCTGTTTTTATATTTTTATTTATACAACACTACGCCATACGATGTTAGAAGTACAACAACACGTTTCAGAATGAGAGAGAAAAGATGAGAAATCATTTTCAGCTAAAATATGTATAATTCACAATGAGTGTGTTTCAATAGTATTTGAATGCTGAATAAATATATTATTTATTTCCACACTTCTCCTCATTCAAATAAGCCGGCAGCCTCTCTAAATTTCTGGATCTTCTGTTTTGGTGATGGTTTTGTCATCATATCGGCTACCATTTCGTCTGTCGGGCAGTAGACACATTCAACTATACCTGCATCAATACTCTCCTTAACTGAATGCGTTTTGATGTCAATATGCTTCGATCGATTTGAGAATTTCTCCTCATTAGCAAATTTGAGGCAACTCTGATTGTCTTCATAGAGTATAATGGGCTCATTAATTTTCACACCAAAATCATTCAATAAACGTTTTAACCATTTTGCTTCTTTCACTGCATCACATAGCGCAATATATTCAGCTTCCATTGACGATAGTGCAATAATGTCTTGTTTCTTGCATCGCCAACTAATTGTAGCACCAAATGTACTGAACGTGAATCCGCCATTAGATTTACGTGTTGATCGGCATTCAGCAAAATTGGCATCTGAATAACCAATCAATTTATCTTATCTCTTTACCAACATTTAAATTTAACTTTAACGAGACTGTTCCTTTCAAATACTTTAAAATTCGTTTTGCCTCGGTCCAATCTTCTTGTGTAGGTGCGGAAACGTGCTGTGATAATATGGCAACACTGGCAGCAATATCGGGTCTAGTATTTGTTGATATGTACAACAGGCTTCCAATCAGCTTACGATAATCGTTGTTGTCACGCAATAATTCTGATTCGCCACCTTTTCTGTAATTAACACTCAGTGGTATTTCAGAAATCTTCGAATTTTGCATTCCGAATTCTTTCAGCACTTTATTTATATAAACGGACTGGTTGATAGTAAACATTCCATTTTTATTGTTGTCTACTTGTATGCCGAGATATGTTCTTACTTCTCCTAAATTTTAAAATTTAAATTCGGATCTTAAAACCTGTTCACATTGTTTGATCATGTTTTCGTTTGCGCTCGCCACAAGCAAATCATCGACATAAATAACCACATAACAAATGTCTTCACCTTGTTTTCGAATGTATAGGCATTGATCATTTTTGCTTTGTATGAAGCCAGAATTTAAAAACACATTATGCACTGACTGGTTCCAAACCCGTGCTGATTGCTTTAAACCGTAAAGACTACGTAAGAAAACAAACTTGATGTTCTTTTCCATTATCCATAAAACCTGGTGGCTGCTTCATGTATATTTCTTCCTTTAATTCACCATGTAAAAATGCAGTTATTGCATCATAATGAATAACTTTCATACCTTTCCTTGCAGCAACTGTCAACAAAATTCTAAATGTCGTTTGTCGTGCGACTGGAGCGAAAATCTCATCGTAATCAAAGCCATATTTTTGAGTAAAGCCTTGCGCGACTAAACGTGCCTTAAATCGCTGTGGTTCACCTTTTTCATTTCTTTTTATTTTATATACCCATTTGGAACCAATAGGTTTTCTATTAATGGGCAAATTCACCAGTTCCCATGTATTATTATCGCGTAGTGAAACCATTTCTTCTTCCATCGCTTTAACCCATTCATCTTTGTTCACACCGCTAACTGCCTCATTGTATGTCAATGGTTCTTCTGTTGCTTGTTTAACTGAAAAAATTTCATCTTGAAATTTAGTTGATGTCCATGTACCTTTGTTTGTGCGTCCGGATCTTTGTACATCATTTTTACCATGTGTATTCTCTTCATTATCAACAGTCGATGTGTCCATTTAACTAAAATAAGCATCACTGTCCGGAAATGAAACTGCGTTTGGCTGCAATGTCTTATCCGTGTCCGCAAAACTGTCATCAGCATCATGTGTAACCTCAATCGAGTTCAATTCAGATTGTTCAGAATCCATACCATATCTCACAATTACAGTGTGATCGTCATTGCAAATTGAATCATTTGATTTATTCAATTTACCATTCTTTCGTGCTGTAGTAACGATTTTAGTTTCCAGTTTTGTCCTTTTGTGTAAAAATTTAACATCTCTGCTAATCAATATTTTTCCTGTTTTTGTGTCATAGCATCTGCAAGCTTTCGATTTAGTATCATAACCAACAAATAATGCATGCACGGATTTATTTTCAAGCTTATGCCGTTTCTGTGGCGAAATCCATACATAGCATTCTGCACCAAAAACTCTCATATGATCGAGCTTCGGTTTACAACCAAACCAACCTTCAAACGGAGTGGTTAAAATCGATCGTCCTGGTAATCTATTCTGAATATAATTCGCAGCAACAACTGCTTCAGCCCAAAATACGTGTGGCATTCTAGCATCGATAAGCATACATCGAGCCATTTCCACTAGCGTCCTATTTTTGCGTTCAGCTACACCATTCTGCTGAGGGGTATACGGAGCTGTTCGTTGTTGTTGAATACCCTCTTGTTTTAAATATGCATGAAATTCTTTGTTTACGTATTCACCACCTCGATCTGATCGTATGTATTTGGGTTTCTTGCCAAACATTGTTTTAGTCATTTCGACATATTCTCTAAATTTGTGCAATACTTCAGATTTCTTTTCAAGCAAACATATTACTGTATATCGCGAGAAATCATCAATTAATGTCAAAATGTATCTTTTACCTGACGCTGATGCTGTTTTCATTGGGCCACACACATCCGAATGAATTAAATCAAGCATACTTTCTGCACGTTGGGCATTTTCTGGGAATTTAATTCGCGTCATTTTTCCTTGTAAACAAACTCTGCATTTGTCGTCACAATTCTTACATTCATCTCTGCATGGTATAATTTTCACACCCTTGACGTATCCAAGTTTTGACAACGTTTTAACAACTTCACTGTCATGGTGACCCAAAATTCGGTGCTATTTATGAATGCAACCTGAATGACCAGACTCAATATTTTCATCAATTTTATTGTCTGGGCCGGCAATCAGAGCTTTATTTGTTTCTTTTAAACGGCACAATCCCCCTCGTGATAAACCAACTGCCACTTGTTTTCCATTAAAACTGATTTGACATTGTTTGTCCTTTGAAAATAATACATCACAACCTTTTTCATTTAATTTATTCACTGATATTAAATCTATCTTGATTGAAGGTGCCCAAAATACATCGTTTAATACCACAACATTATGTTCATCGAATTTGTTCATAACCTCAATTTGAACGGTACCTTTACCTTTAACATCAGCAACTTGACCATTCGCTACGGAAACTTCATCACGATAATTTGTATCCAGATTTTTAAACAACGCTTTATTCGATGTAATGTGAGACGTTGCTCCTGAATCAACAAACCATCCACTTTTAAAATTACTTGTCATGAATGCAAATTTACCATATGTGTCACCTTCATCACGTTCAGTTGCCAAGTTTACTTTCTTTTCGTCGGTAGCTTTCTTTTCTTTATCGCCTCTTTGTGTCTTACATTTCTTTGCATAATGACCTTTATTGCCACAACGATAACATACTATGTCCTTTTTCTTTAATTGGCTTGATTTATTTATACTTTTGTGTATTACTTTCAATGTGGAGCCATTCCCGTCATTCATCTCACCTCTGTCCTTTCGACGTTTAAATTCATCGATTAACTTCGATTGCACAACTGCTGCTGTCAGTTCACTTTCTTTACGAGATTCCAGTGCGGTTACCAATGTATCATAACTTTCAGGAAGGCTTCCCAACATCGTTGCACTTTTCCAATCCTCTGGTTTCACATCAGTATTTAAATCGACCATCTGTTGAAATAATTCATTGATTCTGCTCAGGTGTGCCTCCATGTCGCCACCTTCTTCCAAACGAAGCCGCATAATTGTTTTCATCAGGCGCACCTTACTATTTGCCGTATTTTTCTCATGATACGCTTGCAACGCGGTCCATGCTTCTTTTGACGTTTTAGCATTACGAATGTGTATCAACTGGTCATCATTTACACTCAATCCGATTGTTGCTAAACCCTGTTGATCTTTTTTATTCCATTCTTCTAATTTGGTCGCTTCTGTAGTTGTGGGCGCCGCTGAATCAATGCAAAACCAGGTTCCTTCTTTCACCATCAACATTTTCAATTTAAACTTCCACACAAAATAATTTCCATTATTCAGTCTATCAATATGATATTTTGTCTCTACTGATGCCATTTTGTGTATTCGATAATACAAATACCTCGCGTAGAATTGACTTTCTTTCGATGAGAGAAAATAAATAATATCTCACAATAAATGTAACATGCAATTAAAATACTATTATTATTCGGTTACTGGGCCCATAACCTGTAGAATTCAGTAGAAAATACAGTATAATAATAATAAATTAAACACGATGATTTAAGATAAACTTTTGTTATTATATTTTTATTTATACAACACTACGCCACACGATGTTAGTAGTACAACAACACGTTTCAGAATAAGAGAGAAAAGATGAGAAATCATTTTCAGCTAAAATATGTATAATTCACAATGAGTGTGTTTCAATAGTATTTGAATGCTGAATAAATATATTATTTATTTCCACAGTCATTGAATATTATACTTCACTTTGGTAGATAGTTCAGTGGAGCCTTATACTTGATACAGAGAAGACGAAGAGTAAAAAAAACTATTGTTTGTAATGATTAACAGTATTGTGTTATTTTTTTATTTATAATAAGCTGAGCTTATTATAGCTTATTACAGTTGCCCGTCATTTTAATGTATCACGTGTTTAACGAGTACACACTCGCAGCATCCAGGTCGAGTAAGTTTAACAACTTCAGCGCATACCCGTTATATTCCACTGCAAGCCCACCGAGAGCCAACTTTAACTGCTCATGTTAGTTACCAAACCATCAGGAATAGACTACACGAAAACAATCTCCAAGCCCTCTGCCCGTTGAGATGTCCTCAGAAACGACATGGTAATCGAGAGCTTAGAAATGATTGGTGTGAAAATTATACAAATTGGACAGAAGGGCAATGGTCCGAAGTTTTGTTTACTGATGAGTCAAGATTCAGTTTTCACCCAGCTAAAGGTAACAGTAGAGGCACTGTTATGGTCTGGAATTATGAGTGGTAAAAGAACTGATCTCATTTTTTCAGAAGGTAACTTATCCGCAGCTACTTACATCAATGAGGCACTGAACTATTTGAACTGATTCTGTAAAAAATTTAAACTTGATTTTTGGCAACATGGCTCTTTTTATGTAGGAGTCAAGCCTAAAAAAAACGAGATACTGGAACCTGTAGTGCTTCCATTATCAACACAAATCGGAATTCTAATTCATCTTAATACATAACAATGCCAGGACACACACAGCAAGAATCACAACAGACTGATTGCAAGCACACGAACAACATGTGTTACGATGGCCAGCACAATCCCCGAATCTAAATTCGATTGAACACGCAAATTGTTTTGATATTGTATGTGCAATCGATGTATATTTTCTAGAAACAAAAAACAAACCAAATTCAAGGCAATGGCAACCAAAGAACCATGTGTTACATTTACACTTTTCATGTGTGTATATCCCTTTTGTGTTTTACTAACACAATTGTATGGGCATGGCAACAGTACCATGTCAAAAATTTATTTTTGTATGTGTTTTGACCCAACTTACACGTTTGTGTATTCCTTTTAAACTTATTTTAACTATTATAACTATACACACAATTGTGTTGGTTTTACTTCAAATGTAGCGAAATTTTTTATCAAAAACTCCATTACATACTAGGTTTTTTTACACACACATTTGTGTGGTTTGGACTAAAATTTAGCCAATTTTTTGTTTTTCTTGATTGAAAAAGGGTTATAGTAGCAGATATGAATGAGCTCAAGGCCAAACTTAAACTATATGATAAAATAAAGTCGAAGCTTAAGGATAAAGTTGAAGCAACAACTTAATAATTTCAGATGTACAAAAATTAAAACTGTGAAATTGTTAAATGGCTATAATCGATACCATGCGATAGAAGTTCATCGACGCACACTCTATATTTAATATTAACTACTATTACTATTCCAGAATTAATAATTTTTATTTTTTATTTTTCGATAAAACCTAAAAATTTAATTTATTTTCTAATCAATATTCACTCAATCACTTATCAATATTTTGTGTCATTTAAAAATGTGCATCAATTTTCGATTCTCAAATGACCATACAAAATTAAATTGTTCCGAATTTGGTCGCGAACTACAGTATTGTAATAGGTACAATAAAAAAACACACCTAACATTTTCGAAACGATTAGCAACGCGGTAGAAAACGGTACTAAATTTTTAATAAAATATACTACCCATAGATGTCGTGTACTGTAAAATTTCGATTTAAAATCAAATTCAAAATGTAATCTAATATTGTTTACCTGTCTCGGCTGCGAATCGTACATATTTCGTCGCATATCGTTGTACAACAATTTTCATATAAATTTTAACCCCACCATGTGAATAATGTTCATTCTTGTGAAATCTCTGGAAGTGTAATAGTGCGTTCATGACATAGTGAGTTAGTTCGGAAAAAATACTATGGAAATACACAAAATATATTAAAACAACAACAAAGATAAAACAATTTCAACTCGAGTTCGGAACTAGTAGGCGTGGTACAAAGCATTTCAAATAATTTGATTGGTTTTGAGTTCGTTAGCGAGTATGGAAATATTTGTTTCCGATGTCATGTACGCGACATAAAGAACAAGTTAAACTTTAAAAAAACTTTGAAAAAAAAAAAAATAAAAAGGAATACAAAATTTTGTTATTTTTGTAATAATTGTGCAAATAAAACGTAAATTTGGTGTTTTTGGATAAATATTACGTGAAAATTAATTAAACGGAATACTGCCATAATAAAGAAAAAACCTTAAACAGTTACAAAAAAAGTTTATTAAATTTATATGGTTATCTCGTTTTTGCGCGTTTAAAGTGTTTATTGATTTTTCGTAGAATAGTGAAAAAGAAATAAAACGAAAAACAATCGAAAATAAAATTGAAAAAAAAGAAAAGTTTTACAAATTTTTGTGTGTACGTGACGTCAGTTGTATAACCGGTAAATCATAGTGCTTTGTTGTTGTGAGTGAAATTAATCTAAAAACTATCGGAAAATGGCTTTTATGATGCCAGTGATGAAAAATGAATTTGATATTTATAAAACTGGACGTTCGCGCCGCACATCCGAATGTTCCAATACAAGTGCATGCCGTTCCCGCAAAATAAGCGAGTGTTCACGGTCTGAGTGCCCATCACTTTCTACATCACCGGGCAGTGATTTTATGGGTGCATCGCCGGCCCATCGTAGCCAACCATTACCAATGCATCGGATGCATTCAGTATCGCGGCCAACATTTTCTCGTACCTCATCACGGAATTCACAGAGCTCGTTGATTACGTCGCCCACAAAGAGCGCTGGGAATAGTCCGCCGAAGGCGGCACAAAGTGAAAGCAGTTTAACAAAATTTCACACCCGGTTGGTTGATAAATTGCGTAAATCGCTACGTCGCGGCAAATCGAGTGAGAGTGATAGATCCTGAGGTGATATATCGCCACCCCATGCAACAATAAATTCATCAAATTTACCACATGCACGATTATCTGACACGGAACTTGGTTGTTCAGATAGTGTACTACATTTAAAATCTAAGCCACCATTGCCTCGTGCTACTACAACAGCCGTTAGTACACCAAAATTAGCAAAACCTTCGGCACCCAGAAAATTTTGTAGAATATTCAGTGGATCGTCTAGTGCACCAAGGTAGATTTTATAATATTGATTGTTTTATAAAAAAAAAAAATCACACGTTCGCCCTTCAGACGACGACACCACAGATGTTTGTTACTTATATTTTATTTACGTTTTTTTCGATCATCCCCGTAACATTTATACATCAAACAGCGAATTACACGCACAAGATCAGAATACAACAGAATTATATAATTTTTGGTTAGTTACTAAGTTTTAATACTACTACCTAGTTATTGTATTCGTCTTAAGTCAGGTTTTATATACTAACAATAGTTCCTGTATGATTGACTAAATAAAATATATAATTATTTAAGGAATATAGGACATTTCACGCGGTCTTATTATATTTAAGTTTATATGCAAAAAAATATAAAGAGTTGCAGAATGTGTGCATTGGTCGTACCATGGTGCCGGTATAATGCCGCTACTCAACGCAGATCATATTAATCTAAACTCGGCCGATGCCCTTAATGCGCGCGCCAGTCAAAACAACAAAAATAAAAAGATATTAAATCAGGGTTTAGACAGTTCCGCAGTGGTGTGGTCCCTAGCAGGGACAAATCACTCGGTGTTTGCATGCTCTCTGATTTACAAAAACAAATCTGTGATTTATTTTTACTATTATTAATATTATTTAAGAAAATGTATAAATATAAAATTTAGAAAATTTACAATTTTCTATTTTTGTTTTGTTTAAAGCAGCCAAATATTTTATTTTTTGATTTTCGAAACTAAATTTTTATTTTATTTGGTACTTATAAATAAATAAAATACAATAAAAACGAGTAAATAAAAAAAATAATACTAACATAAAAATGCAAATTTTTTAAGACGGTAGACGACTTTCTTAAAAATAAAGAAATAGGGAAAATATTTTGCCCCATTTTGGGCGCCAAATTATAAAATTTCGCGTGATTTGTTTATATTAAATAGATATAACATTATATTTTTATTAATAAAAAAAAACATATTTAGTTCCAACGAATATTTAATTATTTATAATAAATATAATAAATTGTATATTTTATAAAAAAATAATCTTTTTAATGTCAACAAATAATCAAATAAACAAAACAAAATGAATATTGTTGCTTAATAAATAAATAAAATAAAATAAAAGAATTCTTAAACAAAATAATCGATTGCTACAAATATTAAATATTTTTGCTAAATGATAAAATTATAAATTAGAAATAAATATAAATCATTCCAGTATAATAAATTAATTTTATTTTGTTACAATTTGAAATTATTAGAAAAAAATTTATTTGCCTAATTAGCCTCTTATTTGTTATCTTATACTATTTGTAATTCTGATTCATCTTAAATTTCACTAAATCATTTACTTAATATTATTTTTTATAATGTTTTAAAAAATTACAAAAAAAGGAAAAGTGTAACAAACAAATGAATTTTATTATATAATTGTATTATTAAAAATTTAATTGTTAATTTATATTTAAAAAAAAATATATATACCTAAAATACTAAAATATTAAAATGAAAATTTTTGTGTTTGTTTTTCATAATAATTTTTCTCATAAATGTGGGCGGAACAAGTTGATTTTCGTGGAAAGTGTTTTTCGTGTTTTATAAAGATATGATATGGTGTAAAGGTGGGAAGGTAAAAAGTATTAATTTTGGGTAAGTGATGTGCAAAAAATTTTGGGAAAATATTTTTTTTTTTTTAATTTTAATCCTTGGAGTGTTTTGAAGATAAGTTTCGTATTTATCCAAAACAAATCGATATGCAATTATAGAAGCGGTATAAGGTTTTAAGCGTAATGCGTCGCAAATTGTCTAAATAAAATGTACGAGTATCAGTGTCATTTCCGTGAATGTCTCTATGGCCGGACACCCAAAGAAATAGTTATTTTATTTTATTTTTCAAATAGCTCTTAAGCTAATTTTCCAGTTTACAGTACAATATATATATACATCATCTACTTAATAACTATGATATTTCTTTTAACAGTTCTGCCCTAAAATCCTTTATGCTTCAACAATTTCTTATATTTTCCGGTAACTCATTATACATCGATATACCTTTGTCAAATATCGATTTTTTACTTCTAGATTGTCTTTTAAAGTCTAAATAAAACTTATCCTTATCATGACTATGCACATCCTGTCTCGGGTTGCCTTTGCACTGATCAATGTTTCTCTCATAGTACAATCTCCTCTCAAACCTAATCACAGCAACAAATCTGTTTCTTTTCCTTTGATACTCCACCCACCCTTCCTGAAAATGAACCGGAGCGTTTTCCAATTCGTACAATTAATCCTTGCTTGTGGTATTACCGTCTTGTAATATTTGATTTCAAATTGACAATTTGTTCGCTATAATCTCAATCAAAAAATAACATGTAGTTTATTTATTTTTGCTGTCTATAAATTATCAGCTGTTTGGTTGTTTATTTTCGGTTTAACTGGACTTCCGAAACAACAATCTTAATATACCTTTTACGACTGAATTAACAATTTTATTTTCCAAATTATTTTGCATATCATTAATAAATCTCAGAGAGGAAATTTGTATGCAAAAATAACAATTAAAAAATTAACAAAATGTACTTTATATAATGCAAATGACAAGTATATATATCATGAGGTAAATTTAGGACATTTAAATTAAGAATTAATTAACATAACATTGATACATATGTTGAAAAGCAAATGTCGTATAATTAAATGGTTGATGAGCAGTTACAAATTCGGTTCCTTATCACTTCCTTAACTGTCTCAGTCCCCAACTCTCCCTCTCTCTCTCTCCTTCATCACTCTAAATTTCTTATACGGATCATCTCTTGCCTTCCTAACCTCCTGCACTCTGTTGGTCTGTTCCCCTTTTCACTGCTTCTTCCACCCATAAACTTAATTTCCCACACTCCTCAATGCCCCCAGTGACCTCGTACACCATCCTCTGTTCTTTTAAGTTCCTCTTCTACAACATTTAGATCTACCTTTCCTTTGATCACCTTTTTTCCATTTACATCTTCCCCCCTTGATCATTAGAAGCGCATGGTCTGTAATATAACTTCATTTCTTCCCTATATAAAAAAATAGTGTTAGAATTGATGGCCGTTGCTACAATATATTGGGCGCGTAACGTGCTGTGTTAAGGATTGCAACAAGTTTCGTTTGGAATGCCGTACCTACCACACTAACTGATTCACTGGTGGACTTTATCCTTTTTCACGGTAGAAGCGCAGGTCCTCTGAAAATAATGAAAGTGGTTACTAGTTTTAATATTATGTGATAAATTTCTTAGTTCCCACGCAATAGGCAACCAAAAAAGCTTCACCGACCAAATGGCACAATGGTTAAATCTTTGGCGTTTGGATCGGGAGGTACTGGGTTCGAATACCGATAGGAGCAGGATGCAAAAGAAAATTTTCATCATAAGATTACGACCTGTGATTAAAAGAAACACAAGAACGATCCTCTCTCTGTCGGCGTGCAAAACTAATAAGCCGGCCGCCTCAGAACAGATGGCAGGGATTAAAAAAAGCTTCAAAGTATCCTGACTGGTGTTAGTTAAAGTTCCTTCTATCTTATCTAGACTTTGCTTCTGGTAATGATTTTACCATCGTCGCAAATAGCTCTCTGAATTTAGGTTTTGTCGAAATGCTTCTACTTCCTCAAAGACAGATCTCATCTCAATTTCGACAGATCTTTGAGACGTTTTATAACTACTGAACATTGGGTACGAGTTCTCGATTTTTAAAATCCCACTTCATAAAAGTCATACATTTGACAGTTTAATGCAGAAATGAACTGCTGGAAACGGTTTGCTAAAGATTTGGAATTTGGCTAGCTAACCGAAACTAGGTCATTTCTTACCAAGGTTAGGTTAGGTTTCAGTGGCTGCTATCGCACACTTAGGCCAGTTATGATACCACAGGATCCGACATCATAAACTCTCTTAAACCTATTTAGTACTATTAAATATAGCGTAAAAGATCTCGCACATTACAGCTTTCAAGATCACAGAGGCTGTCCATGTTGTAGTTGCCCAAGTGATCGTGTCTAATGCCAGCTAGCGTGAGACACAAGCAAAGGAAGTGAACAAGATTCTCCTCCTTCTCGTCCCTGCAGCTTCCAGACCCAGCCTTCTCGCATGATCTCCGAAAAGGCAGTGCCCGGTAATTATCCTTACAATTCTACCTAAATCACGCTTACTCAGTGTGATAAAGATCTTGGATCGATTCAAGTTCAGTTCAGGCCATACTTGTTTTGCTACCCTGCCAGTTGGACTGGCACTCCACCTGGCATTTGCCAAGGCAACTGCTTCCCTATGGCTTGCTGCTACCCAGACCAACTGGATGTTGAAATGATCACTCATCTCGTTAAGAGATATGTGACAATCCAACTCCACCCTTGACGCCAGGGAAACTGAATCCAGCGAAAGAATGGCCGCCCGACTGTCCACATAAATGGTGATATCAGTCAACGATATTACATTATGCTTCATCGAGTTCATGACCTCTTCAATTACTATAACTTCAGCCTGAAATACGATGCTGTAATCAGAAGAGATCACAGAACACACCAACTGTCACTCTACCATCGAGCTTGGAGCCGTCGGTGAAGAATTTAACTGTCCCGGTCTCCACAACGAGACCACTATTTCAATCCTCCCTAGAGGGGAGGATCACCTTGAAAAACTTGTCGAAGCACAAACGAGGTGTTTTGTAGTCAAGATGCACCAGTTCATGCCTCACTGAATTAATTATAGTTGAGTGCCCTTTTTGCAGACACTTCCAACCCCGAAGTCGCTGAGAGTTGGGCGGCCGTGTTAACCGCTATTTGCTTCCCGATAATATCCAACGGGAGAAGGTTCAGCAAAACCTCTAGGGCTCTAGTGGGTGTCGTTTTCAGCGCCCCACTAATGAGCAAACAGGCAGCCCTCTGCACCTTCGCCATCATGTTCCTATATGATACTTCCTCCAGAGCAGGCCACCATACACTCACACCATACATCAGTATGGGCCGTACAACTGCCGTGTAAAGCCAGTGCACCAGTTCCGGCTTCAAGCCTCATTTCTTTCCAATGGCATTTTTACAAGAGTAGAGCGCCACAGTGGCCTTCTTTACTCTTTCAATCGTGTTTGGTTTCCAGCTGAGCTTACTGTCCAGAAGAACCCCTATGAATCTCGCCTTATCAGTAAGGAGCAGCATAGTACCATTCAGGCTTGGTAAAACCATTGCCGGAATTTTATACCTCCTAGTGAAGAGGACCAGCTCTATTTTAGATGGGTTAATCCCCAATCTACATCTGCTGGCCCACTCTGCAGTTTTTGATAACGCATTTTACATCATACCCCTGATTGTACCCAGGTGCTTACCCGAGACGGCTATCGCCACGTCATCGGCATAAGCAACCACACATATTCCTTTACCTTCCAGTTCCAATAGTAGTCTATTGATTACTACATTACAGGGGATGGGAGAGAGGACCCTCCCTGGGGAGTTCCCCGAGCAACCCGTCTTCTGACGGAGGCTTCCCCCATCCCCGCTATGACCAAAGGGTCGCCTATGTCAAAAGGTAGCAATCCTTCCATAATTGCTTCCACCTTCACGTTATTGTACGCGCCCTCGATATCGAGAAACGCCACCAACGAGAATTTCTAAAAATCCAGTGACTTCTCAATTCCACGAACCAGAGTATGTAATGCCGTATCCATGGACTTACCCTTATGGTACGCATGTTGTGACTGAGCCCAGTTACTGGGTTCAATTATTGAGCGAATATAGACATCCAGAATTCTTTCCAAGGTTTTCAGCAGAAAAGATGACAAAGATATTGGTCTAAAATCCTTAGAGTTGCTGTGCAAGCTTCTTCCCGCCTTCGGGATGAAGATCACCCTAGCCTCCCTCCATCTCTCGCAGCTGTATCCCAGCTTCGGACACCCTTTGAAGATAATTTCCAGCCAGGGAGGCAAGACCTCCAGGTTCTTCTGAGTTTCCGCTGGTACAATCCGCTGGTACAATTTCTTACCATATTATGGCCTATTATGAAGAGAATAAAACAAAAGCAAAAGAAAAAAATTAGTACATTTCCCCGCATAATTTCTAACATGGCCTACGTGTTAAAACAGGTCATTACACGTTCAATATCATCAGTTGCTGGATATACCGTGACAATTCGAGCAATAATCCAATTCTCAGGATGAGCATTGTCTTCCTTGCCTTGTACAAAATTTGGTAATCAGAATTTTCAGATATCTTGACACTTGTGCTACCAGTCTATAGTATGCAATTCATTAATGTTGAAACAAGATCCCTTCACCATTCGATATAGCACAACGAACTGCTGCTTCCCAAAGATCTTAAAGTGGGGGTATGGTTTGCCATTCGACACCTTCTCTTGCCATAAATGCATTTAACTCGACTGAATGTAATTCCTTGTCGTACACCTAACTTAATTTGTTTTAATTCATTTTGCAGTAAATTTATTTGGCAGTATCTGGTGCAAGTGGTGTTGCTGGTGGAGTGAGTTGGTAATTGATTATTTCTAACGGCCTTATTGAGTGGTGTATATAACCATAACATTCCTTGGTAAAAATTGTAGAAAGCTATAGAGATTTGGCTCAGGAAAATATTACCCATTATTGTTGCCGGAATGAAGCGGTGCTCGCCTGCTGAATGATGAGCCATTCCAAGAAGAAACTTACAATTAAGCAGCAGCATCAAAACTTGAGAAAATGTGCATACACGCAAAGAAAAGTTTTATATATAATTTATTTGGATTTCCTAATGAACTTTGCACTTTAAACGAATGAGCTGCTATACTCAAATTGAGGTGGGAGGTTCATGATATTTTCGTTAGTGAATAAATAAATAAATAAAAGTAATTGAGTACCATCATTTAATTGCATCACAGGTTCAGAATTACTGATTATCACATTATTATCTATCACTATCACATTGTTGGGTTCCAGTTCATCATTGGATAGTTGAACACGCTTCGTTTTGCTTGCCAAATTTGAATATTTACAACCGCTTTTCAATTCAGCGCTGTAAAATATAAAAAGTGTAGTGTATCCATAAATAATTAAATACTCGTGTTTATAAATTGTATCGACTTCATTTATTAATTATAATATGTTTATTCACCTTGTACATATTCTTGTTTTTTTCTAACTCAAAACTCTAACTCTTTTTATACATATTCATAGATAACGCCAGTAGTGGCTAAAACTATAACTAAAAATGGGTTGCGTTCCATTACGCAACACCACAATCGTCACCCCTAAGTTTACATTATAACTAAATCTATTCTTAATTATATCGAGAAGGTTTTTGAATAGTTTTTCTATCCCTTAAATTAAAAGGAAGACTATTACTAATATTCTCAGTATTATTGGTTCTTATTATTACTACGTTTCTTTCCACTGTGTTGAGAGGACCCTGTGGTTCTACGACCACCCTTTTAGGTGATAGTGTTTTGGGTTCCAATCTTTGGCGCATTTGATTCACGTGTCGTTTGATGGTTCGCCCAGACTCTAATTTACAAATGTAACACAGTGGGCCTAAAATCTTTACTACAATTGCGTTCACCCACTCGTACGCGTTCGGATCCTTGTAACTTCTTATAATTACTGGTTGGTTTACCGAAAACGTACGTTTTGGTGTGACAAAATGTGCTTCGTTTTTCTCCATTTGCTTCTTTGGTTGTAAAAGGTCCAATTTAATCCTTGGCGTGTATGCGAGCATAATCGCTGCGGGAGATATACCCGTGGTCGAATGTTGTGTGATTCGATAATCTAACAAAAACCTGTGTATGATTACTTGCATGCTTTCCTTCATGTTCTTTCTCTTTCCCGTCTTCACTGCCTTCTTTATGGTCTTTACGGAGTTCTCGGCCGCACCATTAGTCGCTGGGTAGCCCGGAGGAGTCATGGTGTGCTTCATATGGCAGCTTCTTACAAATCTTTTGAAAACATCCGAGGTAAATTGAGATCCATTGTCAGATACAATGTGATCCGGTAACCCAAATCGCGCAAAGAGTTCGATCAGTTTTTCTACCGTAAAATCGGTTGTTGCGTAGTTCGTTATAAATACTTCGGTCCACTTTGAGCGAACATCGACCAATAGGTATTTACCAAACAACGGCCCTGCATAATCGATGTGCACGCGGCTCCATGGGCGATCGGGTATTTCCCAAGTCATATCTGGCACCGTTGGAGGATTTGGTAACACCGACAAGCACGACTCGCATGACTTTATAACACGTTCTATGTCATCGTCTATTCCCGGCCACCAAATATATGATCTTATTAATGCCTTGGTTTTGACGATGCCCATGTGTGAACTGTGGACTTCTTCTAATATTTCACTCCTCAAATTTTCCGGAATCACGACTCTATAGCCCCACATCAATATATTATTCTCCGCCACCATCTCGTCTTTACGTTTAATAAAAGCTTTGAATTTGCCGTCTGTTAACTTTGTAAAATCGTTTTCACGTACTGCTTCAAGGACCGCCAACATTGTATCGTCGTTCGTTGTTTCAGCTTCGATCTTTGCGCAATCAATGGGCAATTCGCCATTGGCGCTTATGAAGTACAGGTAGGACTCACCATCGTCCAAATCTTCCGCCTGTTTATCAGCCTCTGGTAGCCTTGAACACATATCTGCACAGTTTCTATTCGATTCGACGTACTTAATAGTATAATTGAATGATTGCAGGTGCACTGCCCACCGTTGTAATCTACTTGTTGACATCTGTGGCAACCCTTTTTTTTCCCCAAAAATGCCTAGTACCGGTCGATGATCCGTTACCAATGTAAAATGTCTGCCAATCAAGTATTGGAAACATTTTTTTGTTCCGTAAATAATTGCCAATGCCTCTTTCTGTACCATCCCGTCTCCTTGTTCCGCTGGCGAAAGTACCCGTGATGCAAATTCGATTGGCCTTTCCGTTCCGTCTGGAAATATGTGAGAAATCACTGCACCTATTCCCCCTTTCGAGGCATCACAGGTTAAATTCAGCGGTAAATTCGGTTCATAATGCGTTAATACTGTGTCCGATACTATCTCTTTTTTTATATTCTCAAATGTAGTTTTACATTCGTCATTCCAACAGAATTCCGTGCCTTTTTTTAGCAATTGATATAAGGGATACATTTTTGCCGCCAAATTAGGGATAAATTTCCCAAAATAATTCACTAGCCCACAAAATGAACGAAGCTCAGAAACGTTCGTCGGTGGCGGTGCCTTTAAAATAGCGTCGTTTCTGTTTAACTTTGACAGCCCGTTAGCAGATATATTGTGTCCCAAAAACTCCACTTTATCTTTTGCAAAACTGCATTTACTTTTATTTAGCCTTAACCCATTTGTTCGTAATCTGTCGAACACTGCATGCAGCCTTTCGTTATGCTGTTCAAATGATGGTGCTGCTATTATTATGTCGTCTAAAAAATTTATAACGCCTGGTATACCAAATAAGACTTTCTCGATTTCTCTTTGAAAAATTCCCGTTGCTGACTTAACGCCAAATGGGAGCCTGTTCATCGTGAAATTTCCAATATGCGTACTCCATGTAGCGATTTTTTTTTGATTCGTCATCCAATTCGATTTGATTGTAAGCTTGTGCTAAATCAATCTGAGAAAAATATTTACTTCCACTTAACCGTGCGAATATATCCGAAACTCTTGGCAGTGGATAGTTCGTGTCCAGCAAAAATTTATTTACAGTTACTTTGTAATCCGCACATATCCTAATTCCACCATTTTTTTTTAAGACTGGTACTAAAGGAGTTCCCCACTGTGCTGATTCGCATTTCGAAATAATCTGTTGTTGTACTAACGATTGTAATTGATCTTCTACGTCTTCTCTTAAAGCGTGAGCTATCTGTCTCGCTTTGCAGAATTTAGGCACCACATTCTCCCCCATTTCCAACTTAACCGTAACGTTTTTTAACAACCCAATACCACTCCTAAAAAGGTCATCATAAGAACTTACAATATTTTTTAAGGTTTGCTCATGTTTAACCTCTACGTTATTAATATGAATTTCGTTTATATTAAATGCTCTAAAAAAATCTAGACCCAAAATTGGTACTTTTACGTTATCTATGATTAGAAATTTAAAGGCTTGCGTGATTCCCTTATGTCTAATAACTGGGGTAAATGATCCCACAATTTTTAATTCATTTCCCCCGTAACCTCGAACAACTGTCTTATCATTTTGTAATTCATAATTATCAAAGTATTTCTTAAAAATAACCAAAGGAATAGCTGAGATTCCAGCTCCTGAATCTACCTGAAACTTAACTTCAATATTAAAAATTCTTAAAACTAATTCGACGGGTCTTGATTTCGTACTAAGAATGTTATATATCACCTCTTCGTTATCTGCTGATGTTGAACTAGTGCCATGACTCGTATCTCGATCTTTGTTATCCCTCATCCTCAGCTTTGCGTCCTTATTTGTTATTTCGTTTTCGTCATTTATGTAAAATATTTCTTCTGCGTAGTAACTATTGTCACCTTCTTGGTGTTCACTTTCATCTGTAATTGCATTGATCCTGGGCCCCGGTTGTGAACATACTGACGCCATATGTCCCTTAATGTTACATCTGTTGCAGATGAAATTTTTGTAACGGCACTCGACATCCGAGTGATTTGAATAACCGCAATGTTTACACTTCCGTCTTGTATTTTTGTTTAACGGCGTTGAATTCATTTGTTTAGCTGCTTTGACACTTGTATTATAACGTCCCTGTTGATTTCTGTATGGTAACACTTGTTGTCTAACGTAACAAATCTCCGGCTCATGTTCGTAATTCTTCTTTCGTAATTCGTGTTTTTGCGCAATCTCCGTAGCTTTCTCGAACGTGATTTCGTCTTCATCGCAAAGTTTCGTAAACGTGCCGCCGTCCATACCCGTAATAAATTGATCAGCTAATTGCGTATTGAGTCTGTTTCCAAATTTGCATTTGGACGCCAAAACTTTTAATCTTAAACCCCATTGCTGTACGTTTTCGTCTTTTTCGCGCTTTGTACGATAAAATGTTTGTCTCTGTTCGTACAAAATTGTTGGCGGCGAAAAATATGCAGACATTAACTCACACAACTCATCGTAGGTTTTCGCGTTTGGTTCGTTCGGTTGGCACAACCCATACAATATTTTGTATGTGGATCCGCCAATGCTATCCAGTAATGATGCCTTTTTATCATCTTCACCGTCAATCTTCCCTCTCGCACAAAAATTTTCGAAACGAGATTTGTATACCATCTATTCGTCTTCCGGATAATTAAATTGTGGAATAGTCAACACTCTGGATGTAGCAGCCATATTGAACTTTTACTGCATACGTAATTAACTTTTTTTTTTTTTTTTTTTTTTTTTAATATTTTATTCTTTACATACACCATTAACAAACATAAATAAAATAAATCCTCGTCGCCAATGTAGTGTATCCATAAATAATTAAATACTCGTGTTTATAAATTGTATCGACTTCATTTATTAATTATAATATGTTTATTCACCTTGTACATATTCTTGTTTTTTTCTAACTCAAAACTCTAACTCTTTTTATACATATTCATAGATAACGCCAGTAGTGGCTAAAACTATAACTAAAACTGGGTTGCGTTCCATTACGCAACACCACAAAAAGCGATAATAAATTATATAATTTTATTATGCTCTAATCATGTATGTATGTGAAGATAGCCCAAATTCCATCCCCGAAAAATGCGATGGCAACACTAATTATTGCTATCATGACATTTTCTACTCTCAGCCCAAAAAATCTCTACATTTTTACTCTCAGCCCCGAAAATATTTGCTATCATGATAGTTAAAAAATGTCATGACAGTTGAAATTTTCGGGGCTGAGAGTAAAAATAATACTGTGAATGTTTAAGAAGCATGTATGATTTTTTTTTAGAATTTTCTATGAACTAAAAAATGTCGTGGCAGTTGACATTTTCAGGGCACAGTATTATTTATTAGAAATAATACTGTGAATGTTAAAGGAGCGTGTATTCATTTTTTTAGAATTTTTCTATGTATAGGAGTTGAGATATAGTCCATAGAAGTCAGGAAATATTCGTTGACCCAACTAGCGGTGCACATCGTTTGATAGGTGAATGTTTAAGGAGCGTATATGAATTTTTTTAGAATTTTTCTATGTATAGTAGTTGAGATATAGTCCATAGAAGTAAGGAAATATTCGTTGGCTCAACTAGCGGTACACATATTTTGATAGGTGAATGTTTGAATTTTTTTAGAATTTTTCTATGTATAGTAGTTGAGATATAGTCCATAGAAGTTAGGAAATATTCGTTGGCCCAACTAGCGGTGCACATCGTTTGATAGGTGAATGTTTAAGGAGCGTTTATGATTTTTTTTAGAATTTTTCTATGTATAGTAGTTGAGATATAGTCCATAGAAGTTAGGAAATATTCGTTGGCCCAACTAGCGCTGCACATCGTTTTATATGTGAATTTTAAATGAGCATGTATGATTTTTTTAGAATTTTTCTATGTTTAATCCTTCTTTAGTGAAAGTTTATTATCAGGTAGGTACATTGCCATAATTATGGCTAATTTAAAAAGACGGTACATTAATAGCAAAATAACAATTTTAAAGGTAATATAAATCACTGGTATAGATAAGTAGATGACGTAATACTATTATTTAACGGCAAGACATAAATAACTTACAACCCATTATAAAATTTACCTTTGAAACAGAAAACAATAAACACATGTTAACTTCACCATTGAAAATGAAAACCAGTGCAGAGAAAGAATTCATTAGCGTATAATACAATAAAATGACTACAAAATAATAGAAAAGATTTTCAAAAAAATTCAGAAACATGATGACCCTACAAAAACAGTAATAAATTAGAACAGAAACCCAAAATTTAAAACGCCCCAAAAAATAGACGCAGCAGTATACAAACTAACATGTTACGAATGCCCAAAATTTTACATCGTACAAACAGATAGAAGTTTTCCAGAGAGGTGCAAAGAACATATGAACGACATAACAAAAACAGAACCGAAAGCAAATTTTGCACTACATATTAAAAACGAAAAAATCGCAAATACCCCTTTCCTGACCCGCATACACAATTGTGTATGTAAATTTCGTTTACGACAAACGAAGATGTCAAACATAGAATTAAGTGGTAATTGAAGACCAGTGTACACATTTGTGTAAATCACTTAATTTTGTTTTCGTCCGAAAGATAACAGTAACTATAATAAAGATAAAATAATTAATTGTTATCAAGAACAAATAAATTATATGTTATATAATTAATTTGTTAACAAATTATTATGGTTTTTTCAAAAAGAATTCCGATTTAACTAAGATCCGTTAAAATACGGAAGACATTATAACCAGTCATAATTAACATACACATTTGTGTATGGTGGACTTAAATTGAACCAAAAAAAAAATTTTTTTTCAACTCGAAATGGATACACTGACATAAATACAAAGTTAACAATATTATACAAAATCTCGCATATCCCTTTTACAACGAAGAAAACAAAATTGGCTCAACTAAAGTTCAAACCACACAAATACGTGACTAAAAAATAATAGTAAAAGTGACTAAAAAATTTGTAATGGCGTTTCTGATAAAAAATTTCGCTTCATTTGAAGTACAACCAACACAATTGTATGTATAGTGATAGTAATTTCTTTCGGACGCAAATAACTTAAACATTCACCTATCAAACGATGTGCACCGCTAGTTGGGCCAACGAATATTTCCTTACTTCTATGGACTGTATCTCAACTACTATACATAGAAAAATTCTAAAAAAATGCATATACGCTCCTTAAACATTCAACTATCAAACGATGTGCACCGCTAGTTGGGCCAACGAATATTTCCTAACTTCTATGGACTATATCTCAACTACTATACATAGAAAAATTCTAAAAATATTCATAAACGCTCCTTAAATATTCACCTATCAAACGATGTAAACCGCTAGTTGGGCCAACGAATATTTCCTGACTTCTATGGACTATATCTCAACTACCATACATAGAAAAAAACTAAAAAAATTCATAAACGCTCCTTAAACATTCACCTATCAAACTATGTGCACCGCTAGTTGGGCCAACGAATATTTCTTGATTTCTATGGACTGTATCTCAGCTCTTTTTGAATTCAAAAATCATAGAAACTTTCATCAAATATGTCTCGAGACTTTTATATATCATATACTAAAGTTGTATACTATGTTACAATAGTTAACATTAATTTTGTTGTTTACTGTAATTTATTTATAATCTAAGAAGGTTGTTCATTTTTTAAATGATATACGTCTAGTTTTATTTATACAATTTCGTAAAAAAAATTTACAAAACAATTTTTTTTTTTATTTATAAAATTTTATACTTGAATATCAAGTTTTTGACTCTCAGCCCCGAAAATATTTACTGTCATGATAGCTTGAACTATCACGACACAAACATTTTTCTGGGCTGAGAGAAAAATATTGCTTTTTTGTGAATGAGGAAGATTCAAAGTAATTTTTTATTTTCGATGTCAGTATATTTCTTGGAGAGTAGAATTTAGTTATTTTTGTTTATTTACACATTTTATCAGAACTTTTTATTGTTTTAATTAAACTCATAATATTTTTATTTATTATTTAGCTGTTATTCGGAAATATTTATACCCGAATTTAGATTTATTGCTATAATTGTTAATTAAATGTCGCAATAGTATACATAAACTTGCATAGTATTGCCATAAGCAACTTTTTCGATTTTCGGGGATAGAAATTTGGGCTATCTTCACAAAGGTTAATCATGTCTTATTTCTTACCGTTTTCTTCCATTTCGTAACAAAGCCTTGAAGTAATCTTCATTGTCCAATTGTGTGTGGGCTGGTTTTGCTAACAGCACTGCTTTATAAACACATTTAATAATGTGTGTATACCCTTTAAACATGAGTTTCACCTATGCGTTTGGTCCCCGTGTGGAGCCAGTCCACGAGCATTTAGCAACAAAATCGAACGAAAATAAAGTATCGATCACACCGTAAAATATTTTCATGGGCGTCTCTTTGTTATTACACCTGTCCCACCAACTTTAGCCAATATTTCAACTAATGCTAAACCAAATTCTTCGTTTACCGATATTCGATTCTCCAGCTCTTCGACGGATGGTTGATCGTTAATTGGAAGTAATTCCATAATACCCCGTACATAGTTTTGTTTTTCTTCGTCATGTGCAGAACCGGATACTGGTTGTGCCATTCTCAGAAATGATTGGAACGACACATGGAACGAATTCTGTTGCTTAATGAGATTGTCCAATTTAGTCTCAATGCGTGCATTATTCTCCTTGTTTTGTTTAATAAAATTGTCGATTTTGTTCTCACTTCGTGCTATATCTTTCTCAATTTGGTCCAACCGTTCGTCAAATTTGTTATTTGGAATCACGAAACTCATATCAATAACTGGAACGTCAAATGGAACTAGAATGTCATCATTTGGAAAAGTAGGCTGATGCTGAATAACATTATTTAAAGCTGCTGGTTGATCTACATCAACCGATTGTGGTGATATTTTCTGCTGCGTTGAACCGATTGTGGTGATAGTGGTGTTTGTATCGCTGATTAAATTAAATACTATCGATTCATACACGCCATTTTCGTTGTAGTTATTCAATTTTTGCCCAGGATGCAATCTGTCGTGCTTCTTTTGAATTGCTGTTGAATGTTCATCCTCCGTATCAGAATAAAGCGCCAGTTCTTTTTCGATTTTTAACGCATCGCTCAAATTTTTTATTTTATTGCGCTTGACAGTACACTTGCATTTGGACCAGTCATCGTTCTGTACTGACCGTGGATTTTTGCGTAATCCATTAATATTGGTTCCTTCTGGTGGCCACGATAATATGCCATTGACCTCCCACCCATTTGGCACAGCACTTAAACTTTTCCCACAATCCGTCTCAACCGTTTCCACGACTTTGTACATATTGAAATCGTTATCATTTCACACAACCAAAAAAAGAATAAGGTTATGTTATATCACAAATTTTGAGGAAAATCTGCAAAAAATATAAGAATAATAGGTATTTGTAAATTTATTTTTATTCGATTATCATTATACACTTATAGTAAAGGAGAAAATATCATCTTACCTGTTTGTAGCACGTAAATACAGCTGTGGAGCCGATGAAAATGTAATAATACAGAAACTCGGTTACAAACTTTCAACAGCTACGGCGTGTGTTTCCGAAATGAGGTTTACATTGTTGTACTCGTATATAAGCAAAATTTCCAAAAATCGTTTTCTATTATTTTGCTTATAATCTGATTGAAAAATTAGAAATTAATTTGCCAATATTTTTTCTATTTATATGAGACAATTTTAAGCAAATTATTTTTCTCTAATTCAGAACTGAAAAAAAGCAAAACATTCAGACAAAATAAAATTGTAAAACGTTCTGAATTTTAGCAAACAATTTTGCATAATCAGAACTTATTTTGCCAGAATAGACAAAATATTTATAATAAAATAAAAATTTAATTTTACAATATTTTCTTGCTAAAATTTTGCTTAGCACCTTCTGAATAAATTCTGATTTTGCCTGATTTAAGCAAAAGTTTCTTCTTAGCAAACAAATTGTTACTTGGGTGACGAGCTCGAGCACGTTGTTAAAGAAAATCCGGAAAATAAGATCCTTGGCTGGCATTTTACTACCGTTGCCGATCATCATAACCAATTAGAATATCGGAAAATAAAAAGCCAATGGGTACCTCACCGACTGACCGAGGCTAATCGCATTAGCCGCTTGTCTATTTGCCAATCGCTTCTTCTAAGGCCTAAGAGAAAAGAGTTTCTGGAAGATTTGGTAACTGGAGATGAATCATGGGTTTTATACGATAAGAGCCGTCAATTCAGCCTAAAAAAGACCCTCATCCTTCGAAAATTTTACTGTCAATCTTCTGGGATTCCAAAGGACTGCTATTAATGGTGTTACTACCGCCAAGAAGGACCATTGATGCTTCTACTTACATAGATCAACTACAAAAATTAGCTGCATCTATTAAAGAAAAGAGTCGTAGACGAGCCACAGTTCATCTCCTTCAGGACAATGCTCGACCACATGTTGCCAAGATAACTAAAAAAAAAAAATTACAGGAACTTGGTTGGGAAATCGTACCACACCCTCCTTATTCTTCAGACTTAGCACCTTCAGACTACCACGTGTTTAAGGAGTAAAAAAAATATATAAAGATTTCGATAGTTTAAAATTAGAACTGACCACTTTTTTTAATACTAAACCTCCAAACTATTGGGCTAAAGGTATCAACGACCTCCCTAACAAGTGGGGCACTGTAATACGTACTGTTGGTTATTTTATTGTAAATTAAAGTTTAGATTAAATTTAAAAAAAATAATAAAAAAATTATGGAATTTTTTTTCTACGAACTTTTCCTACAAGCTAATACTAAACCAAGCTATGGTTTCTTGGCGTTGGTGATGAAGTTGTTGTCGTCTTATCTATAGCCAGAAGCCTACGTTAAGACTACTACCAATGTGCTTGGCTAACTAAAGTTACAGCTATATGTCATGAGAATACGGCGGAAAATCGAAACAAGTATGAAGATACTGCTAAACAAATAAAGAAGATGGCAAGAAATGTTCGCCGAAAATACACCGAAGACATTCTCGAGACTGCAGAATTCTTAAACTCGTAAACTTACCACTAATAAAGAATTCTGCTGGAAATATTTGGAAAGAGTTCTTCGCGGGCAACGTTGCAAACTATAAACACCCATCCGCCAACGGAACGGGAAGTTAAAAGTGCTATTTAGATGCCAAAGAACAACAAAGTAGCCGGCATGGATAATATTCCATTAGAATTACTAAATGGTGGCGCATCTGTAGTGGCAGGAACTCTAAGTCCACTACTAGCAGAAGCATGTAATACTGGTAGAATTTCACAGAAATGGAAAGGGGACTCGACTATCTGACGAAAGTCGAACTATAGAGAATGCTAGAACTGGAGAGGCAATTTCCTTACTCAACAGTACAATGAAAGCGTTAGAACGATCATTATTGGGTGGATATTACCAACGGTCAACCAGCATATCAGAAACGAACAGGCTTGCTTTAGACTTGGTGGAAGCTGTACAGAACACATCAACTCAATTCCTTGGTTGTACTGTAGTGAAAACATAGGTGGAACTAAAGAGAATATCAACCAAGGCATAAACAAAGCAAGAAATACATTCACTATGCTAAACAAGATCTGGAATGTGTCCGTATGTCACGGTTTACAAAGGTACGAATGTTCAATGCCCGTGTGAAGTCAGTTCTTATGTATGGATGTGAAACAAGTAAACATACGTAGAGGATCACTAGAAACTCCTGGTATCCTGTGAATAAACGCCTTAGGCGTCTAATAAAATGCTTCTGGTCATACACGATTTCAAACGAAGACCTTCGGCAGCGCACCAGGCAAATCGAAATTGAGTGCCGAAGCGAACAGCTCGGTAAAACATGGGGAGAGCTGAAAGCAAAAGCTCCGAATAGTGTAAGATGGTCCAGACTAGTAGACGGCCTATGCTCCTAAATCGGAGATAAAGGAGAAAATGGTTCACCTGTTTACAGATACATAAATTTTCCTCATCTTAGGCACCTCAATAGTAACAAGATCATTATCACCACAAGTTCTAAAAGGATCTATTGGTGTTGGCATAGATGTGATCGGATAAGGAGTAGCTTTATTACTGTGTTACTTGTCGTGTTCCTAGCACAGTGCCTGAATTATATACCAACGTGGAGGCGTGAATCTGAACATCCAAATACCCCCATACCCTCCACTATATAGAAACCCCCTTTATAACATTTTCCATTTTTATTGACACGCTTATCTAACCCAATTATGGTATTATTTATTCTGCCATATAAAAAGCTTACTTTAATTTTTGCTATTTAACGCAATAAATCAATTTATCGATTTGTAAATTTAACAAGAAAGAAAAAATTTTAATTTTCCATACGAAAAACTGCGATTCGGAAAATGTGTTGAATGTTATTGTTGTTGATAAAAACGAACAAATCGCTTGCGTGTGTGTTACAAACACAGTTACAACAATATACCACGATAAAATGGACAAAATCGTAAAGACGCGTGGCATGGAATGGTATGTGCGTTGTAGCGTTATAAGATTGAATGACGACGTTTTGTTATCTTTTTGTAGATTTTTGGGTTATTCAAATTTAAATGCGACCATATTGAAATTATAAATTATGAATTCGAACTGCGATAGAAATTCAAATTGATTTCTGGGCTTGTTTCGGTTACGTGTTGTATGAGCAGATGGCTAATGCCACATTAGGCCTCACAGAAACCGTATTTTACTTCATTTCTTTCCTCGGTTACGATGGTACGGGTTTTATCTGCGCCGCAATTTTTTGATTTTATGGGTAAAGGGGACACAAACGAAGAAGTTACCGGATAAAAATTACCCTAGTGTGGAATGATCCGATGGGATGTTTGATGTTTATAATATAGAAGATTGGAGGACGAAAGTTGTTTGATACGTAAAAGATATTTAATTGGAAATTCCTCTAAGTTTACTTTAAGTGGAAAATCAATATTTACAAGGTTTTCAATTTACGCTTACATTAAAAAAATGTTTAACACTTCATAGTTAAACGTCGAACGGTTGATCAATCTGGTTTCTGATCTATATGGACTGTTTATCAACTTTATCGAACTGTGATGATGATGATGAGCAAACCTCAATGTTGAGATTCCTGCAATCTAACCTCCAAAACGGTAAGGCAGTAACGAGAACTGCATGCGGATTTAAGACTGCTAACTATAACCATTGTGTTATAACCCCCCGTTATCCATTAGACACCAAAAAGGATATCTAGCGTGCGATTGTTATACACAAATCATACCTCTACTATAATTGATTTAATTATTCAAATTAATTTTATTAATATAAATTTAAGACAATCTTTCATCACTTTAACTGAAGACAAATCTCTGAACACTTATATTATCCATACTAATAATCCATTTTTACTGGTTTGACATGTACCGTTTAGTGATATCCTATTTATCATATCCTGTTTTGAAATGTACCATAGTCAGCGAGTTCTAATTTCCACATAACTTCAGAAATAATAAACATTCTATTTTAATCAACTATTGCAACCGGCGGCTTTTAATGAAAATAGTAGTTTCATACTAAACGCCAATAGTTTATTTAAAGTAATAAACTATTGGCGTTTAGTATGAAACTAGGAAAGGTACTAAAAATATTGTACGTATAAACTGATTTACTTTGAAAAGTACTAGCGTTTTATATTTGAAAATAGCATCTTCTACAAGAAACATCCTTGGATTCAAATTATTGTACGTGTAAAATTGCCTTAGTTTGAAAAATCTTCTTTTGTTTTTTGTTGACATTTCATTTTCAACCACAGTTCGCGGTAAAACGTATCGAAGTGGACGTAGTTTTAATCGTTTTGAATAAATTAATATTAATTTGTGTCGGATGCCGTTGTTCTCGATTAGTTAGCTATATTGCAATAAAATAACTGTTGGTGATTATTTTACAGGTATTAAATATTATTTCAAGTGAATATACATTCTTATTAGATTTAAGTTTTCAGTTTATAAACGTGTTAATCTATGATTACTTTTTGATTGTAGATAACATTTGATTTTGCTTAAAAAAAAATCCGTAAACATTTCCAAACACAGTTCGCGGTAAAACGTATCGAAGGGAACATTAAAATCGTTTTGATAAATTAATACTAATTTCTGTTTTGAATGCCCGTCATTTCTGATTAATTTGCTACACGTTTCATTTTTGCTTAAAAATGTCACAGAACAAAAGATCAGTTGGGCAGGTAACTGCAAAGTCGAAGAAGATTAGAGCCGCAAGGATGGCTGAATCAAGCGAACAGTATGAAACACGACTTGAAAATGTTCGAAGCAGGATGTCTTCTTCTAGAGCTAAGTGAATTTGCCTCCTCTGAATGATCCACCTGAACCTCTTCTAGCTTACGTCTCCGGAACTACTGAGTTATCCAGACATTTTTTACAAAATATTCGAAAATACAACTCCTGCTTATATACCTCCCGTGCAACGCCGGGTAACTCAGCTAGTTAGTCATAAAAAAGAAATCCAAACTTAACCTTACTAATAAATTTACTGATTGTGAATTATTTAGAGAGAAACTGGACAATCTAATTGAGTTAAAAGTTAGTCTTAAAACTAAACAAGAACTTAAATTAGAGACTAAATATTTTATTAACTCCATGCGTGATGCAGCTAAAGAGGCTACACCCGTATTAGGTGAGAAAGTCGTACAAGAGATCAACAAACCCCTGGCGATACGAGAACTGATAAAAGAAAGGCATAGGAAAAGACGCATATGACATAGAACCAGAAACATTATTGACAAAAGAGAATTTAATCGGGTAAGTAATAAAGTTAACCGATTAATTAAAGAACATAAAGAAGCTTGTACTGAAAATTATTTGAAAGTACTGGGTCCTGAAGCTGACAAAAGTTATTCTCTTTGGAAAGCTACTAAAAGATTCAAGAGGCCAATAATCCAAGTGCAACCTATAAGGAACATAAATGGAGAATGGGTGGGACGTAACGAAGAAAAAGCAGAACTGTTTGCACAACATTTGGCATCAGTATTTCAATCACACGACATACAATCTAGGATTGATCCTAAACCACTCTAGAGATCTCCAACAAATATCAGAAGTGTCACTCCACAGAAATTGCACAAGAAATAGACTTGAATTTGAATCCCAAATAGTCACCTGGAATTGATGAAATTTTGCCAACGATGTTTAAGGAGTTATTAAAGAGAGCAGTAACTATGTTAACATATATATTTATAATGCTTGCTTTCGACTTACATATGTGCCTGAGTGCTTCAAGGTTGCACAAATAATCATGATAAAAAAAATCAGACAAACCAGCCGAGCAAATGGGACCATACAGGCCAATCTCTTTGTTACCTACTATTTCACAGTTGTTTTAGAAGTTGTTATTGAAATCACTAAAACCGATGATCGTTATACCTGACTTCCAGTTTGGATTCAGGAATAAACATTCGACAATTGATCAAGTTCATCGCGTGACTGTAAAGATAGAACAAGCACTAGAAGAGAAGAAATATTGCCCCGCAACATTTCTAGATGTATCACAGGCTTTCGATAGAGTGTGACATGAGGGTCTTATCTACAAGATAAGTAAATTAGTGCCAAAAAATTACTGCCAATTGCTCGAGTCGTATCTCTCCAAACGAATATTTAGAGTATCACATGAAGAAACATACCTCCAACTTTTACCCAGCCATACCAGAGATGCTACAGTGTAGCGTATTAGGACCCATCCTATATCTACTTTACACTTCTGATATACCGACAACGGAAACAACCTCCATCGGAACTTTTGCTGATGGACCATGGATTGGAAAATAAAGCTTAACGAGCTGAAATCAGTACCTGTAACATACACGTTGCGGCACAAAAATAGCAACATCCATACATTTCTCAATGGGGTACAAATTCCCCAAGCTGAATCTGCAAAATATCTCAGATTGCATCTCGATTCAAGATTGAACTGGAAATATCACGTTAGACAAAAAGCAGAGCAAATGAAAATGAAACTACTTGAGATGTACTGGCTAATAGGAAGACATTCTAAGCTTAGCCTGTACTGTAAACGCCTGATCTACGAAACAATAAATTAAACCAATTTGGACGTATGGTATCCAGCTCTGGGGCTGTACTAAACAATCAAATCGTTTAATTATTCAACGTTGTCAAAACAAATTTCCACGTTCAATAACGAATGCTTACCGCTACGTAACCAACGAGGAATTACACAAAGACCTAAATGTTAAATGGATTGATGAAGTGATCCAGGAATTTGCCATCAAACATGAAAGAAGGTTACTGCAACATACCAACAGTGAAGCAATACAACTTCTTGACATAACACAAGACCTGAGACGCGATGAGAAGATTGTACTATTTAAATATATACAAAAAAAAAAAAAAAATAAAAATAAACAGCAAAGCTTGTTTCTGGACAATTTCTAATCTATCAATGTGGTCTTGATAGAAAGGACACCATACTTGAGCTGCATATTCCAGTTGGGATCTAACATAGCTGAATAGTATGAACGATGTCCATTGATCCATTATTTATTTGGTCCATCGACTGATAAAGCCGAACATGGATTTGGCTTTGGCAATAATTAAATCCATATGCTTGGTAAATGTCATATTTCCGACAAAACTTTACTCCTAAGTCTTTTAATTCGCCTAATTCGCAATTATTTTAAAAATCTTTAGGTCGCCCGCAAACAAAAGAACCGAGGAATTGACAATAACATTGAATATGTCATTAATAAATATTAGGAAAATCCACGGGCCTACGTGCGATCCTTGTAGAACACCCGATGCGGATTTTATTAAATTAGATCTTCGTCCATCAGTCTCGATAAATTGAGATCTATCAGAGAGGTATGAGCAAAACCAGATGTCAAAGTCGATTGAAAAGCCGAAAGAATGCAGACATTCAAGCGCTGCAATGATTGATGGAATCGAAAGCTTTGCTGATTTCGGTGTAGACTGCGTCGACCGATGCTGTTCAATGGATTTAACAATATAACTATGGTAAATTTAACTAGATTATAGTTGTGGTCGATCTACCCAGTATAAACCCATGTTGACTGTTGGAAAGATGACGCAGGATGATAGATTTAAAGATTTTGCATACAACTATTTCAAACAGCTTTGGTATCATTGATGTGGTTGAGATACCTTTGTACCATGAAATATCGTTTCTTTTTTCCTGATTTGAAGATGGGCGTAACCTTTGAGGATTTCCATATAATAGGAAAAATGCCAGTACTAAGTGACTTATTAAATAGTATACATAGAGGTGGAGCAAATTGTTCGGCATGTTTTTTTATTGCTTCAGTTAAATGGTCTTCACCATTAGTAGGCGTTGTAATCGATGCGGAGCTGATAGTAGATGTTCGCAGATTTTTGAAATCGTAAATATCTTCCGGCTTGTATGTTGATTGAAAAGATTTTGCAAACATATTCGCTATTTCTTGAGAGGAAGATGATTTCGATTCCCCTAGGTGCATTGTTGCAGGATAGCCCTTAACTTCACGTTTTTTAGCAAAATATTTCCAGAAAGTTTTAGGATCGGATTTAATCGAATTTTCAATAATTTGGATGTAATTTTCGTGTAACTTTCAAATTTGGAGTTGATGTCGATGAATGCTATTTTGTCGGTTTATGAGTTGCTTTTACAAAATATTTACGCTTGAAAATAGACCTCTCATGGGCGCGGCTTTTATTGGTAACGTTTTGCTTGGCCACACTGATTAAGCTTACATCTTGGGAAACATATCAAATAATGTGCCATACAGAACATTTCGAAACCATGAGTTTTTAGCACTATAGAACACCATTCTACAAACTATGGAGAAAATAACCCCAATCAACATCATCAACGACCTATTCGACTTTAATTCATCAAAAATAACCTAAAGAACTATTTTTAAAATTTTTAAAATTAGATTTTTTTTTTTTGTAAGTTTTTTCGTTAAATTTTTGTATTTTTATTTTTTGTATAACATTTTATTCTTGCACATCACACTTAAATTGTGTGTACACTGCCTATTGATAGGTTTCTGTTGTTTATTAGAAGCCGCGCAATATTAGAGAACATTCAGTCCATTAGTTTCATGTCGCCCAGTTGCCGGGCGCCTAAACTATAGCCTAAATTATTTTGCAACGATAAACTATCTGCTGACCGGTTATTGAGTAGAGATGTTCTCATCAACTGATGGTAATATATCCTAATTAAAATTTTTTGAAACTAATTGGTTGATCGCTTAATGCAACCTGATTAATAAATTAACTGAACGCTAAATAAGCAACCAAAACAGCTACTTCCAATTTAAAATGATTTACATTGAACTAGATATAGTTTTTTTTTAGTATTAATTAACATCTGGGAATATCAACGACGAATTTCGTGGTGGCCTTAGGCTGGAACGCAACAAACTGATGCCAAAAAATCATAACACCAACACCCGATAATTAAATGTAAATTTTTTGTGTTAAACATTTAAATTTATTTTATTTTGTTTATTCTAATAAATTAATAAATGCAATTCGAAGAACCAATAAGCTGACGTATATAAAGACACGGTGCTAATAAATATATAAACATTATTAATTATATAGAATTCAAATTCTGTTTTTATTCAAATCGGATAAATAAAATTTCGGTACATGGAAATTATTCCCAATGCAGCTGACACAATTCCAACCGCATTCCATAAAACTCCCACAAACATACATAGAATAGACGCGGGACGGGAAATACATTTACGTAAATTCAATTTCCTGGAAATGATCTTGCTACTTTGTACATCATTACCTCGTTCATTATACTTTTAAAACTTTTCTTTCGATTATTTTTAAGAAAATCGTTATTTATAACTCGGTAGTTTTATAAAGCTACAGATATGTTCGCTCTAACTCTACTCAAGGGAATAAAAATAATTTTCAAACTCATAAATTAAAAATATTATTGGTCGTTTATGATCAAAACTATAGTTCCTTAATTTGTAATACAACATATAACTTTATGACATGGGCGACTCATCTTAATGAGATGATCACGATAACCCAATCAATGGCGATGCTCGTTGAAACTTGTTTTTATTACTTCCCTCGTAATTTCGAATCGATATGCGAATGAACGACAACAAACTCCGCCTAAGTGATCATAAACGATTCGCCTGAATGACTTCTAATTTCGTAAAACAATTTTATTTCCATTTGTTGTTGTCTCTCGGCGAAGACTGAGATTAATAACGAGCGCGTCCCTAAGGTGGCGGATCATGGAAAGTTTGACAGTTTCCACGTATACTGAAGAATAGAGAATTAAATACTCCTCGCAAAGACCTGGAGAGCCAACAGTTACAAATGGAAGATTAAAAAATATAGAATAAACATCATTACTTTCGAACGACATTGCTCAAGGCATAGACAACTGCAAAACACTTACTGTTTTTCTAAATGAGAGGTTTAATAAATGATTCTTATTCGAGGACAAATAGTCCCGACCAACAAAAGTTATAGTCAAAAGCTGCATTCGTCCTTTCAATCAAGGGAAATAACAGAAGGCTTAGTTCAGAAAAATAAATTCAAAAAAATTAAAGAAGTTACACAAATTCTGAAGAGAGCTGATAAAACCTCTCTATGCCCTAAGACATAATAATATTTAAGGTATTAGATATATCTTAAATATGAAGAGAGAGAGAGAGAGAGATGTAAGCCATAGTTACTTCCGCAAGAAAATCAAGGTTGTTTCCGCAATGCAAAGGATGCCGCATTGCCAGTTATATGGACACGCTCATAACGGTTGCAATAGCGGCGTAAGATGCGTCAAGTTCGCAGCTACACATTTTCCAAAGGAATGTAAAACACCCAGAGTAGGCCCAGCAAAGTGTATAGTTACCAAAGAACTGCAGAAGATGCGGAATGAGAAGGAATTAAAAGTTAAACGTATAGAGCCAAGAAACCTAAGGGAAACGGATATCAAACCTACACACCAAAGATATCAATACGAGGGTTGCCTTTTATATTTCGGGATTAGAGAACAAAACCAAATATTTATTTATCAAAAATGACTTTATTGTTTTTCAAAATATTGAAGATCGATCCATGAAGTTCAAAACACTTCTGCATACTTTTGAACCGTTTTTCGAAACGCGTTTTCCACTCCGCTTGAGGTACCTCCAAAACATGCTTTTTGAACGCACCAACCGCCTCCCGCTATTTTTAATTTACGGGAATAAAAAGAAGTCATTGGCTGCCAAATCAGGACGCGTCGCGTAGTCAGCTGTTTTCACATGTTTGGCTATTCTAAGTTTAATTTTTATTTTATTTTACGAATTCTACAAAAGGTTTTGGAATGTAAATAGTTTCAACTGACTTTACCGAGAGTAGCCTGACACATATTTGGAGATAGATGTTGAAATTGAAAGTGGTGGAAATGTTTATTTGGTAGACCATTGTGTTTTACTACTGAACTGAAGCGCAAAACGCATCCCTGCTTCAGGAGGACCTTTGCAATATGATTCAAATTAGGAAACAGCTGACTGAAAACTATTCACGAAGGGAGCTGCGAGATGAAAAGTTTGGAGGTAGTTCTGATATTCTTCTAGCTTCTATGCTCAAAATAGAGTGTGAAGTTTCTTATTTTGCCGAAGATTTCTGACAAACAAATGATTGTGTACCATTCAGAATTGACTGTTCTACGTTGCACCAATGCTACGGTGGCGACATGTTCAGTTGTCTAACAGGTGACCATTTGCTTTGAAGTGCTTCGTGTGCGAACAACTTTTGTTGAATTTGGCCCATATTAGAACACCCAACCGTCGGCTGCTGTTTGATCAATGTTTCAACGGAACAACAACCAGTTTTGGACGACCTGCACGAAATTTGTCGTTGAGCGAACTGCGGCCACGATTGAATTCTGTAAATCATCGATAAACACAGGTTCTTGGTGGCGAAAAGTCAAATTAAGTTCATCGATGCACTGTTATTGAGTTACTTTTTACGCTATTTGCCGTAGGCACTTGGCGTAACACACTTATACTTAATAAACACATTTGTATTAACCACTTGTTTTTTTGCGAAATAAAAAACAAGTGGTTAATAAAAATGTGTTTATTAAGTGTTGTTGAGTTAATCTACGAGAAGGTGCAAACAATAATCGGTCGAAATTTAGTTCCATTTTAGCACTGAAATGAAATTTTGAAAACACTATGACATAGAAAATAAATAGGTCCATACTCGCTCCCGAACTCAGAACCAATCAAAGTTCGTGTAATGCTTTATGCCCCGCCTACTAATTTCATACTCGATTTGAAATACTTTTAACTTTGTTGTTGTTTTAATAGATTTTATGTGATACCATGGTATTTTTTCCGAACTAACTCCCGATGTCATGTGCGGAGGCTAAATATACCTCTAGACGGTATCGATCAAATTATACGATAGATATGTCGGCTACCAGATGGCAGCACTAGGGTTGCCAATTCTGATTTATAAAATGCAACCCTCGTATTCCGAAATAGCTCATACAAATAATTAACGGCTCTGACCGCTATAGTCAAATGTTGCAACATTTTTTTTATACAAAATATGGATCAACAAGAGCAGAAGACATAGTTGTTGGATCAATTATCCAAAGACTCGCAAAACTAGCAAACAGTGTCAGAAATAAACTTCACAGAACACACACACATATAAATTGAGCAGGACATCAAATCTTTCATACAATGATCTAGATGTAGACAACACAACAAGAGCTGTAATATGTAGTTAAAAACAATATTTACCATTACGAATTGCAAAAAATATGAAACTAAAGAAATACAAGCACATCAAGACAAAAAATCATTCGCAAACTGTTAATAAAGTTTATTTTCTACAGTGATATAATCTAAAAAAAGAGGATTTTATAAAGTTCCTAAAAAGATTTGAAGAAAAGTTCATTTTTGCTCATTGGGGACTAAGACTCATTTCCACAAAAGGTAAAGTACCCTACGGAGCAGTGATAAGATGTGGTTCTAATTGGCGCTCCACTTACATTAGTATTGAAGAAAGTTTCGACTGGAGCTCTAACTACTCGAATACATACCGCTCATTCTTAGAGACAAAATAATATCCAAACCGTAGTCCCGGCAATTAAGCTCGGAGGCTATACTATGAAATTTATACGATCTATCGTCTCTGTTATTGAAACATAGAAGAGCTACCGGATAATTGGAAGAATGCACTAATATATGCCCGCTACGGGAAAAAAGCTACTCTCTTAAATGGAAAAACTAATGTAACATAGCTCTTTTGGACGCTGTCGACAAGGATTTGGCTACTGTTGTACTTGTCAGACTCGTTCCTATCGACGTAAATATCATTAACACCTTTCAATGTGGTTTTCTTCACAACCGATCATTCACTTACCAGTGCTTCCCCATGAGGATGATTCTGAAAAATGTTGAGAGTACAATATAACCATTCTTCAATTATATGAAGTCTTCCGGCAAGCCAACGCTTCCAGCGCCAATATGTGTTGGGGTACTGCACAAACTCGCTTCCCTGTGCAAATTAATCACGTCATATATGTATTTAGAATCTGTATAAGGCTCCTTTGAAATAACATCTGGTGTTCGACAGGGGATGTACTCCCAATAAATCAGGTCAAACTCTTCTTGAGCCATGACCCTGGGATATCAGGAATTGTTTCATACATCTAGCTACATAAGAAGACTTGATTTTGAAGTGAACAGGAGCACATCAATACTCAAAAGCATCTTCATGGCAAATCTCGGGATCGGTGAACATAATTTTGATGTCATACAAACTTTAAATATCTCGAGTAAGTAATAACAGAGTTTTCGACACCCAATCAAGGCTATTGCGTTCTAAACTTCTGTCGCAGTAGTGCAAGCTTGCACTTTATAAGGCACGCTTGTTTGTAGAAGGCTATCTTCTCGAAGGTCACTCGTTCTATCTTCGGTTCAATTAAAGTTGCCCAAATGAATACATGATTCGTATAAACTACGAGATAAAATAATTTCTCCTAGCCAGAGATATTTATTTATTTATTTGAAAAGTTACAGCATAGAAAAATAAGTTTACCATAGATTTCTCATTTGTATAAAACGAATTAAATTCCACTGTCTTGATTGTATTTGTGACTTTACATTGCAGCACAATGTAAAATCGCAAATACAATCATGACATTGGAATTTCATTTTTATCTCTCGTTTTATACAAATGAAAAATCTATGATAGACTTATTTGTCTATGGTTACAAATATTTAAATTAGTTTACAAAGCAACCGCTTAATTTAGTGGCTACAAAACATACAACATTTCAAGCTAAAGTCAAAATAAAAAATTATAGGAACAGTCAGAAGCTAGTTAAGCTTGTTTCGACTGTACCAACAAAAAATAAATTTATACTTAAAATATTAGAGCGTTATACTATATTTGGTTATACAGAGGACCGTTTAAAAATAAAAGGATAAAAGAAAATGTAAAAAAGTAACACAAAAAAATTGCACGAGGTAAAATAAATTATTGATTGATTGATTGATTGGACTGTAGAACCAAGTGCTAGCCAAGAGTCCCGGATAACGCCGGGCCTATTCCTACAGCCTGTTTACATATAACAATAGGAAGGATAGGAAAGGTTTTTTTTTTTTTTTTTTTTTTTGGGACGGAACGATCCGGTTGCAGACACCTAGCGATCGTACGGCACAACACAATTCTAATCTACTTCTAATATACTAGGAAGGATAAAGGCTTAATAGGTTTAATGGATAACGATGGTATTGCTTTGATCTTCAACAATTGCCTCACTAAATCAGCAACCTGAGAAAAAATAATATTATTTCAAGTGTATCTGGAAATTTCCTGTAATATAATTCTACATTAATATTTTTCAGCTATCTAACAAAATTGATTAATTAGATCAGTCCGGTTCCAAATACTTAGGTAAAGCCAATAGTTAATAACATAATGAAAGCACAATTCTAATCTACACAACCAGCAATTAATATTTCAAAGAAATATTACTTCATAACATCTAAAGATTCCTGAAATTAATTCTTAATTAATCTATCCTACCGGTTTCCTAAATAATATACATATTTATTAATTTAATCCTCTACAACTCCACAACTTACAATAAAATTTCCTGAAATCATAGTTATTTGAATTATATTAACAATTAATATTAAATTATTAATAATTTCTCTAAAACCATTAGCATTTAATAAATTCACTGCAAACTGGCCGTTAAAATAACTCAGTAAACATATACTAATTAATTATTAAACCTGAAAACAAACTGTATGCTTATTACTGACTACTTAATTTATTTAATATATTCAACCTTAAAAAATAATGAAGCGAGACTCACGGATGACGCCGGGATCGACTTACACCTTTATTACATTTAACAAGATGGAAGGATAGGATAGGATAGGCAAGTTAAATATGACGGAATCGACCCGGTTACAGACACCTAAGTAGTCGATAGTTAGTAAATTGTTAGTGTTGAAAATATAATGTAAAGCGGTTAGCACAAGACAGCACAATTATTTTTAATTTTTTTTTAGATATAAATAATCAGCATCCTAAAACAAAATTATAATTAATAATGTTGCCATCTAAATTCTAAATGGTAAATTTCTTGAACAAAATGTCATTATTAAAGATTCATTATTTAGAACAGTATAAGATTTAATTAAATTATACTTGAATAAAATAAATGTAGTGTAATGATTAGTACCTATTACCTAAAATAATTTGTTTCTCTTAAAATAAATAAAATAAATCGAATTCAAATATTGTAGAAGCAGGAAAAGAACCCACAACCTTTCTATCATCAACGGATAGAATCTTTTTGAATCTGTTAATTTAATAGACTTATTTATAAAAAAAATTAAATTAAAAAAAAAAATACATACTATATAATGTAAAAGTCACTTGCGTCCTTGCCATCCCTAATCTAATTCAAATATTATGTTTATTTATAAAAATAAAAAATAACGACATCTTGTTTCAACGATAGCTAATCAGGAATCTGTAAGGTAATTTATCAATAATGAATGTGTGACAGTTATTCCCAATCAGAATTAAATAAAACTATTAAGCTAATCAGGGATCTGTAAAGTGACAAAATTAATAATAAGTAGGTGCTAGTACAATTGTAGAATCCATTAAAATCAAATAACTCAGTCGATTGTTGAGCGTCCCAATTATTAAATAAATGATTAACTAAATATTGAAATAAGAAATTCAAAATTAATCTCTTATTAAATAAATTATAATATTATTAACATCAATTAAATAAATAATCAATCATATAATTGATAACCAGTGAGAATTATTTATCCAACCTAGAACAAGCTAACAAAACCTTTATCAATTTACAGTCTCCCGAAGTAAGCTAGAAAAAAAGTTTAATTAAAGAAATTCCATGAACCCCTAAAATATAAAACTATGTATCTAAGTATAGCAATATTTGTCTGCATTTAAATTTTATTCTGTGCTTCCACGCTATATCTGTAACTTTAAAAATTCAATATCAAATTTATTAGCAAACCCGATAGTCATTACGATTCCTACCTTGTCTGCTTCCTAAAAAAAATCATGAAAATTTGCAAGCTTCTTAAGAAAAATATTAATTAAAATTAAAATTTAATTTAAACAAGAAACTGGTAACACTGTTTTGTAACTTTATAGAATTTCCCTCCACCAACACTTTAATGTTCCATATAACTGTAGTTTTTTTTGATCTAATAATAATTGATTTAATATTATTAGTAATATATTATTAAGAATTAAATTGAAATTAGAATTCGACCTATAATTAAAAATTTCTAATTTGGTTAATAATTGAAATAAAATATAATCCTGGCGACGGAAATTGTCTCTTCAATGTAGTTCTTGAAACAAACTAACTTCTTGAAAAAATTTGGAAGCTTTTATACCCAGTCAAATCTATTGAAAGAGCTTATAAGGAACAAATACTTAATTAAGAATCTTAAATTCTTAAATAAATTAAATCAGTAAGAATTAGAGATACCGACCAACCAAACAGACTGCAACACGTTAATTAATTCCTAAAAAGCGATCTCCTGCTAACATCATTAATCAACGAAAGTTATTCTTTACAAAACCGTAATGATTCATGACAGATTTGAAACGTATCGTAGTGACTCTATAGTTGAAAATTTTCAGCGTTCGACTGCTCATCCTAAAATTACTAAAATAATTTTCCCCACGAAAGTGACAGCAAACTTTAACAGAAACATCAATAACATTCATCAAAAATACTAATTTGCAATACAATTCGAAACCTCAGGCAATGGTTTTATGTAAGATTGCAAATTTGCCTTATAATATTAATAATTTATAACTACGTCAACTCCTAAACAAAACAATTTTAAATAGCCGATAACTTATTATTAAGCATTTGGGTCTTTCAACACATCGCACAATTAGAAACCATTACGCCGATCGACACTTCACAGCCAAAAACGCTTAATAATGAACATAAATATTGCTAACGATAGAGCATATGTGAAGAATACCTTCCGTACGATGAGAAACATAATGTTCAATGAACAGCCATCACAACCGCAGACACCGACCTATCACATACTCAAAATGAACGAACTCCATTCAAATTACTCTAAATATCAAAGAAACATTTATTGTAATACAGTTCCACCATATCCTCGCAGCCACTGTGTATATTGATCACACATCTCGTCAAAACCCAATGCAGTTCTCTATAGCATAGAGAAAAAGTGTATCTCAACCCCAATCGCTAAAGACATAAATTTAGCAAATATGTATATAAAAAAATAAGCTGATGAATTTGAATAAATCCAAATAAAACGTAAAAACTATCAAAACGCAGAAACACTCTCAAAAACATCGGTCCCGGTTGATACATATCATCCATCCACGATCCCAAACAAAAACGCAGAGAGATCTAAAACCGAAATTTTAGAACTACTACTACTACTAAAACTATTAAATCAAACTTGACACATAAAACAGCGAAACACCAAAGAAAAAAACGCATACAATAATGAAAAAGCCAAAAAATGAGCATCTGAATAGCGAATCCGGTAAGAAAACAACAACAAAAATCCATGATTCGATCGCTTTTTTTTTAATATTCCTTCGTATAGAAAAACATTTACACACACAAGCACAAAAAGTTAATACATATATCACTGCGTGTATGTATACGGCCAAGTAGAAGAAAAACATAAAAAATACGGTTTATATGTATGCTGGCCCAAACAATGCAAACACGAAAAAACACTTACACACGAATGCTACGAAAATCCTCCGTTCAACCCCTCCTTCCCGACTCCAACCATCCATATCTCGCAATTGCGGCAAAAAATCAAACCCCCATTCTCCCGAGCACGAACTCCGTCTACCCCCCACCATCCCCGGCAAACTGCCTTCCAATTCCAAGGCAGATCCCATCCAGAACCCTACCATTCTCCGGCATACCGCCCCCTATCCGCCGAACGTCGCACAACACACGATTCAAAGTCTGTGTGCATGGAAGAAGAGTATTCAACAATCACTGGGTTTATGTACAAACATAGGCACTATGGTTGATTGTTGAATACTCCTTTCGCACACACACGCCGAACCGCGCGTCACACGACGCTCAACAAACAAAATGGCAAAATTCCAAACGAAATCCACCTCAAAATCAAAAAACAATTCACCAAAAATAATGAAAAACAAACAAAGTTCGTGCTCAGGGGAATGAAAATTTAACCCCCTGCCGCAACTACGAGACACAGACAAATAAAGCCAAAAAAAAATATTGAACAGAAAATCTTTACAGCATTCGCACGAAAGTGCCTCCCCGTGCCCACACTATCCGGGCCCGCACACATACAAAGCGTATATAATGAAAGACGGCCGTATACACATACATAGGCACTGCATATATATAATAAATATATAACAATGCAAAATGAAACATGTAAATAAATAAAATTAAAACGAAAACTCCTATGATCATGAACATTGTTCCTTCGTACACCCACACATACACAGCTAAAAGCATATCCAAAGCATACTGAAATGCATATCCCGCCACACACCTCCAATACCAATCTCCATATAAAACATAATATGCTAGCAAATAAACCATATACCTACATAATTATATACAAAATACTAAATACAAAATATACATACATATGCGCAAAACAAAATATGGCCCATGCTACACGTAAAAAACATCCCGGATTTTTCTTCGTTTCTTTCCCCGTTTACCTATGATACAAGTTTTAATTGCGACTTAAACAAATTTTCTGTGCAATCACACAACTCAAACAAAAATGAAATACAAAATATTTCAAGGACATATTTGACTCATTTTAGTTAAAATTTTATTTAAGAGAGAGCAGAACAAAACATTGGTTTAAAAAAATACCAAAATACAAAAAACGCATGTGTGGAATGGTCCTATAGGATTCAAAATTACCAAAAGCAGAAAATACGCAAAATAAACATGCAGTCTTTCTTAGCAAAAACAAAAATTGTTAGCGTGTAACAAAAAAGAACAACAGAATTGAAAAAACCCTTTCTCGCGCAATCAATACTTGAATAAATTGCCACTACATGAGGATACTACTTAGTACTCTACACCTTTATGAGTTATAAATATGTACATATATGTTTATATACTCAAATTTTTTTTTTTTTTTTTTTTTTTAATTTATATGTAATAAAATATGTAATAAAATCTTTAATAATAAGAAGTAAAATGAAAAAAACACTTATCTTAAACATCAAACAAATCAACAAAGTCCTACATATTGAAAATTTACATACAATGCGTATGATGCATTCAAACAACGGCATCAAAACACATACAAACGAAATTGTTATATACATATTCTATGCCGTTGCGAGCGCATCACACGCAAATTAATAAATTCATGCAATATATAACTTTTCACCTTACTTAAAACACACAACTATTATTATTAATATTATTATTTATTTATTTATATACTAGAGTCTAGAATATTAATATATTATTTAATTAATTTAAACAGATTTGAATTGTTTACTTATTTAGAGGAGAGACAAAAACACGTCTTTCCTCTACGACGTTCAATCCCTCATTCTGCACGAGGTAAAATAAATTATGTGGAAAAAATTAAAAATTAGTGTTGTTTTTTTATTTTATTTTTTTATTTATTTACAATGCAAACTGTTTTGGGGCTCAAAGCTCACCCGGCTATAGGACCGATTTAAGACCATCTATCCAAATTTCACTTTGCATCCTGCCCCTATCGGGATTCGAACCCGGTACCTCCCCTATTTTTCTGAATCATTGATGTGTTGAAAACCAAAAAGCCTACACTTCAATTCTTTTAAAAATTTTGCCATTGTACTTTCTGACTTTACTTGACAGAGTAAGTAAGGGGGGTAAGTTAAATATGTTGGAGGTTAAATATGTTATGCATAAGTTAAATAGATAGGGATAAGGGGGCCATAATACTATAAAATATACGACAGTATTCCTTCCGGGTAAAATTAATAACACATAGATTTTTAACTTTCAAATCATATTGATATTGATCTTACATTTCCGTAACCATACACTTCGCATAAAAAATGTTCAATACTTTATAAACGTATCGATAATGTAACTGTAGAATTTGAGCTGACTTGAATAATGGAAATGACGTAATAGTTGACTTTTTAAAAACCAGTCATGTTTTTGGCACATTTCTGTAAAGCTATGATAGGATTCAAGTTATGAAGATGAATACCACCCCAAGCAGCTAATGCAATGTCTGTGAAGTTAGTCCGAAAAATATCCCGAAGAAGTGCGATGGCAACACTAAAAAACGAATATCGCGACATTTTTTAGTGTAATCCCGAAAAATTTACTATATTACGCTAGTTTTGAGTGTCATCCCGAATTTTTTTTTTACTATCATGACATTTTTTAGTTTTGTTGTTAACAAAACAAATCCAAAACAGCATCCATTTCAGTATAATATCTGTGTTTTTAACCCGAAAAATATCCCGACAGAACGCGATGACGACACTTAAATTCTAATATCATGGCAGTTTTCAAAATCATCCCGATCGCAATAGATTTTTTACGGAGTCATCCCGAAAAAAATATGTCACGATAGTTCACATCATAAAAAAGAAATAATAAGTGCAAAATTAAAAAATTTTTAACTATACAAAAACTATTAGAAATTTCTAATTAACAAGTAACAGTAAATGAACCTAGGATTAGACAAAAGAAATAAATATCCACAAAAAAAGCTCTATTAATTGTATGTAAAGAATCAGCCAACTCACATCCAACTAAGGAATGGCAAAAAAAGAATACAATTCTATTAGCCGTTTGTCAGATATAGTGCTCTGAAGTCGAATTCAGAGCACTATATCAAATGACTAATAGAATTTTTCTCTTACTTTGCTATTTCAAACGTGGTGTATTCATTTCGGCTTGTTAATTCATATTTATTTTGAGAAAGCTTATTTAATTCGATTAGATTTTCGTTTTATTATTTACGTGAATTTTTATTTTCTATAAAAACAAAAAATAATTTTTAATTTTTGTACAAATAATTTTTTTTTAATTTGCTATCGCGAAAATATAGGATATTATTTCTTGTAGATAGTTTTATTTCGAGATAGTTTCATTTATATATATCAGGGTTGCCATATTAAACTATAATCATTTTTCGGGATTCTTTGTCGGGCAAATTTCATACAGGTGCTAATGCATACTCGATTTTCAAATTGAATAATGTAAAGTAGGACATATTGACCTTAGAAGGTAAAATTGGCGAAGTGAAACCCGGACTTTCTTAAAAATTTCAATTTGCTGTCCAAAATAATACTAATAATAAGTTTTAAATAAGTATTTAAAACTAGAAACCATTTGAAAACATTTAAAATTACAGTCAGAAAGTGAACAACTCAAAGCATTGCTAATAATTATATTTAGGAAATCATCTACCTACATTTTTTAAATGAAATATCATGGACCGTGTTTTTGGGTTCAATATCATATAATGCAAATTAAACCATCTTAAACCATCTCAGGGTACCCTCGAAGATTCATATTAAAAATGGAATTTATGTAAATTAAAAATAAAATTGGACCAATTACCAAACCCTTCGGTACGCCAACACTGACAGGCAGAGGATCACAATAAGTCTTATTTAATTTTACCGATTGTGACCTACCAGTAAAATAGTATTTCAACAAATATAAAACTTTTCCCCTAATTCCAGCATTCAATAATTTTTAAAACAAAATTGATTGCTTGATAGTGTCAAAAGTTTTCGTAATATCTACAAACAGTCCAACAAACTTTTTTTTATTATCATTTAAACCACCGTATACTTTGTCCAGAAAACTAATCAAAGCATCTTCAGTATTTAGTTCTCGAATTCCATATTGCGCGTTATTAAAAAATCCAGTTTTATTCGAAAAAAAATATTAATAATCTTCTTTAATAACTTTTCCAGAATTTTTAAGAAAGCTGAAAGAAGTGAAATAGGTCTGTAATTAGACATATTTGAAACTTCTCCTCCTTTTTGGAAAGGAATTACTATAGCTTTCTTTAAATCGGTTGGAAAAACCCCAATACACATACTTAAATTGCAAATGAAGTACAGCGGGTTGGAGATGAATCGAGCTATATGTTTTACAAGAGCATTACTAGTGCCATAGGAAACAGTTTTTAGCTTCATAATAATTACAGAATAGCGACTGCTTTCTATCATAATTACTTATATCATCCTGTTCAATGTTTTCTGCATACAATTTACGAGGAATTGATGTAAAAAATTATTAAAAGCACAAGCAACTATGATAGGGTCATCTCATGTTGAGTAGTTCCTACATCATCTTTAATTACTAGATCATATTTTTTTCATGTATTTACCCATGTATAGTCGTTACCTCATAAATTATACGCCATTGCCCCTTAATATTATTTCTATTTAAATCAAACTGATATTCGTAAAATTACGGTCGAGTTTATTTCACCATATTTTTTTTTTTAGATTTGTAAGATGTTTCCAACTTTTTAGTTTGAGGATGGGTTTTGTGTTTTCTATATAAATTATAATTTTTTTCTTAATTTCATTGCTTAGTTCATTCTATATGAAAGGTTTTAGCTTCTTGGTTCTGGGTTTTGAAAGGGTATATTGACAATTTTGAATGTGGGAATTGAGTAATGGGGTGAAATTGTAGCTCAACACAACCCAAATCCTAAACACTAATTTAGCTTTCATTTGACGGAGAATCCGATAGTTAATTATAATCAATGGAGACATAATCACTTCTCTCTGAATTTATATTGATTTTAGAATTATTATTTATAGAGAAAATAGTAGAAGCATGATCAGTGACCCCAAAATAAAAAACAATGGAGTTAATCTTATCATTGCTGTTTAGGCCCTGTTTAGGCCCTCTATAGAAGAAATAGCCAATGTTATCTCATTAACCAATGATACTAACCCAAATAGGACATCATTGATAAATAGTTGTTGCTATCGTTAGAATCACTCAATCTTTATATATCACCAATTGTAATTAAATTTTTAACAGTAAGATTATCCAAAAATGAAATAAATTCGTTAATAAAATAGTCAACAGTATACGAGTGAAGTCGATATAATTGAGTAATATTGTTGTTGGTCCCAGAAATTCAGACGAATAGCATCAGCGGAATGAAATGATAGACATGTAACTTCATATTATGAAACAATTAAATCCGAGATATATACACCGACACCATAGCAGATCTTTGGTTTTTAAAACAGTTTGCAATTAAACTATAACCATCAGTATTATAGTTACCAATCGATTCATCATTAATCGAAATTTCCATTAAAAAAATTATCGATGAAAAAAAAATCACCTAAATGAGATAGAAAAGAATAAAAGTTGGCATTCATACTGCGTACAATTTGGTGTACACCAGGATGCTTTTTAAAATTCATTAATACATCATTCATCTCTGTTAAGGAGTATATTGTCGGATTCATCAAATCCAATCGACTTAGGTAACTGGGCCACGTTTCAAGGTCCTGACAACAACGCACAATAAATAAAGTGTTCCAAAAACAACCAGCAGCTACACGTCGTAGAGGAAGACCTCGACCTTCGACCTACTTTTAATAGTATGCGAAACTGGATGGTGAGATCAATGGATCAAGACAAATGGAGAACCACCGTGAGGCGGCAAAATCTCTTCATGGGATAACTCCCGAGGCTAACTATTAAAAACCCTTTTGCGATTCGACCAAATATTCAAAAGAATTCCAACGCTTATCTAAAATTTTGATGCAATTTTGTCATCGTACCTAACGACTTGTGAGTGACACGGTGCATTAGCATGGTGAAAGAGCACTTTAACTTTTGTATTACGGGCCGCGTTTTTTGCAACTTCTGAAGTATAGTGCTGAATGCATGTTTCATCTATTGCAATATATCGACGCAAAAGCCCTGTTTATTACTGTTAAACTGCTCCAAACAACAGGTTTTGATTTAATATGAGGAAGCGCACCAGCCCCTTTGAACAGAGCTTTCTCATGGACAAATATTCATGCACAACAGTGTGTATACTACTTTTTGTTATCTTTAAGGTTTCAGCTATCTCACGCAACCTCACTTTACGGTTGCTTAAAACGATTTTGTGCACTTTGTTTTTGGTTCAGCATCATCGGTGTTTTTACGGCCACGTTAAAACTCAGCAAACCCTACAACAAGAACAATCAAATGCCAAATATAAATATAAGTTTTAACACAAAAATATCGTTTTATATTAACACAAAAATATCGAAAACCAATCCGCCATCATTTGTCACAAATGTCATAATTTTAACGTTTTCTTGTCATGGCTAACTGACATAAATAATTTATCTCCTCTCATTGACGCGTTCGTCAATTGCCAAAACATATGTTATTTTTGTCACGATATGGTGCCAATCGATTTTATTTTAACGAATCTTGGTTTATTGGATTTTTGGTGCGTAAGGTCTCCACCAAGCTTTTAAATGTTATCTATTAGATACTCGATCACACAACTCCTTGTATAAAGGAACAACTGTATATATGTTACAGCAAAACTTATTTTCACTTTAAATACCGGAATAACAATTATTATGTTCTAAGTTAATTTTTAAATATATTTTTTTATTTTATTTTATTTGACATCTTTCTTTTACAGAAAAACTAAAAACTCACTAACTTTTATTTTTCACAGCTAGCTACCAAAACCAAAAACTACAATATTTTTTGGATACCCAACTAACCATTTACGGTGCTTGACAATTTAGGAAATTTATTTATAATTTATTACCTGATTTGGTTGGGCAAGGTGTGAAAGACGCCACAATACTCCCCTCCCAGAGAGATTGCAGATCTATCGCTTCAATCTCTATATCTGGTTGGAGTCCTGGACTCACGACCCGAACTTGTAATCAAAACAGCCCTCGACGAGAGATCAAAACGAACCTGTTTGCGAACTTTCGGTTCCACGGTAGATGATTTAGGTCCGTCAGCCGAAATAATAGGTTCTGGTCGGTCAGTCGATACAAGTAATCCAGTTTGCAAAGTTGGTGCGTCCGTAGTTTGTTGTTGATTGTCCGAGTAACATGGTTTGAGTCGGTCGATGGAAATTTTGGCGTGTCGTCCGTTTAGATCCAAAGTGTAAAATTTGTCTGTACGGTCGATAACCAAATACGGTCCAGTATACGGTGGTTGCAGTGATTTGCGTACTGCGTCAGTTCGTAAGAAAACGTGCGAGCAAGTCAGCAAATCTTTACTAATAAAAATTTTGTCCGTAGTATGTCGAGAAGCCGGTACAGGTCGAATTTCGTCAAAGTGTCGTCTTAAATTAGTAATGAAGTCTGATTGTGAAATTTGTTCGTTCGTCGCATCTAAAAAGGTTCCAGGAACTCGAGTTGTACATCCGTAAACCAGTTCAGCTGGAGTAGCTTTTAGTTCGTCACTGTACGTCGTCCGTAGTCCAAGTAAGATTGCAGGAAGAACACTAGTCCAATCAGCACGATTATAGCACATAATGGCAGATTTGATGACTCTATGCCATCTCTCGATCATGCCATTACATTTGGGATTGTAGCTAGTTGTTCTCCTGCGCTCAAAACCAAGTAAGTTAGCCAGTTCGTGAAAAAGTTGTGATTCGAATTGCATGCCTTGGTCCGTGACAATGGACTCTGGCACACCAAAGCGAGCTATCCACTGTGAGTAGACAGCGAAAGCGACGGTTGCAGCAGTTATATCCGGAACTGGAACCGCCTCAGACCAGCGAGTGTATCTATCAATCAATGTTACGCAATACCGCTGATTATCAGAAACTGGCAAATAACGATGATATCGAGATGAATAATCGAAAAGCGTTGAGAAGTTAATTTGTAGTTACCAATCGGAGATTTTGTATGTCGTGAGATTTTAGCCTTTTGACAAGCTACACAGTTTTGGGCCATCTTCTGAACGTCTTTTTTAATTGATGACCAGATTACATTCTGAGTCAAAAGTTTGATGGAAGCTTTGACGCCAGGATGTGAAAGGTTATGAAAAGCCTCGAAAACTTGTTTTCGGAAATTAAAGGGAATGAATGGCCATAGGTGTAGTAGTAGAAATATCGCAATAAATTAATTTTTTTGAATTGAAAGAAACAGGAAATTTCTCAAATTTGAGAACAGAGTTACTCCTTAAAATTTCTTGAAGTTCTTCATCATTGGTCTGAGCATCTGCGATGATAGCATAATCAATACTTTCGGGAATAGAAATTTGATTAATGCGTGAAAGAGTATCTGCAACAACGTTATCCAGTCCAGAGATGTGCTGGATATCGGTTGTGAATTGACCGATGAAATCTAGGTGTCGAAATTGACGAGGAGATGCTTTTTCCGGATTCTGATTAAAAGCGTAGACAAGTGGCTTATGATCGGTATAAAGCGTAAAAGTACGACCTTCGAGAAGATATCGAAAGTGTTTTATTCCCGAATATGCCGCGAGAAGTTCACGATCATAAGCACTGTATCTTTTTTGCGTTTCATTGAGACGTACTGAAAAGAAACCGAGTGGTTGCCAAGAATTGGATACAAACTGCTGAACTACCGCTCCGACAGCAGTATCGGAAGCGTCAACCATGATGGCCAGAGGTGCTGATGATGATGGATGAATAAGTAAAGTCGCGTTCGTAAGTTTAATTTTGCAGTTATCGAACGCTTCGATAGCCGCCGTTGACCATTGAATTGGAACTCGACTGTTTTTGGTATAGCCTTTTAGGTAATCGTTCAACAATTCCTGGTCAGCAGCGGCACCTGGAATGAAGCGTCGATAAAAGTTTATCATACCTAAAAAGCGTTTCAGTTGTTTAACAGTCTGTGGTCGTTCGAAATTTTTTATGACTTGAACCCGTTCATGCGACGGTAATATACCTTGTCCAGTTACCAAATGGCCTAAAAAAATAATTTCGGTCTTTGCGAAAACGCATTTGTCCACATTTACCACTAGTCCGTGTTCGTCTAATTTAGAAAAAATGATTTTAATATGTTCGAGATGTTCGTCGTAATTTCGAGAGGCAATGAGCACATCGTCCAAATATACAAAGCAGAAGTCAAGTCCACGTAGTACTGAATGCATAAGACGTTGGAACGATTGTGCTGCATTCCTAAGGCCGAAAGTCATTCTACAAAATTCAAATAGTCCGAAAGGTGTCGAAATTGCTGTCTTTGGAATGTCGGTCGGTTCAATAGGAATTTGATGGTAAGCCTGGACAAGGTCTATTGTTGTAAAAATAGTGCAGCCCTCGAGCCGTTGTGTAAAATCCTGGAGATGTGGGATTGGGTACCTGTCTGGAATTGTGACTCTGTTTAGGGCCCGAAAGTCTCCACATGGTCTCCATGCTCCATTCTTTTTAGGTACTAAATGTAACGGGCTGGACCAAGGACTGCTACTAGGTCTGCAAATCCCGAGTTTCATCATATTTTCGAATTCTGTCCTCGCGATGATGAGTTTGTCCGGTGCTAGTCGTCGTGGTTTGCATGCAATCGGTGGTCCGTTCGTCTCAATTTTGTGAGTTACATTATGTTTAGTATCGTCGATATTAATATTTCCGTGAATTACCGTACTGAATTTTGATATTACCTTAAAAACTCCTGGGTCCATTGCTGACTTGTCGATCCTAGATACTGTAGAGCCATTGTAGGTAGAAGGTTTACCTTTCGAATACAGGGAGGTTAACGGGTCAATGAGCCTCTGTCCCTGTATATCCACCAGTAAACAAGTTTTATTTAAAAAATCTGCGCCGATTATAGGCATCGACACGTCAGCAACAATAAACTCCCAGGAGAATTCGCGGCGCAGTCCAATGTATATTTTTAAAATTTTTGTACCGTACGCGTTTACCAAGGAACCATTAGCCGCAAACAACCTAAATGATGGGTCAACCTTTGGGTTCCTGACAAAACGAGCGGGTAAGACTGAGACGTCTGCACCTGTATCAATTAGGAAATGCGTTTGATTAAATAGTTCAAAAATTAAAAGGCGGCTGGTTTTTGTTACGTCATTACACCCCGCCAATTGTGAATGACCACTTAGTTTTTTGTAACATTGTTACCGGAAGTATTATTTGATACATATCTGCAAAGTGGCTTACATTTGTAAGCCTTAGTTCCGAAATAATAATGATAAAAACAGATAAAATTATTTTCGATCGAAGGTTCACCATAATTTGGATCATACTTTGTTCCAAAATTTGGTGAATTTTGTCGCGATCTATTGAATTTAGAATTTGACCGTGAACGCCTGCGACTTCCTGAATTTGATTTTGAACGATATCTAAAATTTTGATTAATAATTTCCGATACTTCCGATAACAATGTTGTTTTAAAATTCGAAAGTTGTTGATCTAAAGACGACAAAGAATTTGGAAAAACCGAACAAGGTGTAGATGTCTCGAGACTTTTCACTTGAGACTGTGTCATAGTCTCGAAGACGTTGTCAGCCCGTTCTGCCAGGACTGACAGAGAGACATCATTTTCAAACGGTGTGAGCACCATTTGAACGGACTGGGGCAACCTCTTCATCCAGAATTGGCGAAGCGTTGCTTCATTAAAGTTGTTCCCAGCATTCAATTTCATGGCGCTCAACAACTGTGATGGCTTTCTGTCTCCAAGTGCTAAGCCATGCATCAGGTTGTTCAGCTTCGCCTTTTCCGATTCGCCGAGAACCCGGATCACTTCAGCCTTAAATACCGTATAAGGTTCATTACCTTTTGGGCTGGTGATCAGACATGCGAAAGTGTCGTGGAGTCGTGAATCCAAAGCTGCAACCGCATGAGCATACCGCGTTGCCTCAGTTCTTATGTCCGCCACCGTGAACTGTTGCTCGAGTATTTCGAACCAAATCTTTGGGTTTTGTGAATGTAATGGTTGTGGAGGTTTGAATGCCACTCGAGCAACCGTTCCGGTGTAAGAAGGAAACGAAACGTGAGATTGAGATGTCTCTGGTAGAGGAATTGTACTATTCCGCCCTACCTGCGCGACGGCTTTAGCGACAGCATCGTTGATAAGACCGGTTAGCTGCGAGGCTGTCAACGAAAATGTTGGTTCCTTAGAACCGCTGCCCGATGCTGCCACTTCATCAGTTGATTCCGCAGATAAAACGGCCACCGGTGGATCATTCACACCTTGGACAACGCGCCGAAAAAGAAACGAACACAAAAGAAAAAGGACCGAAAAAATAAAAAACACCGAAACAAAACACATTTTAAAAAGTTTTATGAATAAAAAAACGAAATTTGAATTTAAAATAAAATTTATTTAGTCAAGCACCACAAATAATTAATTGGGTACTTACAGTTTTAATAAAATTGTTCAAAATCCCTCGATGCAGAGACACGTTCAAATTGGAGTCACCTCGGTCTCTGGGTAGCAGTGATGGGGTTGAAATTGTTGAAAATTGTTGAAATTGTTGAAATTGTTGAAATTGTTGAAAATGTGTAAATTGCTGTAACTGTTGAAACAGATTCCCAGATGTGGTGAACGGCGACGTACTTGCAGCTGATTGTATAAGTGGCTATAGACTATGTGGCCACGATAACGTCGGATGGTTACCAGTTTTGGTGAGTAAGGTCTCCACCAAGCTTTTAAATGTTATCTATTAGATACTCGATCACACAACTCCTTGTGTAAAGGAACAACTGTTATTACCTGATTTGGTTGGGCAAGGTGTGAAAGACGCCACAGATTCTAGTAACGGAATGGGATAAGTAAATGTCATTCCGAGTTTGAATCTCATTTGAATTTAATTCGATTAGCTATAGCATTTCCACTGTCCACTGCTTCGATTTAATTATGACCTACATCAACTACATGTACGCCGACCTCAAGTATTCTATGAGCACGTCATAGACGACAGCCTTGCATGAATAAAATATTCTATATACGTTTTACAAAAATACAAATCCAGTATAAAGAAGCCGTGTGTCATATCGGATAGTTATTTATTATAACAAACCGGTTATTTCTAATTTGTAAACTTATCGTTGTTGTTTTTGTTGTTGTATAATGCATGTGCAGTGTTGTAATATGATGAATAGTGTTCTTGTACAGTTTCTTCTTACTTACAGCAAAATATTACCAACACAACTTGTAATTTATTATTTTTTAATTGCTATCGTAACGATTAACGTTGTAAAGTTGAATGAAATTTTAATTATGTGGGTGAATGCTTTTAAAGTACCTTGGGGTTTTTGTGTATATATGGAAAATCATAAACAGCCAGCACAATTACTAAATATGCACACGAAAAGCTGTATATTGTTATGCTAAGCTGGCCGTCGAACGTTAGTTGTAAAGAAGGTGGATCTTTTTAACTTCAAGAGTCTTTCATCTTTAAGAGTCCTTGATCTGAATATTTTATGTGAAGATTTTTTTTCGTTTCCTAGCTAGCTGTCTTTGAAAAAGCATGACCACAGAATTTTGAAATTGTTCAAGTCCCATTCCTTCCGGCCTTATCACAGATCTGATTTATAATTCCAACTAGCGGCCCGCCCCGGCTTCGCATGGGTGTAAAATATATAGCCTATCTCACTCACTGAAAAATGATTAAAATCGATCCAGTAGTTTTGATTGATTCATTACTGCCCGTGGCCCGCACTCGTTAAATTTGGAGTAAAACAATTCCTTCTATCTTTGGACTATCTAAATTCATATACTACATTTTTACTTATTTACTTTTTACATTTTTAGCTATTTATTTTATTTTTACAACAATTAATATATTACAGAATGTCTTTATATACAACGTTCACAGCTTTCTTGTCATTAGACAATACAAACATATTTTCTCTAGAGGTTACTCTTGAAAGAGCGACATACAGGTGGCCATGTGAAAAACAGTCAACGCTCAAATCTAAGCCTGCAACGTTGAAGGTTTGACCCTGCGATTTATTAATGGTCATTGCAAAAGATGTCTTTACCGGAAACTGTAAACGTTTAAATTGGAAGGGTAAATCCGATGGTATCAGAGGGATTCGGGGAATCAATACATCTTCTCCGGTACCACATCCTGTGAGTATTGTGCACTCTATTATGAAAGTTTTCAGTGATTTTATCAGCAAACGCGTGCCATTGCAAAGTTTAGGTGGATTCAGGTTTCTTAATAAAATAACAGGAAAACCTACTTTCAACACCATTTTGTGAGGAGGGAGTCCAGACGGGTTTAAAGAGTTTAGAAATTCTGTAGGAAAATGAACAGCTTCTTCCAAATCGAGAACAGTATCGACCGAGTAGTATATTTTCGTCGGCGCATCAATCTTTGAAAGAATCAAGTTATTTACCTTATCTATACTTGTTCGTTAGTTGGTGACAGAATCGCTCTTTCTTTAAACCAAGATATTGTCTTATAACTTATGTTATCAATGTCAGGATAGACATTGTTGACTAACTCTTGGATGTTGTCTATCAAAACACAAAGGTTTTCTAGGTTAATCCTTCCCTCACTTTGTGTTAACTCTCCATTGTCAATTTTTAGCAGCATCTCTGGAAATAGGCTGTTCTCACGTGAAGATGACGAAACCCTCAAATTAGTTTTAAGCTCTAATTTATTGACATGTGGCCAAAGGTTGGATCTTTTTAGGGAAGCATTTATTTCGTCAGCACGTGTTCCTCGAGTCACAACTGGTAGAATTTGACGGAAATCTCCTGAGAACAGAATTGTACATCCACCCATAGGTGAATTTTTCTTGCGCAAATCGTGCATTGTCCTATCCAGTGCTTCCACAGACGTCTTGTTTGACATGGTAGCTTCGTCCCAGACTATTAATAAGCAGTCACGCATCAATTTTCCTGTATTGCTCTGTTTAGAAACACTACAGCCGCTGTTATTATCATATGTGGCGATTTTCAGCGGGATCTTGAATGTAGAGTGTGCGGTTCGGCCTCCTTCCAAAAGCGTAGCAGCAATGCCGGATGACGCAACAGCTAACGCAATCTTTCCGGTAGATCTCACTTTTTTTAAAAGCAGAATGATTAAAAATGTTTTTCCTGTACCTCCTGGGGCATCAAGGAAAAACAATTTCCCTTCATTGTTATCAATTGTTGATAGTAATGTAGTGAATACTTTTTTCTGATCGATGTTTAATCGTGGTTCATCTTGAGCTATATTTTGTAAAAGTCTCGTTTGATCGTATGATGTTTCTCTTGTGTATTCGGCACAGTTAGTTAAATCTGAGTTAGTAGTATTAGCTGGCATCGGCAGCCCAAAATCCTTGATCGATTTACCCGAAAGTAATTGGACTACTTTGTTCTTCGTCTTGCGATTTTTCGTGTAAATATCGAGGTCCACCTGTGAATGATGAAGGTAGTATAACCAACTGCCCAATGCCGTTGCGGTGTTCATTCGCCTGTAAAGCATCCTGAAGATGACCGTTATTTTCGGCGCTCAATTTAGTTTGATTATTACGGATGTAGGCCAATCTCTCAGATTCAATTTTCGCATATTGATCTACCAAGTATTGGTTTGTTAACATTCCATATCTAAGCAAAGTGTTGAAATTGTTACGTCTTGTCATTATACGGTAGCAATAGTAGTTCATACATGACATTGTTTTACGCAGAGGTGTACCACCGATTGGGTCAACTTGAGAAATATTAATGGCATAACCATTTTCTCCACGACATAGCATCAACGGATATTATAAGCTGTCATAAGATCTGTGTAACTTTGAAATTTTTTGCAAATTATCATCACGACTATGCAATACAATATCTCTTTTGTCAAATTGCTGTCCAGCTATCACCACTGCTACTTCACTCGTGGAAGGCGCATTGTATCGTCCTCTGTGTTCTCCAACAGGAACTTTATTTGCATGGATTACGACATTAAAGTCAGGAGTATCTGCTGGGACACTCTCAATCGCAGTTTTGAAAGACTGTATGTAGCAATTATGAGAATGTAACATATCTTGGAGAGATCTAATCAAATCTCTATCAATTGGCTGTGCAACACTTGAACACAGCGTAGATGCTTGTGTATCTGGATCTGCATAAAATATTTTTGCAGAAATTTGTGATCATCGGGTCGAAGTGGAAGCAAGCTCCCAGCTAAGTGGTACACTTGCCCTTGAATTTTAAATGTAGACATGAACCCACGTTCAACGACTTGCTTACACTTAAAAGAGGTCATTTGAAATGCGTTATTATAACGGCGTATATTGCGCATGAATTGTTTGGATTTCTGATGATCACCCGTAAGAAGAGAGTGAAGTGGTTCAGGTGGAGGGAGAATTTCTTCTAATTTGACTTTTTCTTGTAAGCAACACATGCCTTTCGATTCGTCCTTGAATTTCAATGCCAAGCAATGTTCACACACTACTGACATAGTACCTATCGATACTATACGATCGTCCTTGTAAGAAATCGAAGGATCGTAATTCATGGCAGAATTTTCTTTATTTACACATGAATTAGTAACTCGTGCTGATGATTCTCTGGCTCTCTGTATTCGATGTCTATCCGTATCTCGGCTGCGGCAAACCTCACGCTTTACTGAAGATTCTCTCTCTCTCTCTCAGCTCTATATCTATCCCGAAGCTGACTGAGTCGAGCCTTACGCTCTACTGATGATTCTCTGTCCCTCTGAACCGTATGCCTATCTCGATCCCGGCTCCGGCGAACCTCACGCTCTACTGAAAATTCTTTCTCTCTCTCAGCTCTATATCTATACCGAGCCTGACTGAGGCGAGCCTCACGTTCCGTTGACGATTCTTCATATCTTGCTGAACGTACTCTTCTGGCATTCACTGTACTACGACCTATGTTCGAACGACGACGTCTTCCAGACATGACTTTATAATTTCTGAACAAAATTTACTCAGTTCTATATGTATGATTACCTATGCATAAATTGACATATTATAAGTATGTGCCGCAGTAAAAAATATCTAAATACTTACCATTTAGAAACAAATGATTTAGATAACAAATGGTAATCAATAATCATAAAAAACAAAAGCTACCTATTCTATTCAGTTCTTTTTTTAACTGAAATACCTCAACTTAAACTACGATTTTAATTAAATTCATGCGACTAAACAGAAAAGATAATCAACAATCATCAACAACAAAAGAGAAACGCTATGTCCCGCAATTTTTAAATCATCACTACATAGTATAATACAAAGTCGCTTTCTCTGTCTCACTACATAGTATAAAACAAAGTGGCTTTCTCTGTCCCTATATCCCTATGTATGCTTAGATCTTTAAAACTACGCAACGGATTTTGATGCGTAAAAAGTAAATGACAAAAAATGTTATTGTGGGATATCCATAAGAGATAGACATATACCATCGCGGAGTTTTCTGTAGACCTTTTCAATGTGTACAATACACTGTGCTTGAATTTCAAACTTTTTTTTCCTGACAAGCTGGGCACCCGGGGGGTAAACCTAATTCGAGTATGTTGAATTCAACGGTGCTAGTCCCATTTTAAAGTTAGTCCCAATTTTTGAGATATCGCTTTCCACATGTTTTTGCTCTGAGTCAAAATATGCCCTCATTTTCACGTTGATAGCTCCTAAACCATTAAGTTTTTCGTTATGCGTTTTTCAGCAAAAATGTGGCGCAAGCCAAGACAAACAACTTTGCCGAACATATCAAGACCGAAAAACCACATCTAATTTTTTTGCTTTTCATTTCGACGAAAAACACGTTTTTTATCATTTTTTGTCCATTTATTGAATTTAAACCGATCGAATAAACACCTCATCGACAAATATAGATACAATAGAAACTATTTAAAAGAAAATTAAATTGATTCAGTTGATTTTATTGTGATTTTTCTCAAATTTTTACCTAAAAAATTAACATTTTTCTTAACTCATAATTTTAATTTTCTGATTCGTTCGTGTCGTCTGCGGATTCTTCTTCCTCTTGCAAAATCCAACAAATATCACCCAAGAGTGCATCTAGCTTTTTGCTGCTGTACCAATGTTTGAGCCTTACCGTCACTTGGTGAAAACGCTCGCCGTGCTCATCGGATTCGGCTGGTGATTGTTCGGCGACTTTTTCCATATGACAATGCAAAAAATGTATTTTCAATGACATTCTAACGTTAATATTGTGAAAAGCTGTCTGCATATTTTCAATATATCTGCGCCAATCATCTGATCGCTTAATTCCGAGAACACTCTTAATAACGTCTTTTACACATTTTCATGCCACATGCTCTCGTTCACTGAGAGCATTTTCAAATGCATCATCTTTCATCAGACGAGGAATATCTGGACCAATAAGTATTCCTGTAATAAAAAATAAGATGCGAGATGAAATTCATTTGATCAAAACTTACATTCGAATAGATGTAAACACCAACCTTCTTTTATTTTCATTATACTTAACCGTGGAAAAATGCGACGCAATTAGATGAACGCATTTCCATCTGGATTCAGCGCTTTTATAAAATTTTTAACTACTCCAAGCTTGATATGAAGTGGTGGTAGCAATATTTTTTTAATTGGCACAAGTGGAACCTCAACGATGCTGTCGTATCGCAATCTAATGTTCTGACGTAAAGCCCAGTTCCGTTCGTTGTATTGGTCGCCCTTAAAACGTGTATCCCATAAGCACATAAAACACATGTTTTTAGTGTAACCCAATTGCAAACCACTTAAAACAGCTATCACTTTTAAATCTGCACAAACTTTCCATTGATGGTCATTGTATTTCATCAAATCAATGATTTTTTTAATTGATGCATAGGTTTCCTTTATGTTTGTGCTGAGTGCAATTGGAATGGAATTCTTTGAGTTGGTAACGTGAAGGAGAACTGCCTTCAAGCTGTTGTTAGAGGAATCGATAAACAATCGCCAATCTTCGGGATTATATGCATTGTGCATTGTGGATACCAAACCTCGGATATCAGTGCAAAAAGCGAGTGAATTATTCTCAATTGATTTGAAAAAAATTCGTAAAATGACGATGACGATTTATTGCTCCATATATCCGAACATTTGGAGCCAAAATGTTCACTTGTTTTAAATCCTTTGACAAAAGAATGGCTTGCCGCTGTGATAGTTTCAGGCGTCATACCATAATATCCAAACGATTTTGTGAGATTTCAATGTGATTGCATGCATGGCGCAGTGACATTTGATGGTTGATATATTGATGCAGAAGTTTCTCCAGTTTCACCTGATTTAAATGTTGTTGGTAAATATTCCTCAGTTGGGTTTGATCTTTGCGGAACAGGTATTTCATCTGAATGCGGCAGCGGTAGCTGAGTATTTGTCGTTGCAGTGTATGTCAAAAAACCAATTTTGTTTCTGTTTGTACCGAGAATATAATTCATGCACCCATAACATTGAACTGCATCATGTCCTTGTGGATCGATCCATATCATCGGGACACCAAATGGCATTGCGGCTCCAGTGTTTTGCCATCTATGCAGATGGGAAATGCATGATGTACAAACAAAAGAGGGCGCCCAATTTACACCACTAATAACATTTTGTGAAAAGTATAGTCGATATAAATCAGCGGTTTCATCACTTATTTTGCGGCGATTGCTCATAATTGTAAATTTTCCACACACATAACAAAAGCACTTCAGTTTATAACACCTATCCATATTATTTATTTCACCAGATTTCACAAGCCGATTTTCACTTTATTTTTTGTGTTCTTTTGTCACTTTATATATTTAGATGAAAAACTTTTTATTTTTAATTTTATATTACAATTTTTAGTTTTAACTTATTGTGCCAATTTTTTAACTTTTTTAGAAATATCGATTTTCAGAATAATCTCTTCTTCGGTTTATTTTTTGCTACTGTTACATAATCTATTTTGAAGCCCTTTATATACTGTAGCTAGGCGCTGCTGTTTGGTACCTCCTTTGTTTTTAAGTTATGGATAATAGTTCGTAAATTTTATTGGTTTTTGTGTTGATTTTGTTCCTAAGTAAATTGTGGGTGTTTTTGATTTTGTATATTTTCAGGGTGTACATTTTGACCGTAATTTGACTCTTGACGTATGAAAAATTCGTATACGTACAGTATATAAATGTCTCATGACTCATGAGTCAAATTGTACACCTGTCTAATTTCAGTCCTTTTTTGATTATGTGCAAAATGGTTAAATTTTTATTGTATTTAGTGTATGATTTTCAGTTTTTATGTGTTGTGCGAAACTTGTATGTACTTGTGATGTGTTCTTTATATCTTATCTGAAATGAAAGTCCTGTTTGGTCTAAGTATGCCGACTTTCAGTTGTATTTAGCTTTACCTGTGTACCTATGTTTCTCAAAACGGCAGGCCGAAGTCTTCTGTGAGAAGCTTTTGCCAAAACTGACAAGACCCTGCCTTTTTGGGGAGCATGTGAGAAGGCTGGGTCTACAGACGAATGACTTTGTAGAAGTTGCATGAACGAAAAGGAAGAAGAGACTTTAGATAACTTCCTATGCTCGTGTCCGGCACTATCATACAGAAGGTATAGGTATATGGCCGTGTACAGTATGGCCAGCCTTTCAGATCTTGCTGACTGTAGAGTGCGAGATATTTTGCGCTACGTACGGAGCTCCGAATGGTTTTGAACACGGGTAAAGAGGAAATAGGTTCCTGTGGCATCACAATGGGCCACCACTGGTCTAAGTGTGCGGAAGCAGCCACTCCAACCTAACTTTGGCCTAAGTAAAAAAAACATATATGGTGGGTGTGGTTTTTCGGTCTTGATATGTTCGGCAAAGTTGTTTGTCTTGGCTTGCGCCACAACTTTGCTGAAGAAAGCATAACCAAAATCTTAATGGTTTAGGAGCTATTAACGTGAAAATGAGGGTATCAGAGCAAAAACATGTGGAAAGCGATATCTCAAAAATGGGGACTAACTTTGAAATGGGACTAGCACCATTGAATTCAGCGTACTCGAATTAGGTTTACCCCCCGGGTGCCCAGCTTGTCACATTTTTGAACTAGCACAGTGATACTTAGTACATTATTTTGATAAATCTCGTAGGGTTCAGCCTGCGTTTGCAATGTAAGCGGAAAAAATGTAATTATTTACGACATCACATTAGAAACCTCAAAAATAACAGTATTTCTCCACTATTTAATGGATGTTATTATACATAAAAACCTTTCTCTTCAATCACTCTATCTATTAAAAAAAACCGCATAAAAATCCGTTGGGTAGTTTTAAAAATTTAAGCATACATAGGGATATAGGGACAGAGAAAGCGACTTTGTTTTATACTATGTAGTGATATATTTCAGTATATAAACTAGATTAAACTATAATCGATCGAGAATTGTTCTATTTCTATTCAGTATAGCAACATTTGAGACGATTTTAGAATCTACAGTGAAGAAGGGGTAACACCAGATAAATGGTGCTTTTTAGAGGTTCACAATTTTAAATTAAAATAGAATAAAGAAAAACATTTTGAATATCAGTGAAACTCGCTTTATTGGATAGATAATTTTATGCCATTAATGCTTGAATATGATTTCAGCCATGTGGCCGATGACGCAATCTGGATGTCCCATTTTCACACACTTTTCGCAGCAATTGCGGCCGTATCTCGCTAATAACTCGTCGAATGTGGTCTACCAAGTGTTCAATCGTCTCTGGATTATCGAAGTGACTTAACATATCCCCAAAGAAAATAATCTATTGGAGTTAGATCACACGATCTCGGTGGCCAATTAACAGGACCATTACGTGAAATTAGTCTTTCATCAAGACTAGTTTCTTTGAGTAAATTAATTGTATTCCGCGCTGAGTAGCATGTGTCACCGTTGACCGTCCCGTTAGAACCACATATCAGCAAGGTTTATTGCAGCCAATTGGGGTACAAAAAAGTTAGAAATCATGTCTCTGTACCGTTCACAGTTGACTGTAACATTCCGCCCATCATCGTTTTTGAAGACATATGGACCTATCTTTGGTTCAATTAAAAATGCGAACAACGAATGTTGGATTCGTATAAACCATGAAATAAAGCAACTTCTCGGAGGTAGCAATATTATCAGATTCATCAAATCCAATCGAGTTAGATGGCCCGGTCATGTTGAAAGGACCCCACAACAACGGATGATTAACAAAGGGTGCCATTAACAACCGGCCGGACAAGACCTACGCGTATTAGGATATCGAAACTGGAGGACGAGAGCGATGGATGGAGAACCAAAGTGCAGGCGGCAAAATCCCTTCAAGGGATGTGAAAGTTAGAGAGAGAGAGAGAGAGAGAGAGAGAGGACGAATGATTCCGCCAGCCCATAAAGCGCACCAAACAGTGATTTTTTTTTTTGATGTAATGGTGTTTTGGTAAAAACTTGTGAATTATCTGCACTCCAAATCCGACAATTCTGTTTATTAAAGTACCCACTCAATCAAAAGTGATCTTCATCGCTGAACAAAATTTTATTCTGAAAATCAACAAAAATATCAATTTGTGCTTCAGCCCAATTTGCAAGTGTTGCTCTGGCGTGAGTCTATTCATTATGAAATGGCAAATCAAACTAATGACAAAACAAATTGTTACGACTGGGTTGGTCGCAACCACCATTTTTTGTTTTTTTTATTCACCTCAAATGTGTGATGAACGCGTTTTGTTTTGTGCCCCATCGTGTGGTGGCGCAGAGGTGAGAAAGATTGAGGGAAAGAGAGAACAGTGCGCATCGAGTGTGTGCAAAGTAAAACGTTTTGGAAAAAATGTTTTTCTTATATGTCTCTCTTTTATACCAACGAAAATTGATATAAAGGAGAGACAGAGAAGAGAGATTAATTTCTTCTAGAACGTTTTACGAGTTGTGCGGCGCGAGAATTTTTTTTCTTGTGTTAATTGAGTTGTGATTTTGTCGAGTTTTGGTCGATACAAAATTCGGTTTTTTTTTTTTTGAGTAAAATATTAAGTTAAATAAATTGGTAAAACAGTAAATCTAGTTTTCAAGGTGATAAAGTGGAGTTTTTTTTTATTGATAAACGAGACACGTTAAAATTTTATTATTAAGTAGTAATAATCGAAATAAAAGAAAGTTGTTGTAATAATGATTTAATAAAAAAAATATGTAGAATATATATGGCAAAATAAGTGTTTTACGACAAGTGAAAAGAGGGAGAGGCTCTAGTAATTTTTTTGGTTGAACGTTTTTTTTATTTTTGAAACCGCCATAAGTCAAAATCCCGATTTTTCTTTTCTTTTTGGCCGGTTGAATAACCATGTGATGGGATATTAGTGCAACATACATATAAAAACAAAAAATTTCTTCAAATTATTTTGGTGCGGGAATGTGCGGAGTTATTTAGCTGAGCCAATGCCTTCTAAACTACAGGCCTCTTACTACTCTCATTTCTTGCACATGACGTCAATTTATGTCTAAACTGAGACTGCGCATTAATAATATTAAGATATTTACACTAACAAAATAACTAGAGAAAGCAACAACAATGTGGACATAGAGTGTCGTCATCATTTGGTGTATGAGGCCTGTAGTTTAGGAGGCATTGGCTGAGCACATACGCTTTTGTGAGTGAAGGTTTGGTGACGACCTTGCGTAATACGTATTCGAAATTCCGTTGTTGGTGTAATTCAACGATAAAAAAGGGGGTGACGTCTTTGTCGGAGGCTCACGGATCATTTATTTTACGTGCAGCCAATTGAGGTTCGCCGCATGTTTGCGTGTGTTGAATAACGGGTACCGATTTCATTGGAAACGCGAATTTTACCAAAGGCTGATTATATACGCAGTTATTCTAACGGCTGGCTGTAATAAATTTCATGACTACGGGTGCTGTAGTTTCCACGTATTGTACAGATCAGTGAGACAACGCCCAATTTATTTACGGTGGCCAGGTGAGGCCACTTCATTGGCTTTATTTGCGGATTGCGGCGAGACAACGCCCAACAATTATTTACGGGTGGCCAGGTGAGGCCACTTCAATATTTCAACGGCTTGAAGGCGAAGGACGCCTAACGGGTTACGGTAAAGGAAATCCAACGCCCAACCTATTTCGGCGAGAAAATTTTTATTGGTATCGGGGAGAGGCCCCGCAACATACGGATAGCCAACCGGCTATTCGAAATTTTTTCGATTATTGGTATCGGGGAAAGGCCCCGCAACGTAACGGGTGGCTAACCGGCCCCTCGTGTTTTATATTTTTTTGGTATCGGTGGTCTGCCGCAACGAGGTAGCCAACCGGCTATGTTTTATTTATCGGTGGTCTGCCGCAACGCTAACGGCACCAAGGGCGCAACATTATTCTTTTATAAATATTAAGGTACAATTTTTTTAGTTTTTAAATTTTTCTTTAATCTTAATTTTATATATATTTTAAATTTTTTGGTTATAATTTTGAAAATTTTTGTGATCGAGCGCCGCACAGCGGGTGCACGCTCGATCCGTATTGGTCTCTCTCTCTCTCTCGTTCCCTCCCTTTCTTTTTTTTTGGGAAGTTGTTTTCTTTTGTATTGTTTATTTTTTTTATATATAAAATGAATTACTAAATTTTCGGTTGTGTATGATGGGAGCGGAGACTCCCTCTGTGTCGGTTTAGTGTTTGCGGTCCCTTGGTGCCCGCATCCAATTCCGTAACCAGGGCTCGACCCCGTTTGAATTCGGATGGATGCGCGCACCAAGGCACCTCTTCCGTTATCATTTTTTTTTATTTATTTATTATTTGATTATCTGCTGTTCGTTCCTCAGGTTCCGGCCGACGAATTTCGGCGGAACTCGGTTTTATTATTATTTGCGTTCCCCCTTACTTTCTGTATGATCACGGTGTAAGCCAGGAGCGTCATGCAAGCCTCAAACCCCACGACCTTAGCACTTCACCTAGCACTTCACCTCTGCATGCGCTTAGTGAAAATCTGCAGGTTGGCAGTAGCCAGCCTGTAACAAAATTTCAGCTGTCAAACATAACAGTGTTGTGAACCTCTAAAAAAACACCGTTTATAAGCCTTTCCTTTTATTTTAAAACACTAGAAATGCATAATTTTGTGTTTGCCCTATTTTATCCCCAGAGAGTTTAGTTCACTTAAGATGTTGGGTTTATAAGTTTATAAGGCTTACGTTAGACTTATTATGGATTTTAATGATTTTGTCCGGGTGGCCCTCCTAAAAACCATTTAGTTGTCTTGAAAGAATTCTTCGATGGTGCTGTAACTGTAATTAGAACTCTCTTCTTCCATCCATTTTTAGCTCTAGACAACATTGGTTTGCTTTAGATTCTTCTATTGTATCTTTTTAAGTTCTCCTACTTTTCTAGAGCAATTTCGATTAGCGAATCAGTTAGACGACACTGTATTTCCCGGGACCTTTATTTCATAGCACTTCTAGAAATAAACCAATCGGTTTCAGAAGAATCGTGAGTTGTCGTAGAAAGATTCACGAAACAATTTTCGTTTTAAATTTATTTGGTCAGGGGTTTTTGCATAAGCATAACACATTGATAAAAGTACATTTAATTCAATGTATTAGAAACGTGAGGCATGTGATAAAAGTTGTAGGTATGTCATTTTCCTTCAGTTTTTAGTTTCAATAAAAGGGGTCTGCTCACCATATTTCCGTAACGGAAGACATTCATTGAGCTCTCTCTCGGCAATATATTTACTTATATTAAAAAAACTAGAGCAACCCAGCTATATAGGCAGCATCGTCAAAGCAAGTAATATTACAATGCCTATAAAAGACTTTTAACCCGTGACGTCCGGCGATGGAGATCGAGCTAGGCGCTAATCCCAACGTCGATTAAGCTAGAGGGATTTACTAGAAGACCTAAGGATCTCATTAGGCAGTGTTAGTAATAGTTTAAATGAAATTTTGGGTTTCAGAGCTGTGTGTACAATGAGTGCCGCATTCTCCAACAACGAAAATTTAATTCAGTGAGTGTGAACCCGCTACTTCAACCCCGAAGCGAGTTAGGGTCCAGAAATCGGTGACGAAGGAGTTAACATTAGTTTTTTAGGGTGGAAAGGGCATTTTGTTCGTGGATTACCTCCGAACTGGTAAAACAATAAACTCAGATTATTATTGTAACCTTTTGGACCAGCTGGACGTAAATATTACGAAAATCAGTGAATTAAAGTACGAATTGTTGCAACATCCACCCTATTCGCCAGATTTAGCTTCCTCTGATTTGTGAATTCATGCGTCGGAAACGATTTTCATCGAATGAAGAGGTAATAGCAGCTGTGGAAGCGTATTTCGACAGTCTTCCGGATTTTCACTTCAGGGTTGGAATCCATAAACTAGAAGGTCACTGGAAGAAGTATATGGGAGATTAAATTGAATAATAAAATGCATTTCAAACCATAAAATCGTGTTTTTCTTATCGAACGACAAAACTTACTCAGAAACTTAGTAATTCAATAATGGCTTGTATTTCTAAATTCTGTACTTAATTTGTTTCGGCGAAATGTGAAATTTATATATCGTAATTATGTACATTATTAGTGCCTTTATAGAACAGTTTCAAAGAAGGCGGTCTGCATCAATGCAGGAATGTATCCAGTTGGTTTACTAATGATAATGAACTAGGCGAATTATTTCCGAAATGCCCCTCTGAATAAACATCTCCATGCATGTGGACTTCTTATCTTTTTCGGAAATTTGGCAATATAAACAATTAAGGAGCAGCAGTTGCATGAGAGATGTGATGGTGTACACGTTAGTACAGAGTTCTTCTATCCAAAACAATATTTAACTGATATGGTAGGTAGTCTGTGTTATCCAACAGCATCTATGATAGATTTTTATACATTCGAGAATATTTGGTGTTCAAAATTTTTTAGGATTTCGATTAAACATGCTCGTTTCAATATGTACCTTTACTCTGTTTGCACGTACAGAGTGATGAGTTAACGATGAGTTAACTGATTAGAATATTTGGTTGCAATATCCTATCCGCTACATATCCTTAAACTATTTTTTCTAATGCTGAGTTGATAGTTTATAACAATCTAATGATGTGATGATCATCCAGTGTAAACAATTTTCTGTAGGCTTGTATTGAAAGAATAAATGAAAATCGTACCTGAATTTCGTCATTTAACACGCACTGGTAAATGTGTTTCACACTTTAACAGCCGTACATACTTCTACATTTAAATGACAATCGAATTTGGGTAAAAGATATGAATTTAATGGAACGAATCGATTATCAACAGAATGCCCATACGAAAATCAATATACGAACCATAATGGTTCGTCGTCTATAAACATGATATCCATTCACGTTATCATGCGCGTATAATCACAGAAACCTTTTCGACATTTTCCTTATCTCATGCAGACAAAATTTGGGTTAAGTACACCACATGGTACATGAATCATATGACGCCTAACAATTTCATATATAGTTGTGGATGTGCAATATTTCAAGTATTTCAGCACACAGAATCTTATCAATATTAATATCTCCATCTATTCTGTCATCCCTATTTAAAGTGATCAAAATATGGGTATGAAGTAGGCCTCATACATGAATTAAATCAACTTAAATTTACTTTTAAATACACGAACGACAATATCTGTACCAAAATTTGCACTACATCCTTTTCGAGCTTCAATAATTTCAGGCCATTGTAGATTGCATGTCATAGTTATAAATAGTGAAGCTTTGTCGAAATTTTGTACGAACGACATTACATCTACAGTCAGTCACAAAAGTATACACACACCACTAAAATTTGCAAAATCGAGATAAATGAAACTAACTAAATATGTATTGTAATATTTATTAACACTAGAGTAGATTGCCAGATGTTGAGTATATACTTATTTTGCCTTAAATGAGTCAATTTGACTGAAACATTTAAAAAGAAATGTTATTTTAAAGAAACTTCATTCAAAACAAATTTAACATATACTATATATTCTGTTTTTAAAATACATTTTCAGCATTTTTTTATTATTACATTTAGCGGAGACTTGAATTTGACAATTCAACCATTTTTCAATATTCTGTATATTGAATGGAAGCTTGAAAGTATTTTCGACTTCATGGTCATAGTTACCGCTTAGTTCTTCAGTTTTCTGGAGATTTTTACTTGAGTGACGTCTTTATACCGGGTGAGTTTTTAAGCTGAAACTTTCAAATATCTCGGAAAATAAGCCCTCTACGATAAAAATGACCATGATCAAAATTAAATCATTCTGGAGGGGAAATACATTAGTGCTAAAATTAGGACCCCCGCCCCTGTTTGTAAAGGGGGGCGGGGGCAACTTGGAAACTAAGATAGGAACCCCTATTTTTTATTGCAGATTCGGATTCTACAGCTAAAAGTACGTAGGATTTCTTTGTTACATTTTTTTAGATTCATGATAGATTGCGCTGTAATAGGCGATATTAAATTTTTTTCGATTTCTCCTTCTGAGAACATTATGCATACGATTCTGCAATATGTTTGCATTAAAATTGACACGTTTTCAATATAAATACTTGAAATTAGTTTTAAACAAATTATATTTCTTAAATTAAAAAAAAACTACTTTTAGCGTAACCCAGGAACAACGACGTGGACATCATCTTTTAATTAAATTTAATGCTCAAAATGATGGCCTTCGACTTCAATGCACTTAATAATTCGCATTTCAGATGAATGAACACAACTTAGAAACGTATATGCTGGAATTTCGGCACAAGCATTTCTTATTCGCTCAATCATATTCTCACGTGTTGTTGGTACTTGTTAGTATACTTTGTCTTTGAGATAGCCCCACAAAAAAAAATCTGGTGAAGTAAGATCTGGTGATCTAGCAGGCCAATTTACCGGACCAGCTCTACCAATCCAGCGACCATAGAAATCACGATCAAGTACTTCACGTGCTACCGACGAATAGTGTGCTGGACATCCATCATGTAGAAACCACATGTTCTGTTGCAATTCTAAGCTCAAGTTTTCAAATTATGTTGGCTAAACGTAGTTTTTTTTTAAATTTAAGAAATACAATTTGTTTAAAACTAATTTCAAGTATTTACATTGAAAACGTGTTAATTTTAATGCAAACATATTGCAGAATCGTATGCATAATGTTCTCAGAAGGAGAAATCGAAAACAATTTAATATCGCCTATTACAGCGCCATCTATCATGAATCGAAAAAAATGTAACAAAGAAATCCTACGTACTTTTAGTCGTAGAATGCGAATCTGCAATCAAAAATACGGGTTTCTATCATAGTTTCCAAGTTGCCCCCCTTACAAACAGGGGCGGGGGTCCTAATTTTAGCACTAATGTATTTCCCCTACAGAATGATTTAATTTTGATCATGGCCATTTTTATCGTAGAGGGCTTATTTTCCGAGATATTTGAAAGTTTGAGCTTAGCTAAGAAAGCTTAAAGAAAGTTTCACCCGGTATAAAACCCAAGTATTATGATTGCTGCTAAATCTAAGATATTGTTACGATTTTGCCTTGTCACTCAAGGTTCGAATCACTGGATTGTGAATAAATGCAACTGCTTCAAATTTGAACTCACACAATTTATTTACACAACACAATTTATTATACAACACAAAATTAACAATTAATTATTACAATTATAACACACTTTTTAATTATCACTTTAATAATCGCTTTAATAATCATTTTAATAATCCTTCTATTCAACCTTCACTGTATCACGTTTAAAATAAGACTCAATACGCCTAAGTGCACGCCGCTACCACCCACCTAAGCCTGTTCGTCCCAAACAGGATCCAGATCACCTCCTCTGTAGAGCGCCAAACGCTCTAAATGCACCACCTTTGGTTTACCTTTCCGTCCTTTCTATATGCGATAAATAACGTCGTTCAACCTTTTAATGACAGTGTAAGGTCCTTCCCATGTGGGTTGTAACTTCGGTGATAATCCCTTCTGCCGTTGCGGGTTGTGAAGCCATACCAATTGCCCTTCCTCTAACCCTTGATTGTTTGCTCGTATGTCATATCGAGCTTTCATTCGATCACTTGATATCCGAATTTTCTCCCGTACAAATTGATGTATTTCATTAAGTTCCTCTTTCATCCGGTCGACGTAATCCTGCTGCTGATGGAACAGCTCCAAAATTTAAATCTCCCGGAAATCGCAGGTTGTTCCCAAATATGGTTTTAGCTGGTGTCACTCCTGTTGTGTCATGTACCGCTGATCGGTACGCCATCAGGAACATCGGTATATGTCGATCCCAGTTGCGTTGGTTCCTTTCCACAACCTTTGCTAGAAATTCCTCCAATGTGCCATTGAATCTTTTCACCATACCGTCCGATTGTGGGTGTAAAGGCGTCGTTCTTGTTTTATTGATTCCAAGCATCTGACATATCTCCTGAAATACCACCGATTCGAAATTCCTTCCTTGATCCGTGTGAATTTCCATAGGTACACCAAATCTGCTAATCCAATTGTTAACCACGGCATCAGCTATTGTTGTTGTCTCCTGATTGGGTATGGGGTACACCTCCGGCCATTTGCTAAAATAATCCATTATTACTAGCACATATTTATTTCCGCTCTCGGTGGTCGGAAATGGCCCCGCCACATCCATTGCAATTCTCTCAAATGGTGCCCCGACATTATATTGTTTCATGGTTCCACGGCTTTTTCGTGCTGGTCCCTTTACTGCTGCACATTGGTCACATCTTCGACACCACTCTACTATTGACTGTCCACATCCGGACCAGTAGAAACGTTGGCGAATTTTGGCTAGTGTTTGATTAATCCCTAGGTGACCTCCACTTGCTCCTCCATATTATTCCTTGAGGATTTCCGCTATCCGATCTTTTGGCACCACTATCAACAATTGTTTTACTTTACCATCCGTGCTTTCCCACTTTCTTTTTAAATATCCATTTTCTATGTGGAGGCTATCCCATTGAGCCCAATAAGCTTTTACAATGGGAGTTTTATCGGCTATCTCACTCCATGTGGGGCGGTGTTCCTTTTCCTTATGTTCCATGATGAATGACAGGTCAGCATCCCGTAATTGCTCCTTCTTGATCATTTCATCAGTCCAAACCTCATCAGGTAGCACTTGCATAAGCCGAATATCGATGATGTTTTCCTTATCCTCCACACGCCCACAATGCTTGCATTCCACGGGACATGGTCTTCTTGATAATGCGTCAGCATTTCCATGTGCGGTTCCCTTTCGATGTTCAATTTGGAAATCGTAGCTTTGCAAACGTTCGATCCAACGTGCTACTTGTCCCTCTGGATTTTTGAATTGTAACAACCAGCGCAAAGCTCCATGATCCGTCCGTAGAAGAAATTTTTGGCCATAGAGGTACTTATGGAAGTGCTTAACACATTCCACTATAGCCAACAACTCTTTCCGTGTTACACAATAATTCCGTTCCGGTTTTGATAACATTTTGGAGTAATATGCAATAACTCGCTCCTCACCATTTGTTGCCTGTGATCCTCCTATACCATCATTACTTGCATCGGTCTCCAAAATGAATTTAACGTTGGGTATAGGGTATGCGAGGATTGGTGCTTCGCATAATCATCGTCTTAGTTCCACGAATGCCTCTTCCTGATCACCCTTCCATTCGAATGCCTTGTTCTTCCTGGTTAACTCGTGTAAACTCTTTGCGATACTGGCGAATCCTGGCACGAATCGTCTATAATAGGTGCACAATCCAAGGAAGCTCCGTAATTCATGTAAATTTTTAGGTCGTGGCCATTCCCTCACCGCTGCGATCTTATCTTCATCGGTATGGATTCCATTAGTTGTTACCTTATGACCCAAATATTTTACTTCCGTTCTAAATAGTTTACATTTCTTTGGGCTTAGCATTAATCCGGCGGCTTGTATCCGATCCAAAACCTCTGCCAAATTCCTTAAATGCTCGTTGAAATCCTTGCCCATGACGTCCTCCAATGTAATCCCTTTAGTACGCGCTCCATTAGCCGTTCAAAAGTCGCAGGGGCGTTACATAATCCGAATGGCATAACGTTAAATTGCCATAATCCGTTACCCACACTGAATGCCGTTTTCTCGCGATCTTCCTCCTGTACTTCCACTTGCCAATAGCCGCTTTGCAGATCTAATGTCGAAAATATTCGAGCACCCGATAATGTGTCTAACGTGTCATCGATCCTTGGCAATGGGTAACTATCCTTTTTCGTCACAGCATTTAATTTTCGATAATCCACGCAGAATCTCATGCTACCTTTTTCTCGACTAACACCACTGGTGAACTCCATGGACTGCTTGATGTTCCGATTACCCCTGCTGCTTGCATATCTTTTACCATTCGATCCACTTCTCCTTGCTTTGCCAATGGTAATCTCCTGGGTGGTTGGCGAATCGGCATTTCTGCTCCTGTATCTATTCGATGTTTTACCATTGTGGTTCTCCCATTATTGTCCGATGTGCTGCAGATAATTGGCATGTATCGCTCGAGCAAATGTTTTGCCAAATTTTTCTGTCCCATGGTAAGATCTTTGGCCCATTTCTTCATGAGTTGATCTATAATCTCTTTCTGCATTTGCGAATTAGCCATCTTAATCGGATTTTTCTGCTCGCACTTCACTATCGCAGATATTTTTTCGCATTTTCCGATTATTGTCCCTTTCTTTATGGTTTTCGTCTTATCCGAGAGATTTAGAGTCCTAATTGGTACTCTATTATCGCTGGTTTCACCAGAACTTTCCCGATCATAATTTCTCTGGCTCCGCTCTCCGCTTCATTGGCTTCCGCAACCCACAACCTGGATGACCCAAAACCTCCTTCCAATCTTGCCCATACTATTGTCTCCGAATTTGGTGGCAGCTTCTCCCGATGATCCATTAGAATTTGCCTGGTCGTTTCTCCTATAACGGCGCTAACGTGAAGTTGCAACTTGATATAATCGTAGGTTAATACACTCCGTCCAACATCCACCACGAAGCCATTTGTTCTCACGAAGTCCATCCCCAAGATGACTTCGTCTATAATATCTGCAACCAGCACCTCGTGTTGAAAGTGATTCCGTCCAATCCTTATTTTACGACCTTTTTCCCTTTTATTGCTGAATTTTCTCCAGTTGCCGTTCGTAACTTCATCCCATTAGCTGGTTCCATAATTCCATCGATAATATCCTCACGAACAATCGTATGAGTTGCTCCCGTATCCAGCGTGATCATGCATTTCTTCACATCAATATCGGCTTCAATTCGTCAAGCTGTCACTGCTTCTTGCTACTCTCGAAACATGGATGGAGGTTATGGGGCAATCGGTTGTGGGAGCCAGCTTCTGTCCCTTCAAGCTGACTCTTTTTAGTTTAACGACTCCGTTGTCGTTTGACTCTCCTTTCTGGATTCTATCTGCTCCTCATTTGATCTAAGCTTCATAGGAGATGGTGACTTTGCTCGTTTCTTCTTCATTTCCCAACAGTCCCGTGAGATGTGACCCATTCTATCACATACCCAGCATTTAATGCTGCCACTTCCATCTCTGAATCTTGGCGTAGTCCGCGCGGTGTCTATTCTGGAATCAATCTCCACTCGACGAATTTTCATTGCTGGTTTGATGCTGGTTTCCGCAGTTTCGTTTATTAACGCACAAGCGATGGTTTCCGTGAAAGTTGCCTTAGGTGACAACATCACCGCTCTGCGCGTCTCAGGATCTCGAATACCGTCAATGAATGCATCTATTTTAATTCGCTCCATGTAATCGGCCGACATATTTTAATGCGCTAAATGCGCGAACCGCTCAATTGCCGATGAAAATTCCTGTAGCGATTCTCCTCCTCTTTGGTATCGACCCTTCAATTCCATGCGATAGATTTCTCGTTTGTGGTCACTTCCGTATTTTCGATCTAACGCCTTCATAATTCCCATGTAAACGTTCCGTTCCTGCTCGGGAATGATTTGTAGTATTTCTGCCGCTTCGCCTTTAAGAGCCACAATTAATGCTGCAACACATTGTACTTCAGTCCACTGATTTTGTTTTATCGCGGTTTCGAATTGGAACTTAAAAATACTGAAGGATGTTGTTCCATCAAATGTTGGTGGTTTTATCTTAACTGCATTAACAGGTCTGAATCACTTGATGTGTCGTTCCATTCGCCTTGACATCTTGGAGCTCCTTCTCGAGACGTTGAAAATCTTGTTTAACCGATTCAAATTTTTGTTGAACCATCCCTTTAACATTTTGAATTTCTGCGTGTACTTCTGTTTGCAGTTTTTCCACTTTACCGTGTAGTGTAGAAGATAACTCCAGAAACCTCTCGTCCATTTTCTTTTGGCCATCTTCTATTTGGTTTTTAATGTCTGCCCCTTGTTGCTCCATTTGTAACATCTGCTGTTTCATTTCCTGGTTCGATTGTTTAATGTCCGACCCTTGTTGCTCCACTTGTAACATCTGCTGTTTCGTTTGATGTTTAATGTCCGCCCCTTGTTGCGTCAACTGTTGTCCTATCATATTCATAGCGATAAATCGAAACTTCCAGATGGGTTTTGTGTTGTTCCGAGCACCGTTTGCACGTCCTTTTCTTTCTGGTCCACACTGATCTCATCCGTTTTTTTCTCCTCGAAATCATACTTGTCTGGATTTAAACCTTCCTTCTCCATGGCCTCACGGAGTCGCTCCACCAAACTAACTTTCGTGCCTTCACTGGCCAAACCTCGCTGTTTCAGTTGCTCCTTTAATTGCGCAAGCTTTAATTCGTAGAGAATCATTTTCCTTATTATTCACAATCCCACCGCTGTCACCAATTGTTACGATTTTGCCTTGTCACTCAAGGTTCGAATCACTGGATTCTGAATAAATGCAACTGCTTCAAATTTGAACTCACACAATTTATTTACACAACACAATTTATTATACAACACAAAATTAACAATTAATTATTACAATTATAACGCACTTTTTAATTATCACTTTAACAATCGTTTTAATACTCACTTTAATAATCTTTCTATTTAACCTTCACTGTATCACGTTTAAAATAAGACTCAGCATTCCACGTTAATGTACGCCTTTATATGTTTGTATATTTGTTTCTAGAATAATCCTAAATGAGCATCGAGCAAATATGTTAGTATAGAAATTACGCCTAAATGTTGAACCAAATCATAAATGCAATTGAACAATTAATGAAATTAAGTTATTCTATTCTAATCTAGGTGTCACCGTAACAATATTATAGAATACGTAAAGGGGCCGGGCCAACTGCGAGAGCCTGCTTTGGTACTATATTTTCGCGCCATTTGATTAAGTAGGTCGACACCATACCTAGTATTATTATAAAGTGTTACAGTTTCACGGACCCTTTTTTTATTTTTTTCAATTTCTACATTTCGATGCTTTTATAAATTATAGAGTACAAACATTCGTTTTCAGTTACCGCTGTCGAAATTTCAGCCCATGCACTCGAAACGGCACCTTTTGTTCCAGTTCATACCAGATACGCTCTATTGCATTCAGATCTGGTGACTGGGGAGACGTATGAAGTTGTTCGGCATATTACATACAATGGCTTATTGTCTTACTTCCATCGTCGTATGTTTTGGATCATTATCCTAATATAAGATCCACTGGTTGCTTAGTCCTAAACATTCGACGGACAGTTGTAAATTGCTACTTCTATATAAATACCAATTTTCTGACACCAACTGCAGCCATAGATCCCCAAACCATTACATTGCCACCACCATGTTTATTGGTGGGAAGCAAATTTTTTGGAGCCATATCTTGGTTAATTTTTCGCCATATTTTTCCCCTACTACGAATCCTCTGATCCGACATTGAATCGGATATTGAATTTAATTTCGTCAGTGATTTTGCTGCCATTTTGCTCCGCATTGTTTGCTCATTCAGTGTCTTCATTAACGTATTTTTTCCTTACATCCTTACTAGTGCTATTCCGAATCTCAACCGCTATTTTTGGGGCACTAATCCTCGGATTGGATGCCACTTTTTTAATTATGATTCGAACATCCCGTGCGCTTAGTTTTTAAAACTCCCAGATCGTTGTTTATTTTGAATAGTTCCTCTGTTATCAAAATTTCGCACTATTGTTTGTAGATGGTTGCTGCTCGATTTTTAACAATAATTTTAGATATTTCATTATAACTCTTATTCTGTTCCCGTAATTTATTATTGAAATTCGTATTTCGATTGACACTTCCTTTCGACGTATGACGAATGCAATGTTAGACAAATGCAAAGTTACTTCTTTCAAAAGGAGGTTCACCATTGACGCTTTTGAAAATAGCTGCGACACGGTCCAAACAGCACCACTGCAACGACAAATATTTACATTTACTGTTTATAATATTCGGCTATTGATCTGAAGGATCAAACAAAATCATTCTCCCGATCTGGTTCTACATAGTCAATACGCGCATTAAATCTACATTACACACAATATTTGTTCTCTCGATTTTGTAAATATTTATTTTCAGGTCGATTTCGACTTCGCAGGCAGTACCTACCTCGCACGTTATGCCTGCAATAAATCTTTTTGAATGTCAAAAATGTTTTGATCCAAATACCTACATTCATATAAACTAATGTCATACTTGCATTTTAAATATAAATGTTAAATCGCAATTCATAATTATCGATTAACCATTAAAACAATAACAACCATAAATTCGAAATAGTAAATTGGTATAATACACTGTCATAAAATTGTATTTCTGTAAAAAAGGTGGGCGAATTAAAGAGGGATGAGAAAACATACCCATCTCTATATTATTATAATAGCATTATTACAGTTTTTTTCGGAATAGAGCTTGGAATGAAAGGAAATTGATTTCTGATTAAAAAAGAAAACCTACTAGGTACTCGTACGTAAAACAAAAAACTTTCTATAAACAAAAGAAAATTGTAAATGACGTGTCACACGAAAATATCGAACAAATAAATTTTAACGCAGCGCCTAATAGATGGAGTGAGTATTTTCGTTTGAAATTTTTTCTTCTAAAATACGCGACCTTACGCAAGATTTTTTATATTAAATCTTTGTTTTTCTCGTACAATATTGATGATCAAACAGGTATCGTCTATTTATAAAACTATTTAGCTGTGTGTACGATAAATAAATTAGAGGCGTGCGACTAGATCGTGCTAAATACATATTTACTTGAATATTTTATCATTCTGTTGTGAATTGTGATAATCGGGTATGAATGGCGATGATCTCTCTATAAAAAAAATAGTTATGATTAGTTTCCATAAATGTTCAAAAAAATGTATAAATAAATTTGACATTTTCTCGCCTCGTCGATTTCACAAAATAGATGATCGCGCCCAACTTAATCATACAAAAAAAAATGTTTATTCTTAAAATAAACGGTCGGCAATTTTTTTTGTTATTTTTATACATTTTGAATGGAAATTTCCACTGCATAAATTATTTTTTTTGTTTTATAAACAAAATGTACATATTGTGTACACTGTATATGTACAATAGATATGTATGTAAGTTACATGTATTGACGCGGATTTCTCTTTCTATAAATATTACTAATACATAAGCTTCGCTATGCGACCAGTAAAGAAACACACACGATCGTATAGTTTGTTTACTTACCATGTTTAGTATTATTCTTGGCTTAACGTGAGTATTTGTGAAATATGAATAGAACAGGAAATTGTATGATGTGTGTATGCCTGATTCGTTGTTCAACTTCTACATAAACAAACATGCAGCGTGTATAAAGACTTGATACTTACAATACCACGTACTTAATCTACACGCATATGTGGATAGATTATAGGGGTCATAGAAGCTGTTAGGTCGCGATACTGTTGTGTAATACTGAAATTGAAATTTGATTTGGAAATTTTGTATGGTATCGTTTCTTGCTGAAATATTTAATCAGGTGAATTTTGATGTTAATGGCGCCAGATATTTTTATATACGTCATGCTGAATTGTTATTATTTGAATTCGGAATTTGGCAAAATGTTATATAAGAAAGTACACTACCGCTCAAAAGTGTTTAGGCACTGTCAAGAACAGCATTAAACACATAAAAACTCAGTAAAAATATGAAAATTTGTATTTTTTTGGTACATACACATACAGTGAACAAAATAAGTCTGCGTACGCCCGGTCTGTTTATTAAAAATCAATAAAAAGATTAACTAAAAATATGTCGAAACTCATTCTTTATTAACAAAAATAATATTTATTCTTAATTAAAATCATTCAAACAAGAGTTAGTCTAAAAATTCATTGCATTAAAACAAATATATTTTTTTTACGTTTGAACTTTAAAATTCATTGCAAAAAAAGTCTGCGTACGTTTGAAATAAGATTAAAAATTCAACAAAATAGATTTCACATTAATATTTCGTCGGATTCCCTTTAGCTCGAATAACGGCCTCAAGCCTCCTTTTCGTTAATCCAACTAGGTTTGAAGTCACCTGTGGTGATATTTTAGCCCATTTCTCTAAAATTTTGGATTTCAGAACAGCTTTAGACGATATGTGGTGTTTAAGCACTTGTCGATCGAGTAATTCCCATAAATGTTCGATCGGGTTAAGATCCGGCGATTGAGGGGGTGTATGTAATTGTTTTCGCACGTTATACAAAAGCCATTCTTTGACCACGTAAGCCGTATGCTTTGGATCGTTGTCATGTTGAAAAACGAAGTCCCATTCTAGCCCCAATTTCGACGCACTATCCACTAAATTGTTTTTTAAAATGTTTAAGTACATCATTTTGTCCATTTTAGAGTCTATAAATTGGACGTTCCCAACGCCACTTGCGGACATACAGTACACACAGTATTCTTCTTCCGCCATACTTTCACATTTCTATCTGCACCAAAAATGTTAAATTTTGATTCATCACTAAATATAACCTTGTTCCAAAACTCTGAAGGTTGGTTCACATACTTTTTAGCGAATTGTAAACGTTTTTTTTTCGATTTTCTTCCGAGATTAGGTTTTTTTTTTCTTGGAACACGAGCTCTTAATCCATGTTTATGTAACAAATTGCGAACTGTTTGGGTCGTTATTGTTTTTTGGTAGTTTTTACCAACTATTGACACGATTTTTCAAGCACTCTCTTTTGGATTCATTTTTATTATTTTCACCACTTCACGCTGCTCGCGAACCGTCAGCTTTTTTGGTCGTCCTGGTTTTGGCTTAGACAAAAGCGATCCCGTTTTATTATAATTTTGAACCACTCATTGAATGGTGGATTTTGATCTTTTTGTTAATTCGGCAATGTTTGCAAGAGATTTATTTTGTTTTCTTAATTTAATAATTAATTCACGCATCTCAAAAGACAGTTCACAGTTACTACGTGACATTTTATTCATTTTAAATATTTTTTTTGTGCTGACGTTTCAAAACAACGTAAAATACGAAAAAAGGAGTTGTATTTCATCAAGGTCTTTTAAACTAAAAGCCATATGTACAAATAAAATAAAATATAATTACATAGGGATGTACCAAATCGTACGCAGACTTTTTTTGCAATGAATTTTAAAGTTCAAACTTAAAAAAAATATATTTTTTAATGTAACGAATTTTTAGACTAACTCTTGTTTGAATGGTTTTAATTAAGAATAAATATTATTTTTGTTAATAAAGAATGAGTTTCGAAATATGTTTAGTTAGTCTTTTTATTGATTTTTAATAAACAGACCGGGCGTACGCAGACTTATTTTGTTCACTGTATATTAATGGCATTATGCTAAATAAATGTCAAAATTAAAATGCTCAATTTAAATTTTACTTTCATTTATGTGACCTCCCTTGATTGAACAATCGCAGCGCACAGTCGAGGCATTCTCACAATAAGTTTGGCCAGATTTTCTGGCCTGGCGTTATTGAGTTCCAAATTGATTGAAGTTTGTTCCACATAAAATTAGCTGATGTTGGAGCTGATTGCTTTACTTCCCGGTTCAATTCTTACTGCAGTAACTCCATAGGGTTCAAGTCAATGCTCTGGGGAGGCCATTCCATAATTTTAATTGTTCCTTTATCCTCTAAATGGTGAATATAGCCTTTACATAATTCACATGAATATTTTGGATCAATATCTTGTTGAAAGATAAAATTTTGACTTAAAAGTCGAACTCCTGAAGGTATTGAGTGGTTCTTCAAAATTTGACGGTATCCTTCTTTTTTTAGTATTCCATCAATTGTTACAACATCGCCTACACTAGTGCCAGCAAAATAGTTCCAATCATCACTGAAAAACCTCCATGCTTTACGGTAGCGGCAATAAACTTTTTAATGGCGTTTTCACTAAAAGATCTTCTCACGAATATTCATCTTCGGGTACCAAAAATTCAAATTTGGACTCATTCGTCTATAAAACTTTGTTGTAATCTTCTATCGTCCAATGTTGGTGTTCACGGACCCATTTAAGTCGCTTTTGCTTATTTTATTTACTAGTAATAGTTTTTTAATAGAAACATGGCCATGGAGTCCAGATTCCTGTAGAGGACGATTAACCGTAGAAACACTAACTAGTTTTGGTTGACCAACATTTAATTCTGTGGTTATTTCCGAGGCTGTTTTGTGTCTATTCGTCTTGCTAGTAATCACTATTCTATGATCATCTACAGATGTTGTCGCTCTTCAGTATTTATTTCTTTTCTTGGAGGCATTTTAAATAATTGTCACTCGATATTTCGCTTACGATGTTAACAGTAGACTGCACCTGATCGTATTTGACTTATTTCACTGAAATCTTTTCAAAAAAACAATTTAAACATCATTACCTTGAATAAACCAGACTGATAAATTTTTCTGGAAATTCCTACAGACTATTATTGTAATTGTACCGTAATAAACAGTTTACGACAATCCAACCAAGCGCAGGTAGAGGGTAGTAAAATTAACCCTATATCGTTGGTGGTTATATAATGAAATTACGTTTCAGATAACCCTCCCAACAAAAAAATGTATACGTTAAATTCTTTACGAAAACGTAAACTTTACGTACACTCATTAACAATGGAATACCAATACACGTACAACTATTTCGTTTGTTTTTATATATATATTTTTATTTCGTATGGTATTCGCATATGGTATACAAATGTAATATTTTTATACGTGCTTCATTCGGATAAGTTGTTTAGTGAAATATATTACGTTTGTGATCTCCATTTTGTTTTTTTGTGTTTAATTAAAAATAACTAATAATTTTAGTAAATATAGAGCAGTGTCATATTTTAAATATACCAGCCACATCACCAAAACAATTTAAAGCTCTGGAATGTGAAGTTAAAACTAATTTAGAAAAGGAAAATATTTTGGTAAGCAACATTAAATTTTAACATCCTGAATAACAAAGTTTATATAATTTATTTTCGAACTTTTTATAGACCAGTCACTTTAAAGCAATTAGTGATTTATCACTTCAAAAATATTTGAGAGGTTGTTTGAAGGATATCATCACAGACGAAGCAGCATCAACATTTTCATGGCATGGCCAACATGGCAATATTGCTGTAAAGGGATACTATATCATGGAGCTTATAAAAGGTAAAAACCCATATCACTTGATGTTAATCAATCTTATTAAAATGTTAATATGTATATATTTACCGTAATAAGTATAAATTTAATCAAGATAAAAAAAAAATAACATTGGAAAAGAATTCTCGGTTTTTTTATTTTTCGAAAAAATATTTATTAAAAAAATAATCTAAAATGGTAATAAATCCCGCGTAAAAACGAGCAAAACCCAAAATGAAATATGTTCGCATTCACATGTTTAAACCGTTCGTTAACTTTACGCTAACTCGCGGAATTTGCGAAGACAATTATTGTTACCAACACATATACAAGTCTTCGTAAAATAGTTTCATTTCTCTTGTGACGAAGTGTTCGTTTACACAACTTTTTCTTTACGTATATGCGTAACATTTACGAGGACTTTAGTATAAACAAGTCTTCGTAAACTGTACGTAAAAGTTACGCAATGTTTGGAGGGAAGTATTTCCTTTTATTCAAAGACTGTTTCGTAAACATAATACTGTATCAATAATAAATGGAAAAACGGGGTGCCTAAACACTTTTGAGCGGTAGTGTATAGTTAAAAGGTGCTAGGGGTTGAAACCTTACGAGGTAATTCCAACTTCGGTTTTAAAATTGACAAAGCAAAGGAAGACATGTTTTTAATCTTCTGATCCTTCATCGATTTTGTAATAATTTGTTTTTTCATCCCTTTTCATCCGATAGTAAATATTTACTATCACGACAGCTAAAACTATCATGACACAATAAATTTTCGGGGCTGAGAGCAAGAATATGGCTTTTTGATGGTATCGTGAAGTTTCCGAGATATTGACAAAAATGAACTTATTTTTTTAACAATTGATTTCGTTTTGCATATTAAGTTTTTTATTGAAAGTGTGGATTTACACATTTTAGGCTGTTGTAAAGTTTTTTGTTATTTTAAGTTCGTCGCAAACTTCACTTTAGTCATTTTGATTCTACTTGACTTGATTGTTACGATTGTTTTGTGTACATCAATCAAATTAGTTAGTTCGAAATTTAGGCAAAAATGCGTCACCAGGCACGCAGTATTACGCTTGAATAGCGGGTTGTTGAGTTTGAGCTGGAAGACTCCTCGATTTCTTATGGTTAGTGATCAACTTCTAGTTATGCTTCAGCGTTCCACATCCACGTTTTATTCGAGCTGACGCAACACATTAATAGGTAGGATTTATTGACGGGGCCGCCTCGGTATCCATTAGACCTAACATCCACTTGGTGCGTTTATAGACTCTCATAGTTGTACCACAGACAATCAAATTAGATTTTTCATTTGAACTAAAAAATGAAAACAAAACAAACTTCTGATAATTCCAATGTCATTGTTGTATCTGTGATTTTTCGTTAAACTGCGTATACGTATACGCAAAAAAACCAAATGTTTTTGATTGTATGCGGCTATTTACAGAAAATGAAATCGCAGTTTAAATTTTTACGTTTACATAGGATGAAATATCTCTTTTAGGTTGTCTCAGGTTGTACGAAGCTGCCTTACGATATCCGAAGTATCTGTGTTTGGTTTCGAATTTTGTTCGTTGATGGAGAATTCACCGAGAACTAGATATTTTGACCAGTTAAGTTCTGTTGGTGTGTCGTTGAGGTCTTCTTTAACTGAGATCCAAATAAATAGAATGTTGCAAGTTCTTAACTTTGACATATAACACATTTTTGATCGAGCTGATAATATGAATTTAAGTTGTCTGTGGAACCGTCCGACCATTTACTTTCAGGTGGTACGTGGTTGTCCAAATGCGATGGATACCTAGGAGCTGCGTGAGCTCGATAAACAATTGGCCTGTATTTTGCCACAGTTTGTCGTTATGATCAAATATAAATCCATGCATCTACAGCTATACTCATTATGTTCAAACCTCTCATATGTTCAAACCTGTCACTAGATAGCCCGAATTTATCAAGTTCTGATTTCCTGTGACAGTAAACTTTTGACATGAAACACAAGGTCTAAATTCTGATTTTTACGCAACAGCAGTTGTGAGAGATTTACGGTTTGCAAATTTAGAGAAATTTCGGAATTTGATGAATTGGAGATTGGAGATTGCATTTGCTTTAAACTCTTTTAAAAAGAGCGGAAATGATTGCCAACTTCTGTTTGTCATAGAACAGAATCTATACGGAGTCTAAAAGGTGAGAGCACGGGCAAGAGACCGCTTGACGTTTGTGAAAGATTCTGATAAATCTTCGGGCCAAAAGAGGTTTCTTCTATTTTGACCAGTATTGTGCGTCTACGCGTAATTCAGAATTATCGACGTGTTGGTGTCAATGATTCGTAGAGTATGTAGAATATTCGTAGACAATGTATATTATTGCTTTTTTGTTGTTTCTTCATTTTTCAGTGCGGTTTTCAGTACGATTCCAACTCACAGTTTTCCAGTTTAAATTGCGAATCTCGAATATTTTATTATAATTTAGTTTTTACAAATCAAACAAGTGACATTAGATCACCGTAGATTTGATAACAAAACATTTCAGGAGAAAAAAAACGATCAAATTTAGATTGCCCTTCGCTAAAATGATTTTATTTCTTATCAATATTCAGTATTATTGATTGTTTCAACAAATTCGAACGTTTGCCCCAAATACCAACTCTACTGGAGAAGCTTTAATATCTTCCTTGAAAGTCGTTCTTAAACCCAGCAGAACTGTAGGCAAAATCTCCGTCCAATCAGACCTATTATGGCACATTAGTGCCGCTTTGAGCGATCTATGCCACCTTTCTATCATACCATTAGACTACAGATGATAACTAGTGGTTCTCTTACGCTGAAAACCCAACAAATTCGCCAAATCACTAAACAACTGTGACTCAAATTGCCTACCCTGGTCAGTAACTATAAACTTAGGTACACCAAATATCGCTATCCATCCCGAATATACCGCATATGCTACCGTTGATGCGGTAATATCCGCTGTAGGAAAAGCCTCTGCCCATCTAGTGTATCTATCTATTAATGTTACCACATATTGTTGACTATGAGAAATGGGAAATGGCCCTACTATATATAAATGTATTTCAGTGAACCTTTCTTCTGTAATTGGAAATGAACCAATTCCAGATTTAGTATGTCTAAACACTTTGGCTTTTTGGCACTCGATACAATTTTGTGCCATTACTTTAACGACTTTCTTAATAGAAGGCCAAATCACCTGGCTTGTTAGCAACCTTATTGATGCTTTAACACCTGGGTGAGACATGTTGTGGAAATGTTCGAAAACATTCTTTCTCTAATCTAACGGAATAAATGGTCTGGCTTTACGCAGCGACTGGTCACAATAAATTTTAACATTTGAGCCAAAAGCTACCGGAACTTGTTCAAATTTTAATTTAGAATTTGGCATGTCAATTAAATTCGACAATTCTTATTTGACTGTAATCAATACTCTCTCCAATGACAATAGGTTCGATTCGTGATAATGCATCAGCCCCTGCTATATGTCGAGAATCAGTTGTAAACTGTGCTATGAAATCTAACTGTCTTCTTTGACGTGGAGAGGCTTTATCTAAATTTTGACGAAATGCAAATGTTAATGGCTTATGATCTGTAAAGATCATAAAATTCCGCCCTTCCAAAACAAAACCTAAAATGCTTAATGCTAAATATATGGCTAATAATTCATGATCGTACGAGCTGTATTTAATCTGAGCATCCGTAAAACGTACAGAGAAAAATCCGAGAGGTTGCCAAACATTATGAATCTGTTGTTGCAAAACTGCACCGGCTGCAAAGTCGGATGCGTCTACCTTAATAGATAATGATGCAGATAGACTTGGGTGCACTAAAACAGACGCTCCGCACAATTTTTCTTTACTTCTCTCGAAAGCTGAAATTGCATCCTCTGTCCATTTCACTAGCATTTTACTATTTTTCTGATAACCTTTTAAGTAATTGTTTAAAATAATCTGATCGCCAGCTGCACCTGATATAAATCGCCTATAAAAATTTAGCATTCCCAAAAATCTTTTTAACTGCTGCACATTTAAAGGTAAGGGAAAATCCGTTATAACTTTAACCCTATCCGGGTTCGGTAAAATTCCCCTAGCAGTAATTAGATGACCTAAAAAATGTACTTCCGCTTGCGCCCACACACATTTCTCTTGATTGATTACTAAACCAATGTTCTTAAACGATGGAACACTTCTTCTAGATGTAATAAATGTTCCTCTCTAGATTTGGAGGCAACCAAAATATCATCCAAATATACAAAACAAAATGACAACCCGCGTAAAACCTGCTGCATCAGCCTTTGAAATGTTTGAGCCACGTTACGAAATCCAAACGTCATACGCACAAACTCAAACAGGCCAAATGGTGTTGATATGGCTGTCTTTGGAATATCCTCTAATACGACAGGAATTTGATGATAAGCCCGTAGTAAATCAATGGGTGAAAAAATCAGGCAATTTTCCAACTGAAAAGAAAAATGTTGTAGATGCGGAATAGGATATGCGTCTGGGACTGTAACATTATTCAATGCCCGATAGTCACCACATGGTCGCCATTCCCCATTTTTTTTGGGTACCATGTGTAGGGGACTAGCCCAAGGACTGTTACTCGGTCTGCATATTCCCTGTTTAACCATTTCTTCAAAATGTTTTTTAGCTGTATGAAGTTTATCAGGAGCTAATCTTCTCGCTCGACAAGAAATAGGTGAACCTTTGGCCTCTATGAAATGCATAATATTATGCTTAATCGGAACCACCACTCCTGAATTTTGAGTAATATCTAAAAATTTGAATAACAATTTTTGAAAATTTGGATCTATATTCTCGTTATCAACTAGAGATAACGAAGATAAATTCATTTTTGTAATTTGACCTATCGATGAAATTGTGGTCATCGATCTATAATTTTTCCCTGTTTTATATCTACAATTACACCCGTAGCATTAAGAAAATCAGCCCCTAATATAGGTAAAGTGACATCCGCAATTATAAATGTCCAGCTAAATATTCTACGAAGACCTATATTCAAAGTTAATTGTTGTCTACCGTAGGCTGGTATTGTAGTACCATTTGCTGCATATAACTTAAACAAGGAATTTATCATAGTTTTACTTTCAAATTTTTTCGGCAGGAGTGAGACATCAGCTCCCGTATCTATTAAAAATCTAATGTTTTGGTTTTTTTCCAAAATGAGAAGACGGTTCGATGCATTAACCTCATCCAGACATACCGCCTAATGCCGATGAGTCTCTAGTTTGACGAATTTGATGAACTAACATTCATTTTTGATAGAAAAATGTCGTGCATTTTACATCCCGTACCGTAACACACTTTTGTGCTTTATCACCAAATTTGAAGTGATAATAACACTTATCCCTTTGTTTGGATTTATTCCTCGATTTTGACCTAGCTCGAGATAAAGATGGATGATCATACCTCCGTCGACTGGAATCTTCTGCATTTGCTTGTCTCATAATCCCGGCCACTTCCGTCAAGATATCAGTCTTGAAAGACTGTAATTCACTGAATGTCTATATTTTTTACTTTAACCGTTTCACATAAATTTGGATTAATTGCAGTTTCCGCAATCTGACCGTTTGTACTGCATAACGTTTCCACTAAATCATCAGCCCTTTTGGCCAATGTATTAATATCCATATCTTGTTCAAAAGGTGTTAAAACAAGCTAGATTTGCGAGGGTAACCTCTGCATCCACAACCGTTTAATGGAGGTTGCGGAAAAACCCGATGCATTAATCTGAAACTCCTTCAACAATTGTGAGGGTTTTTTATCACCAAGTAATAACCATGTAGAATCTTATTCACTTTAGACTTTTCAGATTCTCCTAAACCTCGAATAACTTCCTACTTGAATATAGTATATGGAGTAAGACCTTTATCACGTGTAATTAAATTTGCAAACTGGTTATGTAACCGAGCATCTAAAGCACTAACGGCATGTGCATATTTAACTTTTTCGGTTCTAATTCCAGCAATTGAAAACTGTTGTTCAATAATAGCAAACCACGTTTCCGGATTTTGTGAAAACAATGGTTGTGGGGCTTTAAATGCCACATGTGCCAGTTGCATCGTTTTACGCTCATTTTCATCTGACCCTTGATCTAAACCAATAGAACTGGACTGATTTTGATTACCTTCGTTCATTTCCACAAAAGGAACACCTGAACTTGAAGCAAAACCAGCCAGAAACTCCCTAACTCGTGTCTCAACCATCATTTGCAATTGAGAATTTGTGACTGTAACCGTTGCACTATCTCGTCTTCGTTTGTTGTAGATGATGAGTTAGCTCCCTCAGACTCCTGAGCAGACTCTGAAGTGGCCCAACAAATGAATAAAAATATACACGAACTGGAAAACAAACTACATGATATTATAAACATTTTAATACGAATGAAAAGAAAACAACAAAAAGTAAAGAACTATTCAATAAGTTTATGATCGAAATTATTGTTATACCAGAAAACGAAAAACTTATAGAATGAATAAAAATGGAAAAACTTTATTTAAAGAAAATTTTGGCAAATTAAAAAATTGAAAATACTTACAGTTTTCCTTTTCAACAAAACCAAAAAAAAAAATGCTGCTCAATCCAATTCCGGGTTGTCCAAAAAAGAATGAGGATGATGCTGCTTACAGGATCACGTCTGGGTCACCACTTTAGTTGTTCCGTTTCCTTATCCAATGTAATATCTTTAGTTGTTCTGCTTCCTTATTGACACACTTATCCAATGTAACGAGTATTTATATAGATGACTTTTTTTTAATAAAATAACAGTAACTGCATCCAGTATTTTAATTTTGTGTTGATAAATAAATCCTTCTCTTACATGCTGCTTACGACAATCTAAACATCCACATTCATTTTTATATGATCTTTGTTAATGCACATAATTAATTATTTTATAAATTTATTAATTACAATCAATCACAACAGTTAAGTTTTTAAATATAAATTTCGCCGTCTTTTTAGAATCTTTCACTTCGTAAAAGGAATAACAAATTATGTGGCGAATTTTAACTTAACATAAAACTTAGAACAGTTTATTTTAACTGAATTTATAACTCGAATAATAAAATTCTTTATAACTCGAATAAAAATTCTTTACCAAATAAGTTACCAATAAAAGCCGCGCCCAAAAGAAGTCGTCTATTTTCAAGCGTGAATATTTTGTAATCCGTGCATCTTGTTGTGTATGGAGGTAAGCGAGCCACATTTTCATGGAATGGTAAGTTGTGGTCGTAATCCCAGTCACTTTTATTTAACAAAAAAATCAGGAACTTCTTTTGAATGCTTTCAATTCTTTTTATGTGCACAGCATAGTATGGGTTCCAGACCGGTTACAGCGTATTCCAGTTGAGATAAGCGAAATAGAGTGAACATAAGGTTTGAATATCCTTAAACTTACATGTCCATCTTTTAACAAATCCGAACATGGCATTCGCTTTCGCAATACAATTTTCAATATGTCTATTGAAACTGGCGTTTTCAACAAATGTAACACCTAAGTCTATAATCTCATTGACTCTGTGCAGTACTTCGTTGTTGACTTTGTATGAAGTAATTACTGGATTTCTTTTACAATGGAAGGACATTAATTTACCTTTCTTAATATTTAAGTATAGTGAGTTTCGATCACACCACTCACTTAATCTATCTAGGTCTTCTTGAAGTTTCTCCGTATCTAACAATCCATTAATAGTACGAACAATTTTCACATCATCTGCAAATATGAGCACGTCTGAGTTTTTGATTATCTCGGTTATTCGGTCTATGAAATCAATAAAAATCTAAGGCACGAAGTGTGATCCTTGGGGAACACCAGATGTAACTTTAATAACGTTAGATTTCTCTTTTCCCATTATTACAAGTTGTCGCCGGTTTGATAGATATGACTTAAACTAATTTATGTAATCGAAAGAGAATCCAAAATTGAATAAACTCTGGAGTGCTTTATGATGACAGATAGGATCAAATGCTCAACTTGACGGTGTTTTTCTATCTCGTTAATTAGTTTACTGGTGAATTCAACCAGATTAGTCGATGTGGATCGGCCAGGCATAAACCCATGCTGGTTTATTAATATATGACGTGCAATTGTGGATTTAAAACTGTTGCATAATAATACTAACTCAAATTATTTCGGAATTGATAATGTAGTTGATATTCTCACGTTCTCAGACCGCAACCGTCTCCAAACCCCCTTAAGGCCGATAAAATGTTGTCCTCAAAAATAATAGGATGTGTTGATTGATGTGTTGTTGTTGCTGGGTTGTTCGTACAATCCACTAGTAACGCTTGGTGTATAGACTGATTGAAAAAATGACGCGAACATGTTAGCTATATCTTTGGCGTTTGAAGAGCATGTATTGTTGTACGTCATATTAGCAGGGTATCCTTCAATTTCGCGTTTATTCCTAAAGTATTTCCAAAATTGTTTTGGATTTACTTTGATTTTGTCTTGAATTTGATTAAGATACGACCTGTATTTTGATTTGAAGTAAATTTCAAATTCATTACTATGTTGTAGAAACGTAGTTTTGTCTTCTTCTAACCCGCTTTTCAACATTTTGGCATACACTTTCGACTTCCGATTTTTTAAGTTAACTGGTCTATCATCAAACCAATGAGGGTGAGCATTTTGTGGTTTACAACACATAGGTACATATACAGTTCGAAGCCTTGAAGCATGATGTCATTAAATTTGTCCACATTTTTGTTTATATCATTGCAATTGAGAGTTATTTGCCAGTTGATGGATTCCAGGTAACTTTGTAGCCCCACACGGTTAGTTTTTTTAAAGTTGTATTTCATTGGTTGTAGGTGTTATGATCTCGCCATTTTAGTTAAGTCAAATACAATATCCAAAGATTTGTGATTGAAATCATTTATGACAAAAGGTAGTAGGGTTTCAGAAATTTTAAAGGTGTCAATGTCGTTGCTGAAGACAAGATCCAATAATCTATCACGATTATTAGCAATTGTGTTTATTTGGTTCAAATTATAACCAAGCATGGCGTCCACAAATAAAGATTCCGCATCTGTTGTTATATTGCAAGGTAAAATACAGTTTATTTTTTTTTTATTTATTTCAAAAGCTGCAAAAGCTGCAATAGCGTAATAAAAACGTGAATGAACAAAAGAGAAATAAATCATTTTTAAAACATGAGATGGAACAAAACTAGCCAATTTTCTGATCAAGAACAAGAATGGACAAACTTTCAAACAAACTGAATTTATATGATCTTCCCAAGATAAATGCTTGTCAAGTATAACACCCAGGTATTTAAGTTTATCAACACATTCAATAGTAACACCTGAATATTGCATAATTGGAAACTCACAGTGTGGCAAATATGATGAGTGAAAAATTATAATTTTCGTCTTGCTGAGATTAAGAGAAATTTTGTTCATATCAAAAAATTCAATCAACATGTTTAAATCATTATTTAAACAAACCTGCATTTGTGTACAATCATTGAATTCGTAAAAAATTGCAGTATCATCCGCAAACATCTTGATTTGTCCAGAAATAGGTAATTGTGCTATGTCATTAATGAAAATTAAAAACAACAGAGGCCCCAGGACGCTACCCTGCGGAACACCACAGTCAATATTTAGTAAGGCGCTTTTTATTCCGTTCAATTCAACAAATTGTTTGCGGTTAGTAAGATAACTTGCCAATATATCATAAGACACACCGCGGAAACCATACATATATAACTTCTTAAGCAGCAGCTCATGATCTATGGAATCGAAAGCTTTTCTTAAATCCAAAAATAATCCACACACATACTTTTGAATATCAAAAGCTCTGTACATTAAATCAGTTATTTCAATTAATGCGAGATCAGTACGCGCACCCTGTTTAAATCCATATTGATATTGATAAAAGAAATTAATACTATTTAAAAATTCAATCATACGGCTAGCAATCAATTTTTCCAATATTTTGTCAAAAACTGATAAGATAGATATGGGTCTAAAATTATTTAGTAATTTACTATCACCAGATTTAAAACAGATAAGTTAAGTTTAAGATAACATTGCCAATTCTGTCATAACCACAACCCTTACTATTCTCTAAACTGCTTATAATATTATAGACTTCAGATGCTGTAGTCAGTGATAAAAAACATGAATTAGACATAGTTCTAATTGTTCGAAGTTTATTCACATTGCTGTCAGATGCTAGCCTATTTGGTGTAACTCTTCCAGCATCAACAAAAAATTTATTGAATATATCAACAATAATATTCGTGTCGCTATATTCAACATCATTATACATTATAGTATACGAATTCGAGCAGACGTTATTTTTCATAAAATTGTTGATTTGCTTCCAAACTTGTTTTTGACTCAAATTATTGTACAATTTTTCAAAATAGCGCTTTTTTGTATAATATTTCTCGGACTTAATCTTTTTATTTAGCAATTCCAATCTGTATCTTAACTGAGCACTATTCGAATTTCGCTTGAGTCTTTTGAAGATACGATTTTTGTCTTTAATTAAATTCCAAAGATCATAAGACATCCATGGACAATTACTGGACTTTTTTAAGTTCATCGGTGTATGCTTAATTGTAGTAAAATTATCAAGTAATTCACTATACTTTTCAGTAATTGGTTTTAATGTAGAATCAGGATTTTGAGTATCGAATCTTGAGAAAAGAAGAAAGTCTTCAAAGAGCTGATTAACTTTCTTATAATCAATGATCTTTTTTTTTAGTATTTTAGACGTATATTTTGGTTTAAAGAAAAACGTAGAAAAAACAAAACTATGATCACTGATATCTGCACAGATGAGTTCAAAACACGTTCAATATTAAGGAAGCTACTTATTGTATGATCTAGTATATTGTCACTTGCAGATCTAGTTGTATAATTGTTAGTAGCAATCATTCCATGACCCAACAAACAAGTTTCATAATTTGAGATTACAACTGATTTTTTGTTAATAGGTATATCGCCAACGATAACAAAATCGGATAATCCTTTATATTTGTTAAGCATATCATCACAAAACTCAAGAAATAGTTTGGTATCTGTAGATGGTGGTCTATAAATACCGCAGACTCTTGTAGAGCTAAATCCACCAAGCTGAACACAAATATACTGAAAAGGTAGATTGCCATCATCAACACTGAGAATAGTATAGGAAATATCGTTTCTAATATACATAGCGATTCCTCCGCCTGATCGATCAGTTCTACATGAAAAAATACTAGTATAATTATTAATATTAAATGAAAATATATTCGAACTGTTAACCATTGTTTCTGTTATGCATAATAAGTGCACATCAGTTCGCAGACTCTCCATGAATAATAATAGACTATCAAATTTAGTAGTATTATTCATGCCCCGGATATTGATATGAAGAATATTAAGATGTTTTAAATTTGGAACATTAATTGGATTTAAGGAAAAATCATCGACACTTGAATAGAAACTATTGGTGCAATTACTTTTAAGTGACTTCCGGCTCATAATAATGAAAATTTTTAAATAAAATACACGGACCCAATTAGCTTAAGATGAACCGTAACATGATTTAGGAAATTTATTAAATACCGTAAATAGTATCCCAATGAATACAATGAACTGCTAGTATTTATATGACAACAGTTCCAAGTTATATTTGGAAGATTAAAATCACCAAGCACAAGAACTAAATCTGACGAGTTTGTTGTATTAATAACTTCATCAATCGCATCGCGCTATTTGATTGAGGTGGTATATATGCTGCGTAGATGATTAGATTGGTTTGGTTGATTTTGATTTTTACACCGATCTGTTCGACTCTCGATGAGACTAAAGTTACTGGAGCATTCCAGAGTTTAGAATGTACTGCTATCACTACGTCACCACCCGATTTCTTTGAACTAGTTTCAGAAGACCGATCGCATCTATAAACAACGTAGTCATGGCCAAAAAATTCGCTGCTCCGTATGCAGGGTTTTAATGAAGTTTCACAAATTTCATAAATAAGGTAGTTTGATTTTAAGTTGTAGAATTTAGAAGCTTTTGATGCCATTTTGTTTACGTTTTGATAGTAAATTGCACATTTCTCATATACCAATCTTTTCTTGTACTTTATGGGTTTATTTACCTTTTGAGTAATAGTATAAGTTCGAGCTTTCATTAAAAGAGAGTGTAGTCTATCATTAGCTACCGGTGAAAAATATTTAAATGATTGTGTGTGTCTAGAGATTGCAACTATGGCATGCGGTACACTATCGAACAGCTCAAGAGGTTGAGAATTGGTTCTTATACATATTACATTATGTGAGGTTAAACCTTGTGCTTCATGGATCGTCAAGACTTTAGTGGTTTCTGGTATCTTAAGCTGAGAGTTTAATTGTTTATCAGCTCTGGTAAAAGTTAGATAGAAAGCGTTCTCTAACACAGGTAATGATGATAACGTTGGTGGCAGGTTTATAAATTCGGCCGAAGTTTCCACTGTGTTCATACTAGTGATGTTAGGGTAGTATTCTTTGAGAGCAGAAGTAGCATCAGCTGGGCATCTATATACGTTACATTCAAGTATTCAGTCTTTGTTACGAAAGCACTTGCATCGGAAAACTTCATATTGTTACGGTGACACCTAGATTAGAATAGAATAACTTAATTTCATTAATTGTTCAATCGCATTTATGATTTGGTTCAACATTTAGGCGTCATTTCTATACTAAAATATTTGCTCGATGCGCAGTGAAGGTTAAATAGAAAGATTATTAAAGTGATTATTAAAGCGATTATTATCACATTATTAAAGTGATTATTATCACCTTGAATATTTGTAATGTCCGGCATCTTTATGTTTGTTTTAAGATAGATATTGTTTAACGAGTTGTAAGTCTGATGATCTAACATAATTCCCGATGAACAAAAAATGTATCTGTTTGGGGTAATAAATGTGTTTGTGTCTTCACACAGTTGCATCAGATTATTCCCATCGAAGAAGCCAAACTGATGTTTTGTGGTCGGTTCTTCAAGATATTGTTTGGTGGCGTTCTCAAATATAAATATTGTTACGGTGACACCTAGATTAGAATAGAATAACTTAATTTCATTAATTGCTCAATTGCATTTATAATTTATGAATTGGTTCAACATTTAGGCGTTATTCTATACTAACATATTTGCTTGATGCGCATTTAGGATTATTCTAGAAACAACTATTTTGGTATATAAAGTGAGTTCAAATTTGAAGCAGTTGTAATTATTCACAATCCAGTAATTCGAACCTTGAGTGACAAGGCAAAATCGTAACAATTGGTGACAGCGGTGGGATTGTGAATAATAAGGAAAGTGATTCTCTACGAATTAAAGCTTGCGCAATTAAAGGAGCAGCTGGAACAGCGAGGTTTGGCCAGTGAAGGCATAAAAGCTAGTTTGGTGGAGCGACTACGTGAGGCCATGGAGAAGGAAGGTGTAAATCCAGACAAGTATGATTTCGAGGAGGAAAAACCGGATGAGATCAGTGTGGACCAGAAAGAAAAGAACGTGCAAACGGTGGTCGGAACAGCACAAAACCCATCTGGAAGTTTTGATTTATCGCAGTTAATGGCAGCTATGAATCAAATGATGGGACAACAGTTGGGTGGAATTAAACAATCGATGGAGCAACAAGGGGCGGACATTAAACATCAAATGAAACAGCAGATGGAGCAACAAGGGGTGGACATTAAACATCAAATGAAATTGTCAAACCAGGAAACGAAACAACAGATGTTACAAGTGGAGCAACAAGGAGCGGACATTAAACAGAAGATGGTACAAATGGAACAACAAGGAGCGAACATTAAAAACCAAATAGAAGTTAGTCAAAAGAAAATGGACGAGAAGTTTCTGGAGTTATCTTCTACACTACACGGTACAGTGGAAAAACTGCAAACAGAAGTACACGCAGAAATTCAAAATGTTAAAGGGACGGTTCAAAAAAAATTTGAATCGGTTAAACAAGATTTTCAAACGGAAGTTAAACGTCTTGAGAAGGAGCTCCAAGATGTTAAAGTGAATGGAACGACACATCAAGTGATTCAGACGGTTAACGCAGATAAATTAAAACCACCAACATTTGATGGAACAACATCCTTCAGTATTTTTAAGTTCCAATTCGAAACGGCGATTAAGCAAAATCAGTGGACTGAAGAACAATGTGTTGCAGCATTAATTGTGGCTTTAAAGGCGAAGCGGCAGAAACACTACAAATAATTCCTGAGCAAGAACGGAACGTTTACATGGGAATTATGAAGGCGTTAGATCGAAAATACGGAAGTGACCATAAACGAGAGATCTATCGCATGGAATCGAAGGGTCGATACCAAAGAGGAGGAGAATCGGTACAGGAATTTTCATCGGCAATTGAGCAGCTCGCGCATTTAGCACATTCAAATATATCGGCCGATTACATGGAGCGAATTAAAATAGATGCATTCATTGACGGTATTCGAGATCCTGAGACGCGCAGAGTGGTGTCACCTAAGGCAACTTTCACGGAAACCATCGCTTGTGCGTTAACAAACGAAACTGCGGAAACCAGCAATGAAAATTCGTCGAGTGGAGATTGATTCCAGAATAGACACCGCGCGGACTACGCCAAGGTTCAGAGATGGAAGTGGCAGCATTAAATGCTGGGTATGTGATAGAATGGGTCACATCTCACGGGACTGTTGGGAAATGAAGAAGAAACGAGCAAAGTCACCATCTCCTATGAAGCTTAGATCAAATGAGGAGCAGATAGAATCCAGAAAGGAGAGTCAAACGACAACGGAGTCGTTAAACTAAAAAGAGTCAGCTTGAAGGGACAGAAGCTGGCTCCCACAACCGATTGCCCCATAACCTCCATCCATGTTTTGAGAGTAGCAAGATGCGGTGACAGCTTGACAATTGAAGCCGATATTGATGGCAAGAAATGCATGATCACGCTGGATACGGGAGAAACTCATACGATTGTTCGTAAGAATATTATCGATGGAATTATACAACCAGCTAATGGAATGAAGTTACGAACGGTGACTGGAGAAAATTCAGCAATCAAAAGGAAAAAGGTCGTAAAAATAAGGATTGGGCGAAATCACTTTCAACACGAGGTGCTGGTTGCAGATATTGTAGACGAAGTCATCTTGGGGATGGACTTCATAAGAACAAACGGCTTCGTGGTGGATGTTGGACGGAGTGTATTAACCTACGATTATATCAAGTTGCCACTTCACGTTAGCGCTATAGGAGAAACGACCAGGCAAATTATAATGGATCATCGGGAGAAGCTGCCACCAAATTCGGAGACAATAGTATGGGCAAGATTGGAAGGAGGTTTTGGGTCAGCCAGGTTGTGGGTTGCGGAAGCCAATGAAGCGGAGAGCGGAGCCAGAGAAATTATGATCGGGAAAGTTCTGGTGAAACCAGACAGCGATAATAGAGTACCAATTAGGACTCTAAATCTCTCGGATAAGACGAAAACCATCAAGAAAGGGACAATAATCGGAAAATGTGAAGAAATATCTGCGATAGTGAAGTGCGAGCAGAAAAATCCGATTAAGAAGGCTAACTCGCAAGTGCAGAAAGAGATTATAGATCAACTCATGGAGAAACGGACCGAAGATCTTACTATGGAACAGAAAAATTTGGCAAAACAAATGCTCGAGCGATACATGCCAATATTCTGCAGTACATCGAACAATAATGGGAGAACCACAATGGTAAAACATCGAATAGATACAGGAGCAGAAATGCCGATTCGACAACCACCCAGGAGATTACCATTGGCAAAGCAAGGAGAAGTGGATCGAATGGTAAAAGATATGCAAGCAGCAGGGGTAATCGAAACATCAAGCAGTCCATGGAGTTCACCAGTGGTGTTAGTCGAGAAAAAGGATGGTAGCATGAGATTCTGCGCTGTGACGAAAAAGGATAGTTACCCAGTGCCAAGGATCGATGACACGTTAGATACATTATCGGGTGCTCGAATATTTTCGACATTAGATCTGCAAAGCGGCTATTGGCAAGTGGAAGTACAGGAAGAAGATCGCGAGAAAGCGGAATTCAGTGTGGGTAACGGTTTATGGCAATTTAACGTTATGCCATTCGGATTATGTAACGCCCCAGCGACTTTTGAACGGCTAATGGAGCGCGTACTAAAGGGATTACATTGGAGGACGTGCCTCGTATATTTGGACGACATCATCGTTATGGGCAAGGATTTCGACGAGCATTTAAGGAATTTAGCAGAGGTTTTGGATCGGATACAGGCCGCCGGATTGAAGCTAAGCCCAAAGAAATAAAAACTATTTAGAACGGAAGTAAAATATTTGGGTCATAAGGTAACAACCAATGGAATCCATACCGATGAAGACAAGATCGCAGCAGTGAAGGAATGGCCACGACCTAAAACCTTACATGATTTACGGGGCTTCCTTGGATTGTGCACCTATTATAGACAGTTCGTGCCAGGATTCGCCAGTATCGCCAAGAGTTTACACGAGTTAACCAGGAAGAACAAGACATTCGAATGGAAGAATGTTCAGGAAGAGGCATTCGTGGAACTAAGACGACGATTATGCGAAGCACCAATCCTCGCATACCCTATACCCAACGTTAAATTCATTTTGGACACCGATGCAAGTAATGACGGTATCGGAGGAGTATTATCACAGGCAACAAATGGTGAGGAGTGAGTTATTGCATATTACTCCAAGATGTTATCAAAACCGGAACGGAATTATTGTGTTACACGGAAAGAGTTGTTGGCTATAGTGGAATGTGTTAAGCACTTCCATAAGTACCTCTATGGCCAAAAATTTCTTCTACGGACGGATCATGGAGCTTTGCGCTGGTTGTTACAATTCAAAAATCCAGAGGGACAAGTAGCACGTTGGATCGAACGTTTGCAAAGCTACGATTTCCAAATTGAACATCGGAAGGGAAGCGCACATGGAAATGCCGACGCATTATCAAGAAGGCCATGCCCCGTGGAATGCAAGCATTGTGGGCATGTGGAGGGTAAGGAAAACATCATCGATATTCGGCTCATGCAAGTGCTTCCTGATAAGGAATGGACTGATGAAACGATCAAGAAGGAGCAATTACGGGATGCTGATCTGTCATTCATCATGAAACATAAGAAAGAGGAACACCGGCCCATGTGGAGTGAGATAGCCGACAAAACTCCCGTTGTAAAAAGTTATTGGGCTCAATGGGATAGCCTTCACATAGAAAATGGATGTTTAAAACGAAAGTGGGAAAGCACGGATGGTAAAGTACAACAATTGCTGGTAGTGGTGCCAAAAGATCGGATAGCGGAAATCCTCAAGGAGTATCATGGAGGAGCAAGTGGAGGTCACCTAGGGATTAATAAAACACCAGCCAAAATTCGTCAACGTTTCTACTGGTCCGGATGTAGACAGTCAGTAGTAGAATGGTGTCGAAGATGTGACCAATGTGCAGCAGTAAAGGGACCAGCACGAAAAAGCCGTGGAACCATGAAACAATATAATGTCGGGGCACCATTTGAGAGAATTGCAATGGATATGGCGGGGCCATTTCTGACCACCGAGAGCGGAAATAAATATGTGCTGGTAATAATTTATTATTTCAGTAAATGGCCAGAAGTGTACCCCATACCCAATCAGGAGACAACAACAATAGCTGATGCCGTGGTCAACAATTGGATTAGCAGATTTGGAGTACCGATGGGAATTCACACGGATCACGGAAGGAATTTCGAATCGGTGGTATTTCAGGAGATATGTCAGATGCTTGGAATCAATGAAACAAGAACGACGCCTTTACACCCACAGTCGGACGGTATGGTGGAAAGATTCAATGGCACATTGGAGGAATATCTAGCAAAGGTTGTAGAAAGGAACCAACGCAACTGGGATCGACATATACCGATGTTCCTGATGGCCTACCGATCAGCGGTACATGACACAACAGGAGTGACACCAGCTAAAACCATATTTGGGAACAATCTGCGTTTACCGGGAGATTTAAAATTTGGGGCTGTTCCATCAGCAGCTCTATGCGGACAGGATTACGTCGACCGAATGAAAGATGAACTCAATGAAATACATCAATTTGTACGGGAGAAAATTCGGATATCAAGTGATCGAATGAAAGCTCGATATGACATACAAGCAAATAATCAAGGCTTCAAGGAAGGGCAGTTGGTATGGCTTCACAACCCGCAACGGCAGAAAGGATTATCACCGAAGTTGAACCCACATGGGAAGGACCTTACACTGTCATTAAAAGGTTGAACGACGTGGTTTATCGCATACAGAAAGGACGGAAAGGTAAACCAAAGGTGGTGCATTTGGAGCGTTTGGCGCTCTACAGAGGAGGTGATCTGGATCCTGTGCGGGACGAACAGGCTTAGGTGGGGGGTAGTGTTACGGTGACACCTAGATTAGAATAGAATAACTTAATTTCATTAATTGCTCAATTGCATTTATAATTTATGATTTGGTTCAACATTTAGGCGTCATTTCTATACTTACATATTTGCTTGATGCGCATTTAGGATTATTCTAGAAACAAATATTTTGGTATATAAAGGCGCGGTTGCAGTTGACGTGGAATGCTGAGTTTTATTTTAAACGTGATACAGTGAAGGTTAAATAGAAAGATTATTAAAGTGATTATTAAAGCGATAATTAAAAAGTATGTTATAATTGGAATAATTAATTGTTAATTTTGTGTTGTATAATAAATTGTGTTGTGTAAATAAATTGTGTGAGTTCAAATTTGAAGCAGTTGTAATTATTCACAATCCAGTGATTCGAACCTTGAGTGACAAGGCAAAATCGTAACAATATGTTTAATTGCCGCAAGGAAGAAGCAGAGAAAGGCAGTAGATTTATGTTCTTAATGTAATGATCCGTTAAGTGGCTTTTTATTACACAGTAAAAAAAAATTACATATTTTTAAGGGTAAACAAAATGCCTCGTAAATGTATTTAAATTTCACGTATGATATGTACCGTACATAAGACATGGAATTTTCATTTTCTGATTTATGTAAAATTCAACAATGCAGATATATAATTTTCAATAAACCATTATGTAATTTTGTATACTGATTACTGGGTAATATTCCATATTTAAATATTGAAATTTATAAAATTTGCCTAAAAATTACATAAACTATGAAGAATTTCATTGCTTACTAAACATGAGAACCACCACAAGTTCTTTCTTGTCAGTTTGGTCTCGTACTGATAAAAGGTTGTTGTGTTCTACTTATCAGGTTCTCTTGCAACGACCTATCTGCAAAAAAACCAATCTTGCTTTATACTAAGTATAACAAAAGAACATATCGACTTGGCGAATTATATCACATTAAACAAAATAATCACGCGTCACATTTATTCTTGCTCGTAGATTTCTCATCTGTCGTATTTATCTCCGACAATATTCTACATAATAATTATGGAATATTTTAGGAAAGGATGTAATTTTCTTTCAAAATGATGCAAAATTATATAAGATACTTAAAATTACATATATAGGTTGTTAATCTCTACATAAAATAAAAACTTGTTCAGTATATTCTGTGGAATTCTTTAATTTACATACTGGTTTACTGACTATTCCGTCACTTGTTATGGAAACAAAATTTTCACATAAATGATGTAAATATTTTACCATTAAATGTATGTAAATTTCCATAAATCATGTAAAATTTTTTTACTGTGTAGGCTGTTTAATTGTTTCATGTAAAACATTATTTCCATGATCGAATTTTTATAGCTGGACTCTGCAGACAACACGTTGTGAAAAGTCGGAGATTTAGATGGAAAATCCGTACAGTTTCCATATGAGAACTTCGAGGGATCATCTGTAATCCAACGGGAAGATAACATTCTCTCATACTGCAGTGACATATTAAAAGGAACATTTAAAACCCATTTGATGTTGTTAAATGGAGAGTTTGTAACATAATCCAACACTGACAAAAGCTTGTTGACATGGTGGCTAACATCCAAGGTAATTATGAAAGGCTCATTTTTTCGATGTTGCAAGTAGGATGTTAAAGTTTCTAACGCGTAGATTAGATCACTGCTATCAGTTTTAGATTGATGAGTAACCACAATAACGTAGTTACCTCCAATTTTATAAACTTTTGTAACTTCATTAACTGATTTAATGTAGAAGTTATGTAGTATAAGTCCATTTCGGGATAGATATTTTTTAAGATTGCAATTATCCAATTTTTCTTCAAAAGCAACACAAATAAAAATAGATGATTTTATTAAGTGTTTGCCATTTAGCCAGGTTGATATCTGTGGTTCAGCATGCATGAATTTTTCAGATGGGATATTTTTAACAAACTCATATCCGTTTATATAATCTTCTTGGTGGTTGTTACTTATACTTCTTGTTAACATAAGTTTAAATTTAAATGAGGAGATAATTGATTTGTTGTATGTTGATGTGATGCCAATATCAGTTTGGGTTTCGAGGTGTTTAGATGTGCACTTATTACCCAGTCTTGGAGTCTTTGAGTAGTTTTCTGAAGATGAAAAATGAAATAAGCCTCCATTTGAATTGCACATAGCATCTCTCATTTTGATGGTTTTAACTCTCGCTGTCTTGACGAGGTTTTCGTAGTGTGAAAAATTCATCAAGTCAGCATTGACATCATCAACCTCATCCATAGTACGTATATTAAAACCACCATTGAAGTTGCAGGCTGACTTGCTCGTTTTGGAGGTTTTTAAGTTATTTGGTTGTTGTTTATTGAATTCCGAAAATCCGATTGAATTTCTGGAAACTTAAGTTCATGTTCAGAAAGGTTGTTGATTGGTGTCCCAAGTCGAAAATTTTTGGCGAATTCCATTCGATTCCATTCGAATTCTTTTACCAGTAGTCCAGAAGGCCACAACGTGGAATGTAATGCAGTTAAAAATTGATTTGCTGGTAAACTAACACGGAATGATGTATAGTCATACATATGACCGTTTTACTTGCGGGAAATTTTGATACACACGGCGTTATCCAGTTTCATTTTAATTTTTAGAAAGTCTTCGAATTTTTCTTTCGTCACAGAATTTTCAATTCTTTTATTTCATCAGATGCTGACTGATATGGCTGTTCATGTGTTATGGTTTTGGATTCATGAACTCCTGCTGTAGTTGTTGATGCTACTAAGCATTTGGTTTCATGCTCTGCCGCTGTTGTATTTAGCGTAGATGAAAATTTGAGTTTCGCCAGGTTTCCCATATGGTTCGTCAATGTAGGTGATGGTTCAAGTTTTGACGAGTGTTCGGTCATCGTATAGTCTTTGATATAGACCGGGTTACTATACGATCCACCGCAGTCTTCAATATCGTATTAACAGGTGGATTAGAGGTTGCTTTTACCACCTCTTGTATATCAGGTGATGATATCTCAAATAAAGAAGTTGGCAGAGCACTTGAAGATGATGGTAACTGTATTTCTCTATTGGTCGTCAATGCAGGTGGTGGTTTATTTATTAACGATTGTTCCAACATGATTGTAGCACTATGAAAGTTCTCCTCTGCTTTCTCAATCCTTTTAAGAGAACCTTCTATGATGGAATAAAAGCTACTCATTCCGGTCACACAATCTGGACAAAACCAACGTAATCCAATCACGCTGTCCATAACAATTTTGATAGATTTTTTGACCTCACTCGGGTATTTGGACAATAGCTTTTTAGTGCTTTGTGTGGCGCATGAGTAACTAATAACTTTTTTACACATGTACCCTTGACACAAAAAAATACTCGTCAACAATGATGATACCGCATTCTATACACTTATTTTCGATTGACATTTTTTTTTTATTTGTTAAGAAGCACACCGAAAATACTTAAGTCAGCAATATAAAATGTTCCAAATAAATTGCGCACACGACTTATTAACTTAACTTAACTTCCTCGGGATAGTGTCCATATAAGGAGGACAGCAGTATTAAAATAGTAGTATTATCAAAAGGGAATTCGACAGCATCTACGAGAAGCTGGTTGGTGTCCGCATGACTTTTAGGGCGTATATAGCAACACAAAATATAAATGTGTTTATTCGTATAACCTGTGTTGATTTTAACACAAATCAACTCAATATTGTCGGTATTTAGGATTATCGCTACTGAACAATCAAACTTAACCTGCACCGCAATACGTACGCCTACCATTCAGTACACCATCAGAAACCGAAACATCCTATAACGTTATAATTTGACGTAAAGTGTTCATTAGTGTTAAAGTCATTAGTTAAATTTGTTTCAGTGAGTCCAAAAATGTCATAAGAAAGGGATTGAGTTTTCAAAAATACTTCACGGGATTTTGTTCGTAGTCCCCTTACATTCTGGTAATAAAGGGACCAATAATTCAGTTTTTTTGGTGGTTCACATTGGTACGAGTATAATTGCTAATAGCACAAATTCTTGCAGGTACGTTGATTCAGGCCATGTTGCTGGGGACATTAGTAAGTCGAATACAGTTTCCGGGACCATCACTTTAAAGGAGGAGACATGACCATTATAGCGAGATATATTTTTATATTGTACTTGGTTCGAGCCAACTCTAGTATCAGGCAGATTTAAAATGGACTTAATATGCGCAAGAATATCTGCGTTTGTCGTCGAGATACTGAGCCTGGATACGAATATATTCTTATGCTTAGGAACTACTCTGAGTCGGCATTGGGGTCTAATATTACTGATATTTTCAGGGTTAACGGAGTAATTATCGAATATAGGGACCATTTGTGTTGGAGGTGTAAGATTGTTGATTGAATTAGTATATGAGAGACAGGAACTGTTGATGTTGTAGGTGTAGGATGGCTGTTGATGGACTGATGGCATTTGGAGGAGCTTCTGTTGCTGTAGGTTGGTTGGTTATCACGCAATTCATCAGCTTGTTACAGATGTCCTTCATGGCTTTAAGTTCATTCTGAAAGCGGGAGATAGATGAATGTAAATGTTCGGAAATGTTGGTAGTGTTTTTCTTCAAACCATCACTAAAATCATCGAATTTACAGGAAAGTTCTGCTGTAATCTCCGAGTGTGATAGTAAATATTCATTAATGAGCTGGTTATAATTCGTAAATTCACGTATAAGTTGATCATTGAGTTGTTTAATTTGTGACATATTTGTATTCACGCCCAAAAAAATATATCACATTTGTTGCAAAACATCTCGTTCATAAGAACGTCGAAATTATCAATAAATTTTAAAAAAATTTTAAAGTATTTATCATGACTGAAGTTGTTAAGTGCGATTGATTTGGAATTACATGCAATATTATCATCAATGCGATCAAACGAACTCGACATGTCATCAACACTAGCGCACAGTAAATTTAGGTTCTTTTCCATATTGAAAAGGCGGTTGCAATTTACGCTAAAGTCTGATTTAAAGTCTTCCAAGCGATTTGCAATTACAGCAATGGAATCGGTCAGATACGGAGTTTCTGCATGCATATTGTTTTTATGTTTGCATTCAATGCACATAAAGGAAAATTTCTTTAAGATAATTTCTTTTAATTTCTTTTTCGTCCATTGCTTAAAATGCTTATGCAACAACCTATCTATGGTAATATAGGAAATACGTTTTTCGGCTGTGGAAGGATAACAAAAGAAAATGTTACACTTTAGGATAGTCCATAGTACATTAAAAGGCTCTGTGTGTTATCATTGCTTGTGGCCCACCAGCATTTTTTGATCAGCATATGATCAATGCTTCTTGAGGTAATTCAAATCTTCCTTTAAAAATTTTCATAAATTTATACCGATTTCGATATTTTTCACATTGAAATAAATTAGAACGTTGATACTTTGACCTTGCAAACGAGTCTGTGATTTAAATAAAATTTACATTTTGTAAGAACTAAACCAACAATCCTTTTTTGTAAACAAGATATCTTAATCAATTTCCCCCCCCCCCCCCCCCCCCCCCCCCCCCCCCCCCCCCCCCCCCCCCCCCCCCCCCCCCCCCCCCCCCCCCCCCCCCCAAAAAAAATAATTTAAACCAAAAGAAGAAAACTTTTCCTTAAGCAATTATTTGAAAAGAAAACGAAAATTTTGTTTCACAAAATTTGCATATCATATTTGCAAAATAAATTAATTTTCCTTTCGTTTTCTATTTTTCCCACATTGTACTCTGTGTGCTGAGTGTTGAGTGTGTGTGCTGAGTTGTGTTTTGATTGCTTTAATACAAAAATTTACCAAATTTAACCAGATGAAAAGCAAAATGATAAACATCATAAACCCCCTCACATAACATCATGTGTATATACGCAAATACCAACCAATTAACACTCTCTCAATCTCTAGGTGAGTCACAGTGAAAAACCACCGTACAATGTAAACAAGGTATAAATAAAAATTTTCATTTCGTATCATTTTCACATTATTTGCACGACGATAAAAATAGATCAGCCGCGGTATACCAGCATCTCTGCACAATGGTGGTGGTGATTGTGTTAATAAAAACTAATTGACGTGATAAAATTGGCGGTTGAATTTCATATCTAAACAGTTTAGTGCGATCGAATGTTTAGTTGCAATGGGGTCGATTCCCTTCATTGAAGCACCTTGTGATATAAGACATTTTTTGTTTTATTGTCACGTGCGAGAATGAACAAAGCGGATGGTTTGCCGACACGTGAACATGCTACGTACAATTGGTTGTGAGAGAAACATTCATTTTCTAGATTCAATCCACAAACACTCAAGGATTGGGCTTGTGATTTGTTGATCATCATGGCGAACGCAAGACGAATTGGAAATTGAATTTGTTTAAACTCAAATGGCATATCGGTTGGGAGCCAGGCAGATCCAATGAGTTTAAAAATTCAGTTGGATAACTGGTTGCTTCGTCCTCGTTTATCACACAGTCGATAGATTTGAAGGAATGAAGTGGACCGACGATTAGATTATGAATTGTGAAATTTAAGTGATCCACATCCTTGTTCTTTGCCCCAAGAATTACTCGTTCACTCATCCAATTGTGATTTTTGTGGTTAGTAATGATGTTCGGGAACACTTTGTTGATGAGCTCGTCTTTCGTTGAGACAAAATTGCAAAAGTTCTGAGCAAACGAAATCAATCCGTTCGACTCGTCGATCGGAACACGGCCACTAACGCAGATGGATCGTTTAACAATGCAACTCGCATGTTTATCGTCAGCTGAAGTTTCTTTACATAGCACCACAGAGTCGATGATTTGAGGCAAGCGTTTATTTCATCGGCAGCAGTTGATCTTGGAATGACTGGTATTATTTGACGGAAATCGCCAGAAAGTAGAATCATTACGCCCCCAAAATATATTGAGTCATTGCGTAGATCTTTCATAGTTCGATCGAGTGCTTCTAATGTGCGTTTGTGCGCCATTGTACATTCATCCCAGATGATGGATGATTTTACTTGCTGCCAAAACTTTCGCCATTGCTGAGTGTTTCGCAATGTTGCATGTCGGGTTTTCAGCCGATTGAAGTTTTAACGGCAATTTCAACACTAAATGAGCCGTTCGACATCCTTCTAGCAATGTGGCCGCTATCCCAGAAGAAGCAACTGCTACACCAATATTGGATCTCGCACGAACCATGGCCAAAATCAATGAAATAAGGAATGTCTTCCCAGCTCCACCTGGCGCATCGAGGTAATATAATCCACCATTAATCATGAATTGCCTTCATTAACGTATTGTACACTTCTTTCCGTTGGGGGTTCAACAGTGGTACATTGGTTATAACTGATTGGTTCAATGCATCTCGATCGTATTCATATTCACTTTCCAATTCTCAAAAGCAAAGCTTGGTTATGTATCTCCACATTCACCTCGAGATCGGGATTTCCTAAACTGACACGAATTTGATGTAGAATGTCTTCTGACATGTCATTCTTGTACTTGTCGATATAATGATAGCAAATAATGTGCGTATCTGATATGGAGATCCAGAAATAATTGATTCAGCGATTGTCATGTCCCAATAAGTATCGTTTTCAAGCAATTTGAGCTGTTGACATGCAAAACGAAATGTTGGGTACACTACACCATTAAAAGTTCGAAGTGATTCAAATGGTGTCGACCCACGAACATTCACTAGCATTCACGAACAACAACCGCAAGTAGAAGCATTCGTCATTCTTCGGATAAATTGTGTAAATGCGACCAAGAGCATCAGTAGAACGCTTCCGACGTTGAAATTTTTTTGATGAAGCGTTCCAAGTGTAATAACGTGGCATCTCAGAGTAGAGCAATGTTCGTGCAAACGGATCACTTTAATAAATCGAAAAGAAACTGGTCAATGTTGTCGCTGGAGGTGTTTCAGCACGTTGAGCAACATTCGATGTGTTGAAATAAAATCGTTGACCATTCTCCAGATGCACCGCCAAATGAACAACAGTGCGATGACGTTCATGGATAGGGAATGAGAATATACGCCAAATCGCCTCTTTGCAGCTCACATATCGACCAACTTGATAACGCGTGATTTCATCGTTTGTATTAGGATTTTGAACACCAAAAACCGCCATATCACTGCCTTTCGTGACATATTTGCAAATGTATTTGATGGACTTCACTGAATTGCAGTATTCCACGTTGCAATGCGCCTTGAATGTTTTCGAAAGAAGTGGCGAATACGGAACAATCCAAGTGTTGTCGATCGCGAAATCGTTTCCTCTCACTATATCTTTGTGATAGTTATACCATTATCATCGGGTGATCGACGCCGGTACAGTGGATAACCATCGTTGCCAGTGATAGTCTCTGTGGTTTAATTTCGTGGATAACGATTGGAACGCTTGTTGTCGAACCATGTTCGTAATTACAACATCATGCAGGTGTGGAACGGTTTCGGGATCTGGAATTTCGGCACAAATGATGTCATCTATTTGACCTGGTCGAATTCTTTCGACTAACCAAATAAGAATGTGTGAATAATATTATAAGAATAGTTCATCAGCGACCGGTTTTTTTGTTTGAAGACTCGTGCAGTGATGTCGTGCCGAACGCTTATTATTTGTCCCCGTAGCAGCAGTTGAAAAATTTCTATCCATTTCGGATTGCACGTAAACGTGATGAATAGATCTTACCAGCGGTAATAACGAACATATGTCATTGCATCTTGCGCATATTCATGCATATGACGCGGGCTGCCAATGTACGTCGCAACATTAGCTGCATCTCCTTCGGTGCTGATTGCATCGTGTAAATGAATATACTCCTCCGAACGCAGTTTAACTTGTTATATTTTATATTATATAGCTAAGTAGATAAAATAAAAAGATTGAAAAAAATAAAATACTACTTTATCTGCAGCCTCCAGTCGGATTCGAATCCAGTACCTTGCGGCCCAAGCGCCAAAGCTTTAACCACTGCACCACTCGTCACATACAAACTACACATACAAAATTCATATAAAAAAAATGTTTTTTTATTAGATTTTTCGGCTTTTCCTTTTAAGTTTTTCCAACTTTTCTTTTTTTTTAAACCACCACTGTATTGAGACGAACAAAATCAAAAAAAATCATCGAAATCAGTGAATCCATTCTCTAGATATCATCACAAAAGCCATTCCGTACAAAGTGTATGAGAAAATGAATTTTCTTGATAAATTTTTTTTACGTGAATTTTTCCGATGTTTTAATACATACATATTTATTATGCTATTCGGAGCAAAGACAAATCCAATAAAACAAAGATCATACAAATCGGTCCAGCCGTTCTTGAGTTATAAATGGTGTAACTAACCCGACTTTGTTTTATGTATATAGATGTACTAGTTATTTTTGTAACACAGAATCCAAAAACACGTTTCATCACGTTTCAAACAATTATCAAGAGAACAACATATTCATTGTGTTTTTTAAATGTGATTTGTTAATCGGGGTGCATAGGGCACAGGCCAACTGAAGTATAATTGATAAATTAATAAATTTTATGGACACATTTAAAAAGTTACAAATGCTATTCTGACATGAAATTAACCCGATTTGATAACATTTTTTTTGCTGGCAGGGCCGCACTCTACGGAACCACTATTTGAGCTGTATGATGTATTATGAGTGTATTATCTTATTCATCAGAATGATACAGTGTAGCAAGCCAACAGCTGAACAAACAAATTCGACTGTAAATAAAAATATTCTTTCGACATTGTAAAGTAAATATGTGAGATAGAATGTAAAACGAGCTTATTTATCTGTTATTAACGTCTTTATTAATTAAGAGTGTTTTATTGACAATTTACAACAACAATGCTGTGCATTCAATTTTTATCTGAAATTCGTCGATTTTCTTGTACGAATAACTTGATGAATTGAAAATAGAATTCTTTAAATTAGTTACTGTGTTCGACGCACGAGATACATTTATTTGTTTCAGTCACATACAGTGAGTAACTTTAATATTCGGTTTTTCTATAATCTTCAGGTATCAAAGTCTTTTTAGTATTAAAATAGCACAAATGTTATTTTTTTTTTCAATAATTATAATTTTATTTATTTTCAATAAAATTCAAATATTTTCATCTATATATATAAAACAAAGTCGGGTTAGTTACACCATTTATAACTGAAGAACGGCTGGACCGATTTTTATGATTTTTGTTTTGTTGGATTTGACTCCGTTCCGAATAGCATAATAACTATTAAAACATTGGAAAAATTCACCAAAAAAAAGTTATCAAGAAAATTCATTTTCTCATATATTTAGTACATTTTGTTTTTTTTATTTTGTTCGTCTCAATACAGTGGTGGTTTAGGAAAAAAGAAGTCGGAAAAACTCAAAAGGGAAGCACCAAAAATCTAATAAAAAAAACCTTTTTTTATTTGAATTTTGTAGTTGTAGTTTGTATGTGACGAGTGGTGCAGTGGTTAAAGCTTCGGCGCTTGGACTGCAAGGTACTGGATACGAATCCGACTGGAGGCTGCATGCACATTTACCATTTTATTTTTTATCCAATTTTTTTTTTATTTCATCTACTTATCTATTTATATAGATAAAATCTTCGTCCGAGTTACGATTTCAGTGCGAATAGTAGATTTTGACAGCTCCAAAAAAAGTTTTTTTCCTTTGCGATTTTAATATTAAATTTAATTTATTTTTGGTTTTGGTTATTTCATATTAGTTAAGTGGTTTGTGGTTTAGCATATAATATTAAAATAAGTGGTGGAATTTAGTGAAATAAGAGGTTGTGTGGTGTATGTCAATAACAATAAGAAAACAGTACTTTTTTGCGTACAATAGTACGTAATTTTTTTAGTGGTACAGAGTGTCCCAACACCGGACACCAGTTTTTTTTTTTGGTTTTTTTATTTTTTTTTTTATTCTGCGGAATTCTATTTTCGATCGGGATTTTTAAACGGTAAGTTCCCTTCGAAGATGTTCACTTTGTGAGGTTATCACATTTGTGATTGTGCGCACATCGATAATTGATTATGTAATTTTGGATTGTGTGATTAATTTTCCAGTATTATTTACAATGCCGCGAGCCAGAAGATCTAATCTTTCACCACGAAGCCGTAATGCAATTAGACTTTTGACTATTGCGAATCAATCCACTGCAGATGAACAAGAAATCACACGAGAAGTGCGCCGCGTTAGTATGGCCCGACTTCGCGCTTCACAAAGACAAGCACAAAGAGAGGCAGTACGTCAAATGGCTCAGTTGACAATGAGAAATCGTCGAGCTTATCGCACAGATCAACAACGAGATAATTTTCGACGCGCAAGAAGAAATCCTTCAAGTGTTGATTTGAATCGAATAGCGTTTCAATACGATTGCACAATTGACTACAACTCGCATCGTTTCGTTCGAATTGGCCCAATGGAGTTTGTGTGCGACCATTGCGGTGCATTGAAGTTCGCTGGAGAAACGCCTGGATTGTGCTGTCTCAGTGGCAAGGTGAGATTGCCATTATTGCCTGCACCACCTGAACTGTTGCGTTCATTGCTTCGTGGCGAGACACCAGAATCACGACATTTTCTATCCAACACTCAAAGATACAACGGATGTTTCCAAATGACTTCATTTGGAGCAGACATTATCGAAGAACGCGGATTCAATCCAACATTTAAGGTCATTTTTGCTCGAGAGAGTAAACATTCATTTTCTTTTGGTGATCAAAAATCTATAATTCTGACTTCGTCTTCGACTTTACAGATTCAAGGCCAAATTCACCACCGAATTGGGTCATTGCAACCGATTGAAGATGGACAGCATAAATTCATCCAAATATACTTTATGGGCAATATGGAGGATCAACTTGATCGGCGCCAAACGATCAATACAGCAATGAAAAGGATAGTTCTGAAAAATTTGCAGCAACTACTCCATGAACATCATGCATTGGTTCGATTGTTAAAATCTGCGTTGGATCGCATGCCAAGTGACGACTGCAAAGTCGTGATCAGAGCAGATAAACGACCCGCTGGAACACACGAACGCCAATTTAATGCTCCAACAATAGATGAAGTCGCAATTGTGATTGTTGGTGAAAGCGTGGAACCGCGCGATATTGTGCATACACGTCGCGACACTGGACAACTGCAACGAATAAATGAAACACACCGTTCATACGATACATTGCAATACCCGCTGATGTTTTGGCAAGGAGACGATGGATATCACTTCAATATCAACATGATAAATCCATTGAGCGGTGAGTACTGATATCATAATTTCCATTATGATACTAATTTCACTGATTTCATTTCAGGTGAGGAAACTAACAAGAAGGTTAGCTCGATGAATTATTACGAATATCGTTTGATGGTTCGTCAAAATGCTGACAACTATTTGCTGCGATTTCGTCGTTTGCTTCAGCAATATTGCGTCGCCATGTACGTCAAAATCGAAACGGAGCGCCTCATTTTCATTCGGTTGAACCAAGCTAAACTGCGTTCGGAGGAATATATCCATTTACGCGATGCAATCAGCACCGAAGGAGATGCAGCTAATGTTGGTCGATTGACTATTCTACCGGCGACGTACATTGGCAGCCCGCGTCATATGCATGAATATACGCAAGATGCAATGACATATGTTCGTCATTACGGTTGTCCAGATTTATTCATCACTTTTACTTGCAATCCGAAATGGATAGAGATTGTTCAACTGTTGCTACCCGGGCAAATAACAAGTGATCGGCACGACATCATCGCACGTGTCTTCAAACAAAAAATCCGGTCGCTGATGAACTACATTGTTAGGCATTGCGTCTTTGGGGATACTCGATGTTGGATGTATTCAATTGAATGGCAGAAACGAGGCTTGCCGCATGCTCACATTCTTATTTGGTTAGCCGAAAAAATTCGACCAGACCAAATAGATGACATCATATGTGCCGAGATTCCTGATCCCGAAACCGATCCAGACCTGCATGATGTTGTAATTACGAACATGGTTCACGGTCCGTGTGGCTCCATCAATCCCCAATCACCGTGCATGGTCGACAACAAGTGTTCCAAGCGTTATCCACGAAATTTACCCGCAGAGACTATCACTGGCAATGATGGTTATCCACTGTACCGGCGTCGATCAGCCGATGATAACGGTAGAACTATCACAACGATAGTGAGAGGAAATGAGTTCGTGGTCGACAACACTTGGATTGTTCCATATTCGCCACTTCTTTCCAAAACATTCAAGGCGCATGGCAACGTGGATTACTGCAATTCAGTGAAGTCCATAAAATACATTTGTAAATATGTCACGAAAGGTAGCGATATGGCAGATTTTGGTGTTCAAAATCCCAATACAAACGATGAAATCACGCATTATCAAGTTGGTCGATATGTGAGCTGCAATGAGGCGATTTGGCGTATATTCTCATTCCCTATTCATGAACGTCATCCCACTGTTGTACATTTGGCGGTGCATCTGGAGAATGGTCAACGATTTTATTTCAACTCATCGAATGTTGCTCAACGTGCTGAGACACCTCCAGCAACAACATTGACCAGTTTCTTTTCGATTTGTCAAAGTGATCCGTTTGCACGAATATTGCTCTACTCTGAGATGCCACGTTATTACACTTGGAACGCCTCATCAAAAAAATTTCAACGTCGGAAGCACGGCGATGAGGTTCCTGATCATCCAAATGTGCGTTCTACACTCAAAAAAATCCTGCATCTATAGAGACAAAAGCTGCATTAATAGTACGAAAAATACGTGAAAACAGCGCCAATGCAGGAGTTCTATAATATTACGAATTACGTTCATTAATAATATAAAACTGACAAATTAATAAATTGTTGTATTTACGAATTAGTCTGTACTATTTATGGTTTGATTCATATACGATACGAAAAAGTTTATAATTTTAGTTTATAATTTAAAATAGTAAAAAATGGTGATTTGTTGAAGACTAAATTCATAGATAGGACGAAATTTTTCATAACATTATGGAAATTAAAATTTTTAATAACGTCTAATTCATACATATAACTAAATAAATTCATTTTATTTACGTATCACAATACTGATATTTACGAAACTAATGTTATATATATGTATGTATGTATATATGTATGTATGTATGTAAATCCTATCTGATGGATCAGTAAAAAAGAGTTTTAAATATTTTATATGTTTTTATTAATTTTCTAAGTCATATGACGAGAATATTTTATTTTTTAAATAATAATTGAAAATTTAAAATTTCTTTATAAAATATTCATATTGTTTAAAATAAAATATAATTTAATGCGTAATTAAAACTAGATAATAAATAATAAAATAATAAATGAAAAGTTAGTCAAAATTAACAAAACACGTATTAATTTAATAAAACATTTTAAAACGATCTAAGTGCTGCTCTAAACGTTTCGAAAAGTAATTTAACACCGTCTAAGAACACAACATATTTTGCACAATGATAATTCTATACCTATAGTATAAATGGCTGATGATATTTTTTTTAAAGTTAATATACTCCTCAATTTGCTGAACAGATCCTGTGTAAATCATAATTCGTGTCAATCTTTTATTGTGACTTTTGTAACTACTTTAGACTCGGTATTATCCTTTTTTGTTAATTTTTGAGTATATGAGCTATAGAAATCCATGGAGGCCCCAAAGAAGCTGAAGAGCGGCATCGTCTAAAAATAAAAAAAAGTTGTAATAAATGTTTGCAATGAATTAATTATATGTAATTAAATATTTTTTTTTAATAATTAAAGATTAAAACTTATTTAAATTATTTTCCATATTTAAAATTTAATTGGAAGATAACATAAATATTATATTTTGCTATTTAATCAAATTCCAACACTATTTAATCTAATTACCGCAATAAAACTTGATTAGTAATTCTAAAATAATTTTACTGTAGCAAAGTAATGCTTACCAAACTGTAACCACTTGGATTTTATATTCTTCCCATTTGTTAAACATTTTTTGAAGCAATATTAGGTCTTGTTGTATTTCCTTAATTTTGTATCGGCTACAAGCTTGTCAAACGCTCTCGAACTCATTAGCTGATACATTGTCATACTTAATGCTTTTTATGCAAGCTTCAGCGCCTACTTTTGGATCTATAAAATTGTTTAAGAATTATAATAAATGACAATAAATAAATAAATTTGTATGTCAAACTAGCTAACAAACACACACATAGAAATTAAAATGAATGCCTTTCTACAACAAAACACGCGGGTGATCAAAAATAAAATCCTTTAAATATAATATGTATTTACCTGATAGCTATGCAACTAAAATTATCACTATTTTATTAAACAAATAAAATTATAGGTGTTATTTATTTTATAGTTCTTTTTGTGAACGAAATAAAACACTGATTTCAAATAATTAATTTTTTTTAATTTACCACCAAGAAACACAACAAATTTGCAACAAATTTTAAAACCGAATGAATTACATGACCGTTGACGTTATATGATTTATATGTACGTATAAAATATAAATATAACGAACTCTTCATATATATTATGAATATTTTTCTATCGTCATCTATAATACGAACTAATTCGTAGACAAACGAGTTTTTCGTATATATTATGAATATTTTTCATAATGAACACAACGAACTTTTCGTATATATTATGAATATTTTTTTCTCGTCATCTATAATACGAATTTATTCGTAGATAAACGAGTTTTTCGTAAATATTATGAATATTTTTCTCTCGACGTCTATAATATGAACTAATTCGTCAATAGACAAAAATTCATTATCGCGACAATAAAACCAAAACGATTAATGGAACTATAAATTTACGAACTGCGATTCTTACTATTAACGCATAAAGTTTTAGAATTCTTATTTTTTATTTTATTTTCTACGTTTATATAAAGATTTCTACATTAATAGTAGGAATTCGAGTTAATGAATGATATTCGTAAAAAAAATACAAAAAATTTTTTTGAGTGTACTGATGCTCTTGGTCGCATTTACACAGTTCATCCGAAGAATGACGAATGCTTCTATTTGCGGTTGTTGCTGGTGAATATTCGTGGGCCGACATCATTTGAATCACTTCGAACTGTCAATGGTGTAGTGTGCCCAACATTTCGTGCTGCATGTCAACAGCTCAACTTGCTTGAAAACGATACTCATTGGGACATGACAATCGCTGAATCAATTATTTCTGCAACTCCAAACCAGATACGCACATTATTTGCTATCATTATTTCGACATGCTTCCCATCAAATCCACGTGAACTATGGAGCAAGTACAAGAATGACATGTCAGAAGACATTCTACATCGAATTCGTGTCAGTTTCGGAAATCCCGATCTCGAGGTGAATGAGGAGATACATAACCAGGCTTTGCTTTTGATCGAAGACATGTGTTTTCGCATGTGCGGCAGTTTGTTAGTCAAATTAGGAATGCCAACGCCATGTCGTGGAATGAACGACGCTTTCAATCGAGAATTGGAACGTGAACATGAATATGATCGAGATGCATTGAACCAATCAGTTCGAACCAATGTACCACTGTTGAACCTCCAACAGAAAGGAGTGTACGATACATTAATGAAGGCAATTCATGATGGAAATGGTGGATTATTTTTCCTCGATGCGCCCGGTGGAACTGGGAAGACATTCCTCATGTCATTGATTTTGGCCACTGTTCGTGCGAGATCCGATATTGCTGTAGCAGTTGCTTCTTCTGGGATAGCGGCCACATTGCTAGAAGGATGCCGAACAGCTCATTCAGCGTTGAAATTACCGTTAAACCTTCAATCGGCTGAAAACCCGACATGCAACATTGCAAAACACTCAGCAATGGCGAAAGTTTTGGTAGCAAGTAAAATCATCATCTGGGATGAATGTACAATGGCGCACAAACGCGCATTGGAAGCACTCGATAGAACTATGAAAGATCTACGCAATGACTCAAGATGTTTTGGAGGCGCAATGATTCTACTTTCTGGCGATTTCCGTCAAACAATACCAGTTATTCCAAGATCGACCGCTGCTGATGAAATAAACGCTTGCCTCAAATCATCGACTCTGTGGTGTTATGTGAAGAAACTTCAGCTGACGACAAACATGCGAGTTGCATTGTTAAACGATCCATCTGCCGAAGAATTCTCCAAGCAATTGCTGACTATCGGTAATGGCCGTGTTCCGGTCGACAAATCGAACGGATTGATTTCGTTTCCTCAGAACTTTTGCATTTTTGTCTCAACAAAGGACGAGCTCATCAACAAAGTGTTCCCGAACATCATTACTAACCACAAAAATCACAATTGGGTGAGTGAACGAGTAATTCTTGCGGCAAAGAACAAAGATGTGGATCACTTAAATTTTACAATTCAAAATCTAATCGTCGGTCCGCTTCATTCCTTCAAATCTATTGACTGTGTGACAAACGAAGACGAAGCAACCAACTATCCAACTGAATTTTTAAACTCATTGGATCTACCTGGCTTGCCACCGCACAATTTACAACTAAAAGTTGGCTCGATAATCATCATGCTACGAAACCTGAATCAACCAAAACTATGTAACGGAACGCGTTTGGTGGTGAGAAAACTCATGGGCAATGTAATTCACGCGACGATACTTCAAGGGAAGTTCAAAGGTGAGGAAGTTCTCATTCCGAGAATTCCGATGATCCCAACCGATATGCCATTCGAGTTTAAACGAATTCAATTTCCGATTCGTCTTGCATTCGCCATGACGATCAACAAATCACAAGGCCAATCCTTGAGTGTTTGTGGCCTGAATCTAGAAAATGAATGTTTCTCTCACGGCCAATTGTACGTAGCATGTTCACGTGTCGGTAAACCATCCGCTTTATTCGTTCTCGCACCTAACAATAAAACAAAAAATGTCTTATATCACAAGGTGCTACAATGAAGGGACTCGACTCCATTGCAACTCACCCAGCAAATAGTTTAAAAGAAAGTAGTGCAATAATGCTACGCGAACCATTTCTATTCAATTCAATAAAACGAAAGCCTTGCTGCCACGTGAATTACATTCATTTCAATGTAATTAAAATATATTTCATTTTGATTTTTGTAATTTCATTGAATTTAATTAATTTGGAGTGTTCATTTAATTTATTTAATCTTAATAAAAAACTCAATTTTATTAAGCTAATAACTTTAAAAAACATTTATTGATTTTGAGGCGGTACGAAGTTCGCCGGGTCAGCTAGTATTAAATAAAATTACCGTAACATTACAATTTAATAACATATATTAGAACAAACGATACTACTATTTCATCGTTACTTTAATATTCGGCCAAAATCAAAAAAATCTGTTTTAAAAGTAAAATATTTTGTGTAAAACGTGATGTAAGCGTTTTGGCATATTCTCAACAAGTTTTTTTGTAATAATCTTGGCTGATTTCAGTCCACCCTTTTCCAATCTCTTTTGAAATCAGCTACTGAAGTAATCGAAGTCTTTCGAATTCGCCGATCTAGAGCGCCCCATATATTTTCGATAGGATTCAAGTTAGGTGATTGGGGAGGAGTTTCTATCACTTTTGGACAATTACATAATAGCCATTCTCGAACTAAATATGACTTATGTTTAGATTCATTGTCCAAGTAAAACTTAAAAGTGGACAATATTCCTAGATTTTCAGCGTTTTTCTTTAAATTTTTTTTTTAGAAATTCTAAATACATTTCTTAGTTCATGTATTCATTTATAAAAACAAATTCCCCAACCCCATTAGCTGATATACAGTTGGAGTAAAATTAGATGGAAATAATAATTATATTATTTAATTATTTATATTTTTTGTCATTTGTTACTGTTCAGCTTCAGCATACGAAATACAAAACAATGCCTTAAAATAAAATTATGTAAAAATAAAAAACGTAATAAAATAAATAGACTCTTCATTGTTCGTTCGGCTAATAATCAAAATAATAAAAATCACATTGCATATAATTAAGTTAGTATTCATCAGACCTATTCAGTCTTTTAGCTTCACCTGGTGGTAAATTGCCAGCAATTTCTTCGACCGATCGAATGTAAGTCTGTTTCTATTCTTATTATGCACAAAAGACCATCCCCAAAAAAGCCATTCGATTTCCGCCGAAGAGGCTCGCCGCTGGAATCGCAAGAAGCTTTGCTGGAAAACAGGAAAGTTGAGGATATCTAGATTGTGCCAAATTCCAGAAAGTTTTAGGACTTTCGATGTCCTTCGCAAAACGAACTCCAAACCATCCGGTTTTATCCTTATATGCAGTATACTCAACCAATCCGTTATTGTCATTTTGTTTGAGTGAATACAATTCGCTACCAGACTTTCTTTATTCAACACCATTTTCTGGCGGATTCTCAGTCGATAGAAAAAGATAGGTGGAAACCCATCCTCGATTTTTATCCAAATTTCAACTGCATCTGCGATTGATGCCGTGGATTTTTGCAAGTCATTCACCAATTGACAAACCGGATCGAGAGCCGCAATTTGATCATCACAACTTTTAACTAAATCTTTACAATATAGCAGCATGATGATATTTTCCTTCACCTTTGAATCGCTCTAGGCGGAAATGGTTTTTAAATGTTGAAGATTTTTCCGGAATGATACGAAAGAATCATGGTGAGAGCACCACCGTGTCTCTGAGACAGTGATCATTTTGGTTCCGTTTAGATTCTTTAACTTTCTCTCTAAATCCGGATGCTTAAATTCTTTCACAATGTTTGTAATTTTTTTAACTGTATCTTTATCTACCATGTCCTTAGCAAGTAGATTTCCAGTATGACTGCGGCAGGCGAAACTCCAAATCTCACTTGCCGGCCCATTTTCAGCATGGCAGCAGTATTGTCGGACACGACAGCGTCGGCGGTTGAGGCGTACACTTCCTTTGCAAGAGCAATAGATTGTACTACCACGTCCGTTAGAGCGTCGCCGGTTTTGCTGACGGTTGAAAAATCAAATGCTTCCAAAAATGCGCTTTCACCTTCAGTGGTTTGGAGCATGGTGACAACATTTTTCGAATTGTTTGACGTATTCTTCCACCCGCCAATAAGCATCATTGATTGTTTTCCAATGATCGTCAAGAATTGTTGATGCCAATGTCTTTCGTGTTGGTGGCTTATACGATGGCCAAAGATAATTTAATAATTGTCGGAAATTAACAGACTCAACTAAACTAAAGGGTATATTATACCCGAAGAAAAATTTCCCCAAACTACGGTTTAATTTACAATGTTGTGAGGGTGACATTTTATCCACAAACCCTATTCCGTCCATAGCCCGTTGAAAGTCAATTTGCCGATTCAATTGTGTTTGTGATTTGTGGTTTGATGAGGAGCTCTTTTATGAATTCCCAGGGGTCTATGAACGTAAAATAAATACATTTAATATGAGAGAAGATTGAACATGAGAAATTAAAATGCACACGACATTTATAAATAAATAACAACGCAATTATTACATTTCCAATTTCATCCACTTCGATATCGCTATCAGCTGCGGGAGTTTAACTTTCAACGGGTTCGATAGTATTTGTTGGAAAATAATTCTAAAAATAATTTTAAATTCAAATATAGACAAACACAAAAAAACTTACCAGGGTTGTTTCAATCTAACAATGGAAGTGTTCGCAACCGGGCGTCCCATCATCGTCTTTCTACACAATTTATGCACAACCCCACGTATTTAATTGCAATTTCACATTTAATAATGTCCTAATTTATGGTGCGGTAGAATGAATTATCAAATATGGAACAATTTTAAAGGTTATGAAAAAAATAAAACAATTTGACATTTATTGTTGATAGCAGCGCCTCCTTATTTTGAGTGTGTAATTTTAGGGGGATTTTATAGTAAACTGGAATCGTTGCCAATATATTCCTTGGCGAAATGGATTCTTTGCAACAACTTTACAACTCTGATGCAATTTTCAGCGAACTTAAACGCGGATTTTTTAAATTTTTCTTAATATCCAACGTTTATCATTCTCTGTTAATTTTTTAGGTTGGCCCTTTTGCTGCGTCAAATTAATTCTCCCTTGATTTTTATTTCGCCGAACGATATCGTCAACTGTACTTTTTGGTATATTTAGCCATTCTGCAATTTCCGCATACCTACGACTTTTTGCATAATGGCAAACTATTAACTTTCGCTACTCCAATGTTGAATTTTTTCCTTTACGGCCCATTTTAAATTTTAATAATAAAAAAATTTACTTTACAGTATCACGGTCAACTGAAACTATATAATAATTAACAAAATCCTTTAAAAAATCGAAGTACCTTTATTACACGAATAAATGCATATACAGTCAAACCTGTTTTTGGCGGTAATACCGACTGCACTTTTAATACCAAAAAGCCTTTGAAACCTGAAGATTATAGAAAAACCGAATATTATAGTTACCCACTGTAACTACAACTAATTACTACATAGGGAATTGCTCATACTTCCCATAATAAAATTGCGCATTAACAAATTTTTCGTTAAAAAATTATTTGAAAAATCTGAAGATGTCAGTTACCAATCAATACTTCAATTTTTAAAATTTTAACGAAATGTAAATCCGTTTTTTTAGAACTAAATTAAACGTGTGTGAATTTTGATTCTCTACGTGGCTTTGCGAGATTTGTTTTAAAAGCAAATTTGTTGTTTCTCTAAATTGCCAGCATCACCCGGAATAATTAAAAAATGGCCACAAATAGTTGCAAATATACAGCGTTAAATTCGTTCATTTGTAGCTTAGTTATCATATCTGTTGGGATTATCCAGGTATCTTTGGATAAGTTATCGATTTTCGAGCCACAATCGATTCAATATCAAACATATCTAGATTACATCGGAACGTTTTCCTCTTAGCACCTTCTGCACTCAAGAGCCTTGAGGAGCAGGAAATTTGAAGTTGCTATTAATTGTTCGATCCCGTTTCATCAAGGTCATCAATGTTTCATAAAGATATGTCTCGCCGGAACCTGTTGGTTCGATAGAACAGCTTTGGCTGATCAATAAAGTAAATTCGTTTGATGTTCTTTACAAAAGTATTGTACTGTATGATGATTCAATGTGGCGATGAGTCTCTCATCGTCTGCTTCTTCGTCCTCCTAAGTGAAATCAATTTGCTGCATGTACTACTCCTGCGGACTGAGCCAAACTAAAAGCTGCGCACTAAAATTAATTCTTTGATTCGTCGAGACATTATTACCCCATTCATAATCAGAAAACAGCAAATTGTGGTAGAATGCTGCCTCCTAGTGTGTTGCATATTCGTTGCCGTCGTTACAATTCTTACAAAACCATAACTTGTTGCACCCGTAACATAAGGTAGAAGAAGTTCATCATTCTGTCGTCTCGTTCGTTTATTTTCCGCGGTTCAAAACTAAATTATACGAATTTCTATATAGAGATAAGAAACAGCTGTCGTATCTTCTTTATTTAGTTGACACCATGTTGTATGTTCTTTATTTTCACCTGCAGCTTGATCAAGAGCTAGCATTGAACACTGACGTATCTGGCATCGATAAAAATTTGCCATTTCACCACGAACCATTCTTTGATCAACACAAGTTTCAACAACAACATTAGCGCAACAATACCATTTGTAGATATATTTATTGTAGATGTATTTAACTGCCATCAATGACATACAAATCTCCAAGAACTATAATTGCTTGAAATTCTTTTGGGAATTGCTTCTTACATTTTCGATCTTCCATACATGGAGTAAATGATTTGGCGACACCGGAAAGTTAAACGAGCGCATACTTCGGATCACAGTTTTTTGTTGGATTATGTGTCATATCAGGAATTTGAACACACACACAACTTGATCGATTCATTTCGCTGTCCTAAATTTATCATCATGTTAAAGCGTAAGCAAAATGTAAGCATGGAGAAGTTCTATCTTTCGAAAATCTATTGAATAAATATAAACGATACTTGGGCCAGCTTAGATTTGTAGAGTATGTGATAAACAGATCGGGAGGTCCGAATTTGCTGAAAAAGTCGGCATTGCTAAAATAACCGAAACACAAGCTTAAACTCGAACGGTGCCGGCCAAATCTGCGACATGATCAGCGAGTTTTTGATACAGATCAGAGTGTAATTTGCTCTGTTCGACTTGGAGATATGAGAGTGTGAGGTTGCTTGCCAGCACTGATGATTATATTGAACTCGGCCTCAACTATCTGAACTAATTTAAATTGCAACTTGTTTCGAATACATGTGAGTGTTGCGAGTGTTTTCGAATGCTTTACATTTTGAACAAGACTCAAGATGCTAAAATTGATGGATTTTTTGGATTGCGTTGTAAAATACGAGTATCACCGTCAATTGGTGACTCACCGTCATCATTTGCAAAACTCATATGATGTTGGAGCATTATAACGTATTTTATCTGCCTGATGGTCTCGGCGTAATGCCTTGTTAACGATGGGTTCGGTTATCAATAACGAGTGGCAGAAATTACTTTTTCTTTTGTTTGAGCAAATTTCTCTTTTCGCCCTCTGGTCGAGTTAGATGAGATTTGCGATGTTTAGTGTGGCTATGAATTTTGAAAACATATGCTCCGTTCCTCGGAGCTTCAACTATTTTCGCACCCATCATTGAATAAAATGATACGGAACTATTATATGATCGGATAGGATCTCATTTAAATTTCGATAATGTACATATGTGCGCTGGATCAGATAAAAGAGAGCACCACCGTTTAAATCAAATCGTTCCTTTAGGATTATCGATTTTATCAGTAGCAGTGAAAAAACAACAAGACAACACATTTTACGATGTAAAAACATAAAACAATAATGGCTGTTAAAAACAATGTACTCTTACGTGAAATAGCCTAGATTTTATAAATAGATATACTGGTTTACGCTAAATAGTCTTTTCTCTAAATTGGAAATCCATAATTATGATGTAGATACTCGATCGGTTAGCAAGCAAGCAATTTACCAAGTAAATTTGAATTTCAAATTATATTTTTTATATAATTTTTGTTTATTTTTACAATTGCACAGTAAAACAACACAAACATTTACTGTTCATTTTTTGAAACCACAAAATTTACTGTGGAATCGCAAAAAAACAATAATTTTTAGAAAAACACAATTTGAAATCCAAATTTCCTTGGTAAAATGAATTGAGTAGCCAGGATTTTGGCTAGCAAATTGCTTGCTTGCTAGCCAATCGAGTATCTACCCCTTTAAGCGCAATTTGGATGATAAAAAAATGTTGGCCCAGCAAAAAAAGAAGAGTTTGGTATATTAAAATTTTTGTGTGTATGACAAGAAAAGAATACCATCTTGCAAAAATTTTGCTGTGCGTTTTTGTCTTTTTTTTAGCAAATGCTGCCATAAAATAAAAACACTGCCATAAAATATAATCGACCCGAGTATATTTTATGGCAACAAATATTATTTATGGCAGTTTATATTTGTTTCTCTATTCAACTAATGCGAAAAATTTATATTGTGTGCAGCTCTAAACACACAGCAAATATTTTGCTGGAACAAAATTTTTTCATCATCTAAATCGCGCTTTAAGTACCAATCGTGTAATTAATCAAATTTAATGTTTGTATGTGACATAGCCTAATTTTTATAAATAAAAGAAATGTTTTTACATTAAATAGTCTTTATTTTCTAAATTTGGAACCAATGATTTTCAATTTCAATCACGTCATCATGTTGAAACAAAATTGCGAAAATTTATTATACGTTATGAACACCCAGATACACTTGACTTATTATATACAGGGTGTCCGGTAATTGACTCACACGATTAGTACGGTTCGAAAGCGAAGCTCACTTTAATTGTATCTTTTCGCACGTGGATACTTTCATATCAAGTTATAAGTGTTTAAAAAAGTCTTGCACCGAGTACGAGGGTTGCCTTTTATATTTCGGGATTGGACAACCCTAGTGTTGCAATCTGGCAACTGACAGCTCTATCGTAAAGTTTGACATTTTTGAGATTATACGTACTCAGAACGTTTTGACATTCGAGCGCTATTTGTATTGTTTGCAGTACTCATTAACTCAAAATCTCGGCGAAACAATGGAATTAAATCGTGAACATTTTCGTGCGATTATTTTTTACAACTTTCGACGTGGATTAAGGCAGCAAGAGTGCATGGATGAACTTAATTCAATTTTTGGCGATGAAGCTCCATCAAGGACCAGTGTTTATCGATGGTATGGTGAATTCAATCGAGGTCGTAGTTCACTCCAAGACGAATTTCGTGAAGGTCGTCCAGAATCAGTTGTTGTTCCGGAAACCATTGATGCTGTGCGCGAACTGATATTGCAAGATCGCCATGTGACCTATCGTGAGATTGAGACAACCTTAGGCATTAGTGGGACCAGCATACATTCAACATTGCATAAACATTTGAATGTCAAAAAAATTTGTTCGCGTTGGATCCCACACAATTTGTCAATCGCTCAAAAAAGGCTCGTGTCGATTGGTCGAAAGAAAAGCTCAAAAAATACGATCGCGGTGCTTCAAAACACGTCTATGACATAGTGACAGGTGATGAATCGTGGATTTACGCGTATGAGCCCGAAAGTAAACAGCAGGGGGTCTATTATGAAATTTTCGACGCGCGTATTTTTTTCGACGTTGTCGAAAATTTGGTATTATGAAATTTTCGACCGCGTTTTTTTTTTCGACGTTGTCGAAAATTTGGTATTATGAAATACTCGACGCGTTTTTTTTAGATAACGTCGACTATTTTACGACAGCTCTTGAGGTGTCGAGTACATAAAAAAAAAGTGTTAAGTGTTGAGAAATAAAAAAAGTTTGTTAATTAAAATAAATTAATAATTTAAACTTATAAAATTTTAATTAATAAAAATTAATTAATTAATTTAAATTTAATAAACAATAATTAATTTAAATTTTCATATAAAAAATAATTAATTTCATTTTTCGACATCGTCGAAAAAAAAAATCATAATAGCGATTTTCGACGTTGTCGACTGTCGACGTTGTCGAAAAAAATACGCGCGTCGAAAATTTCATAATAGACCCCCAGTGGACTGTATGGGTGTTTCAAGATGAACCCAATCCAACAAAAGTTGTTCGCGCACGAAGCACTTGCAAGCAAATGATCGCCTTTTTTCGGAAAAAATGGACATGTCGCAACCGTACCACTAGAACAACGCAGAACAGTCAATTGTGAGTGGTACACAACCATTTGTTTGCCAGTTGTCTTCCAAGAAATTAGGAAAACGAACTGCCGAAGATGGATCAGTCTTCACCATGAAAATGCGAGCTCTCACACATCGGCTCAAACAACTGCATTTTTGAGCACTCAAAACATCGATTTGATGAGTCATCCGCCGTATAGTCCTGACTTGTCACCAAATGACTTCTTTTTATTCGCGTACGTAAAAAACAAATTGAGAGGTCAACGTTTTTCGACACCTGAAGAAGCGGTTGCTGCGTTCAGAATGCATGTTTTGGAGATACCTCAATCAGAGTGGAAAAAGTGCTTCGACAATTGGTTCAAACGCATGCAAAAGTGTATAGATCTTAATGGGGAATATTTTGAAAAACAATAAAGCGATTTTCGATGATTAATATTTGTTTTTGTTCCCTAATCCCGAAATATAAATGGCAGCCCTCGTATTCTGTGTTGAAAAACTACTATATCTCTAAAGCTGTGTCCAACAAATACTCGTAAAGTATTTTAAATTAGTTACCTCGTAAATTTAGTTCGAAATTAGAAATTTGTTTAACAAGAAACTTTTGGAATGAATAAAGTTCTAATCAATAATCAAGATCTATTTTTAACAGCTTATGACTTGACAGGGGAGCATCCACGTGCGGCCTGGCCTGATCCAGAGTGCTTTAAATCTGCACTGACCAAATTAGCACATTTATTACAATTTATTACAACAAATCCCGATTTTATTACAATTACCGCTTTTCAGTAATAAGGGGTCGTTTTAGCTTACAATCAAATTACAAATTTATTACATTGAATAAGTTAATTCAAGACCACCCTTATAACTTGTCTAAGGGTAAATTGTACCCCAACTAATTATTTATAATAAAAACGTCTGTTTTACCTTTAATAATTTATTATACCAGACCGCCATCAGATATTGAGTCAAATGTTACTCCTTGTACCTTGTGGAGGGCAGGCCAACTTTAACCAGGTGTATAATAAATTATTTTTGTGTCAGATTACACGGAATTTACTCCAAACGGTAAAGGCTTCTAATTTTTAAATTAAAACTTTAAATTACACGTTTGACGCCTTTACCGTTTGGAGCCAATTCGGCGTAACCTGAAACAAAGATAATTTATTACTCACCTGGATAAGGTTGCTCTGCCATCCACAAGGTCTTTTGCGTTAAATTTGACTTAATGTCTGGTGGCGGTCTCGAGTAATAAATTATTAAAGGTCGTAAAATCGAACTTTAAATTAAAAATTTGAAGCCTTTACAGTTTGGAGCAAATTCCGTTTAACTTGGAACAAAAATAATTTACTACACACCTGGATAAGTGTGACCTGGCCTGCCCACCACAATGTAAAAGGCGCAAAACTTGACTCAATATGGTGTAATAAATTATTAATTGTGGTAAACCGACAATTTTGTTATGAATAATCGTTTGGGGTAAAATTTACACTTAGGCAAGTTATAGGGGTGATCTTGAATTAACTTATTCAATGTAATAAATTTATAATAAATTCTGGTTCAAGATCCATCGCGATATCATAGCTACATCAAAAGTTACAATTTTGGCGGTACAGGTTTGATTGTAAGCTAAACCGACCACTCGTTCCTGGAAAACGGTAACTGTGTGACAAATTATAGTACAGGTTTCATTGGGGCTAATTTGGTCGCTGCAAGTTTAAAGCACTCTGATTCAAGTAAAGTCGGTTTCCTTTTCATCAAGGAATTCTACTGTACCGTTTGTATATCTCTATTTCGAAACACCCTGAGGCCTTATTCTTGAAACCGGTGGAATTTCCCCAATCGGAATACAATTTGCTTTGAAATTCTCTATATTATTCGAATTTTCCGCCTGCTACTTTAATCATTTTTTCAAATTTGTATTCAAGGTAACTAATATTTGTTTCCTTACTAAGAGAATAATTTCCAATCGATTTACCCAGTCGGGATTTTTCCCTTAATAGGGGAGAAAAATTATGTTTATTAATTTAAGAAAAGAAAAGAAATTTAAAAAAATGATTAAAGTAGCCGGCGAAAAATTTGAATAATACAAAGATTTTCTAACTATATTGTATTCCGATTGGGGCAATTTCGACCAGTTTCAAGAATACGGCTCTAGTGACACTACTCTGGCTTTCTCTGGGAATACGAAATTAGGAAAAATATTCTCTTAGCATTTTTGTTCAAATTGTATTTTTCTGGCCTACTGAAGGTATAAGTTTAGTGCAAACATTTTCAAAACAAAGTTAATTGGGGAACTTTTGTTCCGCGAAATTTTTATAGGGAAAAATAGTTTCGCATATAACTTTGTTTCGAAAATATTTACACCAAAATTATTCCCTCAGTAGACCCTAAAATTATAATTTAGACAAAAATGCTATGAACATATTTTTCCCAATTCGCTATTCCCAGGGAAAGCCAGAATAGTGCCACTGGGGGGGGGGGGGCCTATTTCTGAATACGACACGAAAACGAGAGTACTAGCTACTAGATTCATAATCAATTTTAAAGAAGAATCGTATGAATCTGATTCAATTCAAATATGAATCTATAGTACTCCCGGTTTCGTGTCGTATTCAGAAATAGGGCCCCTCAGTATATTATAATACATAGTTAACGTTGCACAAGTCACGTACACCAAACGTAAAGGCTAATTCGATGTAGCAACATACATTGTTGTAAACAAGTAGCAACATATATTGTTATAAACAACGGAAGCAATATTCATCTAATCAAATCAGCAAAATATCGGTTAAATATAAAATATAAAATCAATATACAAACCGTGATCGAGTTACTCGTATGATCTCATCATGCATATCAGCAAAATACCATGGTATATAGCATATAAGTTATAAACCCTTCTTATGTATATTAAATAAAACAACAACATTTATATCCAAAAAATATAGTTTATAAACGCGAGAAAATATAGAACTCGCGTTCATTGTCATTTTATATATTACTAGTTAAACATAATATATTATAAAATAAATAATACTTTAAAATTTCACACTCTATTTGTATTTTTGGTCATTTCGTTCCCTAACGTAAAATAAATAAGTTAATTAGGTGCCACAACGCCTTTAACTGGCGCAGTTTTAGTGAAGAAAATATAAAAAAAATATATAAAAATATAAAAAATTTTAAATTAAAATATAAATAAAAATCTAAAAATTAAAATTAATTTTTTTTAAAAAAAATAAATATTATATAATCAGTGTTTTTGGAACAATATAATAAAAGTGAATTACCAACATTAAAAAAGTGCCTGATCAACACGTCAATGATGTTATTAAAACTATTTCAAATTATAGTTTTGGTTCGGTAAGACATTTATATATGTATTTTTCCTAACACAAATTTTCCAAAAATATTTATTTATTTATTTTATTTAGTATATAATACATTTACATAAAAATAGTTTTATTTTTTGGAGAATTCTATGCCGAAACCGACAGAAGCGAATCCACCACACCCAATATAAATTTAATTTAATAAAAATTTAGCTTAAAGAAAAAACATATATATATATATATATATAAAAATAATAGCAATAATAATAATAATAATAATAATAATAATAATAATAATAATAATAATAATAATAATAATAATTTTTTTTTTTTTTTTTTCATTAGGATAGGTGGAAATGCATTTACGCACAATGTGCTGGACTCCCGCCACCGGACTACCAGCTAAAACCACCTCCCCCCTTCTACCGGAATAACCTGGGACTGTTTAACACATTGCTTCGGGTTATCGGTTTTTTATTGTTTGCTCTAACGAAGCACCCTCCTGTATTTTATTCTATGATTTTTATTTTTTTTTTTAATTTTTTTTTTTTTTTTTATTTTTTTTTTTTTATTTTTTTTATTTTATTTTATTTTTTTATTTTTTTTTTTTATTTTTATTTTTTTTATGTGATGCCTCCATCCAGGCCTCCCCTCCTTTCCCCAAGAACGACTTCCACGAAACGCTCCATTGTCGTCTAGCTCTCCTAATTCCCTAACACCATCTCGACCGCAGTCTCTGGTGTCCAGGCTCTCTTTTCTCTCTCTTTTTTTTTTTTTTTTTTTTTGTGATGCTTCCATCCAGGTCGCCCTTCTTTTCTTTGAGAATGACTATCCACGAAACGTTTTATTGTCGTCCAGCTCTCCTCATTTCTTAACATTATCTCGACCGCCGTCTTAGATGTCCAGGCTCCGAATTCGCCATCTATTTGCTTCCTTTCAATCTCCCATCTTCCACACGAGAAAAACGTGTGCTCCGCATCGTCGATATCCTCCGGGCAATACATACAGTTTGGTGACGTGATCTTCCCCATTCTATAAAGATACGAGCAGAAGTATCCATGCCCGCTCAGGAGCTGGGTCAGGTAGTAGTTCACCTCTCCATGTTCTCGCTCCACCCACTGACTAAGAGTGCCAATGAGTCTCGCCGTCCACCTGCCTGTGGTCTCCTGCTCCCATAGAGTCTGCCACGCCAACATGGTACGCGCTCTTTCTTCCCTTCGTATTCTTTTTTCTTCCCCTCCGACTTCCTATGGTATATAACCTTCCGCTCTCTCGCCAACAGATGTATCGGTATAATACCAGCTATTACCAGAATGGCCGATTCTGACACCGTGCGGTAAGACGACGCCACCCGTAGGGCACTTCTCCGTTGTACTTGTGCCAATAATAATAATAATAATAATAATAATAATAATAACAAAAATAATAATAACAATGATAACAATGATAATAAAGAGGATGATAATTATTATAATACAATTTTAATCTATAAATAGTAATAATAATAACCAGTCAATTAAACAAAAAGAAAACAATAATAATAGTAACAAGAACAATAAAATCGTAAAAAACACGTATACATGCGTTTATATAAATTTAGTTGTATTTAAGCAACAATCCGAAATAGGAATGCGATATCGCTTGTTTCGAAAAGCCATTATTTAACTCTGGATAAAAATGATCTGGAATGAATAAGTCTTCTAATAGAAATAGGTAATAAGTTAAAGAAAGTTGGAGCAGTAACAAGGAAGTGGCGGCGAAAGTGGTCGTTAAAAAATCTGGGTATATTATAAAGAAAATTGTGGTTACTGCCATTATACCTCATATGACTTCTAAAAATTAGCTGCCCACTACGTCTGAAGAACATTCGTAGAACCTTATAAACATACAAATGTTGTAACGGCAAGATATTGTTAGCTGTGAACAGAGGCCAAGATGATTCAGTTCGTTGTTTTTTCAATAATACTCTCAGAATAATTTTTTGCTGTACACATAGAGGATATAGAGTGGTTGCATAGCAACCACCCCAACATGATAAACCATACTCCAATTTAGCCATAACCAATGCATGATAGGTAATTTTTAGCACAGAAACCCGGCAAAACTTGCGCAACAGAAAGAATATTCTAATAGCCGACGACAGGTAAAATATCAAAGAAGAGACATGCGGTTTCCAATTGAGATGGCTGTCGAAATGAATCCCTAAATACTTGAACTTGTTGACTAATTCAATGTTGAAACACTCAGGGTGGCAGCCGGCAGATGTACATTTAGAAATATTATGGTAAGTAACCTGGTCAACACTAGCCACCGTTGTTTCACCAGACAATTTGAACAACATATATTTTGTTTTATCACTTAAAATTAAACAATGTTTGTCAAACCATATATTTAAAATTTTAAGATCAGAATTAATCGTAGAAATGACCTCATTAGTGGATTTGCCAATGTAAGCTAAAGCTAGGTCATCTGCAAACCCGGTAATGTGACCATGTAATTTCAGTTTAAAAACAGAATTAGTGTAAATCAAAAAAAGCAAAGGGCCCAACACTGAGCCTTGTGGAACACCAACCTTCACCATTCTCGACTCACTTAGTGTATCGTTAATTTTAACTCTCACTGATCTGTTATCGAGATAGGATTCAAACCATCTATTTGAAACGCCCCTAAACCCAATGTCAAAGAGGATAGACAAAAGAATTTTATGGTCAACCATATCAAATGCTTTAGTAGCGTCAACAAACAAACCAGCACAAGATTTACCATTTGATGAATACTTAAAATATTAAACTTATCTAAAAATAAAGTTACTCTGGTTTTGACTGCCTTTTCAAGGATTTTTAATATCTGTGGTTGCAGCGCGACTGGTCTAAAATTGCCTTTATCATTACTCTTGCCTTTTTTAAACAATGGAATAATAGTTGCGATTTTCAGCCGATCCGGGACTATTCCATGTTCGAATGATAGATTGAAAATGTGGGTAAGAACAGGACTGACATATTTAGAAATTGCTTTCAAAATACAATTACTAAGACCATCATTATCAATTGACTGTTTCGGTTCGAGAGAGCCAATGATATCTGATATTTCATTTATGGACACAGGAGTCATAAAAAACGATGAAGAACAGTAATCGGAAGGCAAATTGTTATTATCGGGCGAGTTAGTCAAGGCAAATTTTACTCGTAATTTTTCAGCAATGCTCGTAAAATAACAGTTGAACTCATTGGAAATATCAAGATCACTAGTAAGAATTTCACCATTGTCAGCTACAATATTATTAATTATAGTTGCCTTAGGTTTTCTAGTCAAAATTTCGTTCACTAGATTCCAGTTTTTTTTTGCATCACCACGGTTAACATGAAAACGATTGGAATAATATATTTCTTTTTCTTTCTTAATGTCAAGATTGATTAGGTTGCAATTTCTAACATATTTTTCCAGAAGAACTGAATCATCTGGGCGATTTTTCAACTTTTTGCGCAATTTGTTTCTTTTGTTACTAACATTATATATCTAACATTTATCAATATATAAAACTGTGTTCTATATAAAATAATAGTGAAACCAAGTTTATTTCAAATCTTGCATACAGTTGAAACCTAAAATCGGGATCTCTTGTAAAAATTGAATAACCTACAATTTGAACCTAAAATCGGGACGCTTTGTAAACCCAAAAGAAACCTAAAATCGGAATCTTTTGTATAAATAAAAAGTGTTTTATCGGGAAAGCACTATAAAATAAATTATAAATTCGTGAATTTCTAAAATAAATCAACCTATAAAATGGTGATAGTATAATCCAAAATTAAATTAAAATCTGAAAACTCACACATGCTTTCTTCAAGCAAAAGTTTAAACAATTTAAATTCTTGTGAAAACACATCACAATCTTCAAGTTCTCAATACAAAGTCGATGGTAATAAACTCGACGAATTTCTCGAAAAAAAATAATTTAACAGAGAAACCTGTGGAACAACCACGTTTAATAATAAATTTCCGTAAACTCCGTATACAAAAACAAATGGAGCAACAAGAGGAAATCATTAACTACTTCAAGGTAGCGGCTATCACGAAAAATTTACCGATATTCACCGGTAAGCGTGATGAGCTATATCACTTTCTAAAATCCGTGGACGACATACTAATAGTATGCGCACCACTTAGGGAATTACCTAGTTATAAAATTATCGAACAAAACATTCGTAATAAAATAACGGGTTCAGCCTCTCTATCTTTAACAACCCATAATGTTCAAACAAATTGGGAAAACATACGTAAACATCTAATAAACACGTATGCCGATAATAGAACAGTGGAAAACTTACAGCTTGAATTGTTTTCTTTAATTAAACAAAATGTAGAGCCTAATAAACTCTTTGAAAAAATACAAGCTATAATTACATTACTGTCAAACAAAATCCAAACGAAAGGTTATGACCAATGTACCACAAATCTATTAATCGAACAACATCAATTAACGGGATTAACTGTGTTTATGGCTAGTTTACCAGATCCAATGGGTAGCACCGTACGATCATCACAACCGGCTGATCTACAAACAGCATACTCAATTGTTTTAGATGAACAGAGTATACAACGGATAAAACAAACCAGCCAACAACAAAAACCCAAATATCAAAAATTCACAAAGCCACTAGGGCAACCAAGGATTTTCGATAAAAATCAAGGAGCAGAAAATAAGCCCAATATAAAACAAGAAAGCGATCATAGACAATTTAAACCACAATTTAAACAACCCTACCGTAGTCAGTGGAAACCACAAATAAAACAAGAGAATTTGAATAACATTGAGATAAACGGCGATAATGAGGATTTTATAATAGATGCCTCTCTCCCGACCTCAATCACTTAAATAAATTAAACATTAAAACTAATCTTCCTTTCATTGTACTAACTATAAACAAAACAAAATTAAAGATTCTAATTGACACTGGGGCCGATAAATCATATATCGATCCACAATTCTCAAAATTATTCAACAAACAAAAAACTCAAAACGTGAATTTTACGGTTAAATCTGTGTTATCCTCAACGGAAATAAAACAGCAAACAATCGTGAAATTCGACGAAATTCCAAGGGAATTAAAATTCTACGTATTAAAATTCCATCAAGTGTTTGACGGATTAATAGGTTACGAGAATTTAAAATTACTAAACGCCAAAATAAACATTAACAAAAACATATTGGAATTACCAGAGTTTTCGTTACAAATTCAAAACCAATTAGAATCAATTATTCCTAAAACTATAATTCAAGGAAAAACAAAACAGTTAGTGGAAATTCCAACAACAATGAAAAAAGGAACCTTTTATCTAAACAACTTAGTGTTAAATAATAATTTAATCATCAGTGAGGGGATATACAAAACAACCACACCATACAAAGCAGTGGTGGAGGTATTAAATACGGATATAATGGATAAAGATTTTTTTCTTTTAAATCCGATACAAACAAGCGAATTTAATCACCAATACCATGACATAAATTTTCATATTACAAATGAAAACATGGCAGGTGAAATAGAATCCAAAATCCGAACAGGGAATTTAAACCCTGAGGAAAAACATCAATTACTTAAATTATGTAAACAATTCCAAAACATCTTTTATGATGAAAACCAAAAACTCACGTTTACCAGTTTGGTAAAACATGAGATATACCTTTTGAAAGAGAAGCCTCATTGTATAAAACAGTACAGGCATCCGGAAAATCAAAAGGAGGAAATTAAAATCGAAATTGATAAATTACTTAAAAACGGGATAATAAGACCTTCATACAGTCCATGGTCATCACCAATATGGATGGTGCCTAAAAAACCGGAAGAATATGGAAATAAAAAATGGCGATTAGTTGTAGACTTCCGTCAACTAAATCAGCAAACCATAGATGACAAGTACCCGCTTCCTAACATAGATAGCATACTTGACAAAATGGGAAAAGCTGTATACTTCTCTACTTTAGATTTAGCCGCAGGATTTCATCAAATAGAAATCATAAATTGTGATATTCCTAAAACAGGTTTCTCCATTCCAAACGGACATTTCGAATTTACTCGAATGCCATTCGGTCTGAAGAACGCACCAAGTACATTCCAGAGGGTTATGGATAATGTATTGGGCGACCTGCAAGGCAAAAATGTGTTATGTTATATGGATGACATAATCATTTATAGCACTAGCCTACAGGAACATGTATTAAACCTGAAACAGGTATTTACAAAATTACAAAAAGCTAATCTAAAAATTCAACTTGAGAAAACTAACTTTCTTCAAAAATCAATAGGTTTTCTCGGACATATTATAACGTCCGAAGGAGTAAAACCTGACCCAAAGAAAGTGGAAGCAATTAAGCAACTAAAATTACCATCTACACAAAAGGAAATTAAATCGTTCCTTGGTCTAATAGGTTATTACAGAAAGTTCGTAAAAGACTTTTCCAAAATAACAAAACCTTTTACATCTTGTCTATCGAAAGGATCTGTGATTTATCATGACAAACAATTCATAGAATGCTTCGAACAATGTAAAAATATGTTGGTACAAGAACCAATTTTAAAATATCATGATTTTAACAAAAATTTTATACTGACAACTGATGCGTCAAATTACGCGTTAGGCGCAGTACTAAGTCAAAATTTCGAGGGAAATGATCTCCCAATTGCGTATGCATCACGCACATTATCCAAAACAGAATGCAATTACTCCACTATTGAAAAGGAATGCCTAGCAATAGTATGGGGAACCAAGTACTTCCGACCATACTTGTATGGAAGGAAATTTTCGATCATTACTGATCATAAGCCCCTTCTTTGGCTATTTAACGCCAAAGATCCAACGTCAAAACTCATTCGATGGCGATTAGCACTTGGAGAGTATGACTATACAATTCAATACAAAAAAGGCACAGCAAACACAAATGCAGATGCCTTGTCACGCATTGAAATAAATAAACAACTGGAAACAAAAAACATTACATATAACATGGATTCTAAACCCGAAGAGGAAATAAAGGATGATATGAGTTTAGTCGACATGACTCGTCATTCAATAAATAAAGCTAGCATAATACATAAAAATAATTATAATTTTCAACAGGAAATTAATAATTTAAACAATATAAATATCGGGCATGACAATGTCAAGATACAACCCAAAGACATTCCAATATCAAATTCTACAATAAATGAATTTCAACATCAACTCATCGTAATAAGAGATGAGGGCTACGATACCATGGTTGAGGACACAAGGGTCCTGTTCAACAAAAATCAGCGACACACAATTAAAAAATCTAATTTAGATATAACAGATATCAACATAATATTGAATAGTTACACGAACAAACGAAAAATCACGGCACTTTACACCGATGATGAAACGTTTGAATTATTCAAACAAATTTGTAGGGAAACATGCTACAAAATAATTAGAGTATTCTCAATTAAAATGGATGTTGAGGATAGCGAAGAACAGAAACGCATAATACTCAACACACACAAACCATTTCACAGAGGAACTCAAGAAAATTATCAAAAAATAAAACGGAACTTCTATTTTCCAAATATTCGTCAGCAAGTGCAACAGCTTATAAAAAACTGTGACATCTGCAACCAAAATAAATACGAGAGACAACCAGTACATGTTAAATTCAAACTCTCGCAAACACCAAACGGGCCTATGGAAATCCTTCACGGAGACACATTTGCTCTTTCAAGTAAAACATTTATCACATTAATTGATAAATTTTCGCGTTATGCATCAGCAATCGAGATACCAAACAGAAAATCAAGCACAATGATTGAAAAATTTAATAAATTCTTTAGTAAAGAAGGAATACCAAAAATCTTGGTACTTGATTCAGCTACTGAATTTACTTCATCAATATTTAAAGAATTTACTGACTTGCTGGGAATAGAATTACATATTACCACAGCAAAGTCATCTAATGGAAATTCACCTATAGAACGGTTACATTCTACTTTAACCGAATTGGTACAAATTATCCATAGCCAGGATAAAAAGAAGTCCATAAGTAATATAATGGACGATGCAATATATGCGTATAATAACTCTATTCACTCGTCAACTAAATTGACACCTTTCGAACTATATAGAGGACATATTATTCCCAAAAATATATCCGACAATATAGGCGAAACTTCAAATGAATATTTAACTCGCATTAGACGCCAATATTCAGAAATTGCTGAACATATAGCAAAACTGAATAACCTGTCTAAAGACAAAACTATCGAAAAATTAAACACGAAACGTGATAACCCAGCTACATTTTTTCCAGGTGAAAAAATATTTGAAAAAGTCACTACACGTGATAAGTTTCAGAGGAAATATATACCGCATACAATAACATAAGACGGAGACGTAGTCGTGACAACGAATAAACGTACCGTCCATAAAAACAAAATACGAAAAACAAAAAATTAGCTAAACCTTTTCTTGTCCACAGGGTAGTACAACCAAAAGGTTTAGAGTCTTTTGACCTCCAGGACAATAAAGGACTGGTAGGAATAAACCTAGGAGAAGCCAAGGTTATAACATCATATATAAAATTATTCCATATCATTGAATTAGAAGACCTGTTAAAAAATTATCGGGAAATCGAAGAATGTGTTACCTATACAGAAAAGAAAATGGAACATCTTAACTACAATAGAACTCAAAGGATTACTATTATAAAAAGAAAATTAACAAACGTAAAGAGATCAATCGACAATCTCATGCCAACATTACCTCAGGTAGAAAAACGAGAAAAACGAGGATTAATTGACCCATTAGGTACCTTTATTAAATCCATCACTGGAAACCTTGATCAAAATGATTACATTAGCTTACAAAACCAAATCAAACTAACTCAGGAGGGACAATATACATTAGTTGATAGACTAAACAGTCAAATTCAAATTAATGACCAAGTAAATAATCGATTTGAGGAAATTACAGAAACTCTCAATAATGCATCGAACGCTATAAACACCATTCTGAAATCAGGATGGCAAATAAAATCTTTTAATGACGCAGAAATATTATTCAATCAAGCATACCTTAGTATTGAAGACAATATTTCAATACTCTCTGATCAAGCGGAGGAAATACACGAAATTATAACTTTCGCAAAAATTAACGTAATATCAAGACACATACTTGACAACACGGAAATGGATTATGTATTATCCGAATTAAATAAAAATAATTTAACTTTTCATTCACAAGAGCAGGTTTATTCAATTTTACAATTGAAAGCGTATTATAATGGAACTAACCTCATAACAATTATAGAAATACCACAGTTTTATAATGATAAATTTACATATATCAAAATTAAAACCTATACATTAAATAATTTCATAATTCCTACTCCTTATAATTTTTTCCTTTTAAATCCTAAAATACATATGTCTGCTACGAAACCGTGCCAAATATATTTCAAAACAAATATATTCAAATAATGACACATGCATTCCAAACTTAATCAATAACCAAGATGCGGATTGTAAATTAATACAAACACCACACAAAGAGGAAATCGAACTCATCGAAGACGGATACCTCTTCATTTCATCGGAAATTGGAGTCACAATATTTACAACTTGCGACCCAGATACTTTATTAATAAAAGGTATCAAACTCATCAAATTCGAAAATTGTACCATACATGTAAACGAACAGTCCTTTATTAATGACATAACAAAACGCATACACCAATTCCGGGTTTTACAACCATTCAACACTATCGTTATCAATGAAACAAAAGTGGAAACAATGGATATTCCCATGTTAACTAAAAAAACGATAACTAATCTACGAGAAATCCAAAATCGTCAACAGACTTCAGTTATATACATGCATTCGATAGCGATTTCAACAATTATAACAATAACCATTATAATAATCATTATATTTTTTATATACAGAAAAAACATGAAATCTATCTTCAGAATCAAAAACCTATTCGCTGAGGACAGCTTCAAACTTCCGCGGGAGGAGTTAACGTTGCACAAGTCACGTACACCAAACGTAAAGGCTAATTCGATGTAGCAACATACATTGTTGTAAACAACGGAAGCAATATTCATCTAATCAAATCAGCAAAATATCGGTTAAATATAAAATATAAAATCAATATACAAACCGTGATCGAGTTACTCGTATGATCTCATCATGCATATCAGCAAAATACCATAGTATATAGCATATAAGTTATAAACCCTTCTTATGTATATTAAATAAAACAACAACATTTATATCCAAAAAATATAGTTTATAAACGCGAGAAAATATAGAACTCGCGTTCATTGTCATTTTATATATTACTTGTTAAACATAATATATTATAAAATAAATAATACTTTAAAATTTCACACTTTATTTGTATTTTTGGTCACTTCGTTCCCTAACGTAAAATAAATAAGTTAATCAGGTGCCACAACGCCTTTAACTACATATATACTGTATTGGCCCAATTTTTGTAAAAGCTTGGAAGTTCTACAATGAAGAGCCTTTGAAAGGCCTATTTAAAAAAGGATCTATAAAAGCAATCACAGATAGATACGCCGTCATCTCAACCAATTTTCCAGATGTCTTTATATAACTATATTGTTTCGCGATAATTAAGGAACCTCTCAGCCAAAATTGCAAGGAATAAAATATTCTGATTACATTGTTATGAAAGTTGTAGTGTTTTACTCTTCGACTAAAGATAGTTGATCGCAAGTACAAGGGTTCAAACCTGTAAAATGGAAGAGGATATTCATTATCTGCGAAGCTCCTAACTCTGGTATTATATTGGTCCACAAAATTTCAAACAAAAGGTAGATGATATGATTCACTTTGAGACCAAAAGAAATCTAAAATATAGTTTTTCTCTTCTGATTTAAGACGTATTGCTGTGCTTTTAAAAATGTCATACACGTACGAATCTGGTACATCGTCAACAATCAATCATCGACATAGCTTCGCATAATTGTTTACGTTTCAAACGATATAAACAAAAATATATTGCGAAATCGTTTAAGTGGCTCGTGTATCGCATAAAATATATACGCATCGCGATTATTACGAAATATTCTGATGAAGAATGACAGTAAACCGCCTAAACCAATTTTAATGTTCCCTTAAACGTCAAACGCAATAATTTTTAATTTGCATGCGCAATAAAATTAATAAATTTGACTTTCGCTTTTAATTATAGGCATTTGAGTTTTATATACAATATGTAACGTACTTACAGCCCGATAAGTATAAACTTGTGATAATTTTGGAAGATGACCATGATTAACAATAAACTCAAGATACGTCGTTATACATAAATCTGTAAAATGTAAGTAAACACGTCCGATTGATTAAACTGATATAGTTTTATTGGTATTGAGGTCAGCCGCACATGATTCAAGCGATAAATTCGTTCAATTGATTATAACAAATTTTATGTGGTGCACGTGATTCTTGTCTTCAATCAAAAATCTAATTTTAGCCGTTACGTCACGTATATTAAATACGATCGATATATTGCGCGATATTTATTGAAAACCTTAACCCATATAGTCGTAAACCATAACATTGTTGTATCGACTCGAAACACTCGGATCTGTAAATAAGTTCAAACGATCAAATATCATTAATTATAAATTGTGGCGCCAATTAATCATAAGCAGTTCTGGTCAATCTGGAATGTAAATTAAAATGAGTTAATTAGTATAAATAAATGGGTTGCATATGTATTGGATACTTTGAACCAATACACATAATTTAATTAAAACGTGATTCTGATTAGTATAATTACATAAATAAAAGCCAAGCACTTTGCGGTTTAATTACAGTGCAAATAATGTAACAAGATAGTAATCAGTTAAGTAATTGGGTGTTGATGGAAAATTTTTAATTTTACTTTTGTTTTTTAAAGTTCTAGAACGGTCAAATCATGTTATGGCTTAAAGTTTGGTTTAAAGCTTTCGTTTCACATGAAATGTTATACCCGTAGTTTCGGTGTAGTTATGTGATGATATGAAAGAAGACTTTTCTCTCCTCATGCTGGGTACTCTATTTGAGATTATAGCGTCACATTATGTTTTTGTATTCTATTCGATTATCTACCTGAAAGTGTATACTTCCGCAGTGTTGCAATGATATATACGTTAGCTTGTACTGGATCTTCATGAGATTAATGTCGTGTTTAATTGTTTATAGCAGTTCTTATAGGATTATAGAGGCTGTTAAGTAACTGCCATCGTTTGTATGGTATATACTGAGTGATCGATCAGGTGTGGACTAATGGAGCACTGTCGAGAAAAAAGTAACATCCCTCGCATAACAATATTAAACTAAGAAACATTTGATGGACATATGCAGCTTAGATTGTATATTATGACCTCTAGAGACCGTGCTCTTAAGATTAGAAAAAAAAGTCCCCTTCAGGTTCACGCCGACAAAAAATAATCACGCTTGTAAAAATTATCAATCCTAGAACCAAATTTAATAAAGTCCTTTCTTGATCGGAGTTATTTTATAGTATGCGACCTCCACTTAAAATAGCCTTCGATGTATACAGCTCGAACAATTCCTTCGGTTTAACTATTGTCTCCTTCGCTTTAATTTTCTTTTCCAATTGAGGATGGGGGATGAACTGTGCTGCAATATTTCGATTTCACAGCAGGTTCCTTCCCTGACACCCAACAGTATTGTTAGTATCTCGCATAATAGATGATCATCATTGATAATGTTGTATTTAGATATATCTCTGGCTGAGAGTGAATTCAGTTGTTGGCACTATATGTGTACGCCTTTCACCTACTAATATATTAGGCACAGCTACTACTGAATAAATGTTATATGACCAGATATATGATAAGGGAATTAAAATTTCGATTATCACATATGCCTTTGCCACTCTAGTCCTGGTTGTCATACTTTTAAATGAGTGCGGTCTAACTTGCGCAATCCGAGACTCGGAATTGTAATGGAGACTGGTATTTGTTCTTTGATAGATGCTATCTGTTCTTCAAGTTGTGATGGGCTCAATAAGAGTGGGCGTAAAATGTTTAGATGTGCATTGTGAATAACCTCTAGTTATGCTTCCTGCATGTCCCGTAAATTCCCCGTGGCGACGACTTAGTTCAAGGCATGTCATCAACATAGTTAATACTTGTTGTTCCGTTACACGTGTGTTATTTATGCTTTTGTCTAGGTGCTGCAACCTCCTCTGAATGTTATTAATTGCCTGTACTGTGGTATTTTGACTGTGCTTGAATAGTTTTACAGAGTTATGAATCATTGAGGTTTGATTGTGTTTGGTTACTTCTTTATTGGGTGACATCAGTAATTGCCTTCATCTATTCTACTTATTTGAGATCGTAATTGCTGGATTACTAGTTGACAGTTAAACGTCTCCATATCTATTACTGAATGTATTTTTTTACACATAGTTGCAAGTTCTTCTATTAAGGGGTATGCTTGAGTTGTTTCTTCCCAATTCGTATTTAAATTATATCGCACAACCAAAGTCCATCTCATGGCAACTAGCTCCATCTTACTGATTTCCTCAAGATATATGCCAGTAGAATGTTTGAAATTCTCAATCTGCATCGGTTCTTTAGCGCTGCTTGTAGAAAACCAGATGCTCATCAAGGCAAATAACGCAATCAGAGAAAAAATATAAGTAGTGTCTACAAAAGAATTTGTTGATTGCACAAAACATTACTTTTACTATTAAATTGTAGGTTCAATACAGGCTTTCGTAAAACCTACTAAACAATTTTTTTTAAACGGATAAAATTGATAGTCACGGATTCCGAATGTTTCGTTTAATTTGGATTATCAATGTAATTATGAGCAGATCAACGTTTAGTTTGCTTCAATATGTCGCCTCGTTCGCCTGTAATCCAGGTTCGAAACACAATGTGGCCGAATTTCAAAATACGAAACTTTCAGTAATCGCACCGCTTTCTTTATGCATCCTACCGATAGTTTCGTGCTCAACATGTTGTATACTGTACCTATAATCATTTTGAACCGGAATTTCAACAAAAAAAAGTTTTCAGATTTTTGAGAAAAAACGTGATGGTTAGCCTTACTTTTTTTAAACGGATAAAATTGATAGTCACGGATTCCGAATGTTTCGTTTAATTTGGATTATCAATGTAATTATGAGCAGATCAACGTTTAGTTTGCTTCAATATATCGCCTCGTTCGCCTGTAATCCAGGTTCGAAACACAATGTGGCCGAATTTCAAAATACGAAACTTTCAGTAATCGCACCGCTTTCTTTATGCATCCTACCGATAGTTTCGTGCTCAACATGTTGTATACTGTACCTTTAATCATTTTGAACCGGAATTTCAACAAAAAAAAGTTTTCAGATTTTTGAGAAAAAACGTGATGGTTAGCCTTACTTTTTTAAACGGATAAAATTGATAGTCACGGATTCCGAATGTTTCGTTTAATTTGGATTATCAATGTAATTATGAGCAGATCAACGTTTAGTTTGCTTCAATATATCGCCTCGTTCGCCTGTAATCCAGGTTCGAAACACAATGTGGCCGAATTTCAAAATACGAAACTTTCAGTAACCGCACCGCTTTCTTTATGCATCCTACCGATAGTTTCGTGCTCAACATGTTGTATACTGTACCTTTAATCATTTTGAACCGGAATTTCAACAAAAAAAAGTTTTCAGATTTTTGAGAAAAAACGTGATGGTTAGCCTTACTTTTTTAAACGGATAAAATTGATAGTCACGGATTCCGAATGTTTCGTTTAATTTGGATTATCAATGTAATTATGAGCAGATCAACGTTTAGTTTGCTTCAATATATCGCCTCGTTCGCCTGTAATCCAGGTTCGAAACACAATGTGGCCGAATTTCAAAATACGAAACTTTCAGTAATCGCACCGCTTTCTTTATGCATCCTACCGATAGTTTCGTGCTCAACATGTTGTATACTGTACCTTTAATCATTTTGAACCGGAATTTCAACAAAAAAAAGTTTTCAGATTTTTGAGAAAAAACGTGATGGTTAGCCTTACTTTTTTTAAACGGATAAAATTGATAGTCACGGATTCCGAATGTTTCGTTTAATTTGGATTATGAATGTAATTATGAGCAGATCAACGTTAAGTTTGCTTCAATATGTCGCCTCGTTCGCCTGTAATCCAGGTTCGAAACACAATGTGGCCGAATTTCAAAATACGAAACTTTCAGTAACCGCACCGCTTTCTTTAAGCATCCTACCGATAGTTTCGTGCTCAACATGTTGTATACTGTACCTATAATCATTTTGAACCGGAATTTCAACAAAAAAAAGTTTTCAGATTTTTGAGAAAAAACGTGATGGTTAGCCTTACTTTTTTTAAACGGATAAAATTGATAGTCACGGATTCCGAATGTTTCGTTTAATTTGGATTATGAATGTAATTATGAGCAGATCAACGTTTAGTTTGCTTCAATATGTCGCCTCGTTCGCCTGTAATCCAGGTTCGAAACACAATGTGGCCGAATTTCAAAATACGAAACTTTCAGTAACCGCACCGCTTTCTTTATGCATCCTACCGATAGTTTCGTGCTCAACATGTTGTATACTGTACCTTTAATCATTTTGAACCGGAATTTCAACAAAAAAAAGTTTTCAGATTTTTGAGAAAAAACGTGATGGTTAGCCTTACTTTTTTTAAACGGATAAAATTGATAGTCACGGATTCCGAATGTTTCGTTTAATTTGGATTATGAATGTAATTATGAGCAGATCAACGTTTAGTTTGCTTCAATATATCGCCTCGTTCGCCTGTAATCCAGGTTCGAAACACAATGTGGCCGAATTTCAAAATACGAAACTTTCAGTAACCGCACCGCTTTCTTTATGCATCCTACCGATAGTTTCGTGCTCAACATGTTGTATACTGTACCTATAATCATTTTGAACCGGAATTTCAACAAAAAAAGTTTTCAGATTTTTGAGAAAAAACGTGATGGTTAGCCTTACTTTTTTTAAACGGATAAAATTGATAGTCACGGATTTCGAATGTTTCGTTTAATTTGGATTATCAATGTAATTATGAGCAGATCAACGTTTAGTTTGCTTCAATATGTCGCCTCGTTCGCCTGTAATCCAGGTTCGAAACACAATGTGGCCGAATTTCAAAATACGAAACTTTCAGTAACCGCACCGCTTTCTTTAAGCATCCTACCGATAGTTTCGTGCTCAACATGTTGTATACTGTACCTATAATCATTTTGAACCGGAATTTCAACAAAAAAAAGTTTTCAGATTTTTGAGAAAAAACGTGATGGTTAGCCTTACTTTTTTTAAACGGATAAAATTGATAGTCACGGATTTCGAATGTTTCGTTTAATTTGGATTATCAATGTAATTATGAGCAGATCAACGTTTAGTTTGCTTCAATATATCGCCTCGTTCGCCTGTAATCCAGGTTCGAAACACAATGTGGCCGAATTTCAAAATACGAAACTTTCAGTAACCGCACCGCTTTCTTTATGCATCCTACCGATAGTTTCGTGCTCAACATGTTGTATACTGTACCTATAATCATTTTGAACCGGAATTTCAACAAAAAAAGTTTTCAGATTTTTGAGAAAAAACGTGATGGTTAGCCTTACTTTTTTTAAACGGATAAAATTGATAGTCACGGATTTCGAATGTTTCGTTTAATTTGGATTATCAATGTAATTATGAGCAGATCAACGTTTAGTTTGCTTCAATATATCGCCTCGTTCGCCTGTAATCCAGGTTCGAAACACAATGTGGCCGAATTTCAAAATACGAAACTTTCAGTAACCGCACCGCTTTCTTTATGCATCCTACCGATAGTTTCGTGCTCAACATGTTGTATACTGTACCTATAATCATTTTGAACCGGAATTTCAACAAAAAAAGTTTTCAGATTTTTGAGAAAAAACGTGATGGTTAGCCTTACTTTTTTTAAACGGATAAAATTGATAGTCACGGATTTCGAATGTTATGTTTAATTTGGATTATGAATGTAATTATGAGCAGATCAACGTTTAGTTTGCTTCAATATATCGCCTCGTTCGCCTGTAATCCAGGTTCGAAACACAATGTGGCCGAATTTCAAAATACGAAACTTTCAGTAACCGCACCGCTTTCTTTATGCATCCTACCGATAGTTTCGTGCTCAACATGTTGTATACTGTACCTATAATCATTTTGAACCGGAATTTCAACAAAAAAAAGTTTTCAGATTTTTGAGAAAAAACGTGATGGTTAGCCTTACTTTTTTTAAACGGATAAAATTGATAGTCACGGATTCCGAATGTTTCGTTTAATTTGGATTATGAATGTAATTATGAGCAGATCAACGTTTAGTTTGCTTCAATATATCGCCTCGTTCGCCTGTAATTCAGGTTCGAAACACAATGTGGCCGAATTTCAAAATACGAAACTTTCAGAAACCGCACTGCTTTCTTTATGCATCCTACCGATAGTTTCGTGCTCAACATGTTGTATACTGTACCTATAATCATTTTGAACCGGAATTTCAACAAAAAAAGTTTTCAGATTTTTGAGAAAAAACGTGATGGTTAGCCTTACTTTTTTTAAACGGATAAAATTGATAGTCACGGATTTCGAATGTTATGTTTAATTTGGATTATGAATGTAATTATGAGCAGATCAACGTTTAGTTTGCTTCAATATATCGCCTCGTTCGCCTGTAATCCAGGTTCGAAACACAATGTGGCCGAATTTCAAAATACGAAACTTTCAGTAACCGCACCGCTTTCTTTATGCATCCTACCGATAGTTTCGTGCTCAACATGTTGTATACTGTACCTATAATCATTTTGAACCGGAATTTCAACAAAAAAAAGTTTTCAGATTTTTGAGAAAAAACGTGATGGTTAGCCTTACTTTTTTTAAACGGATAAAATTGATAGTCACGGATTCCGAATGTTTCGTTTAATTTGGATTATGAATGTAATTATGAGCAGATCAACGTTTAGTTTGCTTCAATATGTCGCCTCGTTCGCCTGTAATCCAGGTTCGAAACACAATGTGGCCGAATTTCAAAATACGAAACTTTCAGTAACCGCACCGCTTTCTTTAAGCATCCTACCGATAGTTTCGTGCTCAACATGTTGTATACTGTACCTATAATCATTTTGAACCGGAATTTCAACAAAAAAAAGTTTTCAGATTTTTGAGAAAAAACGTGATGGTTAGCCTTACTTTTTTTAAACGGATAAAATTGATAGTCACGGATTTCGAATGTTATGTTTAATTTGGATTATGAATGTAATTCTGAGCAGATCAACGTTTAGTTTGCTTCAATATATCGCCTCGTTCGCCTGTAATCCAGGTTCGAAACACAATGTGGCCGAATTTCAAAATACGAAACTTTCAGTAACCGCACCGCTTTCTTTAAGCATCCTACCGATAGTTTCGTGCTCAACATGTTGTATACTGTACCTATAATCATTTTGAACCGGAATTTCAACAAAAAAAAGTTTTCAGATTTTTGAGAAAAAACGTGATGGTTAGCCTTACTTTTTTTAAACGGATAAAATTGATAGTCACGGATTCCGAATGTTTCGTTTAATTTGGATTATGAATGTAATTATGAGCAGATCAACGTTTAGTTTGCTTCAATATATCGCCTCGTTCGCCTGTAATCCAGGTTCGAAACACAATGTGGCCGAATTTCAAAATACGAAACTTTCAGTAACCGCACCGCTTTCTTTAAGCATCCTACCGATAGTTTCGTGCTCAACATGTTGTATACTGTACCTATAATCATTTTGAACCGGAATTTCAACAAAAAAAGTTTTCAGATTTTTGAGAAAAAACGTGATGGTTAGCCTTACTTTTTTTAAACGGATAAAATTGATAGTCACGGATTCCGAATGTTTCGTTTAATTTGGATTATGAATGTAATTATGAGCAGATCAACGTTTAGTTTGCTTCAATATATCGCCTCGTTCGCCTGTAATCCAGGTTCGAAACACAATGTGGCCGAATTTCAAAATACGAAACTTTCAGTAATCGCACCGCTTTCTTTATGCATCCTACCGATAGTTTCGTGCTCAACATGTTGTATACTGTACCTATAATCATTTTGAACCGGAATTTCAACAAAAAAAGTTTTCAGATTTTTGAGAAAAAACGTGATGGTTAGCCTTACTTTTTTTAAACGGATAAAATTGATAGTCACGGATTCCGAATGTTTCGTTTAATTTGGATTATGAATGTAATTATGAGCAGATCAACGTTTAGTTTGCTTCAATATATCAAACTTTCAGTAATCGCACCGCTTTCTTTATGCATCCTACCGATAGTTTCGTGCTCAACATGTTGTATACTGTACCTTTAATCATTTTGAACCGGAATTTCAACAAAAAAAAGTTTTCAGATTTTTGAGAAAAAACGTGATGGTTAGCCTTACTTTTTTTAAACGGATAAAATTGATAGTCACGGATTCCGAATGTTTCGTTTAATTTGGATTATGAATGTAATTATGAGCAGATCAACGTTTAGTTTGCTTCAATATATCGCCTCGTTCGCCTGTAATCCAGGTTCGAAACACAATGTGGCCGAATTTCAAAATACGAAACTTTCAGTAACCGCACCGCTTTCTTTAAGCATCCTACCGATAGTTTCGTGCTCAACATGTTGTATACTGTACCTTTAATCATTTTGAACCGGAATTTCAACAAAAAAAAGTTTTCAGATTTTTGAGAAAAAACGTGATGGTTAGCCTTACTTTTTTTAAACGGATAAAATTTATAGTCACGGATTCCGAATGTTTCGTTTAATTTGGATTATGAATGTAATTATGAGCAGATCAACGTTTAGTTTGCTTCAATATATCGCCTCGTTCGCCTGTAATCCAGGTTCGAAACACAATGTGGCCGAATTTCAAAATACGAAACTTTCAGTAATCGCACCGCTTTCTTTATGCATCCTACCGATAGTTTCGTGCTCAACATGTTGTATACTGTACCTTTAATCATTTTGAACCGGAATTTCAACAAAAAAAAGTTTTCAGATTTTTGAGAAAAAACGTGATGGTTAGCCTTACTTTTTTTAAACGGATAAAATTGATAGTCACGGATTCCGAATGTTTCGTTTAATTTGGATTATGAATGTAATTATGAGCAGATCAACGTTTAGTTTGCTTCAATATATCGCCTCGTTCGCCTGTAATCCAGGTTCGAAACACAATGTGGCCGAATTTCAAAATACGAAACTTTCAGTAACCGCACCGCTTTCTTTAAGCATCCTACCGATAGTTTCGTGCTCAACATGTTGTATACTGTACCTATAATCATTTTGAACCGGAATTTCAACAAAAAAAGTTTTCAGATTTTTGAGAAAAAAACGTGATGGTTAGCCTTACTTTTTTTAAACGGATAAAATTGATAGTCACGGATTCCGAATGTTTCGTTTAATTTGGATTATGAATGTAATTATGAGCAGATCAACGTTTAGTTTGCTTCAATATATCGCCTCGTTCGCCTGTAATCCAGGTTCGAAACACAATGTGGCCGAATTTCAAAATACGAAACTTTCAGTAACCGCACCGCTTTCTTTAAGCATCCTACCGATAGTTTCGTGCTCAACATGTTGTATACTGTACCTATAATCATTTTGAACCGGAATTTCAACAAAAAAAGTTTTCAGATTTTTGAGAAAAAACGTGATGGTTAGCCTTACTTTTTTTAAACGGATAAAATTGATAGTCACGGATTCCGAATGTTTCGTTTAATTTGGATTATGAATGTAATTATGAGCAGATCAACGTTTAGTTTGCTTCAATATATCAAACTTTCAGTAATCGCACCGCTTTCTTTATGCATCCTACCGATAGTTTCGTGCTCAACATGTTGTATACTGTACCTTTAATCATTTTGAACCGGAATTTCAACAAAAAAAAGTTTTCAGATTTTTGAGAAAAAACGTGATGTTAGCCTTACTTTTTTTAAACGGATAAAATTGATAGTCACGGATTCCGAATGTTTCGTTTAATTTGGATTATGAATGTAATTATGAGCAGATCAACGTTTAGTTTGCTTCAATATATCGCCTCGTTCGCCTGTAATCCAGGTTCGAAACACAATGTGGCCGAATTTCAAAATACGAAACTTTCAGTAACCGCACCGCTTTCTTTATGCATCCTACCGATAGTTTCGTGCTCAACATGTTGTATACTGTACCTATAATCATTTTGAACCGGAATTTCAACAAAAAAAGTTTTCAGATTTTTGAGAAAAAACGTGATGGTTAGCCTTACTTTTTTTAAACGGATAAAATTGATAGTCACGGATTTCGAATGTTTCGTTTAATTTGGATTATCAATGTTATTATGAGCAGATCAACGTTTAGTTTGCTTCAATATATCGCCTCGTTCGCCTGTAATCCAGGTTCGAAACACAATGTGGCCGAATTTCAAAATACGAAACTTTCAGTAACCGCACCGCTTTCTTTATGCATCCTACCGATAGTTTCGTGCTCAACATGTTGTATACTGTACCTATAATCATTTTGAACCGGAATTTCAACAAAAAAAGTTTTCAGATTTTTGAGAAAAAACGTGATGGTTAGCCTTACTTTTTTTAAACGGATAAAATTGATAGTCACGGATTTCGAATGTTTCGTTTAATTTGGATTATCAATGTAATTATGAGCAGATCAACGTTTAGTTTGCTTCAATATGTCGCCTCGTTCGCCTGTAATCCAGGTTCGAAACACAATGTGGCCGAATTTCAAAATACGAAACTTTCAGTAACCGCACCGCTTTCTTTATGCATCCTACCGATAGTTTCGTGCTCAACATGTTGTATACTGTACCTTTAATCATTTTGAACCGGAATTTCAACAAAAAAAGTTTTCAGATTTTTGAGAAAAAACGTGATGGGTAGCCTTACTTTTTTTAAACGGATAAAATTGATAGTCACGGATTCCGAATGTTTCGTTTAATTTGGATTATGAATGTAATTATGAGCAGATCAACGTTTAGTTTGCTTCAATATATCGCCTCGTTCGCCTGTAATCCAGGTTCGAAACACAATGTGGCCGAATTTCAAAATACGAAACTTTCAGTAACCGCACCGCTTTCTTTATGCATCCTACCGATAGTTTCGTGCTCAACATGTTGTATACTGTACCTATAATCATTTTGAACCGGAATTTCAACAAAAAAAAGTTTTCAGATTTTTGAGAAAAAACGTGATGGTTAGCCTTACTTTTTTTAAACGGATAAAATTGATAGTCACGGATTCCGAATGTTTCGTTTAATTTGGATTATGAATGTAATTATGAGCAGATCAACGTTTAGTTTGCTTCAATATATCGCCTCGTTCGCCTGTAATCCAGGTTCGAAACACAATGTGGCCGAATTTCAAAATACGAAACTTTCAGTAACCGCACCGCTTTCTTTAAGCATCCTACCGATAGTTTCGTGCTCAACATGTTGTATACTGTACCTATAATCATTTTGAACCGGAATTTCAACAAAAAAAGTTTTCAGATTTTTGAGAAAAAACGTGATGGTTAGCCTTACTTTTTTTAAACGGATAAAATTGATAGTCACGGATTCCGAATGTTTCGTTTAATTTGGATTATGAATGTAATTATGAGCAGATCAACGTTTAGTTTGCTTCAATATATCAAACTTTCAGTAATCGCACCGCTTTCTTTATGCATCCTACCGATAGTTTCGTGCTCAACATGTTGTATACTGTACCTTTAATCATTTTGAACCGGAATTTCAACAAAAAAAAGTTTTCAGATTTTTGAGAAAAAACGTGATGGTTAGCCTTACTTTTTTTAAACGGATAAAATTGATAGTCACGGATTCCGAATGTTTCGTTTAATTTGGATTATGAATGTAATTATGAGCAGATCAACGTTTAGTTTGCTTCAATATATCGCCTCGTTCGCCTGTAATCCAGGTTCGAAACACAATGTGGCCGAATTTCAAAATACGAAACTTTCAGTAATCGCACCGCTTTCTTTATGCATCCTACCGATAGTTTCGTGCTCAACATGTTGTATACTGTACCTTTAATCATTTTGAACCGGAATTTCAACAAAAAAAAGTTTTCAGATTTTTGAGAAAAAACGTGATGGTTAGCCTTACTTTTTTTAAACGGATAAAATTGATAGTCACGGATTCCGAATGTTTCGTTTAATTTGGATTATCAATGTAATTATGAGCAGATCAACGTTTAGTTTGCTTCAATATATCGCCTCGTTCGCCTGTAATCCAGGTTCGAAACACAATGTGGCCGAATTTCAAAATACGAAACTTTCAGTAATCGCACCGCTTTCTTTATGCATCCTACCGATAGTTTCGTGCTCAACATGTTGTATACTGTACCTTTAATCATTTTGAACCGGAATTTCAACAAAAAAAAGTTTTCAGATTTTTGAGAAAAAACGTGATGGTTAGCCTTACTTTTTTTAAACGGATAAAATTGATAGTCACGGATTCCGAATGTTTCGTTTAATTTGGATTATGAATGTAATTATGAGCAGATCAACGTTTAGTTTGCTTCAATATATCGCCTCGTTCGCCTGTAATCCAGGTTCGAAACACAATGTGGCCGAATTTCAAAATACGAAACTTTCAGTAATCGCACCGCTTTCTTTATGCATCCTACCGATAGTTTCGTGCTCAACATGTTGTATACTGTACCTATAATCATTTTGAACCGGAATTTCAACAAAAAAAGTTTTCAGATTTTTGAGAAAAAACGTGATGGTTAGCCTTACTTTTTTTAAACGGATAAAATTGATAGTCACGGATTCCGAATGTTTCGTTTAATTTGGATTATGAATGTAATTATGAGCAGATCAACGTTTAGTTTGCTTCAATATATCGCCTCGTTCGCCTGTAATCCAGGTTCGAAACACAATGTGGCCGAATTTCAAAATACGAAACTTTCAGTAACCGCACCGCTTTCTTTATGCATCCTACCGATAGTTTCGTGCTCAACATGTTGTATACTGTACCTATAATCATTTTGAACCGGAATTTCAACAAAAAAAGTTTTCAGATTTTTGAGAAAAAACGTGATGGTTAGCCTTACTTTTTTTAAACGGATAAAATTGATAGTCACGGATTCCGAATGTTTCGTTTAATTTGGATTATGAATGTAATTATGAGCAGATCAACGTTTAGTTTGCTTCAATATATCGCCTCGTTCGCCTGTAATCCAGGTTCGAAACACAATGTGGCCGAATTTCAAAATACGAAACTTTCAGTAACCGCACCGCTTTCTTTATGCATCCTACCGATAGTTTCGTGCTCAACATGTTGTATACTGTACCTATAATCATTTTGAACCGGAATTTCAACAAAAAAAAGTTTTCAGATTTTTGAGAAAAAACGTGATGGTTAGCCTTACTTTTTTTAAACGGATAAAATTGATAGTCACGGATTCCGAATGTTTCGTTTAATTTGGATTATGAATGTAATTATGAGCAGATCAACGTTTAGTTTGCTTCAATATATCGCCTCGTTCGCCTGTAATCCAGGTTCGAAACACAATGTGGCCGAATTTCAAAATACGAAACTTTCAGTAACCGCACCGCTTTCTTTATGCATCCTACCGATAGTTTCGTGCTCAACATGTTGTATACTGTACCTATAATCATTTTGAACCGGAATTTCAACAAAAAAAAGTTTTCAGATTTTTGAGAAAAAACGTGATGGTTAGCCTTACTTTTTTTAAACGGATAAAATTGATAGTCACGGATTCCGAATGTTTCGTTTAATTTGGATTATGAATGTAATTATGAGCAGATCAACGTTTAGTTTGCTTCAATATATCGCCTCGTTCGCCTGTAATCCAGGTTCGAAACACAATGTGGCCGAATTTCAAAATACGAAACTTTCAGTAACCGCACCGCTTTCTTTAAGCATCCTACCGATAGTTTCGTGCTCAACATGTTGTATACTGTACCTATAATCATTTTGAACCGGAATTTCAACAAAAAAAGTTTTCAGATTTTTGAGAAAAAACGTGATGGTTAGCCTTACTTTTTTTAAACGGATAAAATTGATAGTCACGGATTCCGAATGTTTCGTTTAATTTGGATTATGAATGTAATTATGAGCAGATCAACGTTTAGTTTGCTTCAATATATCGCCTCGTTCGCCTGTAATCCAGGTTCGAAACACAATGTGGCCGAATTTCAAAATACGAAACTTTCAGTAACCGCACCGCTTTCTTTAAGCATCCTACCGATAGTTTCGTGCTCAACATGTTGTATACTGTACCTATAATCATTTTGAACCGGAATTTCAACAAAAAAAGTTTTCAGATTTTTGAGAAAAAACGTGATGGTTAGCCTTACTTTTTTTAAACGGATAAAATTGATAGTCACGGATTCCGAATGTTTCGTTTAATTTGGATTATGAATGTAATTATGAGCAGATCAACGTTTAGTTTGCTTCAATATATCGCCTCGTTCGCCTGTAATCCAGGTTCGAAACACAATGTGGCCGAATTTCAAAATACGAAACTTTCAGTAACCGCACCGCTTTCTTTAAGCATCCTACCGATAGTTTCGTGCTCAACATGTTGTATACTGTACCTATAATCATTTTGAACCGGAATTTCAACAAAAAAAAGTTTTCAGATTTTTGAGAAAAAACGTGATGGTTAGCCTTACTTTTTTTAAACGGATAAAATTGATAGTCACGGATTCCGAATGTTTCGTTTAATTTGGATTATGAATGTAATTATGAGCAGATCAACGTTTAGTTTGCTTCAATATATCGCCTCGTTCGCCTGTAATCCAGGTTCGAAACACAATGTGGCCGAATTTCAAAATACGAAACTTTCAGTAACCGCACCGCTTTCTTTATGCATCCTACCGATAGTTTCGTGCTCAACATGTTGTATACTGTACCTATAATCATTTTGAACCGGAATTTCAACAAAAAAAAGTTTTCAGATTTTTGAGAAAAAACGTGATGGTTAGCCTTACTTTTTTTAAACGGATAAAATTGATAGTCACGGATTCCGAATGTTTCGTTTAATTTGGATTATGAATGTAATTATGAGCAGATCAACGTTTAGTTTGCTTCAATATATCGCCTCGTTCGCCTGTAATCCAGGTTCGAAACACAATGTGGCCGAATTTCAAAATACGAAACTTTCAGTAACCGCACCGCTTTCTTTATGCATCCTACCGATAGTTTCGTGCTCAACATGTTGTATACTGTACCTATAATCATTTTGAACCGGAATTTCAACAAAAAAAGTTTTCAGATTTTTGAGAAAAAACGTGATGGTTAGCCTTACTTTTTTTAAACGGATAAAATTGATAGTCACGGATTCCGAATGTTTCGTTTAATTTGGATTATGAATGTAATTATGAGCAGATCAACGTTTAGTTTGCTTCAATATATCGCCTCGTTCGCCTGTAATCCAGGTTCGAAACACAATGTGGCCGAATTTCAAAATACGAAACTTTCAGTAACCGCACCGCTTTCTTTATGCATCCTACCGATAGTTTCGTGCTCAACATGTTGTATACTGTACCTATAATCATTTTGAACCGGAATTTCAACAAAAAAAAGTTTTCAGATTTTTGAGAAAAAACGTGATGGTTAGCCTTACTTTTTTTAAACGGATAAAATTGATAGTCACGGATTCCGAATGTTTCGTTTAATTTGGATTATGAATGTAATTATGAGCAGATCAACGTTTAGTTTGCTTCAATATATCGCCTCGTTCGCCTGTAATCCAGGTTCGAAACACAATGTGGCCGAATTTCAAAATACGAAACTTTCAGTAACCGCACCGCTTTCTTTAAGCATCCTACCGATAGTTTCGTGCTCAACATGTTGTATACTGTACCTATAATCATTTTGAACCGGAATTTCAACAAAAAAAGTTTTCAGATTTTTGAGAAAAAACGTGATGGTTAGCCTTACTTTTTTTAAACGGATAAAATTGATAGTCACGGATTCCGAATGTTTCGTTTAATTTGGATTATGAATGTAATTATGAGCAGATCAACGTTTAGTTTGCTTCAATATATCGCCTCGTTCGCCTGTAATCCAGGTTCGAAACACAATGTGGCCGAATTTCAAAATACGAAACTTTCAGTAACCGCACCGCTTTCTTTAAGCATCCTACCGATAGTTTCGTGCTCAACATGTTGTATACTGTACCTATAATCATTTTGAACCGGAATTTCAACAAAAAAAGTTTTCAGATTTTTGAGAAAAAACGTGATGGTTAGCCTTACTTTTTTTAAACGGATAAAATTGATAGTCACGGATTCCGAATGTTTCGTTTAATTTGGATTATGAATGTAATTATGAGCAGATCAACGTTTAGTTTGCTTCAATATATCGCCTCGTTCGCCTGTAATCCAGGTTCGAAACACAATGTGGCCGAATTTCAAAATACGAAACTTTCAGTAACCGCACCGCTTTCTTTAAGCATCCTACCGATAGTTTCGTGCTCAACATGTTGTATACTGTACCTATAATCATTTTGAACCGGAATTTCAACAAAAAAAAGTTTTCAGATTTTTGAGAAAAAACGTGATGGTTAGCCTTACTTTTTTTAAACGGATAAAATTGATAGTCACGGATTCCGAATGTTTCGTTTAATTTGGATTATGAATGTAATTATGAGCAGATCAACGTTTAGTTTGCTTCAATATATCGCCTCGTTCGCCTGTAATCCAGGTTCGAAACACAATGTGGCCGAATTTCAAAATACGAAACTTTCAGTAACCGCACCGCTTTCTTTATGCATCCTACCGATAGTTTCGTGCTCAACATGTTGTATACTGTACCTATAATCATTTTGAACCGGAATTTCAACAAAAAAAAGTTTTCAGATTTTTGAGAAAAAACGTGATGGTTAGCCTTACTTTTTTTAAACGGATAAAATTGATAGTCACGGATTCCGAATGTTTCGTTTAATTTGGATTATGAATGTAATTATGAGCAGATCAACGTTTAGTTTGCTTCAATATATCAAACTTTCAGTAATCGCACCGCTTTCTTTATGCATCCTACCGATAGTTTCGTGCTCAACATGTTGTATACTGTACCTATAATCATTTTGAACCGGAATTTCAACAAAAAAAGTTTTCAGATTTTTGAGAAAAAACGTGATGGTTAGCCTTACTTTTTTTAAACGGATAAAATTGATAGTCACGGATTCCGAATGTTTCGTTTAATTTGGATTATGAATGTAATTATGAGCAGATCAACGTTGTTGGTGAGAATAAAACACAAAACACCTTGAACTTTGATTTAAACTTTATTACACACAAATCATTATAACTGATCTCATCAGCTGTTCTCCAGTTTCAACCTAAAATTAAACTTAAGAAACAAAAATTAAATATGTTATTATATACTTACCAGTTTCATTATATAATTTTAATCAATATTTTTTGTACCGGAATCTTTGTTATAAATCTGAAAGTAAAATTTATGTAATTAATTATCAAATTTAAATTAGAAATAATATTTTTTATACTTATCTTTATATAAATTAGGAATCCAATTGTAAACACTTTGTCAACACGAATATGTCACTTTGAGTACTCTACGTAAACCAAAATTTGTACTAGAATTGGTTGCGCATAGTAAAGTTAAACTCGTTAGTACTTTATATTTGGAAATTTGAATATCTTAACTAAGTTCAGCTTAAAATTGTAATTAATTAATTTAGTGTACAAGAATATGCCATTTTTCTAGTAAGAACTAAAATAAATAAAACTCGTTCACTTTTTTGAGAACCTTTGAGCAATCAACATTTATAATTGGCAAACCGAGAAACCACAGTGTCTTATAGAAACCAATTTATATTTAATAATAAAACAGTTGTTAATCTGGAATCATCGATAGTGTTTTGTTATACCAATTTTCTTCAAGTTCATCATCAAGTTCGTAACTGTACCAATAGTGTTGGCTTCATCAGTAATTTTCTGCTATATTCCGTGCTGCAATTTTATCAACAACATCTGGCAGTCTTTTCAACATTTCATCACATCATCACCGGCTCATCACAGATCTACACAAACAAACGTTTAGTTTGCTTCAATATATCGCCTCGTTCGCCTGTAATCCAGGTTCGAAACACAATGTGGCCGAATTTCAAAATACGAAACTTTCAGTAACCGCACCGCTTTCTTTATGCATCCTACCGATAGTTTCGTGCTCAACATGTTGTATACTGTACCTATAATCATTTTGAACCGGAATTTCAACAAAAAAAAGTTTTCAGATTTTTGAGAAAAAACGTGATGGTTAGCCTTACTTTTTTTAAACGGATAAAATTGATAGTCACGGATTCCGAATGTTTCGTTTAATTTGGATTATGAATGTAATTATGAGCAGATCAACGTTTAGTTTGCTTCAATATATCGCCTCGTTCGCCTGTAATCCAGGTTCGAAACACAATGTGGCCGAATTTCAAAATACGAAACTTTCAGTAACCGCACCGCTTTCTTTAAGCATCCTACCGATAGTTTCGTGCTCAACATGTTGTATACTGTACCTATAATCATTTTGAACCGGAATTTCAACAAAAAAAAGTTTTCAGATTTTTGAGAAAAAACGTGATGGTTAGCCTTACTTTTTTTAAACGGATAAAATTGATAGTCACGGATTTCGAATGTTTCGTTTAATTTGGATTATCAATGTAATTATGAGCAGATCAACGTTTAGTTTGCTTCAATATATCGCCTCGTTCGCCTGTAATCCAGGTTCGAAACACAATGTGGCCGAATTTCAAAATACGAAACTTTCAGTAACCGCACCGCTTTCTTTATGCATCCTACCGATAGTTTCGTGCTCAACATGTTGTATACTGTACCTATAATCATTTTGAACCGGAATTTCAACAAAAAAAAGTTTTCAGATTTTTGAGAAAAAACGTGATGGTTAGCCTTACTTTTTTTAAACGGATAAAATTGATAGTCACGGATTCCGAATGTTTCGTTTAATTTGGATTATGAATGTAATTATGAGCAGATCAACGTTTAGTTTGCTTCAATATATCGCCTCGTTCGCCTGTAATCCAGGTTCGAAACACAATGTGGCCGAATTTCAAAATACGAAACTTTCAGTAACCGCACCGCTTTCTTTAAGCATCCTACCGATAGTTTCGTGCTCAACATGTTGTATACTGTACCTATAATCATTTTGAACCGGAATTTCAACAAAAAAAAGTTTTCAGATTTTTGAGAAAAAACGTGATGGTTAGCCTTACTTTTTTTAAACGGATAAAATTGATAGTCACGGATTCCGAATGTTTCGTTTAATTTGGATTATGAATGTAATTATGAGCAGATCAACGTTTAGTTTGCTTCAATATATCGCCTCGTTCGCCTGTAATCCAGGTTCGAAACACAATGTGGCCGAATTTCAAAATACGAAACTTTCAGTAATCGCACCGCTTTCTTTATGCATCCTACCGATAGTTTCGTGCTCAACATGTTGTATACTGTACCTATAATCATTTTGAACCGGAATTTCAACAAAAAAAGTTTTCAGATTTTTGAGAAAAAACGTGATGGTTAGCCTTACTTTTTTTAAACGGATAAAATTGATAGTCACGGATTTCGAATGTTTCGTTTAATTTGGATTATCAATGTAATTATGAGCAGATCAACGTTTAGTTTGCTTCAATATGTCGCCTCGTTCGCCTGTAATCCAGGTTCGAAACACAATGTGGCCGAATTTCAAAATACGAAACTTTCAGTAACCGCACCGCTTTCTTTAAGCATCCTACCGATAGTTTCGTGCTCAACATGTTGTATACTGTACCTATAATCATTTTGAACCGGAATTTCAACAAAAAAAAGTTTTCAGATTTTTGAGAAAAAACGTGATGGTTAGCCTTACTTTTTTTAAACGGATAAAATTGATAGTCACGGATTCCGAATGTTTCGTTTAATTTGGATTATGAATGTAATTATGAGCAGATCAACGTTTAGTTTGCTTCAATATATCGCCTCGTTCGCCTGTAATCCAGGTTCGAAACACAATGTGGCCGAATTTCAAAATACGAAACTTTCAGTAATCGCACCGCTTTCTTTATGCATCCTACCGATAGTTTCGTGCTCAACATGTTGTATACTGTACCTATAATCATTTTGAACCGGAATTTCAACAAAAAAAGTTTTCAGATTTTTGAGAAAAAACGTGATGGTTAGCCTTACTTTTTTTAAACGGATAAAATTGATAGTCACGGATTCCGAATGTTTCGTTTAATTTGGATTATGAATGTAATTATGAGCAGATCAACGTTTAGTTTGCTTCAATATATCGCCTCGTTCGCCTGTAATCCAGGTTCGAAACACAATGTGGCCGAATTTCAAAATACGAAACTTTCAGTAACCGCACCGCTTTCTTTATGCATCCTACCGATAGTTTCGTGCTCAACATGTTGTATACTGTACCTATAATCATTTTGAACCGGAATTTCAACAAAAAAAAGTTTTCAGATTTTTGAGAAAAAACGTGATGGTTAGCCTTACTTTTTTTAAACGGATAAAATTGATAGTCACGGATTCCGAATGTTTCGTTTAATTTGGATTATCAATGTAATTATGAGCAGATCAACGTTTAGTTTGCTTCAATATATCGCCTCGTTCGCATGTAATCCAGGTTCGAAACACAATGTGGCCGAATTTCAAAATACGAAACTTTCAGTAATCGCACCGCTTTCTTTATGCATCCTACCGATAGTTTCGTGCTCAACATGTTGTATACTGTACCTATAATCATTTTGAACCGGAATTTCAACAAAAAAAGTTTTCAGATTTTTGAGAAAAAACGTGATGGTTAGCCTTACTTTTTTTAAACGGATAAAATTGATAGTCACGGATTCCGAATGTTTCGTTTAATTTGGATTATCAATGTAATTATGAGCAGATCAACGTTTAGTTTGCTTCAATATATCGCCTCGTTCGCCTGTAATCCAGGTTCGAAACACAATGTGGCCGAATTTCAAAATACGAAACTTTCAGTAACCGCACCGCTTTCTTTATGCATCCTACCGATAGTTTCGTGCTCAACATGTTGTATACTGTACCTATAATCATTTTGAACCGGAATTTCAACAAAAAAAAGTTTTCAGATTTTTGAGAAAAAACGTGATGGTTAGCCTTACTTTTTTTAAACGGATAAAATTGATAGTCACGGATTCCGAATGTTTCGTTTAATTTGGATTATGAATGTAATTATGAGCAGATCAACGTTTAGTTTGCTTCAATATATCGCCTCGTTCGCCTGTAATCCAGGTTCGAAACACAATGTGGCCGAATTTCAAAATACGAAACTTTCAGTAACCGCACCGCTTTCTTTAAGCATCCTACCGATAGTTTCGTGCTCAACATGTTGTATACTGTACCTATAATCATTTTGAACCGGAATTTCAACAAAAAAAAGTTTTCAGATTTTTGAGAAAAAACGTGATGGTTAGCCTTACTTTTTTTAAACGGATAAAATTGATAGTCACGGATTCCGAATGTTTCGTTTAATTTGGATTATCAATGTAATTATGAGCAGATCAACGTTTAGTTTGCTTCAATATGTCGCCTCGTTCGCCTGTAATCCAGGTTCGAAACACAATGTGGCCGAATTTCAAAATACGAAACTTTCAGTAACCGCACCGCTTTCTTTAAGCATCCTACCGATAGTTTCGTGCTCAACATGTTGTATACTGTACCTATAATCATTTTGAACCGGAATTTCAACAAAAAAAAGTTTTCAGATTTTTGAGAAAAAACGTGATGGTTAGCCTTACTTTTTTTAAACGGATAAAATTGATAGTCACGGATTCCGAATGTTTCGTTTAATTTGGATTATGAATGTAATTATGAGCAGATCAACGTTTAGTTTGCTTCAATATATCGCCTCGTTCGCCTGTAATCCAGGTTCGAAACACAATGTGGCCGAATTTCAAAATACGAAACTTTCAGTAATCGCACCGCTTTCTTTATGCATCCTACCGATAGTTTCGTGCTCAACATGTTGTATACTGTACCTATAATCATTTTGAACCGGAATTTCAACAAAAAAAAGTTTTCAGATTTTTGAGAAAAAACGTGATGGTTAGCCTTACTTTTTTTAAACGGATAAAATTGATAGTCACGGATTCCGAATGTTTCGTTTAATTTGGATTATGAATGTAATTATGAGCAGATCAACGTTTAGTTTGCTTCAATATATCGCCTCGTTCGCCTGTAATCCAGGTTCGAAACACAATGTGGCCGAATTTCAAAATACGAAACTTTCAGTAATCGCACCGCTTTCTTTATGCATCCTACCGATAGTTTCGTGCTCAACATGTTGTATACTGTACCTATAATCATTTTGAACCGGAATTTCAACAAAAAAAGTTTTCAGATTTTTGAGAAAAAACGTGATGGTTAGCCTTACTTTTTTTAAACGGATAAAATTGATAGTCACGGATTCCGAATGTTTCGTTTAATTTGGATTATGAATGTAATTATGAGCAGATCAACGTTTAGTTTGCTTCAATATATCGCCTCGTTCGCCTGTAATCCAGGTTCGAAACACAATGTGGCCGAATTTCAAAATACGAAACTTTCAGTAACCGCACCGCTTTCTTTATGCATCCTACCGATAGTTTCGTGCTCAACATGTTGTATACTGTACCTATAATCATTTTGAACCGGAATTTCAACAAAAAAAAGTTTTCAGATTTTTGAGAAAAAACGTGATGGTTAGCCTTACTTTTTTTAAACGGATAAAATTGATAGTCACGGATTCCGAATGTTTCGTTTAATTTGGATTATGAATGTAATTATGAGCAGATCAACGTTTAGTTTGCTTCAATATATCGCCTCGTTCGCCTGTAATCCAGGTTCGAAACACAATGTGGCCGAATTTCAAAATACGAAACTTTCAGTAATCGCACCGCTTTCTTTATGCATCCTACCGATAGTTTCGTGCTCAACATGTTGTATACTGTACCTATAATCATTTTGAACCGGAATTTCAACAAAAAAAGTTTTCAGATTTTTGAGAAAAAACGTGATGGTTAGCCTTACTTTTTTTAAACGGATAAAATTGATAGTCACGGATTTCGAATGTTTCGTTTAATTTGGATTATCAATGTAATTATGAGCAGATCAACGTTTAGTTTGCTTCAATATGTCGCCTCGTTCGCCTGTAATCCAGGTTCGAAACACAATGTGGCCGAATTTCAAAATACGAAACTTTCAGTAACCGCACCGCTTTCTTTAAGCATCCTACCGATAGTTTCGTGCTCAACATGTTGTATACTGTACCTATAATCATTTTGAACCGGAATTTCAACAAAAAAAAGTTTTCAGATTTTTGAGAAAAAACGTGATGGTTAGCCTTACTTTTTTTAAACGGATAAAATTGATAGTCACGGATTCCGAATGTTTCGTTTAATTTGGATTATGAATGTAATTATGAGCAGATCAACGTTTAGTTTGCTTCAATATATCGTCTCGTTCGCCTGTAATCCAGGTTCGAAACACAATGTGGCCGAATTTCAAAATACGAAACTTTCAGTAATCGCACCGCTTTCTTTATGCATCCTACCGATAGTTTCGTGCTCAACATGTTGTATACTGTACCTTTAATCATTTTGAACCGGAATTTCAACAAAAAAAAGTTTTCAGATTTTTGAGAAAAAACGTGATGGTTAGCCTTACTTTTTTTAAACGGATAAAATTGATAGTCACGGATTCCGAATGTTTCGTTTAATTTGGATTATGAATGTAATTATGAGCAGATCAACGTTTAGTTTGCTTCAATATATCGCCTCGTTCGCCTGTAATCCAGGTTCGAAACACAATGTGGCCGAATTTCAAAATACGAAACTTTCAGTAACCGCACCGCTTTCTTTAAGCATCCTACCGATAGTTTCGTGCTCAACATGTTGTATACTGTACCTATAATCATTTTGAACCGGAATTTCAACAAAAAAAAGTTTTCAGATTTTTGAGAAAAAACGTGATGGTTAGCCTTACTTTTTTTAAACGGATAAAATTGATAGTCACGGATTCCGAATGTTTCGTTTAATTTGGATTATGAATGTAATTATGAGCAGATCAACGTTTAGTTTGCTTCAATATATCGCCTCGTTCGCCTGTAATCCAGGTTCGAAACACAATGTGGCCGAATTTCAAAATACGAAACTTTCAGTAACCGCACCGCTTTCTTTATGCATCCTACCGATAGTTTCGTGCTCAACATGTTGTATACTGTACCTATAATCATTTTGAACCGGAATTTCAACAAAAAAAGTTTTCAGATTTTTGAGAAAAAACGTGATGGTTAGCCTTACTTTTTTTAAACGGATAAAATTGATAGTCACGGATTCCGAATGTTTCGTTTAATTTGGATTATGAATGTAATTATGAGCAGATCAACGTTTAGTTTGCTTCAATATATCGCCTCGTTCGCCTGTAATCCAGGTTCGAAACACAATGTGGCCGAATTTCAAAATACGAAACTTTCAGTAACCGCACCGCTTTCTTTATGCATCCTACCGATAGTTTCGTGCTCAACATGTTGTATACTGTACCTATAATCATTTTGAACCGGAATTTCAACAAAAAAAAGTTTTCAGATTTTTGAGAAAAAACGTGATGGTTAGCCTTACTTTTTTTAAACGGATAAAATTGATAGTCACGGATTCCGAATGTTTCGTTTAATTTGGATTATGAATGTAATTATGAGCAGATCAACGTTTAGTTTGCTTCAATATATCGCCTCGTTCGCCTGTAATCCAGGTTCGAAACACAATGTGGCCGAATTTCAAAATACGAAACTTTCAGTAACCGCACCGCTTTCTTTAAGCATCCTACCGATAGTTTCGTGCTCAACATGTTGTATACTGTACCTATAATCATTTTGAACCGGAATTTCAACAAAAAAAGTTTTCAGATTTTTGAGAAAAAACGTGATGGTTAGCCTTACTTTTTTTAAACGGATAAAATTGATAGTCACGGATTCCGAATGTTTCGTTTAATTTGGATTATGAATGTAATTATGAGCAGATCAACGTTTAGTTTGCTTCAATATATCGCCTCGTTCGCCTGTAATCCAGGTTCGAAACACAATGTGGCCGAATTTCAAAATACGAAACTTTCAGTAACCGCACCGCTTTCTTTATGCATCCTACCGATAGTTTCGTGCTCAACATGTTGTATACTGTACCTATAATCATTTTGAACCGGAATTTCAACAAAAAAAAGTTTTCAGATTTTTGAGAAAAAACGTGATGGTTAGCCTTACTTTTTTTAAACGGATAAAATTGATAGTCACGGATTCCGAATGTTTCGTTTAATTTGGATTATGAATGTAATTATGAGCAGATCAACGTTTAGTTTGCTTCAATATATCGCCTCGTTCGCCTGTAATCCAGGTTCGAAACACAATGTGGCCGAATTTCAAAATACGAAACTTTCAGTAATCGCACCGCTTTCTTTATGCATCCTACCGATAGTTTCGTGCTCAACATGTTGTATACTGTACCTATAATCATTTTGAACCGGAATTTCAACAAAAAAAGTTTTCAGATTTTTGAGAAAAAACGTGATGGTTAGCCTTACTTTTTTTAAACGGATAAAATTGATAGTCACGGATTTCGAATGTTTCGTTTAATTTGGATTATCAATGTAATTATGAGCAGATCAACGTTTAGTTTGCTTCAATATGTCGCCTCGTTCGCCTGTAATCCAGGTTCGAAACACAATGTGGCCGAATTTCAAAATACGAAACTTTCAGTAACCGCACCGCTTTCTTTAAGCATCCTACCGATAGTTTCGTGCTCAACATGTTGTATACTGTACCTATAATCATTTTGAACCGGAATTTCAACAAAAAAAAGTTTTCAGATTTTTGAGAAAAAACGTGATGGTTAGCCTTACTTTTTTTAAACGGATAAAATTGATAGTCACGGATTCCGAATGTTTCGTTTAATTTGGATTATGAATGTAATTATGAGCAGATCAACGTTTAGTTTGCTTCAATATATCGTCTCGTTCGCCTGTAATCCAGGTTCGAAACACAATGTGGCCGAATTTCAAAATACGAAACTTTCAGTAATCGCACCGCTTTCTTTATGCATCCTACCGATAGTTTCGTGCTCAACATGTTGTATACTGTACCTTTAATCATTTTGAACCGGAATTTCAACAAAAAAAAGTTTTCAGATTTTTGAGAAAAAACGTGATGGTTAGCCTTACTTTTTTTAAACGGATAAAATTGATAGTCACGGATTCCGAATGTTTCGTTTAATTTGGATTATGAATGTAATTATGAGCAGATCAACGTTTAGTTTGCTTCAATATATCGCCTCGTTCGCCTGTAATCCAGGTTCGAAACACAATGTGGCCGAATTTCAAAATACGAAACTTTCAGTAACCGCACCGCTTTCTTTAAGCATCCTACCGATAGTTTCGTGCTCAACATGTTGTATACTGTACCTATAATCATTTTGAACCGGAATTTCAACAAAAAAAAGTTTTCAGATTTTTGAGAAAAAACGTGATGGTTAGCCTTACTTTTTTTAAACGGATAAAATTGATAGTCACGGATTCCGAATGTTTCGTTTAATTTGGATTATGAATGTAATTATGAGCAGATCAACGTTTAGTTTGCTTCAATATATCGCCTCGTTCGCCTGTAATCCAGGTTCGAAACACAATGTGGCCGAATTTCAAAATACGAAACTTTCAGTAACCGCACCGCTTTCTTTATGCATCCTACCGATAGTTTCGTGCTCAACATGTTGTATACTGTACCTATAATCATTTTGAACCGGAATTTCAACAAAAAAAGTTTTCAGATTTTTGAGAAAAAACGTGATGGTTAGCCTTACTTTTTTTAAACGGATAAAATTGATAGTCACGGATTCCGAATGTTTCGTTTAATTTGGATTATGAATGTAATTATGAGCAGATCAACGTTTAGTTTGCTTCAATATATCGCCTCGTTCGCCTGTAATCCAGGTTCGAAACACAATGTGGCCGAATTTCAAAATACGAAACTTTCAGTAACCGCACCGCTTTCTTTATGCATCCTACCGATAGTTTCGTGCTCAACATGTTGTATACTGTACCTATAATCATTTTGAACCGGAATTTCAACAAAAAAAAGTTTTCAGATTTTTGAGAAAAAACGTGATGGTTAGCCTTACTTTTTTTAAACGGATAAAATTGATAGTCACGGATTCCGAATGTTTCGTTTAATTTGGATTATGAATGTAATTATGAGCAGATCAACGTTTAGTTTGCTTCAATATATCGCCTCGTTCGCCTGTAATCCAGGTTCGAAACACAATGTGGCCGAATTTCAAAATACGAAACTTTCAGTAACCGCACCGCTTTCTTTAAGCATCCTACCGATAGTTTCGTGCTCAACATGTTGTATACTGTACCTATAATCATTTTGAACCGGAATTTCAACAAAAAAAGTTTTCAGATTTTTGAGAAAAAACGTGATGGTTAGCCTTACTTTTTTTAAACGGATAAAATTGATAGTCACGGATTCCGAATGTTTCGTTTAATTTGGATTATGAATGTAATTATGAGCAGATCAACGTTTAGTTTGCTTCAATATATCGCCTCGTTCGCCTGTAATCCAGGTTCGAAACACAATGTGGCCGAATTTCAAAATACGAAACTTTCAGTAACCGCACCGCTTTCTTTAAGCATCCTACCGATAGTTTCGTGCTCAACATGTTGTATACTGTACCTATAATCATTTTGAACCGGAATTTCAACAAAAAAAGTTTTCAGATTTTTGAGAAAAAACGTGATGGTTAGCCTTACTTTTTTTAAACGGATAAAATTGATAGTCACGGATTCCGAATGTTTCGTTTAATTTGGATTATGAATGTAATTATGAGCAGATCAACGTTTAGTTTGCTTCAATATATCGCCTCGTTCGCCTGTAATCCAGGTTCGAAACACAATGTGGCCGAATTTCAAAATACGAAACTTTCAGTAACCGCACCGCTTTCTTTAAGCATCCTACCGATAGTTTCGTGCTCAACATGTTGTATACTGTACCTATAATCATTTTGAACCGGAATTTCAACAAAAAAAAGTTTTCAGATTTTTGAGAAAAAACGTGATGGTTAGCCTTACTTTTTTTAAACGGATAAAATTGATAGTCACGGATTCCGAATGTTTCGTTTAATTTGGATTATGAATGTAATTATGAGCAGATCAACGTTTAGTTTGCTTCAATATATCGCCTCGTTCGCCTGTAATCCAGGTTCGAAACACAATGTGGCCGAATTTCAAAATACGAAACTTTCAGTAACCGCACCGCTTTCTTTATGCATCCTACCGATAGTTTCGTGCTCAACATGTTGTATACTGTACCTATAATCATTTTGAACCGGAATTTCAACAAAAAAAAGTTTTCAGATTTTTGAGAAAAAACGTGATGGTTAGCCTTACTTTTTTTAAACGGATAAAATTGATAGTCACGGATTCCGAATGTTTCGTTTAATTTGGATTATGAATGTAATTATGAGCAGATCAACGTTTAGTTTGCTTCAATATATCAAACTTTCAGTAATCGCACCGCTTTCTTTATGCATCCTACCGATAGTTTCGTGCTCAACATGTTGTATACTGTACCTATAATCATTTTGAACCGGAATTTCAACAAAAAAAGTTTTCAGATTTTTGAGAAAAAACGTGATGGTTAGCCTTACTTTTTTTAAACGGATAAAATTGATAGTCACGGATTCCGAATGTTTCGTTTAATTTGGATTATGAATGTAATTATGAGCAGATCAACGTTGTTGGTGAGAATAAAACACAAAACACCTTGAACTTTGATTTAAACTTTATTACACACAAATCATTATAACTGATCTCATCAGCTGTTCTCCAGTTTCAACCTAAAATTAAACTTAAGAAACAAAAATTAAATATGTTATTATATACTTACCAGTTTCATTATATAATTTTAATCAATATTTTTTGTACCGGAATCTTTGTTATAAATCTGAAAGTAAAATTTATGTAATTAATTATCAAATTTAAATTAGAAATAATATTTTTTATACTTATCTTTATATAAATTAGGAATCCAATTGTAAACACTTTGTCAACACGAATATGTCACTTTGAGTACTCTACGTAAACCAAAATTTGTACTAGAATTGGTTGCGCATAGTAAAGTTAAACTCGTTAGTACTTTATATTTGGAAATTTGAATATCTTAACTAAGTTCAGCTTAAAATTGTAATTAATTAATTTAGTGTACAAGAATATGCCATTTTTCTAGTAAGAACTAAAATAAATAAAACTCGTTCACTTTTTTGAGAACCTTTGAGCAATCAACATTTATAATTGGCAAACCGAGAAACCACAGTGTCTTATAGAAACCAATTTATATTTAATAATAAAACAGTTGTTAATCTGGAATCATCGATAGTGTTTTGTTATACCAATTTTCTTCAAGTTCATCATCAAGTTCGTAACTGTACCAATAGTGTTGGCTTCATCAGTAATTTTCTGCTATATTCCGTGCTGCAATTTTATCAACAACATCTGGCAGTCTTTTCAACATTTCATCACATCATCACCGGCTCATCACAGATCTACACAAACAAACGTTTAGTTTGCTTCAATATATCGCCTCGTTCGCCTGTAATCCAGGTTCGAAACACAATGTGGCCGAATTTCAAAATACGAAACTTTCAGTAACCGCACCGCTTTCTTTATGCATCCTACCGATAGTTTCGTGCTCAACATGTTGTATACTGTACCTATAATCATTTTGAACCGGAATTTCAACAAAAAAAAGTTTTCAGATTTTTGAGAAAAAACGTGATGGTTAGCCTTACTTTTTTTAAACGGATAAAATTGATAGTCACGGATTCCGAATGTTTCGTTTAATTTGGATTATGAATGTAATTATGAGCAGATCAACGTTTAGTTTGCTTCAATATATCGCCTCGTTCGCCTGTAATCCAGGTTCGAAACACAATGTGGCCGAATTTCAAAATACGAAACTTTCAGTAACCGCACCGCTTTCTTTAAGCATCCTACCGATAGTTTCGTGCTCAACATGTTGTATACTGTACCTATAATCATTTTGAACCGGAATTTCAACAAAAAAAAGTTTTCAGATTTTTGAGAAAAAACGTGATGGTTAGCCTTACTTTTTTTAAACGGATAAAATTGATAGTCACGGATTTCGAATGTTTCGTTTAATTTGGATTATCAATGTAATTATGAGCAGATCAACGTTTAGTTTGCTTCAATATATCGCCTCGTTCGCCTGTAATCCAGGTTCGAAACACAATGTGGCCGAATTTCAAAATACGAAACTTTCAGTAACCGCACCGCTTTCTTTATGCATCCTACCGATAGTTTCGTGCTCAACATGTTGTATACTGTACCTATAATCATTTTGAACCGGAATTTCAACAAAAAAAAGTTTTCAGATTTTTGAGAAAAAACGTGATGGTTAGCCTTACTTTTTTTAAACGGATAAAATTGATAGTCACGGATTCCGAATGTTTCGTTTAATTTGGATTATGAATGTAATTATGAGCAGATCAACGTTTAGTTTGCTTCAATATATCGCCTCGTTCGCCTGTAATCCAGGTTCGAAACACAATGTGGCCGAATTTCAAAATACGAAACTTTCAGTAACCGCACCGCTTTCTTTAAGCATCCTACCGATAGTTTCGTGCTCAACATGTTGTATACTGTACCTATAATCATTTTGAACCGGAATTTCAACAAAAAAAAGTTTTCAGATTTTTGAGAAAAAACGTGATGGTTAGCCTTACTTTTTTTAAACGGATAAAATTGATAGTCACGGATTCCGAATGTTTCGTTTAATTTGGATTATCAATGTAATTATGAGCAGATCAACGTTTAGTTTGCTTCAATATGTCGCCTCGTTCGCCTGTAATCCAGGTTCGAAACACAATGTGGCCGAATTTCAAAATACGAAACTTTCAGTAACCGCACCGCTTTCTTTAAGCATCCTACCGATAGTTTCGTGCTCAACATGTTGTATACTGTACCTATAATCATTTTGAACCGGAATTTCAACAAAAAAAAGTTTTCAGATTTTTGAGAAAAAACGTGATGGTTAGCCTTACTTTTTTTAAACGGATAAAATTGATAGTCACGGATTCCGAATGTTTCGTTTAATTTGGATTATGAATGTAATTATGAGCAGATCAACGTTTAGTTTGCTTCAATATATCGCCTCGTTCGCCTGTAATCCAGGTTCGAAACACAATGTGGCCGAATTTCAAAATACGAAACTTTCAGTAATCGCACCGCTTTCTTTATGCATCCTACCGATAGTTTCGTGCTCAACATGTTGTATACTGTACCTATAATCATTTTGAACCGGAATTTCAACAAAAAAAGTTTTCAGATTTTTGAGAAAAAACGTGATGGTTAGCCTTACTTTTTTTAAACGGATAAAATTGATAGTCACGGATTTCGAATGTTTCGTTTAATTTGGATTATCAATGTAATTATGAGCAGATCAACGTTTAGTTTGCTTCAATATGTCGCCTCGTTCGCCTGTAATCCAGGTTCGAAACACAATGTGGCCGAATTTCAAAATACGAAACTTTCAGTAACCGCACCGCTTTCTTTAAGCATCCTACCGATAGTTTCGTGCTCAACATGTTGTATACTGTACCTATAATCATTTTGAACCGGAATTTCAACAAAAAAAAGTTTTCAGATTTTTGAGAAAAAACGTGATGGTTAGCCTTACTTTTTTTAAACGGATAAAATTGATAGTCACGGATTCCGAATGTTTCGTTTAATTTGGATTATGAATGTAATTATGAGCAGATCAACGTTTAGTTTGCTTCAATATATCGCCTCGTTCGCCTGTAATCCAGGTTCGAAACACAATGTGGCCGAATTTCAAAATACGAAACTTTCAGTAATCGCACCGCTTTCTTTATGCATCCTACCGATAGTTTCGTGCTCAACATGTTGTATACTGTACCTATAATCATTTTGAACCGGAATTTCAACAAAAAAAGTTTTCAGATTTTTGAGAAAAAACGTGATGGTTAGCCTTACTTTTTTTAAACGGATAAAATTGATAGTCACGGATTCCGAATGTTTCGTTTAATTTGGATTATGAATGTAATTATGAGCAGATCAACGTTTAGTTTGCTTCAATATATCGCCTCGTTCGCCTGTAATCCAGGTTCGAAACACAATGTGGCCGAATTTCAAAATACGAAACTTTCAGTAACCGCACCGCTTTCTTTATGCATCCTACCGATAGTTTCGTGCTCAACATGTTGTATACTGTACCTATAATCATTTTGAACCGGAATTTCAACAAAAAAAAGTTTTCAGATTTTTGAGAAAAAACGTGATGGTTAGCCTTACTTTTTTTAAACGGATAAAATTGATAGTCACGGATTCCGAATGTTTCGTTTAATTTGGATTATCAATGTAATTATGAGCAGATCAACGTTTAGTTTGCTTCAATATATCGCCTCGTTCGCATGTAATCCAGGTTCGAAACACAATGTGGCCGAATTTCAAAATACGAAACTTTCAGTAATCGCACCGCTTTCTTTATGCATCCTACCGATAGTTTCGTGCTCAACATGTTGTATACTGTACCTATAATCATTTTGAACCGGAATTTCAACAAAAAAAGTTTTCAGATTTTTGAGAAAAAACGTGATGGTTAGCCTTACTTTTTTTAAACGGATAAAATTGATAGTCACGGATTCCGAATGTTTCGTTTAATTTGGATTATGAATGTAATTATGAGCAGATCAACGTTTAGTTTGCTTCAATATATCGCCTCGTTCGCCTGTAATCCAGGTTCGAAACACAATGTGGCCGAATTTCAAAATACGAAACTTTCAGTAACCGCACCGCTTTCTTTATGCATCCTACCGATAGTTTCGTGCTCAACATGTTGTATACTGTACCTATAATCATTTTGAACCGGAATTTCAACAAAAAAAAGTTTTCAGATTTTTGAGAAAAAACGTGATGGTTAGCCTTACTTTTTTTAAACGGATAAAATTGATAGTCACGGATTCCGAATGTTTCGTTTAATTTGGATTATGAATGTAATTATGAGCAGATCAACGTTTAGTTTGCTTCAATATATCGCCTCGTTCGCCTGTAATCCAGGTTCGAAACACAATGTGGCCGAATTTCAAAATACGAAACTTTCAGTAACCGCACCGCTTTCTTTAAGCATCCTACCGATAGTTTCGTGCTCAACATGTTGTATACTGTACCTATAATCATTTTGAACCGGAATTTCAACAAAAAAAAGTTTTCAGATTTTTGAGAAAAAACGTGATGGTTAGCCTTACTTTTTTTAAACGGATAAAATTGATAGTCACGGATTCCGAATGTTTCGTTTAATTTGGATTATCAATGTAATTATGAGCAGATCAACGTTTAGTTTGCTTCAATATGTCGCCTCGTTCGCCTGTAATCCAGGTTCGAAACACAATGTGGCCGAATTTCAAAATACGAAACTTTCAGTAACCGCACCGCTTTCTTTAAGCATCCTACCGATAGTTTCGTGCTCAACATGTTGTATACTGTACCTATAATCATTTTGAACCGGAATTTCAACAAAAAAAAGTTTTCAGATTTTTGAGAAAAAACGTGATGGTTAGCCTTACTTTTTTTAAACGGATAAAATTGATAGTCACGGATTCCGAATGTTTCGTTTAATTTGGATTATGAATGTAATTATGAGCAGATCAACGTTTAGTTTGCTTCAATATATCGCCTCGTTCGCCTGTAATCCAGGTTCGAAACACAATGTGGCCGAATTTCAAAATACGAAACTTTCAGTAATCGCACCGCTTTCTTTATGCATCCTACCGATAGTTTCGTGCTCAACATGTTGTATACTGTACCTATAATCATTTTGAACCGGAATTTCAACAAAAAAAAGTTTTCAGATTTTTGAGAAAAAACGTGATGGTTAGCCTTACTTTTTTTAAACGGATAAAATTGATAGTCACGGATTCCGAATGTTTCGTTTAATTTGGATTATGAATGTAATTATGAGCAGATCAACGTTTAGTTTGCTTCAATATATCGCCTCGTTCGCCTGTAATCCAGGTTCGAAACACAATGTGGCCGAATTTCAAAATACGAAACTTTCAGTAATCGCACCGCTTTCTTTATGCATCCTACCGATAGTTTCGTGCTCAACATGTTGTATACTGTACCTATAATCATTTTGAACCGGAATTTCAACAAAAAAAGTTTTCAGATTTTTGAGAAAAAACGTGATGGTTAGCCTTACTTTTTTTAAACGGATAAAATTGATAGTCACGGATTCCGAATGTTTCGTTTAATTTGGATTATGAATGTAATTATGAGCAGATCAACGTTTAGTTTGCTTCAATATATCGCCTCGTTCGCCTGTAATCCAGGTTCGAAACACAATGTGGCCGAATTTCAAAATACGAAACTTTCAGTAACCGCACCGCTTTCTTTATGCATCCTACCGATAGTTTCGTGCTCAACATGTTGTATACTGTACCTATAATCATTTTGAACCGGAATTTCAACAAAAAAAAGTTTTCAGATTTTTGAGAAAAAACGTGATGGTTAGCCTTACTTTTTTTAAACGGATAAAATTGATAGTCACGGATTCCGAATGTTTCGTTTAATTTGGATTATGAATGTAATTATGAGCAGATCAACGTTTAGTTTGCTTCAATATATCGCCTCGTTCGCCTGTAATCCAGGTTCGAAACACAATGTGGCCGAATTTCAAAATACGAAACTTTCAGTAATCGCACCGCTTTCTTTATGCATCCTACCGATAGTTTCGTGCTCAACATGTTGTATACTGTACCTATAATCATTTTGAACCGGAATTTCAACAAAAAAAGTTTTCAGATTTTTGAGAAAAAACGTGATGGTTAGCCTTACTTTTTTTAAACGGATAAAATTGATAGTCACGGATTTCGAATGTTTCGTTTAATTTGGATTATCAATGTAATTATGAGCAGATCAACGTTTAGTTTGCTTCAATATGTCGCCTCGTTCGCCTGTAATCCAGGTTCGAAACACAATGTGGCCGAATTTCAAAATACGAAACTTTCAGTAACCGCACCGCTTTCTTTAAGCATCCTACCGATAGTTTCGTGCTCAACATGTTGTATACTGTACCTATAATCATTTTGAACCGGAATTTCAACAAAAAAAAGTTTTCAGATTTTTGAGAAAAAACGTGATGGTTAGCCTTACTTTTTTTAAACGGATAAAATTGATAGTCACGGATTCCGAATGTTTCGTTTAATTTGGATTATGAATGTAATTATGAGCAGATCAACGTTTAGTTTGCTTCAATATATCGTCTCGTTCGCCTGTAATCCAGGTTCGAAACACAATGTGGCCGAATTTCAAAATACGAAACTTTCAGTAATCGCACCGCTTTCTTTATGCATCCTACCGATAGTTTCGTGCTCAACATGTTGTATACTGTACCTTTAATCATTTTGAACCGGAATTTCAACAAAAAAAAGTTTTCAGATTTTTGAGAAAAAACGTGATGGTTAGCCTTACTTTTTTTAAACGGATAAAATTGATAGTCACGGATTCCGAATGTTTCGTTTAATTTGGATTATGAATGTAATTATGAGCAGATCAACGTTTAGTTTGCTTCAATATATCGCCTCGTTCGCCTGTAATCCAGGTTCGAAACACAATGTGGCCGAATTTCAAAATACGAAACTTTCAGTAATCGCACCGCTTTCTTTATGCATCCTACCGATAGTTTCGTGCTCAACATGTTGTATACTGTACCTATAATCATTTTGAACCGGAATTTCAACAAAAAAAGTTTTCAGATTTTTGAGAAAAAACGTGATGGTTAGCCTTACTTTTTTTAAACGGATAAAATTGATAGTCACGGATTCCGAATGTTTCGTTTAATTTGGATTATGAATGTAATTATGAGCAGATCAACGTTTAGTTTGCTTCAATATATCGCCTCGTTCGCCTGTAATCCAGGTTCGAAACACAATGTGGCCGAATTTCAAAATACGAAACTTTCAGTAACCGCACCGCTTTCTTTATGCATCCTACCGATAGTTTCGTGCTCAACATGTTGTATACTGTACCTATAATCATTTTGAACCGGAATTTCAACAAAAAAAAGTTTTCAGATTTTTGAGAAAAAACGTGATGGTTAGCCTTACTTTTTTTAAACGGATAAAATTGATAGTCACGGATTCCGAATGTTTCGTTTAATTTGGATTATGAATGTAATTATGAGCAGATCAACGTTTAGTTTGCTTCAATATATCGCCTCGTTCGCCTGTAATCCAGGTTCGAAACACAATGTGGCCGAATTTCAAAATACGAAACTTTCAGTAATCGCACCGCTTTCTTTATGCATCCTACCGATAGTTTCGTGCTCAACATGTTGTATACTGTACCTATAATCATTTTGAACCGGAATTTCAACAAAAAAAGTTTTCAGATTTTTGAGAAAAAACGTGATGGTTAGCCTTACTTTTTTTAAACGGATAAAATTGATAGTCACGGATTCCGAATGTTTCGTTTAATTTGGATTATGAATGTAATTATGAGCAGATCAACGTTTAGTTTGCTTCAATATATCGCCTCGTTCGCCTGTAATCCAGGTTCGAAACACAATGTGGCCGAATTTCAAAATACGAAACTTTCAGTAACCGCACCGCTTTCTTTATGCATCCTACCGATAGTTTCGTGCTCAACATGTTGTATACTGTACCTATAATCATTTTGAACCGGAATTTCAACAAAAAAAAGTTTTCAGATTTTTGAGAAAAAACGTGATGGTTAGCCTTACTTTTTTTAAACGGATAAAATTGATAGTCACGGATTCCGAATGTTTCGTTTAATTTGGATTATGAATGTAATTATGAGCAGATCAACGTTTAGTTTGCTTCAATATATCGCCTCGTTCGCCTGTAATCCAGGTTCGAAACACAATGTGGCCGAATTTCAAAATACGAAACTTTCAGTAACCGCACCGCTTTCTTTAAGCATCCTACCGATAGTTTCGTGCTCAACATGTTGTATACTGTACCTATAATCATTTTGAACCGGAATTTCAACAAAAAAAAGTTTTCAGATTTTTGAGAAAAAACGTGATGGTTAGCCTTACTTTTTTTAAACGGATAAAATTGATAGTCACGGATTCCGAATGTTTCGTTTAATTTGGATTATGAATGTAATTATGAGCAGATCAACGTTTAGTTTGCTTCAATATATCGCCTCGTTCGCCTGTAATCCAGGTTCGAAACACAATGTGGCCGAATTTCAAAATACGAAACTTTCAGTAATCGCACCGCTTTCTTTATGCATCCTACCGATAGTTTCGTGCTCAACATGTTGTATACTGTACCTATAATCATTTTGAACCGGAATTTCAACAAAAAAAGTTTTCAGATTTTTGAGAAAAAACGTGATGGTTAGCCTTACTTTTTTTAAACGGATAAAATTGATAGTCACGGATTTCGAATGTTTCGTTTAATTTGGATTATCAATGTAATTATGAGCAGATCAACGTTTAGTTTGCTTCAATATGTCGCCTCGTTCGCCTGTAATCCAGGTTCGAAACACAATGTGGCCGAATTTCAAAATACGAAACTTTCAGTAACCGCACCGCTTTCTTTAAGCATCCTACCGATAGTTTCGTGCTCAACATGTTGTATACTGTACCTATAATCATTTTGAACCGGAATTTCAACAAAAAAAAGTTTTCAGATTTTTGAGAAAAAACGTGATGGTTAGCCTTACTTTTTTTAAACGGATAAAATTGATAGTCACGGATTCCGAATGTTTCGTTTAATTTGGATTATGAATGTAATTATGAGCAGATCAACGTTTAGTTTGCTTCAATATATCGTCTCGTTCGCCTGTAATCCAGGTTCGAAACACAATGTGGCCGAATTTCAAAATACGAAACTTTCAGTAATCGCACCGCTTTCTTTATGCATCCTACCGATAGTTTCGTGCTCAACATGTTGTATACTGTACCTTTAATCATTTTGAACCGGAATTTCAACAAAAAAAAGTTTTCAGATTTTTGAGAAAAAACGTGATGGTTAGCCTTACTTTTTTTAAACGGATAAAATTGATAGTCACGGATTCCGAATGTTTCGTTTAATTTGGATTATGAATGTAATTATGAGCAGATCAACGTTTAGTTTGCTTCAATATATCGCCTCGTTCGCCTGTAATCCAGGTTCGAAACACAATGTGGCCGAATTTCAAAATACGAAACTTTCAGTAATCGCACCGCTTTCTTTATGCATCCTACCGATAGTTTCGTGCTCAACATGTTGTATACTGTACCTATAATCATTTTGAACCGGAATTTCAACAAAAAAAGTTTTCAGATTTTTGAGAAAAAACGTGATGGTTAGCCTTACTTTTTTTAAACGGATAAAATTGATAGTCACGGATTCCGAATGTTTCGTTTAATTTGGATTATGAATGTAATTATGAGCAGATCAACGTTTAGTTTGCTTCAATATATCGCCTCGTTCGCCTGTAATCCAGGTTCGAAACACAATGTGGCCGAATTTCAAAATACGAAACTTTCAGTAACCGCACCGCTTTCTTTATGCATCCTACCGATAGTTTCGTGCTCAACATGTTGTATACTGTACCTATAATCATTTTGAACCGGAATTTCAACAAAAAAAAGTTTTCAGATTTTTGAGAAAAAACGTGATGGTTAGCCTTACTTTTTTTAAACGGATAAAATTGATAGTCACGGATTCCGAATGTTTCGTTTAATTTGGATTATCAATGTAATTATGAGCAGATCAACGTTTAGTTTGCTTCAATATGTCGCCTCGTTCGCCTGTAATCCAGGTTCGAAACACAATGTGGCCGAATTTCAAAATACGAAACTTTCAGTAACCGCACCGCTTTCTTTAAGCATCCTACCGATAGTTTCGTGCTCAACATGTTGTATACTGTACCTATAATCATTTTGAACCGGAATTTCAACAAAAAAAAGTTTTCAGATTTTTGAGAAAAAACGTGATGGTTAGCCTTACTTTTTTTAAACGGATAAAATTGATAGTCACGGATTCCGAATGTTTCGTTTAATTTGGATTATGAATGTAATTATGAGCAGATCAACGTTTAGTTTGCTTCAATATATCGCCTCGTTCGCCTGTAATCCAGGTTCGAAACACAATGTGGCCGAATTTCAAAATACGAAACTTTCAGTAATCGCACCGCTTTCTTTATGCATCCTACCGATAGTTTCGTGCTCAACATGTTGTATACTGTACCTATAATCATTTTGAACCGGAATTTCAACAAAAAAAGTTTTCAGATTTTTGAGAAAAAACGTGATGGTTAGCCTTACTTTTTTTAAACGGATAAAATTGATAGTCACGGATTTCGAATGTTTCGTTTAATTTGGATTATCAATGTAATTATGAGCAGATCAACGTTTAGTTTGCTTCAATATGTCGCCTCGTTCGCCTGTAATCCAGGTTCGAAACACAATGTGGCCGAATTTCAAAATACGAAACTTTCAGTAACCGCACCGCTTTCTTTAAGCATCCTACCGATAGTTTCGTGCTCAACATGTTGTATACTGTACCTATAATCATTTTGAACCGGAATTTCAACAAAAAAAAGTTTTCAGATTTTTGAGAAAAAACGTGATGGTTAGCCTTACTTTTTTTAAACGGATAAAATTGATAGTCACGGATTCCGAATGTTTCGTTTAATTTGGATTATGAATGTAATTATGAGCAGATCAACGTTTAGTTTGCTTCAATATATCGTCTCGTTCGCCTGTAATCCAGGTTCGAAACACAATGTGGCCGAATTTCAAAATACGAAACTTTCAGTAATCGCACCGCTTTCTTTATGCATCCTACCGATAGTTTCGTGCTCAACATGTTGTATACTGTACCTTTAATCATTTTGAACCGGAATTTCAACAAAAAAAAGTTTTCAGATTTTTGAGAAAAAACGTGATGGTTAGCCTTACTTTTTTTAAACGGATAAAATTGATAGTCACGGATTCCGAATGTTTCGTTTAATTTGGATTATGAATGTAATTATGAGCAGATCAACGTTTAGTTTGCTTCAATATATCGCCTCGTTCGCCTGTAATCCAGGTTCGAAACACAATGTGGCCGAATTTCAAAATACGAAACTTTCAGTAATCGCACCGCTTTCTTTATGCATCCTACCGATAGTTTCGTGCTCAACATGTTGTATACTGTACCTATAATCATTTTGAACCGGAATTTCAACAAAAAAAGTTTTCAGATTTTTGAGAAAAAACGTGATGGTTAGCCTTACTTTTTTTAAACGGATAAAATTGATAGTCACGGATTCCGAATGTTTCGTTTAATTTGGATTATGAATGTAATTATGAGCAGATCAACGTTTAGTTTGCTTCAATATATCGCCTCGTTCGCCTGTAATCCAGGTTCGAAACACAATGTGGCCGAATTTCAAAATACGAAACTTTCAGTAACCGCACCGCTTTCTTTATGCATCCTACCGATAGTTTCGTGCTCAACATGTTGTATACTGTACCTATAATCATTTTGAACCGGAATTTCAACAAAAAAAAGTTTTCAGATTTTTGAGAAAAAACGTGATGGTTAGCCTTACTTTTTTTAAACGGATAAAATTGATAGTCACGGATTCCGAATGTTTCGTTTAATTTGGATTATGAATGTAATTATGAGCAGATCAACGTTTAGTTTGCTTCAATATATCGCCTCGTTCGCCTGTAATCCAGGTTCGAAACACAATGTGGCCGAATTTCAAAATACGAAACTTTCAGTAACCGCACCGCTTTCTTTAAGCATCCTACCGATAGTTTCGTGCTCAACATGTTGTATACTGTACCTATAATCATTTTGAACCGGAATTTCAACAAAAAAAAGTTTTCAGATTTTTGAGAAAAAACGTGATGGTTAGCCTTACTTTTTTTAAACGGATAAAATTGATAGTCACGGATTCCGAATGTTTCGTTTAATTTGGATTATGAATGTAATTATGAGCAGATCAACGTTTAGTTTGCTTCAATATATCGCCTCGTTCGCCTGTAATCCAGGTTCGAAACACAATGTGGCCGAATTTCAAAATACGAAACTTTCAGTAATCGCACCGCTTTCTTTATGCATCCTACCGATAGTTTCGTGCTCAACATGTTGTATACTGTACCTTTAATCATTTTGAACCGGAATTTCAACAAAAAAAAGTTTTCAGATTTTTGAGAAAAAACGTGATGGTTAGCCTTACTTTTTTTAAACGGATAAAATTGATAGTCACGGATTCCGAATGTTTCGTTTAATTTGGATTATGAATGTAATTATGAGCAGATCAACGTTTAGTTTGCTTCAATATATCGCCTCGTTCGCCTGTAATCCAGGTTCGAAACACAATGTGGCCGAATTTCAAAATACGAAACTTTCAGTAATCGCACCGCTTTCTTTATGCATCCTACCGATAGTTTCGTGCTCAACATGTTGTATACTGTACCTTTAATCATTTTGAACCGGAATTTCAACAAAAAAAAGTTTTCAGATTTTTGAGAAAAAACGTGATGGTTAGCCTTACTTTTTTTAAACGGATAAAATTGATAGTCACGGATTCCGAATGTTTCGTTTAATTTGGATTATGAATGTAATTATGAGCAGATCAACGTTTAGTTTGCTTCAATATATCGCCTCGTTCGCCTGTAATCCAGGTTCGAAACACAATGTGGCCGAATTTCAAAATACGAAACTTTCAGTAATCGCACCGCTTTCTTTATGCATCCTACCGATAGTTTCGTGCTCAACATGTTGTATACTGTACCTTTAATCATTTTGAACCGGAATTTCAACAAAAAAAAGTTTTCAGATTTTTGAGAAAAAACGTGATGGTTAGCCTTACTTTTTTTAAACGGATAAAATTGATAGTCACGGATTCCGAATGTTTCGTTTAATTTGGATTATGAATGTAATTATGAGCAGATCAACGTTTAGTTTGCTTCAATATATCGCCTCGTTCGCCTGTAATCCAGGTTCGAAACACAATGTGGCCGAATTTCAAAATACGAAACTTTCAGTAATCGCACCGCTTTCTTTATGCATCCTACCGATAGTTTCGTGCTCAACATGTTGTATACTGTACCTTTAATCATTTTGAACCGGAATTTCAACAAAAAAAAGTTTTCAGATTTTTGAGAAAAAACGTGATGGTTAGCCTTACTTTTTTTAAACGGATAAAATTGATAGTCACGGATTCCGAATGTTTCGTTTAATTTGGATTATCAATGTAATTATGAGCAGATCAACGTTTAGTTTGCTTCAATATATCGCCTCGTTCGCCTGTAATCCAGGTTCGAAACACAATGTAGCCGAATTTCAAAATACGAAACTTTCAGTAATCGCACCGCTTTCTTTATGCATCCTACCGATAGTTTCGTGCTCAACATGTTGTATACTGTACCTTTAATCATTTTGAACCGGAATTTCAACAAAAAAAAGTTTTCAGATTTTTGAGAAAAAACGTGATGGTTAGCCTTACTTTTTTTAAACGGATAAAATTGATAGTCACGGATTCCGAATGTTTCGTTTAATTTGGATTATGAATGTAATTATGAGCAGATCAACGTTTAGTTTGCTTCAATATATCGCCTCGTTCGCCTGTAATCCAGGTTCGAAACACAATGTGGCCGAATTTCAAAATACGAAACTTTCAGTAATCGCACCGCTTTCTTTATGCATCCTACCGATAGTTTCGTGCTCAACATGTTGTATACTGTACCTATAATCATTTTGAACCGGAATTTCAACAAAAAAAGTTTTCAGATTTTTGAGAAAAAACGTGATGGTTAGCCTTACTTTTTTTAAACGGATAAAATTGATAGTCACGGATTCCGAATGTTTCGTTTAATTTGGATTATGAATGTAATTATGAGCAGATCAACGTTTAGTTTGCTTCAATATATCGCCTCGTTCGCCTGTAATCCAGGTTCGAAACACAATGTGGCCGAATTTCAAAATACGAAACTTTCAGTAACCGCACCGCTTTCTTTATGCATCCTACCGATAGTTTCGTGCTCAACATGTTGTATACTGTACCTATAATCATTTTGAACCGGAATTTCAACAAAAAAAGTTTTCAGATTTTTGAGAAAAAACGTGATGGTTAGCCTTACTTTTTTTAAACGGATAAAATTGATAGTCACGGATTTCGAATGTTTCGTTTAATTTGGATTATCAATGTAATTATGAGCAGATCAACGTTTAGTTTGCTTCAATATGTCGCCTCGTTCGCCTGTAATCCAGGTTCGAAACACAATGTGGCCGAATTTCAAAATACGAAACTTTCAGTAACCGCACCGCTTTCTTTAAGCATCCTACCGATAGTTTCGTGCTCAACATGTTGTATACTGTACCTTTAATCATTTTGAACCGGAATTTCAACAAAAAAAAGTTTTCAGATTTTTGAGAAAAAACGTGATGGTTAGCCTTACTTTTTTTAAACGGATAAAATTGATAGTCACGGATTCCGAATGTTTCGTTTAATTTGGATTATGAATGTAATTATGAGCAGATCAACGTTTAGTTTGCTTCAATATATCGCCTCGTTCGCCTGTAATCCAGGTTCGAAACACAATGTGGCCGAATTTCAAAATACGAAACTTTCAGTAATCGCACCGCTTTCTTTATGCATCCTACCGATAGTTTCGTGCTCAACATGTTGTATACTGTACCTATAATCATTTTGAACCGGAATTTCAACAAAAAAAGTTTTCAGATTTTTGAGAAAAAACGTGATGGTTAGCCTTACTTTTTTTAATCGGATAAAATTGATAGTCACGGATTTCGAATGTTTCGTTTAATTTGGATTATGAATGTAATTATGAGCAGATCAACGTTTAGTTTGCTTCAATATATCAAACTTTCAGTAATCGCACCGCTTTCTTTATGCATCCTACCGATAGTTTCGTGCTCAACATGTTGTATACTGTACCTTTAATCATTTTGAACCGGAATTTCAACAAAAAAAAGTTTTCAGATTTTTGAGAAAAAACGTGATGGTTAGCCTTACTTTTTTTAAACGGATAAAATTGATAGTCACGGATTCCGAATGTTTCGTTTAATTTGGATTATGAATGTAATTATGAGCAGATCAACGTTTAGTTTGCTTCAATATATCGCCTCGTTCGCCTGTAATCCAGGTTCGAAACACAATGTGGCCGAATTTCAAAATACGAAACTTTCAGTAATCGCACCGCTTTCTTTATGCATCCTACCGATAGTTTCGTGCTCAACATGTTGTATACTGTACCTATAATCATTTTGAACCGGAATTTCAACAAAAAAAGTTTTCAGATTTTTGAGAAAAAACGTGATGGTTAGCCTTACTTTTTTTAAACGGATAAAATTGATAGTCACGGATTCCGAATGTTTCGTTTAATTTGGATTATGAATGTAATTATGAGCAGATCAACGTTTAGTTTGCTTCAATATATCGCCTCGTTCGCCTGTAATCCAGGTTCGAAACACAATGTGGCCGAATTTCAAAATACGAAACTTTCAGTAACCGCACCGCTTTCTTTATGCATCCTACCGATAGTTTCGTGCTCAACATGTTGTATACTGTACCTATAATCATTTTGAACCGGAATTTCAACAAAAAAAGTTTTCAGATTTTTGAGAAAAAACGTGATGGTTAGCCTTACTTTTTTTAAACGGATAAAATTGATAGTCACGGATTCCGAATGTTTCGTTTAATTTGGATTATGAATGTAATTATGAGCAGATCAACGTTTAGTTTGCTTCAATATATCAAACTTTCAGTAATCGCACCGCTTTCTTTATGCATCCTACCGATAGTTTCGTGCTCAACATGTTGTATACTGTACCTTTAATCATTTTGAACCGGAATTTCAACAAAAAAAAGTTTTCAGATTTTTGAGAAAAAACGTGATGGTTAGCCTTACTTTTTTTAAACGGATAAAATTGATAGTCACGGATTCCGAATGTTTCGTTTAATTTGGATTATGAATGTAATTATGAGCAGATCAACGTTTAGTTTGCTTCAATATATCGCCTCGTTCGCCTGTAATCCAGGTTCGAAACACAATGTGGCCGAATTTCAAAATACGAAACTTTCAGTAATCGCACCGCTTTCTTTATGCATCCTACCGATAGTTTCGTGCTCAACATGTTGTATACTGTACCTTTAATCATTTTGAACCGGAATTTCAACAAAAAAAAGTTTTCAGATTTTTGAGAAAAAACGTGATGGTTAGCCTTACTTTTTTTAAACGGATAAAATTGATAGTCACGGATTCCGAATGTTTCGTTTAATTTGGATTATGAATGTAATTATGAGCAGATCAACGTTTAGTTTGCTTCAATATATCGCCTCGTTCGCCTGTAATCCAGGTTCGAAACACAATGTGGCCGAATTTCAAAATACGAAACTTTCAGTAACCGCACCGCTTTCTTTATGCATCCTACCGATAGTTTCGTGCTCAACATGTTGTATACTGTACCTATAATCATTTTGAACCGGAATTTCAACAAAAAAAGTTTTCAGATTTTTGAGAAAAAACGTGATGGTTAGCCTTACTTTTTTTAAACGGATAAAATTGATAGTCACGGATTCCGAATGTTTCGTTTAATTTGGATTATGAATGTAATTATGAGCAGATCAACGTTTAGTTTGCTTCAATATATCAAACTTTCAGTAATCGCACCGCTTTCTTTATGCATCCTACCGATAGTTTCGTGCTCAACATGTTGTATACTGTACCTTTAATCATTTTGAACCGGAATTTCAACAAAAAAAAGTTTTCAGATTTTTGAGAAAAAACGTGATGGTTAGCCTTACTTTTTTTAAACGGATAAAATTGATAGTCACGGATTCCGAATGTTTCGTTTAATTTGGATTATGAATGTAATTATGAGCAGATCAACGTTTAGTTTGCTTCAATATATCGCCTCGTTCGCCTGTAATCCAGGTTCGAAACACAATGTGGCCGAATTTCAAAATACGAAACTTTCAGTAATCGCACCGCTTTCTTTATGCATCCTACCGATAGTTTCGTGCTCAACATGTTGTATACTGTACCTATAATCATTTTGAACCGGAATTTCAACAAAAAAAGTTTTCAGATTTTTGAGAAAAAACGTGATGGTTAGCCTTACTTTTTTTAAACGGATAAAATTGATAGTCACGGATTCCGAATGTTTCGTTTAATTTGGATTATGAATGTAATTATGAGCAGATCAACGTTTAGTTTGCTTCAATATATCGCCTCGTTCGCCTGTAATCCAGGTTCGAAACACAATGTGGCCGAATTTCAAAATACGAAACTTTCAGTAACCGCACCGCTTTCTTTAAGCATCCTACCGATAGTTTCGTGCTCAACTTGTTGTATACTGTACCTATAATCATTTTGAACCGGAATTTCAACAAAAAAAGTTTTCAGATTTTTGAGAAAAAACGTGATGGTTAGCCTTACTTTTTTTAAACGGATAAAATTGATAGTCACGGATTCCGAATGTTTCGTTTAATTTGGATTATCAATGTAATTATGAGCAGATCAACGTTTAGTTTGCTTCAATATATCGCCTCGTTCGCCTGTAATCCAGGTTCGAAACACAATGTGGCCGAATTTCAAAATACGAAACTTTCAGTAACCGCACCGCTTTCTTTAAGCATCCTACCGATAGTTTCGTGCTCAACATGTTGTATACTGTACCTATAATCATTTTGAACCGGAATTTCAACAAAAAAAAGTTTTCAGATTTTTGAGAAAAAACGTGATGGTTAGCCTTACTTTTTTTAAACGGATAAAATTGATAGTCACGGATTCCGAATGTTTCGTTTAATTTGGATTATGAATGTAATTATGAGCAGATCAACGTTTAGTTTGCTTCAATATATCGCCTCGTTCGCCTGTAATCCAGGTTCGAAACACAATGTGGCCGAATTTCAAAATACGAAACTTTCAGTAATCGCACCGCTTTCTTTATGCATCCTACCGATAGTTTCGTGCTCAACATGTTGTATACTGTACCTATAATCATTTTGAACCGGAATTTCAACAAAAAAAGTTTTCAGATTTTTGAGAAAAAACGTGATGGTTAGCCTTACTTTTTTTAAACGGATAAAATTGATAGTCACGGATTCCGAATGTTTCGTTTAATTTGGATTATCAATGTAATTACGAGCAGATCAACGTTTAGTTTGCTTCAATATATCGCCTCGTTCGCCTGTAATCCAGGTTCGAAACACAATGTGGCCGAATTTCAAAATACGAAACTTTCAGTAATCGCACCGCTTTCTTTATGCATCCTACCGATAGTTTCGTGCTCAACATGTTGTATACTGTACCTTTAATCATTTTGAACCGGAATTTCAACAAAAAAAAGTTTTCAGATTTTTGAGAAAAAACGTGATGGTTAGCCTTACTTTTTTTAAACGGATAAAATTGATAGTCACGGATTCCGAATGTTTCGTTTAATTTGGATTATGAATGTAATTATGAGCAGATCAACGTTTAGTTTGCTTCAATATATCGCCTCGTTCGCCTGTAATCCAGGTTCGAAACACAATGTGGCCGAATTTCAAAATACGAAACTTTCAGTAACCGCACCGCTTTCTTTATGCATCCTACCGATAGTTTCGTGCTCAACATGTTGTATACTGTACCTATAATCATTTTGAACCGGAATTTCAACAAAAAAAGTTTTCAGATTTTTGAGAAAAAACGTGATGGTTAGCCTTACTTTTTTTAAACGGATAAAATTGATAGTCACGGATTCCGAATGTTTCGTTTAATTTGGATTATGAATGTAATTATGAGCAGATCAACGTTTAGTTTGCTTCAATATATCAAACTTTCAGTAATCGCACCGCTTTCTTTATGCATCCTACCGATAGTTTCGTGCTCAACATGTTGTATACTGTACCTTTAATCATTTTGAACCGGAATTTCAACAAAAAAAAGTTTTCAGATTTTTGAGAAAAAACGTGATGGTTAGCCTTACTTTTTTTAAACGGATAAAATTGATAGTCACGGATTCCGAATGTTTCGTTTAATTTGGATTATGAATGTAATTATGAGCAGATCAACGTTTAGTTTGCTTCAATATATCGCCTCGTTCGCCTGTAATCCAGGTTCGAAACACAATGTGGCCGAATTTCAAAATACGAAACTTTCAGTAATCGCACCGCTTTCTTTATGCATCCTACCGATAGTTTCGTGCTCAACATGTTGTATACTGTACCTATAATCATTTTGAACCGGAATTTCAACAAAAAAAGTTTTCAGATTTTTGAGAAAAAACGTGATGGTTAGCCTTACTTTTTTTAAACGGATAAAATTGATAGTCACGGATTCCGAATGTTTCGTTTAATTTGGATTATGAATGTAATTATGAGCAGATCAACGTTTAGTTTGCTTCAATATATCGCCTCGTTCGCCTGTAATCCAGGTTCGAAACACAATGTGGCCGAATTTCAAAATACGAAACTTTCAGTAACCGCACCGCTTTCTTTAAGCATCCTACCGATAGTTTCGTGCTCAACTTGTTGTATACTGTACCTATAATCATTTTGAACCGGAATTTCAACAAAAAAAGTTTTCAGATTTTTGAGAAAAAACGTGATGGTTAGCCTTACTTTTTTTAAACGGATAAAATTGATAGTCACGGATTCCGAATGTTTCGTTTAATTTGGATTATCAATGTAATTATGAGCAGATCAACGTTTAGTTTGCTTCAATATATCGCCTCGTTCGCCTGTAATCCAGGTTCGAAACACAATGTGGCCGAATTTCAAAATACGAAACTTTCAGTAACCGCACCGCTTTCTTTAAGCATCCTACCGATAGTTTCGTGCTCAACATGTTGTATACTGTACCTATAATCATTTTGAACCGGAATTTCAACAAAAAAAAGTTTTCAGATTTTTGAGAAAAAACGTGATGGTTAGCCTTACTTTTTTTAAACGGATAAAATTGATAGTCACGGATTCCGAATGTTTCGTTTAATTTGGATTATGAATGTAATTATGAGCAGATCAACGTTTAGTTTGCTTCAATATATCAAACTTTCAGTAATCGCACCGCTTTCTTTATGCATCCTACCGATAGTTTCGTGCTCAACATGTTGTATACTGTACCTTTAATCATTTTGAACCGGAATTTCAACAAAAAAAAGTTTTCAGATTTTTGAGAAAAAACGTGATGGTTAGCCTTACTTTTTTTAAACGGATAAAATTGATAGTCACGGATTCCGAATGTTTCGTTTAATTTGGATTATGAATGTAATTATGAGCAGATCAACGTTTAGTTTGCTTCAATATATCGCCTCGTTCGCCTGTAATCCAGGTTCGAAACACAATGTGGCCGAATTTCAAAATACGAAACTTTCAGTAATCGCACCGCTTTCTTTATGCATCCTACCGATAGTTTCGTGCTCAACATGTTGTATACTGTACCTATAATCATTTTGAACCGGAATTTCAACAAAAAAAGTTTTCAGATTTTTGAGAAAAAACGTGATGGTTAGCCTTACTTTTTTTAAACGGATAAAATTGATAGTCACGGATTCCGAATGTTTCGTTTAATTTGGATTATGAATGTAATTATGAGCAGATCAACGTTTAGTTTGCTTCAATATATCGCCTCGTTCGCCTGTAATCCAGGTTCGAAACACAATGTGGCCGAATTTCAAAATACGAAACTTTCAGTAATCGCACCGCTTTCTTTATGCATCCTACCGATAGTTTCGTGCTCAACATGTTGTATACTGTACCTATAATCATTTTGAACCGGAATTTCAACAAAAAAAGTTTTCAGATTTTTGAGAAAAAACGTGATGGTTGGCCTTACTTTTTTTAAACGGATAAAATTGATAGTCACGGATTTCGAATGTTTCGTTTAATTTGGATTATCAATGTAATTATGAGCAGATCAACGTTTAGTTTGCTTCAATATGTCGCCTCGTTCGCCTGTAATCCAGGTTCGAAACACAATGTGGCCGAATTTCAAAATACGAAACTTTCAGTAATCGCACCGCTTTCTTTATGCATCCTACCGATAGTTTCGTGCTCAACATGTTGTATACTGTACCTATAATCATTTTGAACCGGAATTTCAACAAAAAAAGTTTTCAGATTTTTGAGAAAAAACGTGATGGTTGGCCTTACTTTTTTTAAACGGATAAAATTGATAGTCACGGATTTCGAATGTTTCGTTTAATTTGGATTATCAATGTAATTATGAGCAGATCAACGTTTAGTTTGCTTCAATATATCGCCTCGTTCGCCTGTAATCCAGGTTCGAAACACAATGTGGCCGAATTTCAAAATACGAAACTTTCAGTAACCGCACCGCTTTCTTTAAGCATCCTACCGATAGTTTCGTGCTCAACATGTTGTATACTGTACCTATAATCATTTTGAACCGGAATTTCAACAAAAAAAAGTTTTCAGATTTTTGAGAAAAAACGTGATGGTTAGCCTTACTTTTTTTAAACGGATAAAATTGATAGTCACGGATTCCGAATGTTTCGTTTAATTTGGATTATGAATGTAATTATGAGCAGATCAACGTTTAGTTTGCTTCAATATATCGCCTCGTTCGCCTGTAATCCAGGTTCGAAACACAATGTGGCCGAATTTCAAAATACGAAACTTTCAGTAATCGCACCGCTTTCTTTATGCATCCTACCGATAGTTTCGTGCTCAACATGTTGTATACTGTACCTATAATCATTTTGAACCGGAATTTCAACAAAAAAAGTTTTCAGATTTTTGAGAAAAAACGTGATGGTTAGCCTTACTTTTTTTAAACGGATAAAATTGATAGTCACGGATTCCGAATGTTTCGTTTAATTTGGATTATGAATGTAATTATGAGCAGATCAACGTTTAGTTTGCTTCAATATATCGCCTCGTTCGCCTGTAATCCAGGTTCGAAACACAATGTGGCCGAATTTCAAAATACGAAACTTTCAGTAATCGCACCGCTTTCTTTATGCATCCTACCGATAGTTTCGTGCTCAACATGTTGTATACTGTACCTATAATCATTTTGAACCGGAATTTCAACAAAAAAAAGTTTTCAGATTTTTGAGAAAAAACGTGATGGTTAGCCTTACTTTTTTTAAACGGATAAAATTGATAGTCACGGATTTCGAATGTTTCGTTTAATTTGGATTATCAATGTAATTATGAGCAGATCAACGTTTAGTTTGCTTCAATATATCGCCTCGTTCGCCTGTAATCCAGGTTCGAAACACAATGTGGCCGAATTTCAAAATACGAAACTTTCAGTAACCGCACCGCTTTCTTTAAGCATCCTACCGATAGTTTCGTGCTCAACATGTTGTATACTGTACCTATAATCATTTTGAACCGGAATTTCAACAAAAAAAAGTTTTCAGATTTTTGAGAAAAAACGTGATGGTTAGCCTTACTTTTTTTAAACGGATAAAATTGATAGTCACGGATTCCGAATGTTTCGTTTAATTTGGATTATGAATGTAATTATGAGCAGATCAACGTTTAGTTTGCTTCAATATATCGCCTCGTTCGCCTGTAATCCAGGTTCGAAACACAATGTGGCCGAATTTCAAAATACGAAACTTTCAGTAACCGCACCGCTTTCTTTAAGCATCCTACCGATAGTTTCGTGCTCAACTTGTTGTATACTGTACCTATAATCATTTTGAACCGGAATTTCAACAAAAAAAGTTTTCAGATTTTTGAGAAAAAACGTGATGGTTAGCCTTACTTTTTTTAAACGGATAAAATTGATAGTCACGGATTCCGAATGTTTCGTTTAATTTGGATTATCAATGTAATTATGAGCAGATCAACGTTTAGTTTGCTTCAATATATCGCCTCGTTCGCCTGTAATCCAGGTTCGAAACACAATGTGGCCGAATTTCAAAATACGAAACTTTCAGTAACCGCACCGCTTTCTTTAAGCATCCTACCGATAGTTTCGTGCTCAACATGTTGTATACTGTACCTATAATCATTTTGAACCGGAATTTCAACAAAAAAAAGTTTTCAGATTTTTGAGAAAAAACGTGATGGTTAGCCTTACTTTTTTTAAACGGATAAAATTGATAGTCACGGATTCCGAATGTTTCGTTTAATTTGGATTATGAATGTAATTATGAGCAGATCAACGTTTAGTTTGCTTCAATATATCGCCTCGTTCGCCTGTAATCCAGGTTCGAAACACAATGTGGCCGAATTTCAAAATACGAAACTTTCAGTAATCGCACCGCTTTCTTTATGCATCCTACCGATAGTTTCGTGCTCAACATGTTGTATACTGTACCTATAATCATTTTGAACCGGAATTTCAACAAAAAAAAGTTTTCAGATTTTTGAGAAAAAACGTGATGGTTAGCCTTACTTTTTTTAAACGGATAAAATTGATAGTCACGGATTCCGAATGTTTCGTTTAATTTGGATTATGAATGTAATTATGAGCAGATCAACGTTTAGTTTGCTTCAATATATCGCCTCGTTCGCCTGTAATCCAGGTTCGAAACACAATGTGGCCGAATTTCAAAATACGAAACTTTCAGTAATCGCACCGCTTTCTTTATGCATCCTACCGATAGTTTCGTGCTCAACATGTTGTATACTGTACCTTTAATCATTTTGAACCGGAATTTCAACAAAAAAAAGTTTTCAGATTTTTGAGAAAAAACGTGATGGTTAGCCTTACTTTTTTTAAACGGATAAAATTGATAGTCACGGATTCCGAATGTTTCGTTTAATTTGGATTATGAATGTAATTATGAGCAGATCAACGTTTAGTTTGCTTCAATATATCAAACTTTCAGTAATCGCACCGCTTTCTTTATGCATCCTACCGATAGTTTCGTGCTCAACATGTTGTATACTGTACCTTTAATCATTTTGAACCGGAATTTCAACAAAAAAAAGTTTTCAGATTTTTGAGAAAAAACGTGATGGTTAGCCTTACTTTTTTTAAACGGATAAAATTGATAGTCACGGATTCCGAATGTTTCGTTTAATTTGGATTATCAATGTAATTATGAGCAGATCAACGTTTAGTTTGCTTCAATATATCGCCTCGTTCGCCTGTAATCCAGGTTCGAAACACAATGTGGCCGAATTTCAAAATACGAAACTTTCAGTAATCGCACCGCTTTCTTTATGCATCCTACCGATAGTTTCGTGCTCAACATGTTGTATACTGTACCTATAATCATTTTGAACCGGAATTTCAACAAAAAAAGTTTTCAGATTTTTGAGAAAAAACGTGATGGTTAGCCTTACTTTTTTTAAACGGATAAAATTGATAGTCACGGATTCCGAATGTTTCGTTTAATTTGGATTATGAATGTAATTATGAGCAGATCAACGTTTAGTTTGCTTCAATATATCGCCTCGTTCGCCTGTAATCCAGGTTCGAAACACAATGTGGCCGAATTTCAAAATACGAAACTTTCAGTAACCGCACCGCTTTCTTTATGCATCCTACCGATAGTTTCGTGCTCAACATGTTGTATACTGTACCTATAATCATTTTGAACCGGAATTTCAACAAAAAAAAGTTTTCAGATTTTTGAGAAAAAACGTGATGGTTAGCCTTACTTTTTTTAAACGGATAAAATTGATAGTCACGGATTCCGAATGTTTCGTTTAATTTGGATTATGAATGTAATTATGAGCAGATCAACGTTTAGTTTGCTTCAATATATCGCCTCGTTCGCCTGTAATCCAGGTTCGAAACACAATGTGGCCGAATTTCAAAATACGAAACTTTCAGTAATCGCACCGCTTTCTTTATGCATCCTACCGATAGTTTCGTGCTCAACATGTTGTATACTGTACCTATAATCATTTTGAACCGGAATTTCAACAAAAAAAGTTTTCAGATTTTTGAGAAAAAACGTGATGGTTAGCCTTACTTTTTTTAAACGGATAAAATTGATAGTCACGGATTCCGAATGTTTCGTTTAATTTGGATTATGAATGTAATTATGAGCAGATCAACGTTTAGTTTGCTTCAATATATCGCCTCGTTCGCCTGTAATCCAGGTTCGAAACACAATGTGGCCGAATTTCAAAATACGAAACTTTCAGTAATCGCACCGCTTTCTTTATGCATCCTACCGATAGTTTCGTGCTCAACATGTTGTATACTGTACCTTTAATCATTTTGAACCGGAATTTCAACAAAAAAAAGTTTTCAGATTTTTGAGAAAAAACGTGATGGTTAGCCTTACTTTTTTTAAACGGATAAAATTGATAGTCACGGATTCCGAATGTTTCGTTTAATTTGGATTATCAATGTAATTATGAGCAGATCAACGTTTGGTTTGCTTCAATATATCGCCTCGTTCGCCTGTAATCCAGGTTCGAAACACAATGTGGCCGAATTTCAAAATACGAAACTTTCAGTAATCGCACCGCTTTCTTTATGCATCCTACCGATAGTTTCGTGCTCAACATGTTGTATACTGTACCTATAATCATTTTGAACCGGAATTTCAACAAAAAAAGTTTTCAGATTTTTGAGAAAAAACGTGATGGTTAGCCTTACTTTTTTTAAACGGATAAAATTGATAGTCACGGATTCCGAATGTTTCGTTTAATTTGGATTATGAATGTAATTATGAGCAGATCAACGTTTAGTTTGCTTCAATATATCGCCTCGTTCGCCTGTAATCCAGGTTCGAAACACAATGTGGCCGAATTTCAAAATACGAAACTTTCAGTAACCGCACCGCTTTCTTTATGCATCCTACCGATAGTTTCGTGCTCAACATGTTGTATACTGTACCTATAATCATTTTGAACCGGAATTTCAACAAAAAAAAGTTTTCAGATTTTTGAGAAAAAACGTGATGGTTAGCCTTACTTTTTTTAAACGGATAAAATTGATAGTCACGGATTCCGAATGTTTCGTTTAATTTGGATTATGAATGTAATTATGAGCAGATCAACGTTTAGTTTGCTTCAATATATCGCCTCGTTCGCCTGTAATCCAGGTTCGAAACACAATGTGGCCGAATTTCAAAATACGAAACTTTCAGTAACCGCACCGCTTTCTTTAAGCATCCTACCGATAGTTTCGTGCTCAACTTGTTGTATACTGTACCTATAATCATTTTGAACCGGAATTTCAACAAAAAAAGTTTTCAGATTTTTGAGAAAAAACGTGATGGTTAGCCTTACTTTTTTTAAACGGATAAAATTGATAGTCACGGATTCCGAATGTTTCGTTTAATTTGGATTATCAATGTAATTATGAGCAGATCAACGTTTAGTTTGCTTCAATATATCGCCTCGTTCGCCTGTAATCCAGGTTCGAAACACAATGTGGCCGAATTTCAAAATACGAAACTTTCAGTAACCGCACCGCTTTCTTTAAGCATCCTACCGATAGTTTCGTGCTCAACATGTTGTATACTGTACCTATAATCATTTTGAACCGGAATTTCAACAAAAAAAAGTTTTCAGATTTTTGAGAAAAAACGTGATGGTTAGCCTTACTTTTTTTAAACGGATAAAATTGATAGTCACGGATTCCGAATGTTTCGTTTAATTTGGATTATGAATGTAATTATGAGCAGATCAACGTTTAGTTTGCTTCAATATATCGCCTCGTTCGCCTGTAATCCAGGTTCGAAACACAATGTGGCCGAATTTCAAAATACGAAACTTTCAGTAACCGCACCGCTTTCTTTAAGCATCCTACCGATAGTTTCGTGCTCAACATGTTGTATACTGTACCTTTAATCATTTTGAACCGGAATTTCAACAAAAAAAAGTTTTCAGATTTTTGAGAAAAAACGTGATGGTTAGCCTTACTTTTTTTAAACGGATAAAATTGATAGTCACGGATTCCGAATGTTTCGTTTAATTTGGATTATGAATGTAATTATGAGCAGATCAACGTTTAGTTTGCTTCAATATATCGCCTCGTTCGCCTGTAATCCAGGTTCGAAACACAATGTGGCCGAATTTCAAAATACGAAACTTTCAGTAACCGCACCGCTTTCTTTAAGCATCCTACCGATAGTTTCGTGCTCAACATGTTGTATACTGTACCTATAATCATTTTGAACCGGAATTTCAACAAAAAAAAGTTTTCAGATTTTTGAGAAAAAACGTGATGGTTAGCCTTACTTTTTTTAAACGGATAAAATTGATAGTCACGGATTCCGAATGTTTCGTTTAATTTGGATTATGAATGTAATTATGAGCAGATCAACGTTTAGTTTGCTTCAATATATCGCCTCGTTCGCCTGTAATCCAGGTTCGAAACACAATGTGGCCGAATTTCAAAATACGAAACTTTCAGTAACCGCACCGCTTTCTTTAAGCATCCTACCGATAGTTTCGTGCTCAACATGTTGTATACTGTACCTATAATCATTTTGAACCGGAATTTCAACAAAAAAAAGTTTTCAGATTTTTGAGAAAAAACGTGATGGTTAGCCTTACTTTTTTTAAACGGATAAAATTGATAGTCACGGATTCCGAATGTTTCGTTTAATTTGGATTATGAATGTAATTATGAGCAGATCAACGTTTAGTTTGCTTCAATATATCGCCTCGTTCGCCTGTAATCCAGGTTCGAAACACAATGTGGCCGAATTTCAAAATACGAAACTTTCAGTAACCGCACCGCTTTCTTTAAGCATCCTACCGATAGTTTCGTGCTCAACATGTTGTATACTGTACCTATAATCATTTTGAACCGGAATTTCAACAAAAAAAAGTTTTCAGATTTTTGAGAAAAAACGTGATGGTTAGCCTTACTTTTTTTAAACGGATAAAATTGATAGTCACGGATTCCGAATGTTTCGTTTAATTTGGATTATGAATGTAATTATGAGCAGATCAACGTTTAGTTTGCTTCAATATATCGCCTCGTTCGCCTGTAATCCAGGTTCGAAACACAATGTGGCCGAATTTCAAAATACGAAACTTTCAGTAACCGCACCGCTTTCTTTAAGCATCCTACCGATAGTTTCGTGCTCAACATGTTGTATACTGTACCTATAATCATTTTGAACCGGAATTTCAACAAAAAAAAGTTTTCAGATTTTTGAGAAAAAACGTGATGGTTAGCCTTACTTTTTTTAAACGGATAAAATTGATAGTCACGGATTCCGAATGTTTCGTTTAATTTGGATTATGAATGTAATTATGAGCAGATCAACGTTTAGTTTGCTTCAATATATCAAACTTTCAGTAATCGCACCGCTTTCTTTATGCATCCTACCGATAGTTTCGTGCTCAACATGTTGTATACTGTACCTTTAATCATTTTGAACCGGAATTTCAACAAAAAAAAGTTTTCAGATTTTTGAGAAAAAACGTGATGGTTAGCCTTACTTTTTTTAAACGGATAAAATTGATAGTCACGGATTCCGAATGTTTCGTTTAATTTGGATTATGAATGTAATTATGAGCAGATCAACGTTTAGTTTGCTTCAATATATCGCCTCGTTCGCCTGTAATCCAGGTTCGAAACACAATGTGGCCGAATTTCAAAATACGAAACTTTCAGTAACCGCACCGCTTTCTTTAAGCATCCTACCGATAGTTTCGTGCTCAACATGTTGTATACTGTACCTATAATCATTTTGAACCGGAATTTCAACAAAAAAAAGTTTTCAGATTTTTGAGAAAAAACGTGATGGTTAGCCTTACTTTTTTTAAACGGATAAAATTGATAGTCACGGATTCCGAATGTTTCGTTTAATTTGGATTATGAATGTAATTATGAGCAGATCAACGTTTAGTTTGCTTCAATATATCAAACTTTCAGTAATCGCACCGCTTTCTTTATGCATCCTACCGATAGTTTCGTGCTCAACATGTTGTATACTGTACCTTTAATCATTTTGAACCGGAATTTCAACAAAAAAAAGTTTTCAGATTTTTGAGAAAAAACGTGATGGTTAGCCTTACTTTTTTTAAACGGATAAAATTGATAGTCACGGATTCCGAATGTTTCGTTTAATTTGGATTATGAATGTAATTATGAGCAGATCAACGTTTAGTTTGCTTCAATATATCGCCTCGTTCGCCTGTAATCCAGGTTCGAAACACAATGTGGCCGAATTTCAAAATACGAAACTTTCAGTAATCGCACCGCTTTCTTTATGCATCCTACCGATAGTTTCGTGCTCAACATGTTGTATACTGTACCTTTAATCATTTTGAACCGGAATTTCAACAAAAAAAAGTTTTCAGATTTTTGAGAAAAAACGTGATGGTTAGCCTTACTTTTTTTAAACGGATAAAATTGATAGTCACGGATTTCGAATGTTTCGTTTAATTTGGATTATCAATGTAATTATGAGCAGATCAACGTTTAGTTTGCTTCAATATATCGCCTCGTTCGCCTGTAATCCAGGTTCGAAACACAATGTGGCCGAATTTCAAAATACGAAACTTTCAGTAATCGCACCGCTTTCTTTATGCATCCTACCGATAGTTTCGTGCTCAACATGTTGTATACTGTACCTTTAATCATTTTGAACCGGAATTTCAACAAAAAAAAGTTTTCAGATTTTTGAGAAAAAACGTGATGGTTAGCCTTACTTTTTTTAAACGGATAAAATTGATAGTCACGGATTCCGAATGTTTCGTTTAATTTGGATTATGAATGTAATTATGAGCAGATCAACGTTTAGTTTGCTTCAATATATCGCCTCGTTCGCCTGTAATCCAGGTTCGAAACACAATGTGGCCGAATTTCAAAATACGAAACTTTCAGTAACCGCACCGCTTTCTTTAAGCATCCTACCGATAGTTTCGTGCTCAACATGTTGTATACTGTACCTATAATCATTTTGAACCGGAATTTCAACAAAAAAAAGTTTTCAGATTTTTGAGAAAAAACGTGATGGTTAGCCTTACTTTTTTTAAACGGATAAAATTGATAGTCACGGATTCCGAATGTTTCGTTTAATTTGGATTATGAATGTAATTATGAGCAGATCAACGTTTAGTTTGCTTCAATATATCAAACTTTCAGTAATCGCACCGCTTTCTTTATGCATCCTACCGATAGTTTCGTGCTCAACATGTTGTATACTGTACCTTTAATCATTTTGAACCGGAATTTCAACAAAAAAAAGTTTTCAGATTTTTGAGAAAAAACGTGATGGTTAGCCTTACTTTTTTTAAACGGATAAAATTGATAGTCACGGATTCCGAATGTTTCGTTTAATTTGGATTATGAATGTAATTATGAGCAGATCAACGTTTAGTTTGCTTCAATATATCGCCTCGTTCGCCTGTAATCCAGGTTCGAAACACAATGTGGCCGAATTTCAAAATACGAAACTTTCAGTAATCGCACCGCTTTCTTTATGCATCCTACCGATAGTTTCGTGCTCAACATGTTGTATACTGTACCTTTAATCATTTTGAACCGGAATTTCAACAAAAAAAAGTTTTCAGATTTTTGAGAAAAAACGTGATGGTTAGCCTTACTTTTTTTAAACGGATAAAATTGATAGTCACGGATTCCGAATGTTTCGTTTAATTTGGATTATGAATGTAATTATGAGCAGATCAACGTTTAGTTTGCTTCAATATATCGCCTCGTTCGCCTGTAATCCAGGTTCGAAACACAATGTGGCCGAATTTCAAAATACGAAACTTTCAGTAACCGCACCGCTTTCTTTATGCATCCTACCGATAGTTTCGTGCTCAACATGTTGTATACTGTACCTATAATCATTTTGAACCGGAATTTCAACAAAAAAAGTTTTCAGATTTTTGAGAAAAAACGTGATGGTTAGCCTTACTTTTTTTAAACGGATAAAATTGATAGTCACGGATTTCGAATGTTTCGTTTAATTTGGATTATCAATGTAATTATGAGCAGATCAACGTTTAGTTTGCTTCAATATGTCGCCTCGTTCGCCTGTAATCCAGGTTCGAAACACAATGTGGCCGAATTTCAAAATACGAAACTTTCAGTAACCGCACCGCTTTCTTTATGCATCCTACCGATAGTTTCGTGCTCAACATGTTGTATACTGTACCTTTAATCATTTTGAACCGGAATTTCAACAAAAAAAAGTTTTCAGATTTTTGAGAAAAAACGTGATGGTTAGCCTTACTTTTTTTAAACGGATAAAATTGATAGTCACGGATTCCGAATGTTTCGTTTAATTTGGATTATGAATGTAATTATGAGCAGATCAACGTTTAGTTTGCTTCAATATATCGCCTCGTTCGCCTGTAATCCAGGTTCGAAACACAATGTGGCCGAATTTCAAAATACGAAACTTTCAGTAATCGCACCGCTTTCTTTATGCATCCTACCGATAGTTTCGTGCTCAACATGTTGTATACTGTACCTTTAATCATTTTGAACCGGAATTTCAACAAAAAAAAGTTTTCAGATTTTTGAGAAAAAACGTGATGGTTAGCCTTACTTTTTTTAAACGGATAAAATTGATAGTCACGGATTCCGAATGTTTCGTTTAATTTGGATTATGAATGTAATTATGAGCAGATCAACGTTTAGTTTGCTTCAATATATCGCCTCGTTCGCCTGTAATCCAGGTTCGAAACACAATGTGGCCGAATTTCAAAATACGAAACTTTCAGTAACCGCACCGCTTTCTTTAAGCATCCTACCGATAGTTTCGTGCTCAACATGTTGTATACTGTACCTATAATCATTTTGAACCGGAATTTCAACAAAAAAAAGTTTTCAGATTTTTGAGAAAAAACGTGATGGCCTTACTTTTTTTAAACGGATAAAATTGATAGTCACGGATTCCGAATGTTTCGTTTAATTTGGATTATCAATGTAATTATGAGCAGATCAACGTTTAGTTTGCTTCAATATATCGCCTCGTTCGCCTGTAATCCAGGTTCGAAACACAATGTGGCCGAATTTCAAAATACGAAACTTTCAGTAATCGCACCGCTTTCTTTATGCATCCTACCGATAGTTTCGTGCTCAACATGTTGTATACTGTACCTTTAATCATTTTGAACCGGAATTTCAACAAAAAAAAGTTTTCAGATTTTTGAGAAAAAACGTGATGGTTAGCCTTACTTTTTTTAAACGGATAAAATTGATAGTCACGGATTCCGAATGTTTCGTTTAATTTGGATTATGAATGTAATTATGAGCAGATCAACGTTTAGTTTGCTTCAATATATCGCCTCGTTCGCCTGTAATCCAGGTTCGAAACACAATGTGGCCGAATTTCAAAATACGAAACTTTCAGTAATCGCACCGCTTTCTTTATGCATCCTACCGATAGTTTCGTGCTCAACATGTTGTATACTGTACCTTTAATCATTTTGAACCGGAATTTCAACAAAAAAAAATTTTCAGATTTTTGAGAAAAAACGTGATGGTTAGCCTTACTTTTTTTAAACGGATAAAATTGATAGTCACGGATTCCGAATGTTTCGTTTAATTTGGATTATGAATGTAATTATGAGCAGATCAACGTTTAGTTTGCTTCAATATATCGCCTCGTTCGCCTGTAATCCAGGTTCGAAACACAATGTGGCCGAATTTCAAAATACGAAACTTTCAGTAACCGCACCGCTTTCTTTATGCATCCTACCGATAGTTTCGTGCTCAACATGTTGTATACTGTACCTATAATCATTTTGAACCGGAATTTCAACAAAAAAAAGTTTTCAGATTTTTGAGAAAAAACGTGATGGCCTTACTTTTTTTAAACGGATAAAATTGATAGTCACGGATTCCGAATGTTTCGTTTAATTTGGATTATGAATGTAATTATGAGCAGATCAACGTTTAGTTTGCTTCAATATATCGCCTCGTTCGCCTGTAATCCAGGTTCGAAACACAATGTGGCCGAATTTCAAAATACGAAACTTTCAGTAATCGCACCGCTTTCTTTATGCATCCTACCGATAGTTTCGTGCTCAACATGTTGTATACTGTACCTTTAATCATTTTGAACCGGAATTTCAACAAAAAAAAGTTTTCAGATTTTTGAGAAAAAACGTGATGGTTAGCCTTACTTTTTTTAAACGGATAAAATTGATAGTCACGGATTCCGAATGTTTCGTTTAATTTGGATTATGAATGTAATTATGAGCAGATCAACGTTTAGTTTGCTTCAATATATCGCCTCGTTCGCCTGTAATCCAGGTTCGAAACACAATGTGGCCGAATTTCAAAATACGAAACTTTCAGTAACCGCACCGCTTTCTTTATGCATCCTACCGATAGTTTCGTGCTCAACATGTTGTATACTGTACCTATAATCATTTTGAACCGGAATTTCAACAAAAAAAGTTTTCAGATTTTTGAGAAAAAACGTGATGGTTGGCCTTACTTTTTTTAAACGGATAAAATTGATAGTCACGGATTTCGAATGTTTCGTTTAATTTGGATTATCAATGTAATTATGAGCAGATCAACGTTTAGTTTGCTTCAATATGTCGCCTCGTTCGCCTGTAATCCAGGTTCGAAACACAATGTGGCCGAATTTCAAAATACGAAACTTTCAGTAACCGCACCGCTTTCTTTATGCATCCTACCGATAGTTTCGTGCTCAACATGTTGTATACTGTACCTATAATCATTTTGAACCGGAATTTCAACAAAAAAAGTTTTCAGATTTTTGAGAAAAAACGTGATGGTTGGCCTTACTTTTTTTAAACGGATAAAATTGATAGTCACGGATTTCGAATGTTTCGTTTAATTTGGATTATCAATGTAATTATGAGCAGATCAACGTTTAGTTTGCTTCAATATGTCGCCTCGTTCGCCTGTAATCCAGGTTCGAAACACAATGTGGCCGAATTTCAAAATACGAAACTTTCAGTAATCGCACCGCTTTCTTTATGCATCCTACCGATAGTTTCGTGCTCAACATGTTGTATACTGTACCTTTAATCATTTTGAACCGGAATTTCAACAAAAAAAAGTTTTCAGATTTTTGAGAAAAAACGTGATGGTTAGCCTTACTTTTTTTAAACGGATAAAATTGATAGTCACGGATTCCGAATGTTTCGTTTAATTTGGATTATGAATGTAATTATGAGCAGATCAACGTTTAGTTTGCTTCAATATATCGCCTCGTTCGCCTGTAATCCAGGTTCGAAACACAATGTGGCCGAATTTCAAAATACGAAACTTTCAGTAACCGCACCGCTTTCTTTATGCATCCTACCGATAGTTTCGTGCTCAACATGTTGTATACTGTACCTATAATCATTTTGAACCGGAATTTCAACAAAAAAAGTTTTCAGATTTTTGAGAAAAAACGTGATGGTTGGCCTTACTTTTTTTAAACGGATAAAATTGATAGTCACGGATTTCGAATGTTTCGTTTAATTTGGATTATGAATGTAATTATGAGCAGATCAACGTTTAGTTTGCTTCAATATATCGCCTCGTTCGCCTGTAATCCAGGTTCGAAACACAATGTGGCCGAATTTCAAAATACGAAACTTTCAGTAACCGCACCGCTTTCTTTATGCATCCTACCGATAGTTTCGTGCTCAACATGTTGTATACTGTACCTATAATCATTTTGAACCGGAATTTCAACAAAAAAAAGTTTTCAGATTTTTGAGAAAAAACGTGATGGTTAGCCTTACTTTTTTTAAACGGATAAAATTGATAGTCACGGATTCCGAATGTTTCGTTTAATTTGGATTATCAATGTAATTATGAGCAGATCAACGTTTAGTTTGCTTCAATATATCGCCTCGTTCGCCTGTAATCCAGGTTCGAAACACAATGTGGCCGAATTTCAAAATACGAAACTTTCAGTAATCGCACCGCTTTCTTTATGCATCCTACCGATAGTTTCGTGCTCAACATGTTGTATACTGTACCTTTAATCATTTTGAACCGGAATTTCAACAAAAAAAAGTTTTCAGATTTTTGAGAAAAAACGTGATGGTTAGCCTTACTTTTTTTAAACGGATAAAATTGATAGTCACGGATTCCGAATGTTTCGTTTAATTTGGATTATGAATGTAATTATGAGCAGATCAACGTTTAGTTTGCTTCAATATATCGCCTCGTTCGCCTGTAATCCAGGTTCGAAACACAATGTGGCCGAATTTCAAAATACGAAACTTTCAGTAACCGCACCGCTTTCTTTATGCATCCTACCGATAGTTTCGTGCTCAACATGTTGTATACTGTACCTTTAATCATTTTGAACCGGAATTTCAACAAAAAAAAGTTTTCAGATTTTTGAGAAAAAACGTGATGGTTAGCCTTACTTTTTTTAAACGGATAAAATTGATAGTCACGGATTTCGAATGTTTCGTTTAATTTGGATTATCAATGTAATTATGAGCAGATCAACGTTTAGTTTGCTTCAATATATCGCCTCGTTCGCCTGTAATCCAGGTTCGAAACACAATGTGGCCGAATTTCAAAATACGAAACTTTCAGTAATCGCACCGCTTTCTTTATGCATCCTACCGATAGTTTCGTGCTCAACATGTTGTATACTGTACCTTTAATCATTTTGAACCGGAATTTCAACAAAAAAAAGTTTTCAGATTTTTGAGAAAAAACGTGATGGTTAGCCTTACTTTTTTTAAACGGATAAAATTGATAGTCACGGATTCCGAATGTTTCGTTTAATTTGGATTATGAATGTAATTATGAGCAGATCAACGTTTAGTTTGCTTCAATATATCAAACTTTCAGTAATCGCACCGCTTTCTTTATGCATCCTACCGATAGTTTCGTGCTCAACATGTTGTATACTGTACCTTTAATCATTTTGAACCGGAATTTCAACAAAAAAAAGTTTTCAGATTTTTGAGAAAAAACGTGATGGTTAGCCTTACTTTTTTTAAACGGATAAAATTGATAGTCACGGATTTCGAATGTTTCGTTTAATTTGGATTATCAATGTAATTATGAGCAGATCAACGTTTAGTTTGCTTCAATATGTCGCCTCGTTCGCCTGTAATCCAGGTTCGAAACACAATGTGGCCGAATTTCAAAATACGAAACTTTCAGTAACCGCACCGCTTTCTTTATGCATCCTACCGATAGTTTCGTGCTCAACATGTTGTATACTGTACCTATAATCATTTTGAACCGGAATTTCAACAAAAAAAGTTTTCAGATTTTTGAGAAAAAACGTGATGGTTAGCCTTACTTTTTTTAAACGGATAAAATTGATAGTCACGGATTCCGAATGTTTCGTTTAATTTGGATTATGAATGTAATTATGAGCAGATCAACGTTTAGTTTGCTTCAATATATCGCCTCGTTCGCCTGTAATCCAGGTTCGAAACACAATGTGGCCGAATTTCAAAATACGAAACTTTCAGTAACCGCACCGCTTTCTTTAAGCATCCTACCGATAGTTTCGTGCTCAACATGTTGTATACTGTACCTATAATCATTTTGAACCGGAATTTCAACAAAAAAAAGTTTTCAGATTTTTGAGAAAAAACGTGATGGTTAGCCTTACTTTTTTTAAACGGATAAAATTGATAGTCACGGATTCCGAATGTTTCGTTTAATTTGGATTATGAATGTAATTATGAGCAGATCAACGTTTAGTTTGCTTCAATATATCGCCTCGTTCGCCTGTAATCCAGGTTCGAAACACAATGTGGCCGAATTTCAAAATACGAAACTTTCAGTAACCGCACCGCTTTCTTTAAGCATCCTACCGATAGTTTCGTGCTCAACATGTTGTATACTGTACCTATAATCATTTTGAACCGGAATTTCAACAAAAAAAAGTTTTCAGATTTTTGAGAAAAAACGTGATGGTTAGCCTTACTTTTTTTAAACGGATAAAATTGATAGTCACGGATTCCGAATGTTTCGTTTAATTTGGATTATGAATGTAATTATGAGCAGATCAACGTTTAGTTTGCTTCAATATATCAAACTTTCAGTAATCGCACCGCTTTCTTTATGCATCCTACCGATAGTTTCGTGCTCAACATGTTGTATACTGTACCTTTAATCATTTTGAACCGGAATTTCAACAAAAAAAAGTTTTCAGATTTTTGAGAAAAAACGTGATGGTTAGCCTTACTTTTTTTAAACGGATAAAATTGATAGTCACGGATTCCGAATGTTTCGTTTAATTTGGATTATCAATGTAATTATGAGCAGATCAACGTTTAGTTTGCTTCAATATATCGCCTCGTTCGCCTGTAATCCAGGTTCGAAACACAATGTGGCCGAATTTCAAAATACGAAACTTTCAGTAACCGCACCGCTTTCTTTATGCATCCTACCGATAGTTTCGTGCTCAACATGTTGTATACTGTACCTATAATCATTTTGAACCGGAATTTCAACAAAAAAAAGTTTTCAGATTTTTGAGAAAAAACGTGATGGTTAGCCTTACTTTTTTTAAACGGATAAAATTGATAGTCACGGATTCCGAATGTTTCGTTTAATTTGGATTATGAATGTAATTATGAGCAGATCAACGTTTAGTTTGCTTCAATATATCGCCTCGTTCGCCTGTAATCCAGGTTCGAAACACAATGTGGCCGAATTTCAAAATACGAAACTTTCAGTAATCGCACCGCTTTCTTTATGCATCCTACCGATAGTTTCGTGCTCAACATGTTGTATACTGTACCTTTAATCATTTTGAACCGGAATTTCAACAAAAAAAGTTTTCAGATTTTTGAGAAAAAACGTGATGGTTAGCCTTACTTTTTTTAAACGGATAAAATTGATAGTCACGGATTCCGAATGTTTCGTTTAATTTGGATTATGAATGTAATTATGAGCAGATCAACGTTTAGTTTGCTTCAATATATCGCCTCGTTCGCCTGTAATCCAGGTTCGAAACACAATGTGGCCGAATTTCAAAATACGAAACTTTCAGTAACCGCACCGCTTTCTTTATGCATCCTACCGATAGTTTCGTGCTCAACATGTTGTATACTGTACCTATAATCATTTTGAACCGGAATTTCAACAAAAAAAGTTTTCAGATTTTTGAGAAAAAACGTGATGGTTAGCCTTACTTTTTTTAAACGGATAAAATTGATAGTCACGGATTTCGAATGTTTCGTTTAATTTGGATTATCAATGTAATTATGAGCAGATCAACGTTTAGTTTGCTTCAATATGTCGCCTCGTTCGCCTGTAATCCAGGTTCGAAACACAATGTGGCCGAATTTCAAAATACGAAACTTTCAGTAACCGCACCGCTTTCTTTATGCATCCTACCGATAGTTTCGTGCTCAACATGTTGTATACTGTACCTATAATCATTTTGAACCGGAATTTCAACAAAAAAAGTTTTCAGATTTTTGAGAAAAAACGTGATGGTTAGCCTTACTTTTTTTAAACGGATAAAATTGATAGTCACGGATTTCGAATGTTTCGTTTAATTTGGATTATCAATGTAATTATGAGCAGATCAACGTTTAGTTTGCTTCAATATGTCGCCTCGTTCGCCTGTAATCCAGGTTCGAAACACAATGTGGCCGAATTTCAAAATACGAAACTTTCAGTAACCGCACCGCTTTCTTTATGCATCCTACCGATAGTTTCGTGCTCAACATGTTGTATACTGTACCTATAATCATTTTGAACCGGAATTTCAACAAAAAAAGTTTTCAGATTTTTGAGAAAAAACGTGATGGTTAGCCTTACTTTTTTTAAACGGATAAAATTGATAGTCACGGATTTCGAATGTTTCGTTTAATTTGGATTATCAATGTAATTATGAGCAGATCAACGTTTAGTTTGCTTCAATATGTCGCCTCGTTCGCCTGTAATCCAGGTTCGAAACACAATGTGGCCGAATTTCAAAATACGAAACTTTCAGTAACCGCACCGCTTTCTTTATGCATCCTACCGATAGTTTCGTGCTCAACATGTTGTATACTGTACCTATAATCATTTTGAACCGGAATTTCAACAAAAAAAGTTTTCAGATTTTTGAGAAAAAACGTGATGGTTAGCCTTACTTTTTTTAAACGGATAAAATTGATAGTCACGGATTTCGAATGTTTCGTTTAATTTGGATTATCAATGTAATTATGAGCAGATCAACGTTTAGTTTGCTTCAATATGTCGCCTCGTTCGCCTGTAATCCAGGTTCGAAACACAATGTGGCCGAATTTCAAAATACGAAACTTTCAGTAACCGCACCGCTTTCTTTATGCATCCTACCGATAGTTTCGTGCTCAACATGTTGTATACTGTACCTATAATCATTTTGAACCGGAATTTCAACAAAAAAAGTTTTCAGATTTTTGAGAAAAAACGTGATGGTTAGCCTTACTTTTTTTAAACGGATAAAATTGATAGTCACGGATTCCGAATGTTTCGTTTAATTTGGATTATGAATGTAATTATGAGCAGATCAACGTTTAGTTTGCTTCAATATATCGCCTCGTTCGCCTGTAATCCAGGTTCGAAACACAATGTGGCCGAATTTCAAAATACGAAACTTTCAGTAACCGCACCGCTTTCTTTATGCATCCTACCGATAGTTTCGTGCTCAACATGTTGTATACTGTACCTATAATCATTTTGAACCGGAATTTCAACAAAAAAAAGTTTTCAGATTTTTGAGAAAAAACGTGATGGTTAGCCTTACTTTTTTTAAACGGATAAAATTGATAGTCACGGATTCCGAATGTTTCGTTTAATTTGGATTATGAATGTAATTATGAGCAGATCAACGTTTAGTTTGCTTCAATATATCGCCTCGTTCGCCTGTAATCCAGGTTCGAAACACAATGTGGCCGAATTTCAAAATACGAAACTTTCAGTAACCGCACCGCTTTCTTTATGCATCCTACCGATAGTTTCGTGCTCAACATGTTGTATACTGTACCTATAATCATTTTGAACCGGAATTTCAACAAAAAAAAGTTTTCAGATTTTTGAGAAAAAACGTGATGGTTAGCCTTACTTTTTTTAAACGGATAAAATTGATAGTCACGGATTCCGAATGTTTCGTTTAATTTGGATTATGAATGTAATTATGAGCAGATCAACGTTTAGTTTGCTTCAATATATCGCCTCGTTCGCCTGTAATCCAGGTTCGAAACACAATGTGGCCGAATTTCAAAATACGAAACTTTCAGTAACCGCACCGCTTTCTTTATGCATCCTACCGATAGTTTCGTGCTCAACATGTTGTATACTGTACCTATAATCATTTTGAACCGGAATTTCAACAAAAAAAGTTTTCAGATTTTTGAGAAAAAACGTGATGGTTAGCCTTACTTTTTTTAAACGGATAAAATTGATAGTCACGGATTTCGAATGTTTCGTTTAATTTGGATTATCAATGTAATTATGAGCAGATCAACGTTTAGTTTGCTTCAATATGTCGCCTCGTTCGCCTGTAATCCAGGTTCGAAACACAATGTGGCCGAATTTCAAAATACGAAACTTTCAGTAACCGCACCGCTTTCTTTATGCATCCTACCGATAGTTTCGTGCTCAACATGTTGTATACTGTACCTATAATCATTTTGAACCGGAATTTCAACAAAAAAAGTTTTCAGATTTTTGAGAAAAAACGTGATGGTTAGCCTTACTTTTTTTAAACGGATAAAATTGATAGTCACGGATTTCGAATGTTTCGTTTAATTTGGATTATCAATGTAATTATGAGCAGATCAACGTTTAGTTTGCTTCAATATGTCGCCTCGTTCGCCTGTAATCCAGGTTCGAAACACAATGTGGCCGAATTTCAAAATACGAAACTTTCAGTAACCGCACCGCTTTCTTTATGCATCCTACCGATAGTTTCGTGCTCAACATGTTGTATACTGTACCTATAATCATTTTGAACCGGAATTTCAACAAAAAAAAGTTTTCAGATTTTTGAGAAAAAACGTGATGGTTAGCCTTACTTTTTTTAAACGGATAAAATTGATAGTCACGGATTCCGAATGTTTCGTTTAATTTGGATTATGAATGTAATTATGAGCAGATCAACGTTTAGTTTGCTTCAATATATCGCCTCGTTCGCCTGTAATCCAGGTTCGAAACACAATGTGGCCGAATTTCAAAATACGAAACTTTCAGTAACCGCACCGCTTTCTTTATGCATCCTACCGATAGTTTCGTGCTCAACATGTTGTATACTGTACCTATAATCATTTTGAACCGGAATTTCAACAAAAAAAGTTTTCAGATTTTTGAGAAAAAACGTGATGGTTAGCCTTACTTTTTTTAAACGGATAAAATTGATAGTCACGGATTTCGAATGTTTCGTTTAATTTGGATTATCAATGTAATTATGAGCAGATCAACGTTTAGTTTGCTTCAATATGTCGCCTCGTTCGCCTGTAATCCAGGTTCGAAACACAATGTGGCCGAATTTCAAAATACGAAACTTTCAGTAACCGCACCGCTTTCTTTATGCATCCTACCGATAGTTTCGTGCTCAACATGTTGTATACTGTACCTATAATCATTTTGAACCGGAATTTCAACAAAAAAAGTTTTCAGATTTTTGAGAAAAAACGTGATGGTTAGCCTTACTTTTTTTAAACGGATAAAATTGATAGTCACGGATTTCGAATGTTTCGTTTAATTTGGATTATCAATGTAATTATGAGCAGATCAACGTTTAGTTTGCTTCAATATGTCGCCTCGTTCGCCTGTAATCCAGGTTCGAAACACAATGTGGCCGAATTTCAAAATACGAAACTTTCAGTAACCGCACCGCTTTCTTTATGCATCCTACCGATAGTTTCGTGCTCAACATGTTGTATACTGTACCTATAATCATTTTGAACCGGAATTTCAACAAAAAAAGTTTTCAGATTTTTGAGAAAAAACGTGATGGTTAGCCTTACTTTTTTTAAACGGATAAAATTGATAGTCACGGATTTCGAATGTTTCGTTTAATTTGGATTATCAATGTAATTATGAGCAGATCAACGTTTAGTTTGCTTCAATATGTCGCCTCGTTCGCCTGTAATCCAGGTTCGAAACACAATGTGGCCGAATTTCAAAATACGAAACTTTCAGTAACCGCACCGCTTTCTTTATGCATCCTACCGATAGTTTCGTGCTCAACATGTTGTATACTGTACCTATAATCATTTTGAACCGGAATTTCAACAAAAAAAGTTTTCAGATTTTTGAGAAAAAACGTGATGGTTAGCCTTACTTTTTTTAAACGGATAAAATTGATAGTCACGGATTTCGAATGTTTCGTTTAATTTGGATTATGAATGTAATTATGAGCAGATCAACGTTTAGTTTGCTTCAATATATCGCCTCGTTCGCCTGTAATCCAGGTTCGAAACACAATGTGGCCGAATTTCAAAATACGAAACTTTCAGTAACCGCACCGCTTTCTTTATGCATCCTACCGATAGTTTCGTGCTCAACATGTTGTATACTGTACCTTTAATCATTTTGAACCGGAATTTCAACAAAAAAAAGTTTTCAGATTTTTGAGAAAAAACGTGATGGTTAGCCTTACTTTTTTTAAACGGATAAAATTGATAGTCACGGATTTCGAATGTTTCGTTTAATTTGGATTATCAATGTAATTATGAGCAGATCAACGTTTAGTTTGCTTCAATATGTCGCCTCGTTCGCCTGTAATCCAGGTTCGAAACACAATGTGGCCGAATTTCAAAATACGAAACTTTCAGTAACCGCACCGCTTTCTTTATGCATCCTACCGATAGTTTCGTGCTCAACATGTTGTATACTGTACCTATAATCATTTTGAACCGGAATTTCAACAAAAAAAGTTTTCAGATTTTTGAGAAAAAACGTGATGGTTAGCCTTACTTTTTTTAAACGGATAAAATTGATAGTCACGGATTTCGAATGTTTCGTTTAATTTGGATTATCAATGTAATTATGAGCAGATCAACGTTTAGTTTGCTTCAATATGTCGCCTCGTTCGCCTGTAATCCAGGTTCGAAACACAATGTGGCCGAATTTCAAAATACGAAACTTTCAGTAACCGCACCGCTTTCTTTATGCATCCTACCGATAGTTTCGTGCTCAACATGTTGTATACTGTACCTATAATCATTTTGAACCGGAATTTCAACAAAAAAAAGTTTTCAGATTTTTGAGAAAAAACGTGATGAGCCTTACTTTTTTTAAACGGATAAAATTGATAGTCACGGATTCCGAATGTTTCGTTTAATTTGGATTATGAATGTAATTATGAGCAGATCAACGTTTAGTTTGCTTCAATATATCAAACTTTCAGTAATCGCACCGCTTTCTTTATGCATCCTACCGATAGTTTCGTGCTCAACATGTTGTATACTGTACCTTTAATCATTTTGAACCGGAATTTCAACAAAAAAAAGTTTTCAGATTTTTGAGAAAAAACGTGATGGTTAGCCTTACTTTTTTTAAACGGATAAAATTGATAGTCACGGATTCCGAATGTTTCGTTTAATTTGGATTATGAATGTAATTATGAGCAGATCAACGTTTAGTTTGCTTCAATATATCGCCTCGTTCGCCTGTAATCCAGGTTCGAAACACAATGTGGCCGAATTTCAAAATACGAAACTTTCAGTAATCGCACCGCTTTCTTTATGCATCCTACCGATAGTTTCGTGCTCAACATGTTGTATACTGTACCTTTAATCATTTTGAACCGGAATTTCAACAAAAAAAAGTTTTCAGATTTTTGAGAAAAAACGTGATGGTTAGCCTTACTTTTTTTAAACGGATAAAATTGATAGTCACGGATTTCGAATGTTTCGTTTAATTTGGATTATCAATGTAATTATGAGCAGATCAACGTTTAGTTTGCTTCAATATGTCGCCTCGTTCGCCTGTAATCCAGGTTCGAAACACAATGTGGCCGAATTTCAAAATACGAAACTTTCAGTAACCGCACCGCTTTCTTTATGCATCCTACCGATAGTTTCGTGCTCAACATGTTGTATACTGTACCTATAATCATTTTGAACCGGAATTTCAACAAAAAAAGTTTTCAGATTTTTGAGAAAAAACGTGATGGTTAGCCTTACTTTTTTTAAACGGATAAAATTGATAGTCACGGATTTCGAATGTTTCGTTTAATTTGGATTATGAATGTAATTATGAGCAGATCAACGTTTAGTTTGCTTCAATATGTCGCCTCGTTCGCCTGTAATCCAGGTTCGAAACACAATGTGGCCGAATTTCAAAATACGAAACTTTCAGTAACCGCACCGCTTTCTTTATGCATCCTACCGATAGTTTCGTGCTCAACATGTTGTATACTGTACCTATAATCATTTTGAACCGGAATTTCAACAAAAAAAGTTTTCAGATTTTTGAGAAAAAACGTGATGGTTAGCCTTACTTTTTTTAAACGGATAAAATTGATAGTCACGGATTCCGAATGTTTCGTTTAATTTGGATTATGAATGTAATTATGAGCAGATCAACGTTTAGTTTGCTTCAATATATCGCCTCGTTCGCCTGTAATCCAGGTTCGAAACACAATGTGGCCGAATTTCAAAATACGAAACTTTCAGTAATCGCACCGCTTTCTTTATGCATCCTACCGATAGTTTCGTGCTCAACATGTTGTATACTGTACCTATAATCATTTTGAACCGGAATTTCAACAAAAAAAGTTTTCAGATTTTTGAGAAAAAACGTGATGGTTAGCCTTACTTTTTTTAAACGGATAAAATTGATAGTCACGGATTCCGAATGTTTCGTTTAATTTGGATTATGAATGTAATTATGAGCAGATCAACGTTTAGTTTGCTTCAATATATCGCCTCGTTCGCCTGTAATCCAGGTTCGAAACACAATGTGGCCGAATTTCAAAATACGAAACTTTCAGTAACCGCACCGCTTTCTTTAAGCATCCTACCGATAGTTTCGTGCTCAACATGTTGTATACTGTACCTATAATCATTTTGAACCGGAATTTCAACAAAAAAAAGTTTTCAGATTTTTGAGAAAAAACGTGATGGTTAGCCTTACTTTTTTTAAACGGATAAAATTGATAGTCACGGATTCCGAATGTTTCGTTTAATTTGGATTATCAATGTAATTATGAGCAGATCAACGTTTAGTTTGCTTCAATATATCGCCTCGTTCGCCTGTAATCCAGGTTCGAAACACAATGTGGCCGAATTTCAAAATACGAAACTTTCAGTAACCGCACCGCTTTCTTTATGCATCCTACCGATAGTTTCGTGCTCAACATGTTGTATACTGTACCTATAATCATTTTGAACCGGAATTTCAACAAAAAAAGTTTTCAGATTTTTGAGAAAAAACGTGATGGTTAGCCTTACTTTTTTTAAACGGATAAAATTGATAGTCACGGATTTCGAATGTTTCGTTTAATTTGGATTATGAATGTAATTATGAGCAGATCAACGTTTAGTTTGCTTCAATATGTCGCCTCGTTCGCCTGTAATCCAGGTTCGAAACACAATGTGGCCGAATTTCAAAATACGAAACTTTCAGTAACCGCACCGCTTTCTTTATGCATCCTACCGATAGTTTCGTGCTCAACATGTTGTATACTGTACCTATAATCATTTTGAACCGGAATTTCAACAAAAAAAGTTTTCAGATTTTTGAGAAAAAACGTGATGGTTAGCCTTACTTTTTTTAAACGGATAAAATTGATAGTCACGGATTTCGAATGTTTCGTTTAATTTGGATTATCAATGTAATTATGAGCAGATCAACGTTTAGTTTGCTTCAATATGTCGCCTCGTTCGCCTGTAATCCAGGTTCGAAACACAATGTGGCCGAATTTCAAAATACGAAACTTTCAGTAACCGCACCGCTTTCTTTATGCATCCTACCGATAGTTTCGTGCTCAACATGTTGTATACTGTACCTATAATCATTTTGAACCGGAATTTCAACAAAAAAAGTTTTCAGATTTTTGAGAAAAAACGTGATGGTTAGCCTTACTTTTTTTAAACGGATAAAATTGATAGTCACGGATTTCGAATGTTTCGTTTAATTTGGATTATGAATGTAATTATGAGCAGATCAACGTTTAGTTTGCTTCAATATGTCGCCTCGTTCGCCTGTAATCCAGGTTCGAAACACAATGTGGCCGAATTTCAAAATACGAAACTTTCAGTAACCGCACCGCTTTCTTTATGCATCCTACCGATAGTTTCGTGCTCAACATGTTGTATACTGTACCTATAATCATTTTGAACCGGAATTTCAACAAAAAAAGTTTTCAGATTTTTGAGAAAAAACGTGATGGTTAGCCTTACTTTTTTTAAACGGATAAAATTGATAGTCACGGATTCCGAATGTTTCGTTTAATTTGGATTATGAATGTAATTATGAGCAGATCAACGTTTAGTTTGCTTCAATATATCGCCTCGTTCGCCTGTAATCCAGGTTCGAAACACAATGTGGCCGAATTTCAAAATACGAAACTTTCAGTAATCGCACCGCTTTCTTTATGCATCCTACCGATAGTTTCGTGCTCAACATGTTGTATACTGTACCTATAATCATTTTGAACCGGAATTTCAACAAAAAAAGTTTTCAGATTTTTGAGAAAAAACGTGATGGTTAGCCTTACTTTTTTTAAACGGATAAAATTGATAGTCACGGATTCCGAATGTTTCGTTTAATTTGGATTATGAATGTAATTATGAGCAGATCAACGTTTAGTTTGCTTCAATATATCGCCTCGTTCGCCTGTAATCCAGGTTCGAAACACAATGTGGCCGAATTTCAAAATACGAAACTTTCAGTAACCGCACCGCTTTCTTTAAGCATCCTACCGATAGTTTCGTGCTCAACATGTTGTATACTGTACCTATAATCATTTTGAACCGGAATTTCAACAAAAAAAAGTTTTCAGATTTTTGAGAAAAAACGTGATGGTTAGCCTTACTTTTTTTAAACGGATAAAATTGATAGTCACGGATTCCGAATGTTTCGTTTAATTTGGATTATGAATGTAATTATGAGCAGATCAACGTTTAGTTTGCTTCAATATATCGCCTCGTTCGCCTGTAATCCAGGTTCGAAACACAATGTGGCCGAATTTCAAAATACGAAACTTTCAGTAACCGCACCGCTTTCTTTAAGCATCCTACCGATAGTTTCGTGCTCAACATGTTGTATACTGTACCTATAATCATTTTGAACCGGAATTTCAACAAAAAAAAGTTTTCAGATTTTTGAGAAAAAACGTGATGGTTAGCCTTACTTTTTTTAAACGGATAAAATTGATAGTCACGGATTCCGAATGTTTCGTTTAATTTGGATTATGAATGTAATTATGAGCAGATCAACGTTTAGTTTGCTTCAATATATCGCCTCGTTCGCCTGTAATCCAGGTTCGAAACACAATGTGGCCGAATTTCAAAATACGAAACTTTCAGTAACCGCACCGCTTTCTTTAAGCATCCTACCGATAGTTTCGTGCTCAACATGTTGTATACTGTACCTATAATCATTTTGAACCGGAATTTCAACAAAAAAAAGTTTTCAGATTTTTGAGAAAAAACGTGATGGTTAGCCTTACTTTTTTTAAACGGATAAAATTGATAGTCACGGATTTCGAATGTTTCGTTTAATTTGGATTATCAATGTAATTATGAGCAGATCAACGTTTAGTTTGCTTCAATATGTCGCCTCGTTCGCCTGTAATCCAGGTTCGAAACACAATGTGGCCGAATTTCAAAATACGAAACTTTCAGTAACCGCACCGCTTTCTTTATGCATCCTACCGATAGTTTCGTGCTCAACATGTTGTATACTGTACCTATAATCATTTTGAACCGGAATTTCAACAAAAAAAGTTTTCAGATTTTTGAGAAAAAACGTGATGGTTAGCCTTACTTTTTTTAAACGGATAAAATTGATAGTCACGGATTTCGAATGTTTCGTTTAATTTGGATTATGAATGTAATTATGAGCAGATCAACGTTTAGTTTGCTTCAATATGTCGCCTCGTTCGCCTGTAATCCAGGTTCGAAACACAATGTGGCCGAATTTCAAAATACGAAACTTTCAGTAACCGCACCGCTTTCTTTATGCATCCTACCGATAGTTTCGTGCTCAACATGTTGTATACTGTACCTATAATCATTTTGAACCGGAATTTCAACAAAAAAAGTTTTCAGATTTTTGAGAAAAAACGTGATGGTTAGCCTTACTTTTTTTAAACGGATAAAATTGATAGTCACGGATTCCGAATGTTTCGTTTAATTTGGATTATGAATGTAATTATGAGCAGATCAACGTTTAGTTTGCTTCAATATATCGCCTCGTTCGCCTGTAATCCAGGTTCGAAACACAATGTGGCCGAATTTCAAAATACGAAACTTTCAGTAATCGCACCGCTTTCTTTATGCATCCTACCGATAGTTTCGTGCTCAACATGTTGTATACTGTACCTATAATCATTTTGAACCGGAATTTCAACAAAAAAAGTTTTCAGATTTTTGAGAAAAAACGTGATGGTTAGCCTTACTTTTTTTAAACGGATAAAATTGATAGTCACGGATTCCGAATGTTTCGTTTAATTTGGATTATGAATGTAATTATGAGCAGATCAACGTTTAGTTTGCTTCAATATATCGCCTCGTTCGCCTGTAATCCAGGTTCGAAACACAATGTGGCCGAATTTCAAAATACGAAACTTTCAGTAACCGCACCGCTTTCTTTAAGCATCCTACCGATAGTTTCGTGCTCAACATGTTGTATACTGTACCTATAATCATTTTGAACCGGAATTTCAACAAAAAAAAGTTTTCAGATTTTTGAGAAAAAACGTGATGGTTAGCCTTACTTTTTTTAAACGGATAAAATTGATAGTCACGGATTCCGAATGTTTCGTTTAATTTGGATTATCAATGTAATTATGAGCAGATCAACGTTTAGTTTGCTTCAATATATCGCCTCGTTCGCCTGTAATCCAGGTTCGAAACACAATGTGGCCGAATTTCAAAATACGAAACTTTCAGTAACCGCACCGCTTTCTTTATGCATCCTACCGATAGTTTCGTGCTCAACATGTTGTATACTGTACCTATAATCATTTTGAACCGGAATTTCAACAAAAAAAGTTTTCAGATTTTTGAGAAAAAACGTGATGGTTAGCCTTACTTTTTTTAAACGGATAAAATTGATAGTCACGGATTTCGAATGTTTCGTTTAATTTGGATTATGAATGTAATTATGAGCAGATCAACGTTTAGTTTGCTTCAATATGTCGCCTCGTTCGCCTGTAATCCAGGTTCGAAACACAATGTGGCCGAATTTCAAAATACGAAACTTTCAGTAACCGCACCGCTTTCTTTATGCATCCTACCGATAGTTTCGTGCTCAACATGTTGTATACTGTACCTATAATCATTTTGAACCGGAATTTCAACAAAAAAAGTTTTCAGATTTTTGAGAAAAAACGTGATGGTTAGCCTTACTTTTTTTAAACGGATAAAATTGATAGTCACGGATTCCGAATGTTTCGTTTAATTTGGATTATGAATGTAATTATGAGCAGATCAACGTTTAGTTTGCTTCAATATATCGCCTCGTTCGCCTGTAATCCAGGTTCGAAACACAATGTGGCCGAATTTCAAAATACGAAACTTTCAGTAATCGCACCGCTTTCTTTATGCATCCTACCGATAGTTTCGTGCTCAACATGTTGTATACTGTACCTATAATCATTTTGAACCGGAATTTCAACAAAAAAAGTTTTCAGATTTTTGAGAAAAAACGTGATGGTTAGCCTTACTTTTTTTAAACGGATAAAATTGATAGTCACGGATTCCGAATGTTTCGTTTAATTTGGATTATGAATGTAATTATGAGCAGATCAACGTTTAGTTTGCTTCAATATATCGCCTCGTTCGCCTGTAATCCAGGTTCGAAACACAATGTGGCCGAATTTCAAAATACGAAACTTTCAGTAACCGCACCGCTTTCTTTAAGCATCCTACCGATAGTTTCGTGCTCAACATGTTGTATACTGTACCTATAATCATTTTGAACCGGAATTTCAACAAAAAAAAGTTTTCAGATTTTTGAGAAAAAACGTGATGGTTAGCCTTACTTTTTTTAAACGGATAAAATTGATAGTCACGGATTCCGAATGTTTCGTTTAATTTGGATTATCAATGTAATTATGAGCAGATCAACGTTTAGTTTGCTTCAATATATCAAACTTTCAGTAATCGCACCGCTTTCTTTATGCATCCTACCGATAGTTTCGTGCTCAACATGTTGTATACTGTACCTTTAATCATTTTGAACCGGAATTTCAACAAAAAAAAGTTTTCAGATTTTTGAGAAAAAACGTGATGGTTAGCCTTACTTTTTTTAAACGGATAAAATTGATAGTCACGGATTCCGAATGTTTCGTTTAATTTGGATTATCAATGTAATTATGAGCAGATCAACGTTTAGTTTGCTTCAATATATCGCCTCGTTCGCCTGTAATCCAGGTTCGAAACACAATGTGGCCGAATTTCAAAATACGAAACTTTCAGTAATCGCACCGCTTTCTTTATGCATCCTACCGATAGTTTCGTGCTCAACATGTTGTATACTGTACCTATAATCATTTTGAACCGGAATTTCAACAAAAAAAGTTTTCAGATTTTTGAGAAAAAACGTGATGGTTAGCCTTACTTTTTTTAAACGGATAAAATTGATAGTCACGGATTCCGAATGTTTCGTTTAATTTGGATTATCAATGTAATTATGAGCAGATCAACGTTTAGTTTGCTTCAATATATCGCCTCGTTCGCCTGTAATCCAGGTTCGAAACACAATGTGGCCGAATTTCAAAATACGAAACTTTCAGTAATCGCACCGCTTTCTTTATGCATCCTACCGATAGTTTCGTGCTCAACATGTTGTATACTGTACCTATAATCATTTTGAACCGGAATTTCAACAAAAAAAGTTTTCAGATTTTTGAGAAAAAACGTGATGGTTAGCCTTACTTTTTTTAAACGGATAAAATTGATAGTCACGGATTCCGAATGTTTCGTTTAATTTGGATTATCAATGTAATTATGAGCAGATCAACGTTTAGTTTGCTTCAATATATCGCCTCGTTCGCCTGTAATCCAGGTTCGAAACACAATGTGGCCGAATTTCAAAATACGAAACTTTCAGTAATCGCACCGCTTTCTTTATGCATCCTACCGATAGTTTCGTGCTCAACATGTTGTATACTGTACCTATAATCATTTTGAACCGGAATTTCAACAAAAAAAGTTTTCAGATTTTTGAGAAAAAACGTGATGGTTAGCCTTACTTTTTTTAAACGGATAAAATTGATAGTCACGGATTCCGAATGTTTCGTTTAATTTGGATTATCAATGTAATTATGAGCAGATCAACGTTTAGTTTGCTTCAATATATCGCCTCGTTCGCCTGTAATCCAGGTTCGAAACACAATGTGGCCGAATTTCAAAATACGAAACTTTCAGTAACCGCACCGCTTTCTTTATGCATCCTACCGATAGTTTCGTGCTCAACATGTTGTATACTGTACCTATAATCATTTTGAACCGGAATTTCAACAAAAAAAGTTTTCAGATTTTTGAGAAAAAACGTGATGGTTAGCCTTACTTTTTTTAAACGGATAAAATTGATAGTCACGGATTTCGAATGTTTCGTTTAATTTGGATTATCAATGTAATTATGAGCAGATCAACGTTTAGTTTGCTTCAATATGTCGCCTCGTTCGCCTGTAATCCAGGTTCGAAACACAATGTGGCCGAATTTCAAAATACGAAACTTTCAGTAACCGCACCGCTTTCTTTATGCATCCTACCGATAGTTTCGTGCTCAACATGTTGTATACTGTACCTATAATCATTTTGAACCGGAATTTCAACAAAAAAAGTTTTCAGATTTTTGAGAAAAAACGTGATGGTTAGCCTTACTTTTTTTAAACGGATAAAATTGATAGTCACGGATTTCGAATGTTTCGTTTAATTTGGATTATCAATGTAATTATGAGCAGATCAACGTTTAGTTTGCTTCAATATGTCGCCTCGTTCGCCTGTAATCCAGGTTCGAAACACAATGTGGCCGAATTTCAAAATACGAAACTTTCAGTAACCGCACCGCTTTCTTTATGCATCCTACCGATAGTTTCGTGCTCAACATGTTGTATACTGTACCTATAATCATTTTGAACCGGAATTTCAACAAAAAAAGTTTTCAGATTTTTGAGAAAAAACGTGATGGTTAGCCTTACTTTTTTTAAACGGATAAAATTGATAGTCACGGATTCCGAATGTTTCGTTTAATTTGGATTATGAATGTAATTATGAGCAGATCAACGTTTAGTTTGCTTCAATATATCGCCTCGTTCGCCTGTAATCCAGGTTCGAAACACAATGTGGCCGAATTTCAAAATACGAAACTTTCAGTAACCGCACCGCTTTCTTTAAGCATCCTACCGATAGTTTCGTGCTCAACATGTTGTATACTGTACCTATAATCATTTTGAACCGGAATTTCAACAAAAAAAAGTTTTCAGATTTTTGAGAAAAAACGTGATGGTTAGCCTTACTTTTTTTAATCGGATAAAATTGATAGTCACGGATTCCGAATGTTTCGTTTAATTTGGATTATCAATGTAATTATGAGCAGATCAACGTTTAGTTTGCTTCAATATATCGCCTCGTTCGCCTGTAATCCAGGTTCGAAACACAATGTGGCCGAATTTCAAAATACGAAACTTTCAGTAACCGCACCGCTTTCTTTATGCATCCTACCGATAGTTTCGTGCTCAACATGTTGTATACTGTACCTATAATCATTTTGAACCGGAATTTCAACAAAAAAAAGTTTTCAGATTTTTGAGAAAAAACGTGATGGCCTTACTTTTTTTAAACGGATAAAATTGATAGTCACGGATTCCGAATGTTTCGTTTAATTTGGATTATCAATGTAATTATGAGCAGATCAACGTTTAGTTTGCTTCAATATATCGCCTCGTTCGCCTGTAATCCAGGTTCGAAACACAATGTGGCCGAATTTCAAAATACGAAACTTTCAGTAACCGCACCGCTTTCTTTAAGCATCCTACCGATAGTTTCGTGCTCAACATGTTGTATACTGTACCTATAATCATTTTGAACCGGAATTTCAACAAAAAAAAGTTTTCAGATTTTTGAGAAAAAACGTGATGGTTAGCCTTACTTTTTTTAAACGGATAAAATTGATAGTCACGGATTCCGAATGTTTCGTTTAATTTGGATTATGAATGTAATTATGAGCAGATCAACGTTTAGTTTGCTTCAATATATCGCCTCGTTCGCCTGTAATCCAGGTTCGAAACACAATGTGGCCGAATTTCAAAATACGAAACTTTCAGTAACCGCACCGCTTTCTTTAAGCATCCTACCGATAGTTTCGTGCTCAACATGTTGTATACTGTACCTATAATCATTTTGAACCGGAATTTCAACAAAAAAAAGTTTTCAGATTTTTGAGAAAAAACGTGATGGTTAGCCTTACTTTTTTTAAACGGATAAAATTGATAGTCACGGATTCCGAATGTTTCGTTTAATTTGGATTATGAATGTAATTATGAGCAGATCAACGTTTAGTTTGCTTCAATATATCGCCTCGTTCGCCTGTAATCCAGGTTCGAAACACAATGTGGCCGAATTTCAAAATACGAAACTTTCAGTAATCGCACCGCTTTCTTTATGCATCCTACCGATAGTTTCGTGCTCAACATGTTGTATACTGTACCTTTAATCATTTTGAACCGGAATTTCAACAAAAAAAAGTTTTCAGATTTTTGAGAAAAAACGTGATGGTTAGCCTTACTTTTTTTAAACGGATAAAATTGATAGTCACGGATTCCGAATGTTTCGTTTAATTTGGATTATGAATGTAATTATGAGCAGATCAACGTTTAGTTTGCTTCAATATATCAAACTTTCAGTAATCGCACCGCTTTCTTTATGCATCCTACCGATAGTTTCGTGCTCAACATGTTGTATACTGTACCTTTAATCATTTTGAACCGGAATTTCAACAAAAAAAAGTTTTCAGATTTTTGAGAAAAAACGTGATGGTTAGCCTTACTTTTTTTAAACGGATAAAATTGATAGTCACGGATTCCGAATGTTTCGTTTAATTTGGATTATCAATGTAATTATGAGCAGATCAACGTTTAGTTTGCTTCAATATATCGCCTCGTTCGCCTGTAATCCAGGTTCGAAACACAATGTGGCCGAATTTCAAAATACGAAACTTTCAGTAATCGCACCGCTTTCTTTATGCATCCTACCGATAGTTTCGTGCTCAACATGTTGTATACTGTACCTATAATCATTTTGAACCGGAATTTCAACAAAAAAAGTTTTCAGATTTTTGAGAAAAAACGTGATGGTTAGCCTTACTTTTTTTAAACGGATAAAATTGATAGTCACGGATTCCGAATGTTTCGTTTAATTTGGATTATCAATGTAATTATGAGCAGATCAACGTTTAGTTTGCTTCAATATATCGCCTCGTTCGCCTGTAATCCAGGTTCGAAACACAATGTGGCCGAATTTCAAAATACGAAACTTTCAGTAATCGCACCGCTTTCTTTATGCATCCTACCGATAGTTTCGTGCTCAACATGTTGTATACTGTACCTATAATCATTTTGAACCGGAATTTCAACAAAAAAAGTTTTCAGATTTTTGAGAAAAAACGTGATGGTTAGCCTTACTTTTTTTAAACGGATAAAATTGATAGTCACGGATTCCGAATGTTTCGTTTAATTTGGATTATCAATGTAATTATGAGCAGATCAACGTTTAGTTTGCTTCAATATATCGCCTCGTTCGCCTGTAATCCAGGTTCGAAACACAATGTGGCCGAATTTCAAAATACGAAACTTTCAGTAACCGCACCGCTTTCTTTATGCATCCTACCGATAGTTTCGTGCTCAACATGTTGTATACTGTACCTATAATCATTTTGAACCGGAATTTCAACAAAAAAAAGTTTTCAGATTTTTGAGAAAAAACGTGATGGTTAGCCTTACTTTTTTTAAACGGATAAAATTGATAGTCACGGATTCCGAATGTTTCGTTTAATTTGGATTATGAATGTAATTATGAGCAGATCAACGTTTAGTTTGCTTCAATATATCAAACTTTCAGTAATCGCACCGCTTTCTTTATGCATCCTACCGATAGTTTCGTGCTCAACATGTTGTATACTGTACCTTTAATCATTTTGAACCGGAATTTCAACAAAAAAAAGTTTTCAGATTTTTGAGAAAAAACGTGATGGTTAGCCTTACTTTTTTTAAACGGATAAAATTGATAGTCACGGATTCCGAATGTTTCGTTTAATTTGGATTATGAATGTAATTATGAGCAGATCAACGTTTAGTTTGCTTCAATATATCAAACTTTCAGTAATCGCACCGCTTTCTTTATGCATCCTACCGATAGTTTCGTGCTCAACATGTTGTATACTGTACCTTTAATCATTTTGAACCGGAATTTCAACAAAAAAAAGTTTTCAGATTTTTGAGAAAAAACGTGATGGTTAGCCTTACTTTTTTTAAACGGATAAAATTGATAGTCACGGATTCCGAATGTTTCGTTTAATTTGGATTATGAATGTAATTATGAGCAGATCAACGTTTAGTTTGCTTCAATATATCAAACTTTCAGTAATCGCACCGCTTTCTTTATGCATCCTACCGATAGTTTCGTGCTCAACATGTTGTATACTGTACCTTTAATCATTTTGAACCGGAATTTCAACAAAAAAAAGTTTTCAGATTTTTGAGAAAAAACGTGATGGTTAGCCTTACTTTTTTTAAACGGATAAAATTGATAGTCACGGATTCCGAATGTTTCGTTTAATTTGGATTATGAATGTAATTATGAGCAGATCAACGTTTAGTTTGCTTCAATATATCGCCTCGTTCGCCTGTAATCCAGGTTCGAAACACAATGTGGCCGAATTTCAAAATACGAAACTTTCAGTAACCGCACCGCTTTCTTTATGCATCCTACCGATAGTTTCGTGCTCAACATGTTGTATACTGTACCTATAATCATTTTGAACCGGAATTTCAACAAAAAAAAGTTTTCAGATTTTTGAGAAAAAACGTGATGGTTAGCCTTACTTTTTTTAAACGGATAAAATTGATAGTCACGGATTCCGAATGTTTCGTTTAATTTGGATTATGAATGTAATTATGAGCAGATCAACGTTTAGTTTGCTTCAATATATCAAACTTTCAGTAATCGCACCGCTTTCTTTATGCATCCTACCGATAGTTTCGTGCTCAACATGTTGTATACTGTACCTTTAATCATTTTGAACCGGAATTTCAACAAAAAAAAGTTTTCAGATTTTTGAGAAAAAACGTGATGGTTAGCCTTACTTTTTTTAAACGGATAAAATTGATAGTCACGGATTCCGAATGTTTCGTTTAATTTGGATTATCAATGTAATTATGAGCAGATCAACGTTTAGTTTGCTTCAATATATCGCCTCGTTCGCCTGTAATCCAGGTTCGAAACACAATGTGGCCGAATTTCAAAATACGAAACTTTCAGTAACCGCACCGCTTTCTTTATGCATCCTACCGATAGTTTCGTGCTCAACATGTTGTATACTGTACCTATAATCATTTTGAACCGGAATTTCAACAAAAAAAAGTTTTCAGATTTTTGAGAAAAAACGTGATGGTTAGCCTTACTTTTTTTAAACGGATAAAATTGATAGTCACGGATTCCGAATGTTTCGTTTAATTTGGATTATGAATGTAATTATGAGCAGATCAACGTTTAGTTTGCTTCAATATATCAAACTTTCAGTAATCGCACCGCTTTCTTTATGCATCCTACCGATAGTTTCGTGCTCAACATGTTGTATACTGTACCTTTAATCATTTTGAACCGGAATTTCAACAAAAAAAAGTTTTCAGATTTTTGAGAAAAAACGTGATGGTTAGCCTTACTTTTTTTAAACGGATAAAATTGATAGTCACGGATTCCGAATGTTTCGTTTAATTTGGATTATGAATGTAATTATGAGCAGATCAACGTTTAGTTTGCTTCAATATATCAAACTTTCAGTAATCGCACCGCTTTCTTTATGCATCCTACCGATAGTTTCGTGCTCAACATGTTGTATACTGTACCTTTAATCATTTTGAACCGGAATTTCAACAAAAAAAAGTTTTCAGATTTTTGAGAAAAAACGTGATGGTTAGCCTTACTTTTTTTAAACGGATAAAATTGATAGTCACGGATTCCGAATGTTTCGTTTAATTTGGATTATGAATGTAATTATGAGCAGATCAACGTTTAGTTTGCTTCAATATATCGCCTCGTTCGCCTGTAATCCAGGTTCGAAACACAATGTGGCCGAATTTCAAAATACGAAACTTTCAGTAACCGCACCGCTTTCTTTAAGCATCCTACCGATAGTTTCGTGCTCAACATGTTGTATACTGTACCTATAATCATTTTGAACCGGAATTTCAACAAAAAAAAGTTTTCAGATTTTTGAGAAAAAACGTGATGGTTAGCCTTACTTTTTTTAATCGGATAAAATTGATAGTCACGGATTCCGAATGTTTCGTTTAATTTGGATTATCAATGTAATTATGAGCAGATCAACGTTTAGTTTGCTTCAATATATCGCCTCGTTCGCCTGTAATCCAGGTTCGAAACACAATGTGGCCGAATTTCAAAATACGAAACTTTCAGTAACCGCACCGCTTTCTTTATGCATCCTACCGATAGTTTCGTGCTCAACATGTTGTATACTGTACCTATAATCATTTTGAACCGGAATTTCAACAAAAAAAAGTTTTCAGATTTTTGAGAAAAAACGTGATGGTTAGCCTTACTTTTTTTAAACGGATAAAATTGATAGTCACGGATTCCGAATGTTTCGTTTAATTTGGATTATGAATGTAATTATGAGCAGATCAACGTTTAGTTTGCTTCAATATATCAAACTTTCAGTAATCGCACCGCTTTCTTTATGCATCCTACCGATAGTTTCGTGCTCAACATGTTGTATACTGTACCTTTAATCATTTTGAACCGGAATTTCAACAAAAAAAAGTTTTCAGATTTTTGAGAAAAAACGTGATGGTTAGCCTTACTTTTTTTAAACGGATAAAATTGATAGTCACGGATTCCGAATGTTTCGTTTAATTTGGATTATCAATGTAATTATGAGCAGATCAACGTTTAGTTTGCTTCAATATATCAAACTTTCAGTAATCGCACCGCTTTCTTTATGCATCCTACCGATAGTTTCGTGCTCAACATGTTGTATACTGTACCTTTAATCATTTTGAACCGGAATTTCAACAAAAAAAAGTTTTCAGATTTTTGAGAAAAAACGTGATGGTTAGCCTTACTTTTTTTAAACGGATAAAATTGATAGTCACGGATTCCGAATGTTTCGTTTAATTTGGATTATGAATGTAATTATGAGCAGATCAACGTTTAGTTTGCTTCAATATATCGCCTCGTTCGCCTGTAATCCAGGTTCGAAACACAATGTGGCCGAATTTCAAAATACGAAACTTTCAGTAACCGCACCGCTTTCTTTATGCATCCTACCGATAGTTTCGTGCTCAACATGTTGTATACTGTACCTATAATCATTTTGAACCGGAATTTCAACAAAAAAAAGTTTTCAGATTTTTGAGAAAAAACGTGATGGTTAGCCTTACTTTTTTTAAACGGATAAAATTGATAGTCACGGATTCCGAATGTTTCGTTTAATTTGGATTATGAATGTAATTATGAGCAGATCAACGTTTAGTTTGCTTCAATATATCAAACTTTCAGTAATCGCACCGCTTTCTTTATGCATCCTACCGATAGTTTCGTGCTCAACATGTTGTATACTGTACCTTTAATCATTTTGAACCGGAATTTCAACAAAAAAAAGTTTTCAGATTTTTGAGAAAAAACGTGATGGTTAGCCTTACTTTTTTTAAACGGATAAAATTGATAGTCACGGATTCCGAATGTTTCGTTTAATTTGGATTATCAATGTAATTATGAGCAGATCAACGTTTAGTTTGCTTCAATATATCGCCTCGTTCGCCTGTAATCCAGGTTCGAAACACAATGTGGCCGAATTTCAAAATACGAAACTTTCAGTAATCGCACCGCTTTCTTTATGCATCCTACCGATAGTTTCGTGCTCAACATGTTGTATACTGTACCTATAATCATTTTGAACCGGAATTTCAACAAAAAAAGTTTTCAGATTTTTGAGAAAAAACGTGATGGTTAGCCTTACTTTTTTTAAACGGATAAAATTGATAGTCACGGATTCCGAATGTTTCGTTTAATTTGGATTATCAATGTAATTATGAGCAGATCAACGTTTAGTTTGCTTCAATATATCGCCTCGTTCGCCTGTAATCCAGGTTCGAAACACAATGTGGCCGAATTTCAAAATACGAAACTTTCAGTAACCGCACCGCTTTCTTTATGCATCCTACCGATAGTTTCGTGCTCAACATGTTGTATACTGTACCTATAATCATTTTGAACCGGAATTTCAACAAAAAAAGTTTTCAGATTTTTGAGAAAAAACGTGATGGTTAGCCTTACTTTTTTTAAACGGATAAAATTGATAGTCACGGATTTCGAATGTTTCGTTTAATTTGGATTATCAATGTAATTATGAGCAGATCAACGTTTAGTTTGCTTCAATATGTCGCCTCGTTCGCCTGTAATCCAGGTTCGAAACACAATGTGGCCGAATTTCAAAATACGAAACTTTCAGTAACCGCACCGCTTTCTTTATGCATCCTACCGATAGTTTCGTGCTCAACATGTTGTATACTGTACCTATAATCATTTTGAACCGGAATTTCAACAAAAAAAGTTTTCAGATTTTTGAGAAAAAACGTGATGGTTAGCCTTACTTTTTTTAAACGGATAAAATTGATAGTCACGGATTTCGAATGTTTCGTTTAATTTGGATTATGAATGTAATTATGAGCAGATCAACGTTTAGTTTGCTTCAATATGTCGCCTCGTTCGCCTGTAATCCAGGTTCGAAACACAATGTGGCCGAATTTCAAAATACGAAACTTTCAGTAACCGCACCGCTTTCTTTATGCATCCTACCGATAGTTTCGTGCTCAACATGTTGTATACTGTACCTATAATCATTTTGAACCGGAATTTCAACAAAAAAAGTTTTCAGATTTTTGAGAAAAAACGTGATGGTTAGCCTTACTTTTTTTAAACGGATAAAATTGATAGTCACGGATTCCGAATGTTTCGTTTAATTTGGATTATGAATGTAATTATGAGCAGATCAACGTTTAGTTTGCTTCAATATATCGCCTCGTTCGCCTGTAATCCAGGTTCGAAACACAATGTGGCCGAATTTCAAAATACGAAACTTTCAGTAACCGCACCGCTTTCTTTAAGCATCCTACCGATAGTTTCGTGCTCAACATGTTGTATACTGTACCTATAATCATTTTGAACCGGAATTTCAACAAAAAAAAGTTTTCAGATTTTTGAGAAAAAACGTGATGGTTAGCCTTACTTTTTTTAATCGGATAAAATTGATAGTCACGGATTCCGAATGTTTCGTTTAATTTGGATTATCAATGTAATTATGAGCAGATCAACGTTTAGTTTGCTTCAATATATCGCCTCGTTCGCCTGTAATCCAGGTTCGAAACACAATGTGGCCGAATTTCAAAATACGAAACTTTCAGTAACCGCACCGCTTTCTTTATGCATCCTACCGATAGTTTCGTGCTCAACATGTTGTATACTGTACCTATAATCATTTTGAACCGGAATTTCAACAAAAAAAAGTTTTCAGATTTTTGAGAAAAAACGTGATGGCCTTACTTTTTTTAAACGGATAAAATTGATAGTCACGGATTCCGAATGTTTCGTTTAATTTGGATTATCAATGTAATTATGAGCAGATCAACGTTTAGTTTGCTTCAATATATCGCCTCGTTCGCCTGTAATCCAGGTTCGAAACACAATGTGGCCGAATTTCAAAATACGAAACTTTCAGTAACCGCACCGCTTTCTTTAAGCATCCTACCGATAGTTTCGTGCTCAACATGTTGTATACTGTACCTATAATCATTTTGAACCGGAATTTCAACAAAAAAAAGTTTTCAGATTTTTGAGAAAAAACGTGATGGTTAGCCTTACTTTTTTTAAACGGATAAAATTGATAGTCACGGATTCCGAATGTTTCGTTTAATTTGGATTATGAATGTAATTATGAGCAGATCAACGTTTAGTTTGCTTCAATATATCGCCTCGTTCGCCTGTAATCCAGGTTCGAAACACAATGTGGCCGAATTTCAAAATACGAAACTTTCAGTAACCGCACCGCTTTCTTTAAGCATCCTACCGATAGTTTCGTGCTCAACATGTTGTATACTGTACCTATAATCATTTTGAACCGGAATTTCAACAAAAAAAAGTTTTCAGATTTTTGAGAAAAAACGTGATGGTTAGCCTTACTTTTTTTAAACGGATAAAATTGATAGTCACGGATTCCGAATGTTTCGTTTAATTTGGATTATGAATGTAATTATGAGCAGATCAACGTTTAGTTTGCTTCAATATATCGCCTCGTTCGCCTGTAATCCAGGTTCGAAACACAATGTGGCCGAATTTCAAAATACGAAACTTTCAGTAATCGCACCGCTTTCTTTATGCATCCTACCGATAGTTTCGTGCTCAACATGTTGTATACTGTACCTTTAATCATTTTGAACCGGAATTTCAACAAAAAAAAGTTTTCAGATTTTTGAGAAAAAACGTGATGGTTAGCCTTACTTTTTTTAAACGGATAAAATTGATAGTCACGGATTCCGAATGTTTCGTTTAATTTGGATTATCAATGTAATTATGAGCAGATCAACGTTTAGTTTGCTTCAATATATCGCCTCGTTCGCCTGTAATCCAGGTTCGAAACACAATGTGGCCGAATTTCAAAATACGAAACTTTCAGTAATCGCACCGCTTTCTTTATGCATCCTACCGATAGTTTCGTGCTCAACATGTTGTATACTGTACCTTTAATCATTTTGAACCGGAATTTCAACAAAAAAAAGTTTTCAGATTTTTGAGAAAAAACGTGATGGTTAGCCTTACTTTTTTTAAACGGATAACATTGATAGTCACGGATTCCGAATGTTTCGTTTAATTTGGATTATGAATGTAATTATGAGCAGATCAACGTTTAGTTTGCTTCAATATATCGCCTCGTTCGCCTGTAATCCAGGTTCGAAACACAATGTGGCCGAATTTCAAAATACGAAACTTTCAGTAATCGCACCGCTTTCTTTATGCATCCTACCGATAGTTTCGTGCTCAACATGTTGTATACTGTACCTTTAATCATTTTGAACCGGAATTTCAACAAAAAAAAGTTTTCAGATTTTTGAGAAAAAACGTGATGTTAGCCTTACTTTTTTTAAACGGATAAAATTGATAGTCACGGATTCCGAATGTTTCGTTTAATTTGGATTATGAATGTAATTATGAGCAGATCAACGTTTAGTTTGCTTCAATATATCGCCTCGTTCGCCTGTAATCCAGGTTCGAAACACAATGTGGCCGAATTTCAAAATACGAAACTTTCAGTAACCGCACCGCTTTCTTTATGCATCCTACCGATAGTTTCGTGCTCAACATGTTGTATACTGTACCTATAATCATTTTGAACCGGAATTTCAACAAAAAAAGTTTTCAGATTTTTGAGAAAAAACGTGATGGTTAGCCTTACTTTTTTTAAACGGATAAAATTGATAGTCACGGATTTCGAATGTTTCGTTTAATTTGGATTATCAATGTAATTATGAGCAGATCAACGTTTAGTTTGCTTCAATATGTCGCCTCGTTCGCCTGTAATCCAGGTTCGAAACACAATGTGGCCGAATTTCAAAATACGAAACTTTCAGTAACCGCACCGCTTTCTTTATGCATCCTACCGATAGTTTCGTGCTCAACATGTTGTATACTGTACCTATAATCATTTTGAACCGGAATTTCAACAAAAAAAGTTTTCAGATTTTTGAGAAAAAACGTGATGGTTAGCCTTACTTTTTTTAAACGGATAAAATTGATAGTCACGGATTTCGAATGTTTCGTTTAATTTGGATTATGAATGTAATTATGAGCAGATCAACGTTTAGTTTGCTTCAATATATCGCCTCGTTCGCCTGTAATCCAGGTTCGAAACACAATGTGGCCGAATTTCAAAATACGAAACTTTCAGTAACCGCACCGCTTTCTTTATGCATCCTACCGATAGTTTCGTGCTCAACATGTTGTATACTGTACCTTTAATCATTTTGAACCGGAATTTCAACAAAAAAAAGTTTTCAGATTTTTGAGAAAAAACGTGATGGTTAGCCTTACTTTTTTTAAACGGATAAAATTGATAGTCACGGATTTCGAATGTTTCGTTTAATTTGGATTATCAATGTAATTATGAGCAGATCAACGTTTAGTTTGCTTCAATATGTCGCCTCGTTCGCCTGTAATCCAGGTTCGAAACACAATGTGGCCGAATTTCAAAATACGAAACTTTCAGTAACCGCACCGCTTTCTTTATGCATCCTACCGATAGTTTCGTGCTCAACATGTTGTATACTGTACCTATAATCATTTTGAACCGGAATTTCAACAAAAAAAGTTTTCAGATTTTTGAGAAAAAACGTGATGGTTAGCCTTACTTTTTTTAAACGGATAAAATTGATAGTCACGGATTCCGAATGTTTCGTTTAATTTGGATTATCAATGTAATTATGAGCAGATCAACGTTTAGTTTGCTTCAATATATCGCCTCGTTCGCCTGTAATCCAGGTTCGAAACACAATGTGGCCGAATTTCAAAATACGAAACTTTCAGTAACCGCACCGCTTTCTTTAAGCATCCTACCGATAGTTTCGTGCTCAACATGTTGTATACTGTACCTATAATCATTTTGAACCGGAATTTCAACAAAAAAAGTTTTCAGATTTTTGAGAAAAAACGTGATGGTTAGCCTTACTTTTTTTAAACGGATAAAATTGATAGTCACGGATTCCGAATGTTTCGTTTAATTTGGATTATGAATGTAATTATGAGCAGATCAACGTTTAGTTTGCTTCAATATATCGCCTCGTTCGCCTGTAATCCAGGTTCGAAACACAATGTGGCCGAATTTCAAAATACGAAACTTTCAGTAACCGCACCGCTTTCTTTATGCATCCTACCGATAGTTTCGTGCTCAACATGTTGTATACTGTACCTATAATCATTTTGAACCGGAATTTCAACAAAAAAAAGTTTTCAGATTTTTGAGAAAAAACGTGATGGTTAGCCTTACTTTTTTTAAACGGATAAAATTGATAGTCACGGATTCCGAATGTTTCGTTTAATTTGGATTATGAATGTAATTATGAGCAGATCAACGTTTAGTTTGCTTCAATATATCGCCTCGTTCGCCTGTAATCCAGGTTCGAAACACAATGTGGCCGAATTTCAAAATACGAAACTTTCAGTAACCGCACCGCTTTCTTTAAGCATCCTACCGATAGTTTCGTGCTCAACATGTTGTATACTGTACCTATAATCATTTTGAACCGGAATTTCAACAAAAAAAAGTTTTCAGATTTTTGAGAAAAAACGTGATGGTTAGCCTTACTTTTTTTAAACGGATAAAATTGATAGTCACGGATTCCGAATGTTTCGTTTAATTTGGATTATCAATGTAATTATGAGCAGATCAACGTTTAGTTTGCTTCAATATATCGCCTCGTTCGCCTGTAATCCAGGTTCGAAACACAATGTGGCCGAATTTCAAAATACGAAACTTTCAGTAACCGCACCGCTTTCTTTAAGCATCCTACCGATAGTTTCGTGCTCAACATGTTGTATACTGTACCTATAATCATTTTGAACCGGAATTTCAACAAAAAAAAGTTTTCAGATTTTTGAGAAAAAACGTGATGGTTAGCCTTACTTTTTTTAAACGGATAAAATTGATAGTCACGGATTCCGAATGTTTCGTTTAACTTGGATTATCAATGTAATTATGAGCAGATCAACGTTTAGTTTGCTTCAATATATCGCCTCGTTCGCCTGTAATCCAGGTTCGAAACACAATGTGGCCGAATTTCAAAATACGAAACTTTCAGTAACCGCACCGCTTTCTTTAAGCATCCTACCGATAGTTTCGTGCTCAACATGTTGTATACTGTACCTATAATCATTTTGAACCGGAATTTCAACAAAAAAAAGTTTTCAGATTTTTGAGAAAAAACGTGATGGTTAGCCTTACTTTTTTTAAACGGATAAAATTGATAGTCACGGATTCCGAATGTTTCGTTTAATTTGGATTATGAATGTAATTATGAGCAGATCAACGTTTAGTTTGCTTCAATATATCGCCTCGTTCGCCTGTAATCCAGGTTCGAAACACAATGTGGCCGAATTTCAAAATACGAAACTTTCAGTAACCGCACCGCTTTCTTTATGCATCCTACCGATAGTTTCGTGCTCAACATGTTGTATACTGTACCTATAATCATTTTGAACCGGAATTTCAACAAAAAAAAGTTTTCAGATTTTTGAGAAAAAACGTGATGGTTAGCCTTACTTTTTTTAAACGGATAAAATTGATAGTCACGGATTCCGAATGTTTCGTTTAATTTGGATTATGAATGTAATTATGAGCAGATCAACGTTTAGTTTGCTTCAATATATCGTCTCGTTCGCCTGTAATCCAGGTTCGAAACACAATGTGGCCGAATTTCAAAATACGAAACTTTCAGTAACCGCACCGCTTTCTTTATGCATCCTACCGATAGTTTCGTGCTCAACATGTTGTATACTGTACCTATAATCATTTTGAACCGGAATTTCAACAAAAAAAAGTTTTCAGATTTTTGAGAAAAAACGTGATGTTAGCCTTACTTTTTTTAAACGGATAAAATTGATAGTCACGGATTCCGAATGTTTCGTTTAATTTGGATTATGAATGTAATTATGAGCAGATCAACGTTTAGTTTGCTTCAATATATCGCCTCGTTCGCCTGTAATCCAGGTTCGAAACACAATGTGGCCGAATTTCAAAATACGAAACTTTCAGTAACCGCACCGCTTTCTTTATGCATCCTACCGATAGTTTCGTGCTCAACATGTTGTATACTGTACCTATAATCATTTTGAACCGGAATTTCAACAAAAAAAAGTTTTCAGATTTTTGAGAAAAAACGTGATGGTTAGCCTTACTTTTTTTAAACGGATAAAATTGATAGTCACGGATTCCGAATGTTTCGTTTAATTTGGATTATGAATGTAATTATGAGCAGATCAACGTTTAGTTTGCTTCAATATATCGTCTCGTTCGCCTGTAATCCAGGTTCGAAACACAATGTGGCCGAATTTCAAAATACGAAACTTTCAGTAACCGCACCGCTTTCTTTAAGCATCCTACCGATAGTTTCGTGCTCAACATGTTGTATACTGTACCTATAATCATTTTGAACCGGAATTTCAACAAAAAAAAGTTTTCAGATTTTTGAGAAAAAACGTGATGGTTAGCCTTACTTTTTTTAAACGGATAAAATTGATAGTCACGGATTCCGAATGTTTCGTTTAATTTGGATTATCAATGTAATTATGAGCAGATCAACGTTTAGTTTGCTTCAATATATCGCCTCGTTCGCCTGTAATCCAGGTTCGAAACACAATGTGGCCGAATTTCAAAATACGAAACTTTCAGTAACCGCACCGCTTTCTTTAAGCATCCTACCGATAGTTTCGTGCTCAACATGTTGTATACTGTACCTATAATCATTTTGAACCGGAATTTCAACAAAAAAAAGTTTTCAGATTTTTGAGAAAAAACGTGATGGTTAGCCTTACTTTTTTTAAACGGATAAAATTGATAGTCACGGATTCCGAATGTTTCGTTTAATTTGGATTATCAATGTAATTATGAGCAGATCAACGTTTAGTTTGCTTCAATATATCGCCTCGTTCGCCTGTAATCCAGGTTCGAAACACAATGTGGCCGAATTTCAAAATACGAAACTTTCAGTAACCGCACCGCTTTCTTTATGCATCCTACCGATAGTTTCGTGCTCAACATGTTGTATACTGTACCTATAATCATTTTGAACCGGAATTTCAACAAAAAAAAGTTTTCAGATTTTTGAGAAAAAACGTGATGGTTAGCCTTACTTTTTTTAAACGGATAAAATTGATAGTCACGGATTCCGAATGTTTCGTTTAATTTGGATTATGAATGTAATTATGAGCAGATCAACGTTTAGTTTGCTTCAATATATCGCCTCGTTCGCCTGTAATCCAGGTTCGAAACACAATGTGGCCGAATTTCAAAATACGAAACTTTCAGTAACCGCACCGCTTTCTTTAAGCATCCTACCGATAGTTTCGTGCTCAACATGTTGTATACTGTACCTATAATCATTTTGAACCGGAATTTCAACAAAAAAAAGTTTTCAGATTTTTGAGAAAAAACGTGATGGTTAGCCTTACTTTTTTTAAACGGATAAAATTGATAGTCACGGATTCCGAATGTTTCGTTTAATTTGGATTATCAATGTAATTATGAGCAGATCAACGTTTAGTTTGCTTCAATATATCGCCTCGTTCGCCTGTAATCCAGGTTCGAAACACAATGTGGCCGAATTTCAAAATACGAAACTTTCAGTAACCGCACCGCTTTCTTTAAGCATCCTACCGATAGTTTCGTGCTCAACATGTTGTATACTGTACCTATAATCATTTTGAACCGGAATTTCAACAAAAAAAAGTTTTCAGATTTTTGAGAAAAAACGTGATGGTTAGCCTTACTTTTTTTAAACGGATAAAATTGATAGTCACGGATTCCGAATGTTTCGTTTAACTTGGATTATCAATGTAATTATGAGCAGATCAACGTTTAGTTTGCTTCAATATATCGCCTCGTTCGCCTGTAATCCAGGTTCGAAACACAATGTGGCCGAATTTCAAAATACGAAACTTTCAGTAACCGCACCGCTTTCTTTAAGCATCCTACCGATAGTTTCGTGCTCAACATGTTGTATACTGTACCTATAATCATTTTGAACCGGAATTTCAACAAAAAAAAGTTTTCAGATTTTTGAGAAAAAACGTGATGGTTAGCCTTACTTTTTTTAAACGGATAAAATTGATAGTCACGGATTCCGAATGTTTCGTTTAATTTGGATTATGAATGTAATTATGAGCAGATCAACGTTTAGTTTGCTTCAATATATCGCCTCGTTCGCCTGTAATCCAGGTTCGAAACACAATGTGGCCGAATTTCAAAATACGAAACTTTCAGTAACCGCACCGCTTTCTTTATGCATCCTACCGATAGTTTCGTGCTCAACATGTTGTATACTGTACCTATAATCATTTTGAACCGGAATTTCAACAAAAAAAAGTTTTCAGATTTTTGAGAAAAAACGTGATGGTTAGCCTTACTTTTTTTAAACGGATAAAATTGATAGTCACGGATTCCGAATGTTTCGTTTAATTTGGATTATGAATGTAATTATGAGCAGATCAACGTTTAGTTTGCTTCAATATATCGTCTCGTTCGCCTGTAATCCAGGTTCGAAACACAATGTGGCCGAATTTCAAAATACGAAACTTTCAGTAACCGCACCGCTTTCTTTATGCATCCTACCGATAGTTTCGTGCTCAACATGTTGTATACTGTACCTATAATCATTTTGAACCGGAATTTCAACAAAAAAAAGTTTTCAGATTTTTGAGAAAAAACGTGATGGTTAGCCTTACTTTTTTTAAACGGATAAAATTGATAGTCACGGATTCCGAATGTTTCGTTTAATTTGGATTATGAATGTAATTATGAGCAGATCAACGTTTAGTTTGCTTCAATATATCGCCTCGTTCGCCTGTAATCCAGGTTCGAAACACAATGTGGCCGAATTTCAAAATACGAAACTTTCAGTAACCGCACCGCTTTCTTTATGCATCCTACCGATAGTTTCGTGCTCAACATGTTGTATACTGTACCTATAATCATTTTGAACCGGAATTTCAACAAAAAAAAGTTTTCAGATTTTTGAGAAAAAACGTGATGGTTAGCCTTACTTTTTTTAAACGGATAAAATTGATAGTCACGGATTCCGAATGTTTCGTTTAATTTGGATTATCAATGTAATTATGAGCAGATCAACGTTTAGTTTGCTTCAATATATCGCCTCGTTCGCCTGTAATCCAGGTTCGAAACACAATGTGGCCGAATTTCAAAATACGAAACTTTCAGTAACCGCACCGCTTTCTTTAAGCATCCTACCGATAGTTTCGTGCTCAACATGTTGTATACTGTACCTATAATCATTTTGAACCGGAATTTCAACAAAAAAAAGTTTTCAGATTTTTGAGAAAAAACGTGATGGTTAGCCTTACTTTTTTTAAACGGATAAAATTGATAGTCACGGATTCCGAATGTTTCGTTTAATTTGGATTATCAATGTAATTATGAGCAGATCAACGTTTAGTTTGCTTCAATATATCGCCTCGTTCGCCTGTAATCCAGGTTCGAAACACAATGTGGCCGAATTTCAAAATACGAAACTTTCAGTAACCGCACCGCTTTCTTTAAGCATCCTACCGATAGTTTCGTGCTCAACATGTTGTATACTGTACCTATAATCATTTTGAACCGGAATTTCAACAAAAAAAAGTTTTCAGATTTTTGAGAAAAAACGTGATGGTTAGCCTTACTTTTTTTAAACGGATAAAATTGATAGTCACGGATTCCGAATGTTTCGTTTAATTTGGATTATGAATGTAATTATGAGCAGATCAACGTTTAGTTTGCTTCAATATATCGCCTCGTTCGCCTGTAATCCAGGTTCGAAACACAATGTGGCCGAATTTCAAAATACGAAACTTTCAGTAACCGCACCGCTTTCTTTAAGCATCCTACCGATAGTTTCGTGCTCAACATGTTGTATACTGTACCTATAATCATTTTGAACCGGAATTTCAACAAAAAAAAGTTTTCAGATTTTTGAGAAAAAACGTGATGGTTAGCCTTACTTTTTTTAAACGGATAAAATTGATAGTCACGGATTCCGAATGTTTCGTTTAATTTGGATTATGAATGTAATTATGAGCAGATCAACGTTTAGTTTGCTTCAATATATCGCCTCGTTCGCCTGTAATCCAGGTTCGAAACACAATGTGGCCGAATTTCAAAATACGAAACTTTCAGTAATCGCACCGCTTTCTTTATGCATCCTACCGATAGTTTCGTGCTCAACATGTTGTATACTGTACCTTTAATCATTTTGAACCGGAATTTCAACAAAAAAAAGTTTTCAGATTTTTGAGAAAAAACGTGATGGTTAGCCTTACTTTTTTTAAACGGATAAAATTGATAGTCACGGATTCCGAATGTTTCGTTTAATTTGGATTATCAATGTAATTATGAGCAGATCAACGTTTAGTTTGCTTCAATATATCGCCTCGTTCGCCTGTAATCCAGGTTCGAAACACAATGTGGCCGAATTTCAAAATACGAAACTTTCAGTAATCGCACCGCTTTCTTTATGCATCCTACCGATAGTTTCGTGCTCAACATGTTGTATACTGTACCTTTAATCATTTTGAACCGGAATTTCAACAAAAAAAAGTTTTCAGATTTTTGAGAAAAAACGTGATGGTTAGCCTTACTTTTTTTAAACGGATAAAATTGATAGTCACGGATTCCGAATGTTTCGTTTAATTTGGATTATGAATGTAATTATGAGCAGATCAACGTTTAGTTTGCTTCAATATATCGCCTCGTTCGCCTGTAATCCAGGTTCGAAACACAATGTGGCCGAATTTCAAAATACGAAACTTTCAGTAATCGCACCGCTTTCTTTATGCATCCTACCGATAGTTTCGTGCTCAACATGTTGTATACTGTACCTTTAATCATTTTGAACCGGAATTTCAACAAAAAAAAGTTTTCAGATTTTTGAGAAAAAACGTGATGGTTAGCCTTACTTTTTTTAAACGGATAAAATTGATAGTCACGGATTCCGAATGTTTCGTTTAATTTGGATTATGAATGTAATTATGAGCAGATCAACGTTTAGTTTGCTTCAATATATCGCCTCGTTCGCCTGTAATCCAGGTTCGAAACACAATGTGGCCGAATTTCAAAATACGAAACTTTCAGTAACCGCACCGCTTTCTTTAAGCATCCTACCGATAGTTTCGTGCTCAACATGTTGTATACTGTACCTATAATCATTTTGAACCGGAATTTCAACAAAAAAAAGTTTTCAGATTTTTGAGAAAAAACGTGATGGTTAGCCTTACTTTTTTTAAACGGATAAAATTGATAGTCACGGATTCCGAATGTTTCGTTTAATTTGGATTATGAATGTAATTATGAGCAGATCAACGTTTAGTTTGCTTCAATATATCGCCTCGTTCGCCTGTAATCCAGGTTCGAAACACAATGTGGCCGAATTTCAAAATACGAAACTTTCAGTAATCGCACCGCTTTCTTTATGCATCCTACCGATAGTTTCGTGCTCAACATGTTGTATACTGTACCTACGAGTATAATCATTTTGAACCGGAATTTCAACAAAAAAAAGTTTTCAGATTTTTGAGAAAAAACGTGATGGTTAGCCTTACTTTTTTTAAACGGATAAAATTGATAGTCACGGATTCCGAATGTTTCGTTTAATTTGGATTATGAATGTAATTATGAGCAGATCAACGTTTAGTTTGCTTCAATATATCGCCTCGTTCGCCTGTAATCCAGGTTCGAAACACAATGTGGCCGAATTTCAAAATACGAAACTTTCAGTAATCGCACCGCTTTCTTTATGCATCCTACCGATAGTTTCGTGCTCAACATGTTGTATACTGTACCTTTAATCATTTTGAACCGGAATTTCAACAAAAAAAAGTTTTCAGATTTTTGAGAAAAAACGTGATGGTTAGCCTTACTTTTTTTAAACGGATAAAATTGATAGTCACGGATTCCGAATGTTTCGTTTAATTTGGATTATGAATGTAATTATGAGCAGATCAACGTTTAGTTTGCTTCAATATATCGCCTCGTTCGCCTGTAATCCAGGTTCGAAACACAATGTGGCCGAATTTCAAAATACGAAACTTTCAGTAATCGCACCGCTTTCTTTATGCATCCTACCGATAGTTTCGTGCTCAACATGTTGTATACTGTACCTTTAATCATTTTGAACCGGAATTTCACCAAAAAAAAGTTTTCAGATTTTTGAGATAAAACGTGATGGTTAGCCTTACTTTTTTTAAACGGATAAAATTGATAGTCACGGATTCCGAATGTTTCGTTTAATTTGGATTATGAATGTAATTATGAGCAGATCAACGTTTAGTTTGCTTCAATATATCGCCTCGTTCGCCTGTAATCCAGGTTCGAAACAAAATGTGGCCGAATTTCAAAATACGAAACTTTCAGTAATCGCACCGCTTTCTTTATGCATCCTACCGATAGTTTCGTGCTCAACATGTTGTATACTGTACCTTTAATCATTTTGAACCGGAATTTCAACAAAAAAAAGTTTTCAGATTTTTGAGAAAAAACGTGATGGTTAGCCTTACTTTTTTTAAACGGATAAAATTGATAGTCACGGATTCCGAATGTTTCGTTTAATTTGGATTATGAATGTAATTATGAGCAGATCAACGTTTAGTTTGCTTCAATATATCGCCTCGTTCGCCTGTAATCCAGGTTCGAAACACAATGTGGCCGAATTTCAAAATACGAAACTTTCAGTAATCGCACCGCTTTCTTTATGCATCCTACCGATAGTTTCGTGCTCAACATGTTGTATACTGTACCTTTAATCATTTTGAACCGGAATTTCAACAAAAAAAAGTTTTCAGATTTTTGAGAAAAAACGTGATGGTTAGTTAGCCTTACTTTTTTTAAACGGATAAAATTGATAGTCACGGATTCCGAATGTTTCGTTTAATTTGGATTATGAATGTAATTATGAGCAGATCAACGTTTAGTTTGCTTCAATATATCGCCTCGTTCGCCTGTAATCCAGGTTCGAAACACAATGTGGCCGAATTTCAAAATACGAAACTTTCAGTAACCGCACCGCTTTCTTTATGCATCCTACCTATAGTTTCGTGCTCAACATGTTGTATACTGTACCTATAATCATTTTGAACCGGAATTTCAACAAAAAAAAGTTTTCAGATTTTTGAGAAAAAACGTGATGGCCTTACTTTTTTTAAACGGATAAAATTGATAGTCACGGATTCCGAATGTTTCGTTTAATTTGGATTATGAATGTAATTATGAGCAGATCAACGTTTAGTTTGCTTCAATATATCGCCTCGTTCGCCTGTAATCCAGGTTCGAAACACAATGTGGCCGAATTTCAAAATACGAAACTTTCAGTAATCGCACCGCTTTCTTTATGCATCCTACCGATAGTTTCGTGCTCAACATGTTGTATACTGTACCTTTAATCATTTTGAACCGGAATTTCAACAAAAAAAAGTTTTCAGATTTTTGAGAAAAAACGTGATGGTTAGCCTTACTTTTTTTAAACGGATAAAATTGATAGTCACGGATTCCGAATGTTTCGTTTAATTTGGATTATGAATGTAATTATGAGCAGATCAACGTTTAGTTTGCTTCAATATATCGCCTCGTTCGCCTGTAATCCAGGTTCGAAACACAATGTGGCCGAATTTCAAAATACGAAACTTTCAGTAATCGCACCGCTTTCTTTATGCATCCTACCGATAGTTTCGTGCTCAACATGTTGTATACTGTACCTTTAATCATTTTGAACCGGAATTTCAACAAAAAAAAGTTTTCAGATTTTTGAGAAAAAACGTGATGGTTAGTTAGCCTTACTTTTTTTAAACGGATAAAATTGATAGTCACGGATTCCGAATGTTTCGTTTAATTTGGATTATGAATGTAATTATGAGCAGATCAACGTTTAGTTTGCTTCAATATATCGCCTCGTTCGCCTGTAATCCAGGTTCGAAACACAATGTGGCCGAATTTCAAAATACGAAACTTTCAGTAATCGCACCGCTTTCTTTATGCATCCTACCGATAGTTTCGTGCTCAACATGTTGTATACTGTACCTTTAATCATTTTGAACCGGAATTTCAACAAAAAAAAGTTTTCAGATTTTTGAGAAAAAACGTGATGGTTAGCCTTACTTTTTTTAAACGGATAAAATTGATAGTCACGGATTCCGAATGTTTCGTTTAATTTGGATTATGAATGTAATTATGAGCAGATCAACGTTTAGTTTGCTTCAATATATCGCCTCGTTCGCCTGTAATCCAGGTTCGAAACACAATGTGGCCGAATTTCAAAATACGAAACTTTCAGTAACCGCACCGCTTTCTTTATGCATCCTACCTATAGTTTCGTGCTCAACATGTTGTATACTGTACCTATAATCATTTTGAACCGGAATTTCAACAAAAAAAAGTTTTCAGATTTTTGAGAAAAAACGTGATGGCCTTACTTTTTTTAAACGGATAAAATTGATAGTCACGGATTCCGAATGTTTCGTTTAATTTGGATTATGAATGTAATTATGAGCAGATCAACGTTTAGTTTGCTTCAATATATCGCCTCGTTCGCCTGTAATCCAGGTTCGAAACACAATGTGGCCGAATTTCAAAATACGAAACTTTCAGTAATCGCACCGCTTTCTTTATGCATCCTACCGATAGTTTCGTGCTCAACATGTTGTATACTGTACCTTTAATCATTTTGAACCGGAATTTCAACAAAAAAAAGTTTTCAGATTTTTGAGAAAAAACGTGATGGCCTTACTTTTTTTAAACGGATAAAATTGATAGTCACGGATTCCGAATGTTTCGTTTAATTTGGATTATGAATGTAATTATGAGCAGATCAACGTTTAGTTTGCTTCAATATATCGCCTCGTTCGCCTGTAATCCAGGTTCGAAACACAATGTGGCCGAATTTCAAAATACGAAACTTTCAGTAATCGCACCGCTTTCTTTATGCATCCTACCGATAGTTTCGTGCTCAACATGTTGTATACTGTACCTTTAATCATTTTGAACCGGAATTTCAACAAAAAAAAGTTTTCAGATTTTTGAGAAAAAACGTGATGGTTAGTTAGCCTTACTTTTTTTAAACGGATAAAATTGATAGTCACGGATTCCGAATGTTTCGTTTAATTTGGATTATGAATGTAATTATGAGCAGATCAACGTTTAGTTTGCTTCAATATATCGCCTCGTTCGCCTGTAATCCAGGTTCGAAACACAATGTGGCCGAATTTCAAAATACGAAACTTTCAGTAATCGCACCGCTTTCTTTATGCATCCTACCGATAGTTTCGTGCTCAACATGTTGTATACTGTACCTTTAATCATTTTGAACCGGAATTTCAACAAAAAAAAGTTTTCAGATTTTTGAGAAAAAACGTGATGGTTAGCCTTACTTTTTTTAAACGGATAAAATTGATAGTCACGGATTCCGAATGTTTCGTTTAATTTGGATTATCAATGTAATTATGAGCAGATCAACGTTTAGTTTGCTTCAATATATCGCCTCGTTCGCCTGTAATCCAGGTTCGAAACACAATGTGGCCGAATTTCAAAATACGAAACTTTCAGTAATCGCACCGCTTTCTTTATGCATCCTACCGATAGTTTCGTGCTCAACATGTTGTATACTGTACCTTTAATCATTTTGAACCGGAATTTCAACAAAAAAAAGTTTTCAGATTTTTGAGAAAAAACGTGATGGTTAGTTAGCCTTACTTTTTTTAAACGGATAAAATTGATAGTCACGGATTCCGAATGTTTCGTTTAATTTGGATTATGAATGTAATTATGAGCAGATCAACGTTTAGTTTGCTTCAATATATCGCCTCGTTCGCCTGTAATCCAGGTTCGAAACACAATGTGGCCGAATTTCAAAATACGAAACTTTCAGTAATCGCACCGCTTTCTTTATGCATCCTACCGATAGTTTCGTGCTCAACATGTTGTATACTGTACCTTTAATCATTTTGAACCGGAATTTCAACAAAAAAAAGTTTTCAGATTTTTGAGAAAAAACGTGATGGTTAGCCTTACTTTTTTTAAACGGATAAAATTGATAGTCACGGATTCCGAATGTTTCGTTTAATTTGGATTATCAATGTAATTATGAGCAGATCAACGTTTAGTTTGCTTCAATATATCGCCTCGTTCGCCTGTAATCCAGGTTCGAAACACAATGTGGCCGAATTTCAAAATACGAAACTTTCAGTAATCGCACCGCTTTCTTTATGCATCCTACCGATAGTTTCGTGCTCAACATGTTGTATACTGTACCTTTAATCATTTTGAACCGGAATTTCAACAAAAAAAAGTTTTCAGATTTTTGAGAAAAAACGTGATGGTTAGCCTTACTTTTTTTAAACGGATAAAATTGATAGTCACGGATTCCGAATGTTTCGTTTAATTTGGATTATGAATGTAATTATGAGCAGATCAACGTTTAGTTTGCTTCAATATATCGCCTCGTTCGCCTGTAATCCAGGTTCGAAACACAATGTGGCCGAATTTCAAAATACGAAACTTTCAGTAATCGCACCGCTTTCTTTATGCATCCTACCGATAGTTTCGTGCTCAACATGTTGTATACTGTACCTTTAATCATTTTGAACCGGAATTTCAACAAAAAAAAGTTTTCAGATTTTTGAGAAAAAACGTGATGGTTAGCCTTACTTTTTTTAAACGGATAAAATTGATAGTCACGGATTCCGAATGTTTCGTTTAATTTGGATTATCAATGTAATTATGAGCAGATCAACGTTTAGTTTGCTTCAATATATCGCCTCGTTCGCCTGTAATCCAGGTTCGAAACACAATGTGGCCGAATTTCAAAATACGAAACTTTCAGTAATCGCACCGCTTTCTTTATGCATCCTACCGATAGTTTCGTGCTCAACATGTTGTATACTGTACCTATAATCATTTTGAACCGGAATTTCAACAAAAAAAGGTTTTCAGATTTTTGAGAAAAAACGTGATGGTTAGCCTTACTTTTTTTAAACGGATAAAATTGATAGTCACGGATTCCGAATGTTTCGTTTAATTTGGATTATGAATGTAATTATGAGCAGATCAACGTTAAGTTTGCTTCAATATGTCGCCTCGTTCGCCTGTAATCCAGGTTCGAAACACAATGTGGCCGAATTTCAAAATACGAAACTTTCAGTAACCGCACCGCTTTCTTTAAGCATCCTACCGATAGTTTCGTGCTCAACATGTTGTATACTGTACCTATAATCATTTTGAACCGGAATTTCAACAAAAAAAAGTTTTCAGATTTTTGAGAAAAAACGTGATGGTTAGCCTTACTTTTTTTAAACGGATAAAATTGATAGTCACGGATTCCGAATGTTTCGTTTAATTTGGATTATGAATGTAATTATGAGCAGATCAACGTTTAGTTTGCTTCAATATATCGCCTCGTTCGCCTGTAATCCAGGTTCGAAACACAATGTGGCCGAATTTCAAAATACGAAACTTTCAGTAACCGCACCGCTTTCTTTATGCATCCTACCGATAGTTTCGTGCTCAACATGTTGTATACTGTACCTATAATCATTTTGAACCGGAATTTCAACAAAAAAAAGTTTTCAGATTTTTGAGAAAAAACGTGATGGTTAGCCTTACTTTTTTTAAACGGATAAAATTGATAGTCACGGATTCCGAATGTTTCGTTTAATTTGGATTATGAATGTAATTATGAGCAGATCAACGTTTAGTTTGCTTCAATATATCGCCTCGTTCGCCTGTAATCCAGGTTCGAAACACAATGTGGCCGAATTTCAAAATACGAAACTTTCAGTAACCGCACCGCTTTCTTTAAGCATCCTACCGATAGTTTCGTGCTCAACATGTTGTATACTGTACCTATAATCATTTTGAACCGAAATTTTAACAAAAAAAAGTTTTCAGATTTTTGAGAAAAAACGTGATGGTTAGTTAGCCTTACTTTTTTTAAGCGGATAAAATTGATAGTCACGGATTTCGAATGTTTCGTTTAATTTGGATTATGAATGTAATTATGAGCAGATCAACGTTTAGTTTGCTTCAATATGTCGCCTCGTTCGCCTGTAATCCAGGTTCGAAACACAATGTGGCCGAATTTCAAAATACGAAACTTTCAGTAACCGCACCGCTTTCTTTAAGCATCCTACCGATAGTTTCGTGCTCAACATGTTGTATACTGTACCTATAATCATTTTGAACCGGAATTTTAACAAAAAAAAGTTTTCAGATTTTTGAGAAAAAACGTGATGGTTAGCCTTACTTTTTTTAAGCGGATAAAATTGATAGTCACGGATTTCGAATGTTTCGTTTAATTTGGATTATCAATGTAATTATGAGCAGATCAACGTTTAGTTTGCTTCAATATGTCGCCTCGTTCGCCTGTAATCCAGGTTCGAAACACAATGTGGCCGAATTTCAAAATACGAAACTTTCAGTAACCGCACCGCTTTCTTTAAGCATACTACCGATAGTTTCGTGCTCAACATGTTGTATACTGTACCTATAATCATTTTGAACCGGAATTTCAACAAAAAAAAGTTTTCAGATTTTTGAGAAAAAACGTGATGGTTAGCCTTACTTTTTTTAAACGGATAAAATTGATAGTCACGGATTCCGAATGTTTCGTTTAATTTGGATTATGAATGTAATTATGAGCAGATCAACGTTTAGTTTGCTTCAATATATCGCCTCGTTCGCCTGTAATCCAGGTTCGAAACACAATGTGGCCGAATTTCAAAATACGAAACTTTCAGTAACCGCACCGCTTTCTTTATGCATCCTACCGATAGTTTCGTGCTCAACATGTTGTATACTGTACCTATAATCATTTTGAACCGGAATTTCAACAAAAAAAAGTTTTCAGATTTTTGAGAAAAAACGTGATGGTTAGCCTTACTTTTTTTAAACGGATAAAATTGATAGTCACGGATTCCGAATGTTTTGTTTAATTTGGATTATGAATGTAATTATGAGCAGATCAACGTTTAGTTTGCTTCAATATATCGCCTCGTTCGCCTGTAATCCAGGTTCGAAACACAATGTGGCCGAATTTCAAAATACGAAACTTTCAGTAACCGCACCGCTTTCTTTAAGCATCCTACCGATAGTTTCGTGCTCAACATGTTGTATACTGTACCTATAATCATTTTGAACCGGAATTTCAACAAAAAAAAGTTTTCAGATTTTTGAGAAAAACGTGATGGTTAGCCTTACTTTTTTTAAACGGATAAAATTGATAGTCACGGATTCCGAATGTTTCGTTTAATTTGGATTATGAATGTAATTATGAGCAGATCAACGTTTAGTTTGCTTCAATATATCGCCTCGTTCGCCTGTAATCCAGGTTCGAAACACAATGTGGCCGAATTTCAAAATACGAAACTTTCAGTAACCGCACCGCTTTCTTTATGCATCCTACCGATAGTTTCGTGCTCAACATGTTGTATACTGTACCTACGAGTATAATCATTTTGAACCGGAATTTCAACAAAAAAAAGTTTTCAGATTTTTGAGAAAAAACGTGATGGTTAGCCTTACTTTTTTTAAACGGATAAAATTGATAGTCACGGATTCCGAATGTTTCGTTTAATTTGGATTATGAATGTAATTATGAGCAGATCAACGTTTAGTTTGCTTCAATATATCGCCTCGTTCGCCTGTAATCCAGGTTCGAAACACAATGTGGCCGAATTTCAAAATACGAAACTTTCAGTAACCGCACCGCTTTCTTTAAGCATCCTACCGATAGTTTCGTGCTCAACATGTTGTATACTGTACCTATAATCATTTTGAACCGGAATTTCAACAAAAAAAAGTTTTCAGATTTTTGAGAAAAAACGTGATGGTTAGCCTTACTTTTTTTAAACGGATAAAATTGATAGTCACGGATTCCGAATGTTTCGTTTAATTTGGATTATGAATGTAATTATGAGCAGATCAACGTTTAGTTTGCTTCAATATATCGCCTCGTTCGCCTGTAATCCAGGTTCGAAACACAATGTGGCCGAATTTCAAAATACGAAACTTTCAGTAACCGCACCGCTTTCTTTAAGCATCCTACCGATAGTTTCGTGCTCAACATGTTGTATACTATACCTATAATCATTTTGAACCGGAATTTCAACAAAAAAAAGTTTTCAGATTTTTGAGAAAAAACGTGATGGTTAGCCTTACTTTTTTTAAACGGATAAAATTGATAGTCACGGATTCCGAATGTTTCGTTTAATTTGGATTATGAATGTAATTATGAGCAGATCAACGTTTAGTTTGCTTCAATATATCGCCTCGTTCGCCTGTAATCCAGGTTCGAAACACAATGTGGCCGAATTTCAAAATACGAAACTTTCAGTAACCGCACCGCTTTCTTTATGCATCCTACCGATAGTTTCGTGCTCAACATGTTGTATACTGTACCTACGAGTATAATCATTTTGAACCGGAATTTCAACAAAAAAAAGTTTTCAGATTTTTGAGAAAAAACGTGATGGTTAGCCTTACTTTTTTTAAACGGATAAAATTGATAGTCACGGATTCCGAATGTTTCGTTTAATTTGGATTATGAATGTAATTATGAGCAGATCAACGTTTAGTTTGCTTCAATATATCGCCTCGTTCGCCTGTAATCCAGGTTCGAAACACAATGTGGCCGAATTTCAAAATACGAAACTTTCAGTAACCGCACCGCTTTCTTTAAGCATCCTACCGATAGTTTCGTGCTCAACATGTTGTATACTGTACCTATAATCATTTTGAACCGGAATTTCAACAAAAAAAAGTTTTCAGATTTTTGAGAAAAACGTGATGGTTAGCCTTACTTTTTTTAAACGGATAAAATTGATAGTCACGGATTCCGAATGTTTCGTTTAATTTGGATTATGAATGTAATTATGAGCAGATCAACGTTTAGTTTGCTTCAATATATCGCCTCGTTCGCCTGTAATCCAGGTTCGAAACACAATGTGGCCGAATTTCAAAATACGAAACTTTCAGTAACCGCACCGCTTTCTTTATGCATCCTACCGATAGTTTCGTGCTCAACATGTTGTATACTGTACCTACGAGTATAATCATTTTGAACCGGAATTTCAACAAAAAAAAGTTTTCAGATTTTTGAGAAAAAACGTGATGGTTAGCCTTACTTTTTTTAAACGGATAAAATTGATAGTCACGGATTCCGAATGTTTCGTTTAATTTGGATTATGAATGTAATTATGAGCAGATCAACGTTTAGTTTGCTTCAATATATCGCCTCGTTCGCCTGTAATCCAGGTTCGAAACACAATGTGGCCGAATTTCAAAATACGAAACTTTCAGTAACCGCACCGCTTTCTTTAAGCATCCTACCGATAGTTTCGTGCTCAACATGTTGTATACTGTACCTATAATCATTTTGAACCGGAATTTCAACAAAAAAAAGTTTTCAGATTTTTGAGAAAAAACGTGATGGTTAGCCTTACTTTTTTAAACGGATAAAATTGATAGTCACGGATTCCGAATGTTTCGTTTAATTTGGATTATGAATGTAATTATGAGCAGATCAACGTTTAGTTTGCTTCAATATATCGCCTCGTTCGCCTGTAATCCAGGTTCGAAACACAATGTGGCCGAATTTCAAAATACGAAACTTTCAGTAACCGCACCGCTTTCTTTAAGCATCCTACCGATAGTTTCGTGCTCAACATGTTGTATACTGTACCTATAATCATTTTGAACCGGAATTTCAACAAAAAAAAGTTTTCAGATTTTTGAGAAAAAACGTGATGGCCTTACTTTTTTTAAACGGATAAAATTGATAGTCACGGATTCCGAATGTTTCGTTTAATTTGGATTATGAATGTAATTATGAGCAGATCAACGTTTAGTTTGCTTCAATATATCGCCTCGTTCGCCTGTAATCCAGGTTCGAAACACAATGTGGCCGAATTTCAAAATACGAAACTTTCAGTAACCGCACCGCTTTCTTTAAGCATCCTACCGATAGTTTCGTGCTCAACATGTTGTATACTGTACCTATAATCATTTTGAACCGGAATTTTAACAAAAAAAAGTTTTCAGATTTTTGAGAAAAAACGTGATGGTTAGTTAGCCTTACTTTTTTTAAACGGATAAAATTGATAGTCACGGATTCCGAATGTTTCGTTTAATTTGGATTATCAATGTAATTATGAGCAGATCAACGTTTAGTTTGCTTCAATATATCGCCTCGTTCGCCTGTAATCCAGGTTCGAAACACAATGTGGCCGAATTTCAAAATACGAAACTTTCAGTAACCGCACCGCTTTCTTTATGCATCCTACCGATAGTTTCGTGCTCAACATGTTGTATACTGTACCTTTAATCATTTTGAACCGGAATTTCAACAAAAAAAAGTTTTCAGATTTTTGAGAAAAAACGTGATGGTTTGCCTTACTTTTTTTAAACGGATAAAATTGATAGTCACGGATTCCGAATGTTCGTTTAATTTGGATTATGAATGTAATTATGAGCAGATCAACGTTTAGTTTGCTTCAATATATCGCCTCGTTCGCCTGTAATCCAGGTTCGAAACACAATGTGGCCGAATTTCAAAATACGAAACTTTCAGTAACCGCACCGCTTTCTTTATGCATCCTACCGATAGTTTCGTGCTCAACATGTTGTATACTGTACCTATAATCATTTTGAACCGGAATTTCAACAAAAAAAAGTTTTCAGATTTTTGAGAAAAAACGTGATGGTTTGCCTTACTTTTTTTAAACGGATAAAATTGATAGTCACGGATTCCGAATGTTCGTTTAATTTGGATTATGAATGTAATTATGAGCAGATCAACGTTTAGTTTGCTTCAATATATCGCCTCGTTCGCCTGTAATCCAGGTTCGAAACACAATGTGGCCGAATTTCAAAATACGAAACTTTCAGTAACCGCACCGCTTTCTTTATGCATCCTACCGATAGTTTCGTGCTCAACATGTTGTATACTGTACCTATAATCATTTTGAACCGGAATTTCAACAAAAAAAAGTTTTCAGATTTTTGAGAAAAAACGTGATGGTTAGCCTTACTTTTTTTAAACGGATAAAATTGATAGTCACGGATTCCGAATGTTTCGTTTAATTTGGATTATGAATGTAATTATGAGCAGATCAACGTTTAGTTTGCTTCAATATATCGCCTCGTTCGCCTGTAATCCAGGTTCGAAACACAATGTGGCCGAATTTCAAAATACGAAACTTTCAGTAACCGCACCGCTTTCTTTATGCATCCTACCGATAGTTTCGTGCTCAACATGTTGTATACTGTACCTATAATCATTTTGAACCGGAATTTCAACAAAAAAAAGTTTTCAGATTTTTGAGAAAAAACGTGATGGTTTGCCTTACTTTTTTTAAACGGATAAAATTGATAGTCACGGATTCCGAATGTTTCGTTTAATTTGGATTATGAATGTAATTATGAGCAGATCAACGTTTAGTTTGCTTCAATATATCGCCTCGTTCGCCTGTAATCCAGGTTCGAAACACAATGTGGCCGAATTTCAAAATACGAAACTTTCAGTAACCGCACCGCTTTCTTTAAGCATCCTACCGATAGTTTCGTGCTCAACATGTTGTATACTGTACCTATAATCATTTTGAACCGGAATTTCAACAAAAAAAAGTTTTCAGATTTTTGAGAAAAAACGTGATGGCCTTACTTTTTTTAAACGGATAAAATTGATAGTCACGGATTCCGAATGTTTCGTTTAATTTGGATTATGAATGTAATTATGAGCAGATCAACGTTTAGTTTGCTTCAATATATCGCCTCGTTCGCCTGTAATCCAGGTTCGAAACACAATGTGGCCGAATTTCAAAATACGAAACTTTCAGTAACCGCACCGCTTTCTTTAAGCATCCTACCGATAGTTTCGTGCTCAACATGTTGTATACTGTACCTATAATCATTTTGAACCGGAATTTTAACAAAAAAAAGTTTTCAGATTTTTGAGAAAAAACGTGATGGTTAGTTAGCCTTACTTTTTTTAAACGGATAAAATTGATAGTCACGGATTCCGAATGTTTCGTTTAATTTGGATTATCAATGTAATTATGAGCAGATCAACGTTTAGTTTGCTTCAATATATCGCCTCGTTCGCCTGTAATCCAGGTTCGAAACACAATGTGGCCGAATTTCAAAATACGAAACTTTCAGTAACCGCACCGCTTTCTTTATGCATCCTACCGATAGTTTCGTGCTCAACATGTTGTATACTGTACCTTTAATCATTTTGAACCGGAATTTCAACAAAAAAAAGTTTTCAGATTTTTGAGAAAAAACGTGATGGTTAGCCTTACTTTTTTTAAACGGATAAAATTGATAGTCACGGATTCCGAATGTTTCGTTTAATTTGGATTATGAATGTAATTATGAGCAGATCAACGTTTAGTTTGCTTCAATATATCGCCTCGTTCGCCTGTAATCCAGGTTCGAAACACAATGTGGCCGAATTTCAAAATACGAAACTTTCAGTAACCGCACCGCTTTCTTTATGCATCCTACCGATAGTTTCGTGCTCAACATGTTGTATACTGTACCTTTAATCATTTTGAACCGGAATTTCAACAAAAAAAAGTTTTCAGATTTTTGAGAAAAAACGTGATGGTTAGCCTTACTTTTTTTAAACGGATAAAATTGATAGTCACGGATTCCGAATGTTTCGTTTAATTTGGATTATGAATGTAATTATGAGCAGATCAACGTTTAGTTTGCTTCAATATATCGCCTCGTTCGCCTGTAATCCAGGTTCGAAACACAATGTGGCCGAATTTCAAAATACGAAACTTTCAGTAACCGCACCGCTTTCTTTATGCATCCTACCGATAGTTTCGTGCTCAACATGTTGTATACTGTACCTATAATCATTTTGAACCGGAATTTCAACAAAAAAAAGTTTTCAGATTTTTGAGAAAAAACGTGATGGCCTTACTTTTTTTAAACGGATAAAATTGATAGTCACGGATTCCGAATGTTTCGTTTAATTTGGATTATGAATGTAATTATGAGCAGATCAACGTTTAGTTTGCTTCAATATATCGCCTCGTTCGCCTGTAATCCAGGTTCGAAACACAATGTGGCCGAATTTCAAAATACGAAACTTTCAGTAACCGCACCGCTTTCTTTAAGCATCCTACCGATAGTTTCGTGCTCAACATGTTGTATACTGTACCTATAATCATTTTGAACCGGAATTTTAACAAAAAAAAGTTTTCAGATTTTTGAGAAAAAACGTGATGGTTAGTTAGCCTTACTTTTTTTAAACGGATAAAATTGATAGTCACGGATTCCGAATGTTTCGTTTAATTTGGATTATCAATGTAATTATGAGCAGATCAACGTTTAGTTTGCTTCAATATATCGCCTCGTTCGCCTGTAATCCAGGTTCGAAACACAATGTGGCCGAATTTCAAAATACGAAACTTTCAGTAACCGCACCGCTTTCTTTATGCATCCTACCGATAGTTTCGTGCTCAACATGTTGTATACTGTACCTTTAATCATTTTGAACCGGAATTTCAACAAAAAAAAGTTTTCAGATTTTTGAGAAAAAACGTGATGGTTAGCCTTACTTTTTTTAAACGGATAAAATTGATAGTCACGGATTCCGAATGTTTCGTTTAATTTGGATTATGAATGTAATTATGAGCAGATCAACGTTTAGTTTGCTTCAATATATCGCCTCGTTCGCCTGTAATCCAGGTTCGAAACACAATGTGGCCGAATTTCAAAATACGAAACTTTCAGTAACCGCACCGCTTTCTTTATGCATCCTACCGATAGTTTCGTGCTCAACATGTTGTATACTGTACCTATAATCATTTTGAACCGGAATTTCAACAAAAAAAAGTTTTCAGATTTTTGAGAAAAAACGTGATGGTTTGCCTTACTTTTTTTAAACGGATAAAATTGATAGTCACGGATTCCGAATGTTCGTTTAATTTGGATTATGAATGTAATTATGAGCAGATCAACGTTTAGTTTGCTTCAATATATCGCCTCGTTCGCCTGTAATCCAGGTTCGAAACACAATGTGGCCGAATTTCAAAATACGAAACTTTCAGTAACCGCACCGCTTTCTTTATGCATCCTACCGATAGTTTCGTGCTCAACATGTTGTATACTGTACCTATAATCATTTTGAACCGGAATTTTAACAAAAAAAAGTTTTCAGATTTTTGAGAAAAAACGTGATGGTTTGCCTTACTTTTTTTAAACGGATAAAATTGATAGTCACGGATTCCGAATGTTCGTTTAATTTGGATTATGAATGTAATTATGAGCAGATCAACGTTTAGTTTGCTTCAATATATCGCCTCGTTCGCCTGTAATCCAGGTTCGAAACACAATGTGGCCGAATTTCAAAATACGAAACTTTCAGTAACCGCACCGCTTTCTTTATGCATCCTACCGATAGTTTCGTGCTCAACATGTTGTATACTGTACCTATAATCATTTTGAACCGGAATTTCAACAAAAAAAAGTTTTCAGATTTTTGAGAAAAAACGTGATGGTTTGCCTTACTTTTTTTAAACGGATAAAATTGATAGTCACGGATTCCGAATGTTCGTTTAATTTGGATTATGAATGTAATTATGAGCAGATCAACGTTTAGTTTGCTTCAATATATCGCCTCGTTCGCCTGTAATCCAGGTTCGAAACACAATGTGGCCGAATTTCAAAATACGAAACTTTCAGTAACCGCACCGCTTTCTTTATGCATCCTACCGATAGTTTCGTGCTCAACATGTTGTATACTGTACCTATAATCATTTTGAACCGGAATTTTAACAAAAAAAAGTTTTCAGATTTTTGAGAAAAAACGTGATGGTTTGCCTTACTTTTTTTAAACGGATAAAATTGATAGTCACGGATTCCGAATGTTCGTTTAATTTGGATTATGAATGTAATTATGAGCAGATCAACGTTTAGTTTGCTTCAATATATCGCCTCGTTCGCCTGTAATCCAGGTTCGAAACACAATGTGGCCGAATTTCAAAATACGAAACTTTCAGTAACCGCACCGCTTTCTTTATGCATCCTACCGATAGTTTCGTGCTCAACATGTTGTATACTGTACCTATAATCATTTTGAACCGGAATTTTAACAAAAAAAAGTTTTCAGATTTTTGAGAAAAAACGTGATGGTTTGCCTTACTTTTTTTAAACGGATAAAATTGATAGTCACGGATTCCGAATGTTCGTTTAATTTGGATTATGAATGTAATTATGAGCAGATCAACGTTTAGTTTGCTTCAATATATCGCCTCGTTCGCCTGTAATCCAGGTTCGAAACACAATGTGGCCGAATTTCAAAATACGAAACTTTCAGTAACCGCACCGCTTTCTTTATGCATCCTACCGATAGTTTCGTGCTCAACATGTTGTATACTGTACCTATAATCATTTTGAACCGGAATTTCAACAAAAAAAAGTTTTCAGATTTTTGAGAAAAAACGTGATGGTTAGCCTTACTTTTTTTAAACGGATAAAATTGATAGTCACGGATTCCGAATGTTTCGTTTAATTTGGATTATGAATGTAATTATGAGCAGATCAACGTTTAGTTTGCTTCAATATATCGCCTCGTTCGCCTGTAATCCAGGTTCGAAACACAATGTGGCCGAATTTCAAAATACGAAACTTTCAGTAACCGCACCGCTTTCTTTATGCATCCTACCGATAGTTTCGTGCTCAACATGTTGTATACTGTACCTATAATCATTTTGAACCGGAATTTCAACAAAAAAAAGTTTTCAGATTTTTGAGAAAAAACGTTACTTTTTTTAAACGGATAAAATTGATAGTCACGGATTCCGAATGTTTCGTTTAATTTGGATTATGAATGTAATTATGAGCAGATCAACGTTTAGTTTGCTTCAATATATCGCCTCGTTCGCCTGTAATCCAGGTTCGAAACACAATGTGGCCGAATTTCAAAATACGAAACTTTCAGTAACCGCACCGCTTTCTTTATGCATCCTACCGATAGTTTCGTGCTCAACATGTTGTATACTGTACCTATAATCATTTTGAACCGGAATTTCAACAAAAAAAAGTTTTCAGATTTTTGAGAAAAAACGTGATGGTTTGCCTTACTTTTTTTAAACGGATAAAATTGATAGTCACGGATTCCGAATGTTCGTTTAATTTGGATTATGAATGTAATTATGAGCAGATCAACGTTTAGTTTGCTTCAATATATCGCCTCGTTCGCCTGTAATCCAGGTTCGAAACACAATGTGGCCGAATTTCAAAATACGAAACTTTCAGTAACCGCACCGCTTTCTTTATGCATCCTACCGATAGTTTCGTGCTCAACATGTTGTATACTGTACCTATAATCATTTTGAACCGGAATTTTAACAAAAAAAAGTTTTCAGATTTTTGAGAAAAAACGTGATGGTTTGCCTTACTTTTTTTAAACGGATAAAATTGATAGTCACGGATTCCGAATGTTCGTTTAATTTGGATTATGAATGTAATTATGAGCAGATCAACGTTTAGTTTGCTTCAATATATCGCCTCGTTCGCCTGTAATCCAGGTTCGAAACACAATGTGGCCGAATTTCAAAATACGAAACTTTCAGTAACCGCACCGCTTTCTTTATGCATCCTACCGATAGTTTCGTGCTCAACATGTTGTATACTGTACCTATAATCATTTTGAACCGGAATTTCAACAAAAAAAAGTTTTCAGATTTTTGAGAAAAAACGTGATGGTTAGCCTTAATTTTTTTAAACGGATAAAATTGATAGTCACGGATTCCGAATGTTTCGTTTAATTTGGATTATGAATGTAATTATGAGCAGATCAACGTTTAGTTTGCTTCAATATATCGCCTCGTTCGCCTGTAATCCAGGTTCGAAACACAATGTGGCCGAATTTCAAAATACGAAACTTTCAGTAACCGCACCGCTTTCTTTATGCATCCTACCGATAGTTTCGTGCTCAACATGTTGTATACTGTACCTATAATCATTTTGAACCGGAATTTCAACAAAAAAAAGTTTTCAGATTTTTGAGAAAAAACGTGATGGTTAGCCTTACTTTTTTTAAACGGATAAAATTGATAGTCACGGATTCCGAATGTTTCGTTTAATTTGGATTATGAATGTAATTATGAGCAGATCAACGTTTAGTTTGCTTCAATATATCGCCTCGTTCGCCTGTAATCCAGGTTCGAAACACAATGTGGCCGAATTTCAAAATACGAAACTTTCAGTAACCGCACCGCTTTCTTTATGCATCCTACCGATAGTTTCGTGCTCAACATGTTGTATACTGTACCTATAATCATTTTGAACCGGAATTTCAACAAAAAAAAGTTTTCAGATTTTTGAGAAAAAACGTGATGGTTAGCCTTACTTTTTTTAAACGGATAAAATTGATAGTCACGGATTCCGAATGTTTCGTTTAATTTGGATTATGAATGTAATTATGAGCAGATCAACGTTTAGTTTGCTTCAATATATCGCCTCGTTCGCCTGTAATCCAGGTTCGAAACACAATGTGGCCGAATTTCAAAATACGAAACTTTCAGTAACCGCACCGCTTTCTTTATGCATCCTACCGATAGTTTCGTGCTCAACATGTTGTATACTGTACCTATAATCATTTTGAACCGGAATTTCAACAAAAAAAAGTTTTCAGATTTTTGAGAAAAAACGTGATGGTTAGCCTTACTTTTTTTAAACGGATAAAATTGATAGTCACGGATTCCGAATGTTTCGTTTAATTTGGATTATGAATGTAATTATGAGCAGATCAACGTTTAGTTTGCTTCAATATGTCGCCTCGTTCGCCTGTAATCCAGGTTCGAAACACAATGTGGCCGAATTTCAAAATACGAAACTTTCAGTAACCGCACCGCTTTCTTTATGCATCCTACCGATAGTTTCGTGCTCAACATGTTGTATACTGTACCTATAATCATTTTGAACCGGAATTTCAACAAAAAAAAGTTTTCAGATTTTTGAGAAAAAACGTGATGCCTTACTTTTTTTAAACGGATAAAATTGATAGTCACGGATTCCGAATGTTTCGTTTAATTTGGATTATGAATGTAATTATGAGCAGATCAACGTTTAGTTTGCTTCAATATATCGCCTCGTTCGCCTGTAATCCAGGTTCGAAACACAATGTGGCCGAATTTCAAAATACGAAACTTTCAGTAACCGTACCGCTTTCTTTATGCATCCTACCGATAGTTTCGTGCTCAACATGTTGTATACTGTACCTATAATCATTTTGAACCGGAATTTCAACAAAAAAAAGTTTTCAGATTTTTGAGAAAAAACGTGATGGTTAGCCTTACTTTTTTTAAACGGATAAAATTGATAGTCACGGATTCCGAATGTTTCGTTTAATTTGGATTATGAATGTAATTATGAGCAGATCAACGTTTAGTTTGCTTCAATATATCGCCTCGTTCGCCTGTAATCCAGGTTCGAAACACAATGTGGCCGAATTTCAAAATACGAAACTTTCAGTAACCGCACCGCTTTCTTTATGCATCCTACCGATAGTTTCGTGCTCAACATGTTGTATACTGTACCTATAATCATTTTGAACCGGAATTTCAACAAAAAAAAGTTTTCAGATTTTTGAGAAAAAACGTGATGGTTAGCCTTACTTTTTTTAAACGGATAAAATTGATAGTCACGGATTCCGAATGTTTCGTTTAATTTGGATTATGAATGTAATTATGAGCAGATCAACGTTTAGTTTGCTTCGATATGTCGCCTCGTTCGCCTGTAATCCAGGTTCGAAACACAATGTGGCCGAATTTCAAAATACGAAACTTTCAGTAACCGCACCGCTTTCTTTAAGCATCCTACCGATAGTTTCGTGCTCAACATGTTGTATACTGTACCTATAATCATTTTGAACCGGAATTTCAACAAAAAAAAGTTTTCAGATTTTTGAGAAAAAACGTGATGGTTAGCCTTACTTTTTTTAAACGGATAAAATTGATAGTCACGGATTCCGAATGTTTCGTTTAATTTGGATTATGAATGTAATTATGAGCAGATCAACGTTTAGTTTGCTTCAATATATCGCCTCGTTCGCCTGTAATCCAGGTTCGAAACACAATGTGGCCGAATTTCAAAATACGAAACTTTCAGTAACCGCACCGCTTTCTTTATGCATCCTACCGATAGTTTCGTGCTCAACATGTTGTATACTGTACCTATAATCATTTTGAACCGGAATTTCAACAAAAAAAAGTTTTCAGATTTTTGAGAAAAAACGTGATGGTTAGCCTTACTTTTTTTAAACGGATAAAATTGATAGTCACGGATTCCGAATGTTTCGTTTAATTTGGATTATGAATGTAATTATGAGCAGATCAACGTTTAGTTTGCTTCAATATATCGCCTCGTTCGCCTGTAATCCAGGTTCGAAACACAATGTGGCCGAATTTCAAAATACGAAACTTTCAGTAACCGCACCGCTTTCTTTATGCATCCTACCGATAGTTTCGTGCTCAACATGTTGTATACTGTACCTATAATCATTTTGAACCGGAATTTCAACAAAAAAAAGTTTTCAGATTTTTGAGAAAAAACGTGATGGTTAGCCTTACTTTTTTTAAACGGATAAAATTGATAGTCACGGATTCCGAATGTTTCGTTTAATTTGGATTATCAATGTAATTATGAGCAGATCAACGTTTAGTTTGCTTCAATATATCGCCTCGTTCGCCTGTAATCCAGGTTCGAAACACAATGTGGCCGAATTTCAAAATACGAAACTTTCAGTAACCGCACCGCTTTCTTTATGCATCCTACCGATAGTTTCGTGCTCAACATGTTGTATACTGTACCTATAATCATTTTGAACCGGAATTTCAACAAAAAAAAGTTTTCAGATTTTTGAGAAAAAACGTGATGGTTAGCCTTACTTTTTTTAAACGGATAAAATTGATAGTCACGGATTCCGAATGTTTCGTTTAATTTGGATTATGAATGTAATTATGAGCAGATCAACGTTTAGTTTGCTTCGATATGTCGCCTCGTTCGCCTGTAATCCAGGTTCGAAACACAATGTGGCCGAATTTCAAAATACGAAACTTTCAGTAACCGCACCGCTTTCTTTAAGCATCCTACCGATAGTTTCGTGCTCAACATGTTGTATACTGTACCTATAATCATTTTGAACCGGAATTTCAACAAAAAAAAGTTTTCAGATTTTTGAGAAAAAACGTGATGGTTAGCCTTACTTTTTTTAAACGGATAAAATTGATAGTCACGGATTCCGAATGTTTCGTTTAATTTGGATTATGAATGTAATTATGAGCAGATCAACGTTTAGTTTGCTTCAATATATCGCCTCGTTCGCCTGTAATCCAGGTTCGAAACACAATGTGGCCGAATTTCAAAATACGAAACTTTCAGTAACCGCACCGCTTTCTTTATGCATCCTACCGATAGTTTCGTGCTCAACATGTTGTATACTGTACCTATAATCATTTTGAACCGGAATTTCAACAAAAAAAAGTTTTCAGATTTTTGAGAAAAAACGTGATGGTTAGCCTTACTTTTTTTAAACGGATAAAATTGATAGTCACGGATTCCGAATGTTTCGTTTAATTTGGATTATGAATGTAATTATGAGCAGATCAACGTTTAGTTTGCTTCAATATATCGCCTCGTTCGCCTGTAATCCAGGTTCGAAACACAATGTGGCCGAATTTCAAAATACGAAACTTTCAGTAACCGCACCGCTTTCTTTATGCATCCTACCGATAGTTTCGTGCTCAACATGTTGTATACTGTACCTATAATCATTTTGAACCGGAATTTCAACAAAAAAAAGTTTTCAGATTTTTGAGAAAAAACGTGATGGTTAGCCTTACTTTTTTTAAACGGATAAAATTGATAGTCACGGATTCCGAATGTTTCGTTTAATTTGGATTATCAATGTAATTATGAGCAGATCAACGTTTAGTTTGCTTCAATATATCGCCTCGTTCGCCTGTAATCCAGGTTCGAAACACAATGTGGCCGAATTTCAAAATACGAAACTTTCAGTAACCGCACCGCTTTCTTTATGCATCCTACCGATAGTTTCGTGCTCAACATGTTGTATACTGTACCTATAATCATTTTGAACCGGAATTTCAACAAAAAAAAGTTTTCAGATTTTTGAGAAAAAACGTGATGGTTAGCCTTACTTTTTTTAAACGGATAAAATTGATAGTCACGGATTCCGAATGTTTCGTTTAATTTGGATTATGAATGTAATTATGAGCAGATCAACGTTTAGTTTGCTTCGATATGTCGCCTCGTTCGCCTGTAATCCAGGTTCGAAACACAATGTGGCCGAATTTCAAAATACGAAACTTTCAGTAACCGCACCGCTTTCTTTAAGCATCCTACCGATAGTTTCGTGCTCAACATGTTGTATACTGTACCTATAATCATTTTGAACCGGAATTTCAACAAAAAAAAGTTTTCAGATTTTTGAGAAAAAACGTGATGGTTAGCCTTACTTTTTTTAAACGGATAAAATTGATAGTCACGGATTCCGAATGTTTCGTTTAATTTGGATTATCAATGTAATTATGAGCAGATCAACGTTTAGTTTGCTTCAATATATCGCCTCGTTCGCCTGTAATCCAGGTTCGAAACACAATGTGGCCGAATTTCAAAATACGAAACTTTCAGTAACCGCACCGCTTTCTTTATGCATCCTACCGATAGTTTCGTGCTCAACATGTTGTATACTGTACCTATAATCATTTTGAACCGGAATTTCAACAAAAAAAAGTTTTCAGATTTTTGAGAAAAAACGTGATGGTTAGCCTTACTTTTTTTAAACGGATAAAATTGATAGTCACGGATTCCGAATGTTTCGTTTAATTTGGATTATGAATGTAATTATGAGCAGATCAACGTTTAGTTTGCTTCAATATATCGCCTCGTTCGCCTGTAATCCAGGTTCGAAACACAATGTGGCCGAATTTCAAAATACGAAACTTTCAGTAACCGCACCGCTTTCTTTATGCATCCTACCGATAGTTTCGTGCTCAACATGTTGTATACTGTACCTATAATCATTTTGAACCGGAATTTCAACAAAAAAAAGTTTTCAGATTTTTGAGAAAAAACGTGATGGTTAGCCTTACTTTTTTTAAACGGATAAAATTGATAGTCACGGATTCCGAATGTTTCGTTTAATTTGGATTATGAATGTAATTATGAGCAGATCAACGTTTAGTTTGCTTCAATATATCGCCTCGTTCGCCTGTAATCCAGGTTCGAAACACAATGTGGCCGAATTTCAAAATACGAAACTTTCAGTAATCGCACCGCTTTCTTTATGCATCCTACCGATAGTTTCGTGCTCAACATGTTGTATACTGTACCTATAATCATTTTGAACCGGAATTTCAACAAAAAAAAGTTTTCAGATTTTTGAGAAAAAACGTGATGGTTAGCCTTACTTTTTTTAAACGGATAAAATTGATAGTCACGGATTCCGAATGTTTCGTTTAATTTGGATTATGAATGTAATTATGAGCAGATCAACGTTTAGTTTGCTTCAATATGTCGCCTCGTTCGCCTGTAATCCAGGTTCGAAACACAATGTGGCCGAATTTCAAAATACGAAACTTTCAGTAACCGCACCGCTTTCTTTATGCATCCTACCGATAGTTTCGTGCTCAACATGTTGTATACTGTACCTATAATCATTTTGAACCGGAATTTCAACAAAAAAAAGTTTTCAGATTTTTGAGAAAAAACGTGATGGTGCCTTACTTTTTTTAAACGGATAAAATTGATAGTCACGGATTCCGAATGTTTCGTTTAATTTGGATTATGAATGTAATTATGAGCAGATCAACGTTTAGTTTGCTTCAATATATCGCCTCGTTCGCCTGTAATCCAGGTTCGAAACACAATGTGGCCGAATTTCAAAATACGAAACTTTCAGTAACCGCACCGCTTTCTTTATGCATCCTACCGATAGTTTCGTGCTCAACATGTTGTATACTGTACCTATAATCATTTTGAACCGGAATTTCAACAAAAAAAAGTTTTCAGATTTTTGAGAAAAAACGTGATGGTTAGCCTTACTTTTTTTAAACGGATAAAATTGATAGTCACGGATTCCGAATGTTTCGTTTAATTTGGATTATGAATGTAATTATGAGCAGATCAACGTTTAGTTTGCTTCAATATATCGCCTCGTTCGCCTGTAATCCAGGTTCGAAACACAATGTGGCCGAATTTCAAAATACGAAACTTTCAGTAACCGCACCGCTTTCTTTATGCATCCTACCGATAGTTTCGTGCTCAACATGTTGTATACTGTACCTATAATCATTTTGAACCGGAATTTCAACAAAAAAAAGTTTTCAGATTTTTGAGAAAAAACGTGATGGTTAGCCTTACTTTTTTTAAACGGATAAAATTGATAGTCACGGATTCCGAATGTTTCGTTTAATTTGGATTATCAATGTAATTATGAGCAGATCAACGTTTAGTTTGCTTCAATATATCGCCTCGTTCGCCTGTAATCCAGGTTCGAAACACAATGTGGCCGAATTTCAAAATACGAAACTTTCAGTAACCGCACCGCTTTCTTTATGCATCCTACCGATAGTTTCGTGCTCAACATGTTGTATACTGTACCTATAATCATTTTGAACCGGAATTTCAACAAAAAAAAGTTTTCAGATTTTTGAGAAAAAACGTGATGGTTAGCCTTACTTTTTTTAAACGGATAAAATTGATAGTCACGGATTCCGAATGTTTCGTTTAATTTGGATTATGAATGTAATTATGAGCAGATCAACGTTTAGTTTGCTTCAATATATCGCCTCGTTCGCCTGTAATCCAGGTTCGAAACACAATGTGGCCGAATTTCAAAATACGAAACTTTCAGTAATCGCACCGCTTTCTTTATGCATCCTACCGATAGTTTCGTGCTCAACATGTTGTATACTGTACCTATAATCATTTTGAACCGGAATTTCAACAAAAAAAAGTTTTCAGATTTTTGAGAAAAAACGTGATGGTTAGCCTTACTTTTTTTAAACGGATAAAATTGATAGTCACGGATTCCGAATGTTTCGTTTAATTTGGATTATGAATGTAATTATGAGCAGATCAACGTTTAGTTTGCTTCAATATGTCGCCTCGTTCGCCTGTAATCCAGGTTCGAAACACAATGTGGCCGAATTTCAAAATACGAAACTTTCAGTAACCGCACCGCTTTCTTTATGCATCCTACCGATAGTTTCGTGCTCAACATGTTGTATACTGTACCTTTAATCATTTTGAACCGGAATTTCAACAAAAAAAAGTTTTCAGATTTTTGAGAAAAAACGTGATGGTTAGCCTTACTTTTTTTAAACGGATAAAATTGATAGTCACGGATTCCGAATGTTTCGTTTAATTTGGATTATGAATGTAATTATGAGCAGATCAACGTTTAGTTTGCTTCAATATATCGCCTCGTTCGCCTGTAATCCAGGTTCGAAACACAATGTGGCCGAATTTCAAAATACGAAACTTTCAGTAATCGCACCGCTTTCTTTATGCATCCTACCGATAGTTTCGTGCTCAACATGTTGTATACTGTACCTATAATCATTTTGAACCGGAATTTCAACAAAAAAAAGTTTTCAGATTTTTGAGAAAAAACGTGATGGTTAGCCTTACTTTTTTTAAACGGATAAAATTGATAGTCACGGATTCCGAATGTTTCGTTTAATTTGGATTATGAATGTAATTATGAGTAGATCAACGTTTAGTTTGCTTCAATATATCGCCTCGTTCGCCTGTAATCCAGGTTCGAAACACAATGTGGCCGAATTTCAAAATACGAAACTTTCAGTAACCGCACCGCTTTCTTTATGCATCCTACCGATAGTTTCGTGCTCAACATGTTGTATACTGTACCTTTAATCATTTTGAACCGGAATTTCAACAAAAAAAAGTTTTCAGATTTTTGAGAAAAAACGTGATGGTTAGCCTTACTTTTTTTAAACGGATAAAATTGATAGTCACGGATTCCGAATGTTTCGTTTAATTTGGATTATGAATGTAATTATGAGCAGATCAACGTTTAGTTTGCTTCAATATATCGCCTCGTTCGCCTGTAATCCAGGTTCGAAACACAATGTGGCCGAATTTCAAAATACGAAACTTTCAGTAATCGCACCGCTTTCTTTATGCATCCTACCGATAGTTTCGTGCTCAACATGTTGTATACTGTACCTATAATCATTTTGAACCGGAATTTCAACAAAAAAAAGTTTTCAGATTTTTGAGAAAAAACGTGATGGTTAGCCTTACTTTTTTTAAACGGATAAAATTGATAGTCACGGATTCCGAATGTTTCGTTTAATTTGGATTATGAATGTAATTATGAGCAGATCAACGTTTAGTTTGCTTCAATATGTCGCCTCGTTCGCCTGTAATCCAGGTTCGAAACACAATGTGGCCGAATTTCAAAATACGAAACTTTCAGTAACCGCACCGCTTTCTTTATGCATCCTACCGATAGTTTCGTGCTCAACATGTTGTATACTGTACCTATAATCATTTTGAACCGGAATTTCAACAAAAAAAAGTTTTCAGATTTTTGAGAAAAAACGTGATGGTTAGCCTTACTTTTTTTAAACGGATAAAATTGATAGTCACGGATTCCGAATGTTTCGTTTAATTTGGATTATGAATGTAATTATGAGCAGATCAACGTTTAGTTTGCTTCAATATGTCGCCTCGTTCGCCTGTAATCCAGGTTCGAAACACAATGTGGCCGAATTTCAAAATACGAAACTTTCAGTAACCGCACCGCTTTCTTTATGCATCCTACCGATAGTTTCGTGCTCAACATGTTGTATACTGTACCTATAATCATTTTGAACCGGAATTTCAACAAAAAAAAGGTTTCAGATTTTTGAGAAAAAACGTGATGGTTAGCCTTACTTTTTTTAAACGGATAAAATTGATAGTCACGGATTCCGAATGTTTCGTTTAATTTGGATTATGAATGTAATTATGAGCAGATCAACGTTTAGTTTGCTTCAATATATCGCCTCGTTCGCCTGTAATCCAGGTTCGAAACACAATGTGGCCGAATTTCAAAATACGAAACTTTCAGTAACCGCACCGCTTTCTTTATGCATCCTACCGATAGTTTCGTGCTCAACATGTTGTATACTGTACCTATAATCATTTTGAACCGGAATTTCAACAAAAAAAAGTTTTCAGATTTTTGAGAAAAAACGTGATGGTTAGCCTTACTTTTTTTAAACGGATAAAATTGATAGTCACGGATTCCGAATGTTTCGTTTAATTTGGATTATGAATGTAATTATGAGCAGATCAACGTTTAGTTTGCTTCAATATATCGCCTCGTTCGCCTGTAATCCAGGTTCGAAACACAATGTGGCCGAATTTCAAAATACGAAACTTTCAGTAACCGCACCGCTTTCTTTATGCATCCTACCGATAGTTTCGTGCTCAACATGTTGTATACTGTACCTATAATCATTTTGAACCGGAATTTCAACAAAAAAAAGTTTTCAGATTTTTGAGAAAAAACGTGATGGTGCCTTACTTTTTTTAAACGGATAAAATTGATAGTCACGGATTCCGAATGTTTCGTTTAATTTGGATTATGAATGTAATTATGAGCAGATCAACGTTTAGTTTGCTTCAATATATCGCCTCGTTCGCCTGTAATCCAGGTTCGAAACACAATGTGGCCGAATTTCAAAATACGAAACTTTCAGTAACCGCACCGCTTTCTTTATGCATCCTACCGATAGTTTCGTGCTCAACATGTTGTATACTGTACCTATAATCATTTTGAACCGGAATTTCAACAAAAAAAAGTTTTCAGATTTTTGAGAAAAAACGTGATGGTTAGCCTTACTTTTTTTAAACGGATAAAATTGATAGTCACGGATTCCGAATGTTTCGTTTAATTTGGATTATCAATGTAATTATGAGCAGATCAACGTTTAGTTTGCTTCAATATATCGCCTCGTTCGCCTGTAATCCAGGTTCGAAACACAATGTGGCCGAATTTCAAAATACGAAACTTTCAGTAACCGCACCGCTTTCTTTATGCATCCTACCGATAGTTTCGTGCTCAACATGTTGTATACTGTACCTATAATCATTTTGAACCGGAATTTCAACAAAAAAAAGTTTTCAGATTTTTGAGAAAAAACGTGATGGTTAGCCTTACTTTTTTTAAACGGATAAAATTGATAGTCACGGATTCCGAATGTTTCGTTTAATTTGGATTATGAATGTAATTATGAGTAGATCAACGTTTAGTTTGCTTCAATATATCGCCTCGTTCGCCTGTAATCCAGGTTCGAAACACAATGTGGCCGAATTTCAAAATACGAAACTTTCAGTAACCGCACCGCTTTCTTTATGCATCCTACCGATAGTTTCGTGCTCAACATGTTGTATACTGTACCTTTAATCATTTTGAACCGGAATTTCAACAAAAAAAAGTTTTCAGATTTTTGAGAAAAAACGTGATGGTTAGCCTTACTTTTTTTAAACGGATAAAATTGATAGTCACGGATTCCGAATGTTTCGTTTAATTTGGATTATGAATGTAATTATGAGCAGATCAACGTTTAGTTTGCTTCAATATATCGCCTCGTTCGCCTGTAATCCAGGTTCGAAACACAATGTGGCCGAATTTCAAAATACGAAACTTTCAGTAATCGCACCGCTTTCTTTATGCATCCTACCGATAGTTTCGTGCTCAACATGTTGTATACTGTACCTATAATCATTTTGAACCGGAATTTCAACAAAAAAAAGTTTTCAGATTTTTGAGAAAAAACGTGATGGTTAGCCTTACTTTTTTTAAACGGATAAAATTGATAGTCACGGATTCCGAATGTTTCGTTTAATTTGGATTATGAATGTAATTATGAGCAGATCAACGTTTAGTTTGCTTCAATATATCGCCTCGTTCGCCTGTAATCCAGGTTCGAAACACAATGTGGCCGAATTTCAAAATACGAAACTTTCAGTAATCGCACCGCTTTCTTTATGCATCCTACCGATAGTTTCGTGCTCAACATGTTGTATACTGTACCTATAATCATTTTGAACCGGAATTTCAACAAAAAAAAGTTTTCAGATTTTTGAGAAAAAACGTGATGGTTAGCCTTACTTTTTTTAAACGGATAAAATTGATAGTCACGGATTCCGAATGTTTCGTTTAATTTGGATTATGAATGTAATTATGAGTAGATCAACGTTTAGTTTGCTTCAATATATCGCCTCGTTCGCCTGTAATCCAGGTTCGAAACACAATGTGGCCGAATTTCAAAATACGAAACTTTCAGTAACCGCACCGCTTTCTTTATGCATCCTACCGATAGTTTCGTGCTCAACATGTTGTATACTGTACCTATAATCATTTTGAACCGGAATTTCAACAAAAAAAAGTTTTCAGATTTTTGAGAAAAAACGTGATGGTTAGCCTTACTTTTTTTAAACGGATAAAATTGATAGTCACGGATTCCGAATGTTTCGTTTAATTTGGATTATGAATGTAATTATGAGCAGATCAACGTTTAGTTTGCTTCAATATATCGCCTCGTTCGCCTGTAATCCAGGTTCGAAACACAATGTGGCCGAATTTCAAAATACGAAACTTTCAGTAACCGCACCGCTTTCTTTATGCATCCTACCGATAGTTTCGTGCTCAACATGTTGTATACTGTACCTATAATCATTTTGAACCGGAATTTCAACAAAAAAAAGTTTTCAGATTTTTGAGAAAAAACGTGATGGTTAGCCTTACTTTTTTTAAACGGATAAAATTGATAGTCACGGATTCCGAATGTTTCGTTTAATTTGGATTATGAATGTAATTATGAGCAGATCAACGTTTAGTTTGCTTCAATATGTCACCTCGTTCGCCTGTAATCCAGGTTCGAAACACAATGTGGCCGAATTTCAAAATACGAAACTTTCAGTAACCGCACCGCTTTCTTTATGCATCCTACCGATAGTTTCGTGCTCAACATGTTGTATACTGTACCTATAATCATTTTGAACCGGAATTTCAACAAAAAAAAGTTTTCAGATTTTTGAGAAAAAACGTGATGGTTAGCCTTACTTTTTTTAAACGGATAAAATTGATAGTCACGGATTCCGAATGTTTCGTTTAATTTGGATTATGAATGTAATTATGAGCAGATCAACGTTTAGTTTGCTTCAATATATCGCCTCGTTCGCCTGTAATCCAGGTTCGAAACACAATGTGGCCGAATTTCAAAATACGAAACTTTCAGTAACCGCACCGCTTTCTTTATGCATCCTACCGATAGTTTCGTGCTCAACATGTTGTATACTGTACCTATAATCATTTTGAACCGGAATTTCAACAAAAAAAAGTTTTCAGATTTTTGAGAAAAAACGTGATGAGCCTTACTTTTTTTAAACGGATAAAATTGATAGTCACGGATTCCGAATGTTTCGTTTAATTTGGATTATGAATGTAATTATGAGCAGATCAACGTTTAGTTTGCTTCAATATGTCACCTCGTTCGCCTGTAATCCAGGTTCGAAACACAATGTGGCCGAATTTCAAAATACGAAACTTTCAGTAACCGCACCGCTTTCTTTAAGCATCCTACCGATAGTTTCGTGATCAACATGTTGTATACTGTACCTATAATCATTTTGAACCGGAATTTCAACAAAAAAAAGTTTTCAGATTTTTGTGAAAAAACGTGATGGTTAGCCTTACTTTTTTTAAACGGATAAAATTGATAGTCACGGATTCCGAATGTTTCGTTTAATTTGGATTATGAATGTAATTATGAGCAGATCAACGTTTAGTTTGCTTCAATATATCGCCTCGTTCGCCTGTAATCCAGGTTCGAAACACAAAGTGGCCGAATTTCAAAATACGAAACTTTCAGTAATCGCACCGCTTTCTTTATGCATCCTACCGATAGTTTCGTGCTCAACATGTTGTATACTGTACCTATAATCATTTTGAACCGGAATTTCAACAAAAAAAAGTTTTCAGATTTTTGAGAAAAAACGTGATGGTTAGCCTTACTTTTTTTAAACGGATAAAATTGATAGTCACGGATTCCGAATGTTTCGTTTAATTTGGATTATGAATGTAATTATGAGTAGATCAACGTTTAGTTTGCTTCAATATATCGCCTCGTTCGCCTGTAATCCAGGTTCGAAACACAATGTGGCCGAATTTCAAAATACGAAACTTTCAGTAACCGCACCGCTTTCTTTATGCATCCTACCGATAGTTTCGTGCTCAACATGTTGTATACTGTACCTATAATCATTTTGAACCGGAATTTCAACAAAAAAAAGTTTTCAGATTTTTGAGAAAAAACGTGATGGTTAGCCTTACTTTTTTTAAACGGATAAAATTGATAGTCACGGATTCCGAATGTTTCGTTTAATTTGGATTATGAATGTAATTATGAGCAGATCAACGTTTAGTTTGCTTCAATATATCGCCTCGTTCGCCTGTAATCCAGGTTCGAAACACAATGTGGCCGAATTTCAAAATACGAAACTTTCAGTAATCGCACCGCTTTCTTTATGCATCCTACCGATAGTTTCGTGCTCAACATGTTGTATACTGTACCTATAATCATTTTGAACCGGAATTTCAACAAAAAAAAGTTTTCAGATTTTTGAGAAAAAACGTGATGGTTAGCCTTACTTTTTTTAAACGGATAAAATTGATAGTCACGGATTCCGAATGTTTCGTTTAATTTGGATTATGAATGTAATTATGAGCAGATCAACGTTTAGTTTGCTTCAATATATCGCCTCGTTCGCCTGTAATCCAGGTTCGAAACACAAAGTGGCCGAATTTCAAAATACGAAACTTTCAGTAATCGCACCGCTTTCTTTATGCATCCTACCGATAGTTTCGTGCTCAACATGTTGTATACTGTACCTATAATCATTTTGAACCGGAATTTCAACAAAAAAAAGTTTTCAGATTTTTGAGAAAAAACGTGATGGTTAGCCTTACTTTTTTTAAACGGATAAAATTGATAGTCACGGATTCCGAATGTTTCGTTTAATTTGGATTATGAATGTAATTATGAGTAGATCAACGTTTAGTTTGCTTCAATATATCGCCTCGTTCGCCTGTAATCCAGGTTCGAAACACAATGTGGCCGAATTTCAAAATACGAAACTTTCAGTAATCGCACCGCTTTCTTTATGCATCCTACCGATAGTTTCGTGCTCAACATGTTGTATACTGTACCTATAATCATTTTGAACCGGAATTTCAACAAAAAAAAGTTTTCAGATTTTTGAGAAAAAACGTGATGGTGCCTTACTTTTTTTAAACGGATAAAATTGATAGTCACGGATTCCGAATGTTTCGTTTAATTTGGATTATGAATGTAATTATGAGCAGATCAACGTTTAGTTTGCTTCAATATATCGCCTCGTTCGCCTGTAATCCAGGTTCGAAACACAATGTGGCCGAATTTCAAAATACGAAACTTTCAGTAATCGCACCGCTTTCTTTATGCATCCTACCGATAGTTTCGTGCTCAACATGTTGTATACTGTACCTATAATCATTTTGAACCGGAATTTCAACAAAAAAAAGTTTTCAGATTTTTGAGAAAAAACGTGATGGTTAGCCTTACTTTTTTTAAACGGATAAAATTGATAGTCACGGATTCCGAATGTTTCGTTTAATTTGGATTATGAATGTAATTATGAGCAGATCAACGTTTAGTTTGCTTCAATATATCGCCTCGTTCGCCTGTAATCCAGGTTCGAAACACAATGTGGCCGAATTTCAAAATACGAAACTTTCAGTAATCGCACCGCTTTCTTTATGCATCCTACCGATAGTTTCGTGCTCAACATGTTGTATACTGTACCTATAATCATTTTGAACCGGAATTTCAACAAAAAAAAGTTTTCAGATTTTTGAGAAAAAACGTGATGGTTAGCCTTACTTTTTTTAAACGGATAAAATTGATAGTCACGGATTCCGAATGTTTCGTTTAATTTGGATTATGAATGTAATTATGAGTAGATCAACGTTTAGTTTGCTTCAATATATCGCCTCGTTCGCCTGTAATCCAGGTTCGAAACACAATGTGGCCGAATTTCAAAATACGAAACTTTCAGTAACCGCACCGCTTTCTTTATGCATCCTACCGATAGTTTCGTGCTCAACATGTTGTATACTGTACCTATAATCATTTTGAACCGGAATTTCAACAAAAAAAAGTTTTCAGATTTTTGAGAAAAAACGTGATGGTTAGCCTTACTTTTTTTAAACGGATAAAATTGATAGTCACGGATTCCGAATGTTTCGTTTAATTTGGATTATGAATGTAATTATGAGCAGATCAACGTTTAGTTTGCTTCAATATATCGCCTCGTTCGCCTGTAATCCAGGTTCGAAACACAATGTGGCCGAATTTCAAAATACGAAACTTTCAGTAATCGCACCGCTTTCTTTATGCATCCTACCGATAGTTTCGTGCTCAACATGTTGTATACTGTACCTATAATCATTTTGAACCGGAATTTCAACAAAAAAAAGTTTTCAGATTTTTGAGAAAAAACGTGATGGTTAGCCTTACTTTTTTTAAACGGATAAAATTGATAGTCACGGATTCCGAATGTTTCGTTTAATTTGGATTATGAATGTAATTATGAGCAGATCAACGTTTAGTTTGCTTCAATATATCGCCTCGTTCGCCTGTAATCCAGGTTCGAAACACAATGTGGCCGAATTTCAAAATACGAAACTTTCAGTAATCGCACCGCTTTCTTTATGCATCCTACCGATAGTTTCGTGCTCAACATGTTGTATACTGTACCTATAATCATTTTGAACCGGAATTTCAACAAAAAAAAGTTTTCAGATTTTTGAGAAAAAACGTGATGGTGCCTTACTTTTTTTAAACGGATAAAATTGATAGTCACGGATTCCGAATGTTTCGTTTAATTTGGATTATGAATGTAATTATGAGCAGATCAACGTTTAGTTTGCTTCAATATATCGCCTCGTTCGCCTGTAATCCAGGTTCGAAACACAATGTGGCCGAATTTCAAAATACGAAACTTTCAGTAATCGCACCGCTTTCTTTATGCATCCTACCGATAGTTTCGTGCTCAACATGTTGTATACTGTACCTATAATCATTTTGAACCGGAATTTCAACAAAAAAAAGTTTTCAGATTTTTGAGAAAAAACGTGATGGTTAGCCTTACTTTTTTTAAACGGATAAAATTGATAGTCACGGATTCCGAATGTTTCGTTTAATTTGGATTATGAATGTAATTATGAGCAGATCAACGTTTAGTTTGCTTCAATATATCGCCTCGTTCGCCTGTAATCCAGGTTCGAAACACAATGTGGCCGAATTTCAAAATACGAAACTTTCAGTAACCGCACCGCTTTCTTTATGCATCCTACCGATAGTTTCGTGCTCAACATGTTGTATACTGTACCTATAATCATTTTGAACCGGAATTTCAACAAAAAAAAGTTTTCAGATTTTTGAGAAAAAACGTGATGAGCCTTACTTTTTTTAAACGGATAAAATTGATAGTCACGGATTCCGAATGTTTCGTTTAATTTGGATTATGAATGTAATTATGAGCAGATCAACGTTTAGTTTGCTTCAATATGTCACCTCGTTCGCCTGTAATCCAGGTTCGAAACACAATGTGGCCGAATTTCAAAATACGAAACTTTCAGTAACCGCACCGCTTTCTTTAAGCATCCTACCGATAGTTTCGTGATCAACATGTTGTATACTGTACCTATAATCATTTTGAACCGGAATTTCAACAAAAAAAAGTTTTCAGATTTTTGAGAAAAAACGTGATGGTTAGCCTTACTTTTTTTAAACGGATAAAATTGATAGTCACGGATTCCGAATGTTTCGTTTAATTTGGATTATGAATGTAATTATGAGCAGATCAACGTTTAGTTTGCTTCAATATATCGCCTCGTTCGCCTGTAATCCAGGTTCGAAACACAAAGTGGCCGAATTTCAAAATACGAAACTTTCAGTAATCGCACCGCTTTCTTTATGCATCCTACCGATAGTTTCGTGCTCAACATGTTGTATACTGTACCTATAATCATTTTGAACCGGAATTTCAACAAAAAAAAGTTTTCAGATTTTTGAGAAAAAACGTGATGGTTAGCCTTACTTTTTTTAAACGGATAAAATTGATAGTCACGGATTCCGAATGTTTCGTTTAATTTGGATTATGAATGTAATTATGAGTAGATCAACGTTTAGTTTGCTTCAATATATCGCCTCGTTCGCCTGTAATCCAGGTTCGAAACACAATGTGGCCGAATTTCAAAATACGAAACTTTCAGTAACCGCACCGCTTTCTTTATGCATCCTACCGATAGTTTCGTGCTCAACATGTTGTATACTGTACCTATAATCATTTTGAACCGGAATTTCAACAAAAAAAAGTTTTCAGATTTTTGAGAAAAAACGTGATGGTTAGCCTTACTTTTTTTAAACGGATAAAATTGATAGTCACGGATTCCGAATGTTTCGTTTAATTTGGATTATGAATGTAATTATGAGCAGATCAACGTTTAGTTTGCTTCAATATATCGCCTCGTTCGCCTGTAATCCAGGTTCGAAACACAATGTGGCCGAATTTCAAAATACGAAACTTTCAGTAATCGCACCGCTTTCTTTATGCATCCTACCGATAGTTTCGTGCTCAACATGTTGTATACTGTACCTATAATCATTTTGAACCGGAATTTCAACAAAAAAAAGTTTTCAGATTTTTGAGAAAAAACGTGATGGTTAGCCTTACTTTTTTTAAACGGATAAAATTGATAGTCACGGATTCCGAATGTTTCGTTTAATTTGGATTATGAATGTAATTATGAGCAGATCAACGTTTAGTTTGCTTCAATATATCGCCTCGTTCGCCTGTAATCCAGGTTCGAAACACAAAGTGGCCGAATTTCAAAATACGAAACTTTCAGTAATCGCACCGCTTTCTTTATGCATCCTACCGATAGTTTCGTGCTCAACATGTTGTATACTGTACCTATAATCATTTTGAACCGGAATTTCAACAAAAAAAAGTTTTCAGATTTTTGAGAAAAAACGTGATGGTTAGCCTTACTTTTTTTAAACGGATAAAATTGATAGTCACGGATTCCGAATGTTTCGTTTAATTTGGATTATGAATGTAATTATGAGTAGATCAACGTTTAGTTTGCTTCAATATATCGCCTCGTTCGCCTGTAATCCAGGTTCGAAACACAATGTGGCCGAATTTCAAAATACGAAACTTTCAGTAATCGCACCGCTTTCTTTATGCATCCTACCGATAGTTTCGTGCTCAACATGTTGTATACTGTACCTATAATCATTTTGAACCGGAATTTCAACAAAAAAAAGTTTTCAGATTTTTGAGAAAAAACGTGATGGTGCCTTACTTTTTTTAAACGGATAAAATTGATAGTCACGGATTCCGAATGTTTCGTTTAATTTGGATTATGAATGTAATTATGAGCAGATCAACGTTTAGTTTGCTTCAATATATCGCCTCGTTCGCCTGTAATCCAGGTTCGAAACACAATGTGGCCGAATTTCAAAATACGAAACTTTCAGTAATCGCACCGCTTTCTTTATGCATCCTACCGATAGTTTCGTGCTCAACATGTTGTATACTGTACCTATAATCATTTTGAACCGGAATTTCAACAAAAAAAAGTTTTCAGATTTTTGAGAAAAAACGTGATGGTTAGCCTTACTTTTTTTAAACGGATAAAATTGATAGTCACGGATTCCGAATGTTTCGTTTAATTTGGATTATGAATGTAATTATGAGTAGATCAACGTTTAGTTTGCTTCAATATATCGCCTCGTTCGCCTGTAATCCAGGTTCGAAACACAATGTGGCCGAATTTCAAAATACGAAACTTTCAGTAACCGCACCGCTTTCTTTATGCATCCTACCGATAGTTTCGTGCTCAACATGTTGTATACTGTACCTATAATCATTTTGAACCGGAATTTCAACAAAAAAAAGTTTTCAGATTTTTGAGAAAAAACGTGATGGTTAGCCTTACTTTTTTTAAACGGATAAAATTGATAGTCACGGATTCCGAATGTTTCGTTTAATTTGGATTATGAATGTAATTATGAGCAGATCAACGTTTAGTTTGCTTCAATATATCGCCTCGTTCGCCTGTAATCCAGGTTCGAAACACAATGTGGCCGAATTTCAAAATACGAAACTTTCAGTAATCGCACCGCTTTCTTTATGCATCCTACCGATAGTTTCGTGCTCAACATGTTGTATACTGTACCTATAATCATTTTGAACCGGAATTTCAACAAAAAAAAGTTTTCAGATTTTTGAGAAAAAACGTGATGGTTAGCCTTACTTTTTTTAAACGGATAAAATTGATAGTCACGGATTCCGAATGTTTCGTTTAATTTGGATTATGAATGTAATTATGAGCAGATCAACGTTTAGTTTGCTTCAATATATCGCCTCGTTCGCCTGTAATCCAGGTTCGAAACACAATGTGGCCGAATTTCAAAATACGAAACTTTCAGTAACCGCACCGCTTTCTTTATGCATCCTACCGATAGTTTCGTGCTCAACATGTTGTATACTGTACCTATAATCATTTTGAACCGGAATTTCAACAAAAAAAAGTTTTCAGATTTTTGAGAAAAAACGTGATGAGCCTTACTTTTTTTAAACGGATAAAATTGATAGTCACGGATTCCGAATGTTTCGTTTAATTTGGATTATGAATGTAATTATGAGCAGATCAACGTTTAGTTTGCTTCAATATGTCACCTCGTTCGCCTGTAATCCAGGTTCGAAACACAATGTGGCCGAATTTCAAAATACGAAACTTTCAGTAACCGCACCGCCTTCTTTAAGCATCCTACCGATAGTTTCGTGATCAACATGTTGTATACTGTACCTATAATCATTTTGAACCGGAATTTCAACAAAAAAAAGTTTTCAGATTTTTGTGAAAAAACGTGATGGTTAGCCTTACTTTTTTTAAACGGATAAAATTGATAGTCACGGATTCCGAATGTTTCGTTTAATTTGGATTATGAATGTAATTATGAGCAGATCAACGTTTAGTTTGCTTCAATATATCGCCTCGTTCGCCTGTAATCCAGGTTCGAAACACAAAGTGGCCGAATTTCAAAATACGAAACTTTCAGTAATCGCACCGCTTTCTTTATGCATCCTACCGATAGTTTCGTGCTCAACATGTTGTATACTGTACCTATAATCATTTTGAACCGGAATTTCAACAAAAAAAAGTTTTCAGATTTTTGAGAAAAAACGTGATGGTTAGCCTTACTTTTTTTAAACGGATAAAATTGATAGTCACGGATTCCGAATGTTTCGTTTAATTTGGATTATGAATGTAATTATGAGCAGATCAACGTTTAGTTTGCTTCAATATATCGCCTCGTTCGCCTGTAATCCAGGTTCGAAACACAATGTGGCCGAATTTCAAAATACGAAACTTTCAGTAACCGCACCGCTTTCTTTATGCATCCTACCGATAGTTTCGTGCTCAACATGTTGTATACTGTACCTATAATCATTTTGAACCGGAATTTCAACAAAAAAAAGTTTTCAGATTTTTGAGAAAAAACGTGATGGTGCCTTAATTTTTTTAAACGGATAAAATTGATAGTCACGGATTCCGAATGTTTCGTTTAATTTGGATTATGAATGTAATTATGAGCAGATCAACGTTTAGTTTGCTTCAATATATCGCCTCGTTCGCCTGTAATCCAGGTTCGAAACACAATGTGGCCGAATTTCAAAATACGAAACTTTCAGTAATCGCACCGCTTTCTTTATGCATCCTACCGATAGTTTCGTGCTCAACATGTTGTATACTGTACCTATAATCATTTTGAACCGGAATTTCAACAAAAAAAAGTTTTCAGATTTTTGAGAAAAAACGTGATGGTGCCTTACTTTTTTTAAACGGATAAAATTGATAGTCACGGATTCCGAATGTTTCGTTTAATTTGGATTATGAATGTAATTATGAGCAGATCAACGTTTAGTTTGCTTCAATATATCGCCTCGTTCGCCTGTAATCCAGGTTCGAAACACAATGTGGCCGAATTTCAAAATACGAAACTTTCAGTAATCGCACCGCTTTCTTTATGCATCCTACCGATAGTTTCGTGCTCAACATGTTGTATACTGTACCTATAATCATTTTGAACCGGAATTTCAACAAAAAAAAGTTTTCAGATTTTTGAGAAAAAACGTGATGGTTAGCCTTACTTTTTTTAAACGGATAAAATTGATAGTCACGGATTCCGAATGTTTCGTTTAATTTGGATTATGAATGTAATTATGAGCAGATCAACGTTTAGTTTGCTTCAATATATCGCCTCGTTCGCCTGTAATCCAGGTTCGAAACACAATGTGGCCGAATTTCAAAATACGAAACTTTCAGTAACCGCACCGCTTTCTTTATGCATCCTACCGATAGTTTCGTGCTCAACATGTTGTATACTGTACCTATAATCATTTTGAACCGGAATTTCAACAAAAAAAAGTTTTCAGATTTTTGAGAAAAAACGTGATGGTTAGCCTTACTTTTTTTAAACGGATAAAATTGATAGTCACGGATTCCGAATGTTTCGTTTAATTTGGATTATGAATGTAATTATGAGCAGATCAACGTTTAGTTTGCTTCAATATATCGCCTCGTTCGCCTGTAATCCAGGTTCGAAACACAATGTGGCCGAATTTCAACAAAAAAAAGTTTTCAGATTTTTGAGAAAAAACGTGATGGTGCCTTACTTTTTTTAAACGGATAAAATTGATAGTCACGGATTCCGAATGTTTCGTTTAATTTGGATTATGAATGTAATTATGAGCAGATCAACGTTTAGTTTGCTTCAATATATCGCCTCGTTCGCCTGTAATCCAGGTTCGAAACACAATGTGGCCGAATTTCAAAATACGAAACTTTCAGTAATCGCACCGCTTTCTTTATGCATCCTACCGATAGTTTCGTGCTCAACATGTTGTATACTGTACCTATAATCATTTTGAACCGGAATTTCAACAAAAAAAAGTTTTCAGATTTTTGAGAAAAAACGTGATGGTTAGCCTTACTTTTTTTAAACGGATAAAATTGATAGTCACGGATTCCGAATGTTTCGTTTAATTTGGATTATCAATGTAATTATGAGCAGATCAACGTTTAGTTTGCTTCAATATGTCACCTCGTTCGCCTGTAATCCAGGTTCGAAACACAATGTGGCCGAATTTCAAAATACGAAACTTTCAGTAACCGCACCGCTTTCTTTATGCATCCTACCGATAGTTTCGTGCTCAACATGTTGTATACTGTACCTATAATCATTTTGAACCGGAATTTCAACAAAAAAAAGTTTTCAGATTTTTGAGAAAAAACGTGATGGTTAGCCTTACTTTTTTTAAACGGATTAAATTGATAGTCACGGATTCCGAATGTTTCGTTTAATTTGGATTATGAATGTAATTATGAGCAGATCAACGTTTAGTTTGCTTCAATATATCGCCTCGTTCGCCTGTAATCCAGGTTCGAAACACAATGTGGCCGAATTTCAAAATACGAAACTTTCAGTAATCGCACCGCTTTCTTTATGCATCCTACCGATAGTTCCGTGCTCAACATGTTGTATACTGTACCTATAATCATTTTGAACCGGAATTTCAACAAAAAAAAGTTTTCAGATTTTTGAGAAAAAACGTGATGGTTAGCCTTACTTTTTTTAAACGGATAAAATTGATAGTCACGGATTCCGAATGTTTCGTTTAATTTGGATTATGAATGTAATTATGAGTAGATCAACGTTTAGTTTGCTTCAATATATCGCCTCGTTCGCCTGTAATCCAGGTTCGAAACACAATGTGGCCGAATTTCAAAATACGAAACTTTCAGTAACCGCACCGCTTTCTTTATGCATCCTACCGATAGTTTCGTGCTCAACATGTTGTATACTGTACCTATAATCATTTTGAACCGGAATTTCAACAAAAAAAAGTTTTCAGATTTTTGAGAAAAAACGTGATGGTTAGCCTTACTTTTTTTAAACGGATAAAATTGATAGTCACGGATTCCGAATGTTTCGTTTAATTTGGATTATGAATGTAATTATGAGCAGATCAACGTTTAGTTTGCTTCAATATATCGCCTCGTTCGCCTGTAATCCAGGTTCGAAACACAATGTGGCCGAATTTCAAAATACGAAACTTTCAGTAATCGCACCGCTTTCTTTATGCATCCTACCGATAGTTTCGTGCTCAACATGTTGTATACTGTACCTATAATCATTTTGAACCGGAATTTCAACAAAAAAAAGTTTTCAGATTTTTGAGAAAAAACGTGATGGTTAGCCTTACTTTTTTTAAACGGATAAAATTGATAGTCACGGATTCCGAATGTTTCGTTTAATTTGGATTATGAATGTAATTATGAGCAGATCAACGTTTAGTTTGCTTCAATATATCGCCTCGTTCGCCTGTAATCCAGGTTCGAAACACAATGTGGCCGAATTTCAAAATACGAAACTTTCAGTAATCGCACCGCTTTCTTTATGCATCCTACCGATAGTTCCGTGCTCAACATGTTGTATACTGTACCTATAATCATTTTGAACCGGAATTTCAACAAAAAAAAGTTTTCAGATTTTTGAGAAAAAACGTGATGGTTAGCCTTACTTTTTTTAAACGGATAAAATTGATAGTCACGGATTCCGAATGTTTCGTTTAATTTGGATTATGAATGTAATTATGAGTAGATCAACGTTTAGTTTGCTTCAATATATCGCCTCGTTCGCCTGTAATCCAGGTTCGAAACACAATGTGGCCGAATTTCAAAATACGAAACTTTCAGTAACCGCACCGCTTTCTTTATGCATCCTACCGATAGTTTCGTGCTCAACATGTTGTATACTGTACCTATAATCATTTTGAACCGGAATTTCAACAAAAAAAAGTTTTCAGATTTTTGAGAAAAAACGTGATGGTTAGCCTTACTTTTTTTAAACGGATAAAATTGATAGTCACGGATTCCGAATGTTTCGTTTAATTTGGATTATGAATGTAATTATGAGCAGATCAACGTTTAGTTTGCTTCAATATATCGCCTCGTTCGCCTGTAATCCAGGTTCGAAACACAATGTGGCCGAATTTCAAAATACGAAACTTTCAGTAATCGCACCGCTTTCTTTATGCATCCTACCGATAGTTTCGTGCTCAACATGTTGTATACTGTACCTATAATCATTTTGAACCGGAATTTCAACAAAAAAAAGTTTTCAGATTTTTGAGAAAAAACGTGATGGTGCCTTACTTTTTTTAAACGGATAAAATTGATAGTCACGGATTCCGAATGTTTCGTTTAATTTGGATTATGAATGTAATTATGAGCAGATCAACGTTTAGTTTGCTTCAATATATCGCCTCGTTCGCCTGTAATCCAGGTTCGAAACACAATGTGGCCGAATTTCAAAATACGAAACTTTCAGTAATCGCACCGCTTTCTTTATGCATCCTACCGATAGTTTCGTGCTCAACATGTTGTATACTGTACCTATAATCATTTTGAACCGGAATTTCAACAAAAAAAAGTTTTCAGATTTTTGAGAAAAAACGTGATGGTTAGCCTTACTTTTTTTAAACGGATAAAATTGATAGTCACGGATTCCGAATGTTTCGTTTAATTTGGATTATGAATGTAATTATGAGCAGATCAACGTTTAGTTTGCTTCAATATATCGCCTCGTTCGCCTGTAATCCAGGTTCGAAACACAATGTGGCCGAATTTCAAAATACGAAACTTTCAGTAATCGCACCGCTTTCTTTATGCATCCTACCGATAGTTCCGTGCTCAACATGTTGTATACTGTACCTATAATCATTTTGAACCGGAATTTCAACAAAAAAAAGTTTTCAGATTTTTGAGAAAAAACGTGATGGTTAGCCTTACTTTTTTTAAACGGATAAAATTGATAGTCACGGATTCCGAATGTTTCGTTTAATTTGGATTATGAATGTAATTATGAGCAGATCAACGTTTAGTTTGCTTCAATATATCGCCTCGTTCGCCTGTAATCCAGGTTCGAAACACAATGTGGCCGAATTTCAAAATACGAAACTTTCAGTAACCGCACCGCTTTCTTTATGCATCCTACCGATAGTTTCGTGCTCAACATGTTGTATACTGTACCTGTAATCATTTTGAACCGGAATTTCAACAAAAAAAAAGTTTTCAGATTTTTGAGAAAAAACGTGATGGTTAGCCTTACTTTTTTTAAACGGATAAAATTGATAGTCACGGATTCCGAATGTTTCGTTTAATTTAGATTATGAATGTAATTATGAACAGATCAACGTTTAGTTTGCTTCAATATATCGCCTCGTTCGCCTGTAATCCAGGTTCGAAACACAATGTGGCCGAATTTCAACAAAAAAAAGTTTTCAGATTTTTGAGAAAAAACGTGATGGTTAGCCTTACTTTTTTTAAACGGATAAAATTGATAGTCACGGATTCCGAATGTTTCGTTTAATTTGGATTATGAATGTAATTATGAGCAGATCAACGTTTAGTTTGCTTCAATATATCGCCTCGTTCGCCTGTAATCCAGGTTCGAAACACAATGTGGCCGAATTTCAAAATACGAAACTTTCAGTAACCGCACCGCTTTCTTTATGCATCCTACCGATAGTTTCGTGCTCAACATGTTGTATACTGTACCTATAATCATTTTGAACCGGAATTTCAACAAAAAAAAGTTTTCAGATTTTTGAGAAAAAACGTGATGGTTAGCCTTACTTTTTTTAAACGGATAAAATTGATAGTCACGGATTCCGAATGTTTCGTTTAATTTGGATTATCAATGTAATTATGAGCAGATCAACGTTTAGTTTGCTTCAATATGTCACCTCGTTCGCCTGTAATCCAGGTTCGAAACACAATGTGGCCGAATTTCAAAATACGAAACTTTCAGTAACCGCACCGCTTTCTTTATGCATCCTACCGATAGTTTCGTGCTCAACATGTTGTATACTGTACCTATAATCATTTTGAACCGGAATTTCAACAAAAAAAAGTTTTCAGATTTTTGAGAAAAAACGTGATGGTTAGCCTTACTTTTTTTAAACGGATAAAATTGATAGTCACGGATTCCGAATGTTTCGTTTAATTTGGATTATGAATGTAATTATGAGCAGATCAACGTTTAGTTTGCTTCAATATATCGCCTCGTTCGCCTGTAATCCAGGTTCGAAACACAATGTGGCCGAATTTCAAAATACGAAACTTTCAGTAATCGCACCGCTTTCTTTATGCATCCTACCGATAGTTTCGTGCTCAACATGTTGTATACTGTACCTATAATCATTTTGAACCGGAATTTCAACAAAAAAAAGTTTTCAGATTTTTGAGAAAAAACGTGATGGTTAGCCTTACTTTTTTTAAACGGATAAAATTGATAGTCACGGATTCCGAATGTTTCGTTTAATTTGGATTATGAATGTAATTATGAGCAGATCAACGTTTAGTTTGCTTCAATATATCGCCTCGTTCGCCTGTAATCCAGGTTCGAAACACAAAGTGGCCGAATTTCAAAATACGAAACTTTCAGTAATCGCACCGCTTTCTTTATGCATCCTACCGATAGTTTCGTGCTCAACATGTTGTATACTGTACCTATAATCATTTTGAACCGGAATTTCAACAAAAAAAAGTTTTCAGATTTTTGAGAAAAAACGTGATGGTTAGCCTTACTTTTTTTAAACGGATAAAATTGATAGTCACGGATTCCGAATGTTTCGTTTAATTTGGATTATGAATGTAATTATGAGCAGATCAACGTTTAGTTTGCTTCAATATATCGCCTCGTTCGCCTGTAATCCAGGTTCGAAACACAATGTGGCCGAATTTCAAAATACGAAACTTTCAGTAACCGCACCGCTTTCTTTATGCATCCTACCGATAGTTTCGTGCTCAACATGTTGTATACTGTACCTATAATCATTTTGAACCGGAATTTCAACAAAAAAAAGTTTTCAGATTTTTGAGAAAAACGTGATGGTGCCTTAATTTTTTTAAACGGATAAAATTGATAGTCACGGATTCCGAATGTTTCGTTTAATTTGGATTATGAATGTAATTATGAGCAGATCAACGTTTAGTTTGCTTCAATATATCGCCTCGTTCGCCTGTAATCCAGGTTCGAAACACAATGTGGCCGAATTTCAAAATACGAAACTTTCAGTAACCGCACCGCTTTCTTTATGCATCCTACCGATAGTTTCGTGCTCAACATGTTGTATACTGTACCTATAATCATTTTGAACCGGAATTTCAACAAAAAAAAGTTTTCAGATTTTTGAGAAAAAACGTGATGGTTAGCCTTACTTTTTTTAAACGGATAAAATTGATAGTCACGGATTCCGAATGTTTCGTTTAATTTGGATTATGAATGTAATTATGAGCAGATCAACGTTTAGTTTGCTTCAATATGTCACCTCGTTCGCCTGTAATCCAGGTTCGAAACACAATGTGGCCGAATTTCAAAATACGAAACTTTCAGTAACCGCACCGCTTTCTTTATGCATCCTACCGATAGTTTCGTGCTCAACATGTTGTATACTGTACCTATAATCATTTTGAACCGGAATTTCAACAAAAAAAAGTTTTCAGATTTTTGAGAAAAAACGTGATGGTTAGCCTTACTTTTTTTAAACGGATAAAATTGATAGTCACGGATTCCGAATGTTTCGTTTAATTTGGATTATGAATGTAATTATGAGCAGATCAACGTTTAGTTTGCTTCAATATATCGCCTCGTTCGCCTGTAATCCAGGTTCGAAACACAATGTGGCCGAATTTCAAAATACGAAACTTTCAGTAACCGCACCGCTTTCTTTATGCATCCTACCGATAGTTTCGTGCTCAACATGTTGTATACTGTACCTATAATCATTTTGAACCGGAATTTCAACAAAAAAAAGTTTTCAGATTTTTGTGAAAAAACGTGATGGTTAGCCTTACTTTTTTTAAACGGATAAAATTGATAGTCACGGATTCCGAATGTTTCGTTTAATTTGGATTATGAATGTAATTATGAGCAGATCAACGTTTAGTTTGCTTCAATATATCGCCTCGTTCGCCTGTAATCCAGGTTCGAAACACAAAGTGGCCGAATTTCAAAATACGAAACTTTCAGTAATCGCACCGCTTTCTTTATGCATCCTACCGATAGTTTCGTGCTCAACATGTTGTATACTGTACCTATAATCATTTTGAACCGGAATTTCAACAAAAAAAAGTTTTCAGATTTTTGAGAAAAAACGTGATGGTTAGCCTTACTTTTTTTAAACGGATAAAATTGATAGTCACGGATTCCGAATGTTTCGTTTAATTTGGATTATGAATGTAATTATGAGCAGATCAACGTTTAGTTTGCTTCAATATATCGCCTCGTTCGCCTGTAATCCAGGTTCGAAACACAATGTGGCCGAATTTCAAAATACGAAACTTTCAGTAACCGCACCGCTTTCTTTATGCATCCTACCGATAGTTTCGTGCTCAACATGTTGTATACTGTACCTATAATCATTTTGAACCGGAATTTCAACAAAAAAAAGTTTTCAGATTTTTGAGAAAAAACGTGATGGTGCCTTAATTTTTTTAAACGGATAAAATTGATAGTCACGGATTCCGAATGTTTCGTTTAATTTGGATTATGAATGTAATTATGAGCAGATCAACGTTTAGTTTGCTTCAATATATCGCCTCGTTCGCCTGTAATCCAGGTTCGAAACACAATGTGGCCGAATTTCAAAATACGAAACTTTCAGTAATCGCACCGCTTTCTTTATGCATCCTACCGATAGTTTCGTGCTCAACATGTTGTATACTGTACCTATAATCATTTTGAACCGGAATTTCAACAAAAAAAAGTTTTCAGATTTTTGAGAAAAAACGTGATGGTGCCTTACTTTTTTTAAACGGATAAAATTGATAGTCACGGATTCCGAATGTTTCGTTTAATTTGGATTATGAATGTAATTATGAGCAGATCAACGTTTAGTTTGCTTCAATATATCGCCTCGTTCGCCTGTAATCCAGGTTCGAAACACAATGTGGCCGAATTTCAAAATACGAAACTTTCAGTAATCGCACCGCTTTCTTTATGCATCCTACCGATAGTTTCGTGCTCAACATGTTGTATACTGTACCTATAATCATTTTGAACCGGAATTTCAACAAAAAAAAGTTTTCAGATTTTTGAGAAAAAACGTGATGGTTAGCCTTACTTTTTTTAAACGGATAAAATTGATAGTCACGGATTCCGAATGTTTCGTTTAATTTGGATTATGAATGTAATTATGAGCAGATCAACGTTTAGTTTGCTTCAATATATCGCCTCGTTCGCCTGTAATCCAGGTTCGAAACACAATGTGGCCGAATTTCAAAATACGAAACTTTCAGTAACCGCACCGCTTTCTTTATGCATCCTACCGATAGTTTCGTGCTCAACATGTTGTATACTGTACCTATAATCATTTTGAACCGGAATTTCAACAAAAAAAAGTTTTCAGATTTTTGAGAAAAAACGTGATGGTTAGCCTTACTTTTTTTAAACGGATAAAATTGATAGTCACGGATTCCGAATGTTTCGTTTAATTTGGATTATGAATGTAATTATGAGCAGATCAACGTTTAGTTTGCTTCAATATATCGCCTCGTTCGCCTGTAATCCAGGTTCGAAACACAATGTGGCCGAATTTCAACAAAAAAAAGTTTTCAGATTTTTGAGAAAAAACGTGATGGTGCCTTACTTTTTTTAAACGGATAAAATTGATAGTCACGGATTCCGAATGTTTCGTTTAATTTGGATTATGAATGTAATTATGAGCAGATCAACGTTTAGTTTGCTTCAATATATCGCCTCGTTCGCCTGTAATCCAGGTTCGAAACACAATGTGGCCGAATTTCAAAATACGAAACTTTCAGTAATCGCACCGCTTTCTTTATGCATCCTACCGATAGTTTCGTGCTCAACATGTTGTATACTGTACCTATAATCATTTTGAACCGGAATTTCAACAAAAAAAAGTTTTCAGATTTTTGAGAAAAAACGTGATGGTTAGCCTTACTTTTTTTAAACGGATAAAATTGATAGTCACGGATTCCGAATGTTTCGTTTAATTTGGATTATGAATGTAATTATGAGCAGATCAACGTTTAGTTTGCTTCAATATATCGCCTCGTTCGCCTGTAATCCAGGTTCGAAACACAATGTGGCCGAATTTCAAAATACGAAACTTTCAGTAACCGCACCGCTTTCTTTATGCATCCTACCGATAGTTTCGTGCTCAACATGTTGTATACTGTACCTATAATCATTTTGAACCGGAATTTCAACAAAAAAAAGTTTTCAGATTTTTGAGAAAAAACGTGATGGCTAGCCTTACTTTTTTTAAACGGATAAAATTGATAGTCACGGATTCCGAATGTTTCGTTTAATTTGGATTATGAATGTAATTATGAGCAGATCAACGTTTAGTTTGCTTCAATATGTCACCTCGTTCGCCTGTAATCCAGGTTCGAAACACAATGTGGCCGAATTTCAAAATACGAAACTTTCAGTAACCGCACCGCTTTCTTTATGCATCCTACCGATAGTTTCGTGCTCAACATGTTGTATACTGTACCTATAATCATTTTGAACCGGAATTTCAACAAAAAAAAGTTTTCAGATTTTTGAGAAAAAACGTGATGGTTAGCCTTACTTTTTTTAAACGGATAAAATTGATAGTCACGGATTCCGAATGTTTCGTTTAATTTGGATTATGAATGTAATTATGAGCAGATCAACGTTTAGTTTGCTTCAATATATCGCCTCGTTCGCCTGTAATCCAGGTTCGAAACACAATGTGGCCGAATTTCAAAATACGAAACTTTCAGTAATCGCACCGCTTTCTTTATGCATCCTACCGATAGTTTCGTGCTCAACATGTTGTATACTGTACCTATAATCATTTTGAACCGGAATTTCAACAAAAAAAAGTTTTCAGATTTTTGAGAAAAAACGTGATGGTTAGCCTTACTTTTTTTAAACGGATAAAATTGATAGTCACGGATTCCGAATGTTTCGTTTAATTTGGATTATGAATGTAATTATGAGCAGATCAACGTTTAGTTTGCTTCAATATATCGCCTCGTTCGCCTGTAATCCAGGTTCGAAACACAATATGGCCGAATTTCAAAATACGAAACTTTCAGTAACCGCACCGCTTTCTTTATGCATCCTACCGATAGTTTCGTGCTCAACATGTTGTATACTGTACCTATAATCATTTTGAACCGGAATTTCAACAAAAAAAAGTTTTCAGATTTTTGAGAAAAAACGTGATGGTTAGCCTTACTTTTTTTAAACGGATAAAATTGATAGTCACGGATTCCGAATGTTTCGTTTAATTTGGATTATGAATGTAATTATGAGCAGATCAACGTTTAGTTTGCTTCAATATATCGCCTCGTTCGCCTGTAATCCAGGTTCGAAACACAATGTGGCCGAATTTCAAAATACGAAACTTTCAGTAACCGCACCGCTTTCTTTATGCATCCTACCGATAGTTTCGTGCTCAACATGTTGTATACTGTACCTATAATCATTTTGAACCGGAATTTCAACAAAAAAAAGTTTTCAGATTTTTGTGAAAAAACGTGATGGTTAGCCTTACTTTTTTTAAACGGATAAAATTGATAGTCACGGATTCCGAATGTTTCGTTTAATTTGGATTATGAATGTAATTATGAGCAGATCAACGTTTAGTTTGCTTCAATATATCGCCTCGTTCGCCTGTAATCCAGGTTCGAAACACAATGTGGCCGAATTTCAAAATACGAAACTTTCAGTAATCGCACCGCTTTCTTTATGCATCCTACCGATAGTTTCGTGCTCAACATGTTGTATACTGTACCTATAATCATTTTGAACCGGAATTTCAACAAAAAAAAGTTTTCAGATTTTTGAGAAAAAACGTGATGGTTAGCCTTACTTTTTTTAAACGGATAAAATTGATAGTCACGGATTCCGAATGTTTCGTTTAATTTGGATTATGAATGTAATTATGAGCAGATCAACGTTTAGTTTGCTTCAATATATCGCCTCGTTCGCCTGTAATCCAGGTTCGAAACACAATATGGCCGAATTTCAAAATACGAAACTTTCAGTAACCGCACCGCTTTCTTTATGCATCCTACCGATAGTTTCGTGCTCAACATGTTGTATACTGTACCTATAATCATTTTGAACCGGAATTTCAACAAAAAAAAGTTTTCAGATTTTTGAGAAAAAACGTGATGTTAGCCTTACTTTTTTTAAACGGATAAAATTGATAGTCACGGATTCCGAATGTTTCGTTTAATTTGGATTATGAATGTAATTATGAGCAGATCAACGTTTAGTTTGCTTCAATATATCGCCTCGTTCGCCTGTAATCCAGGTTCGAAACACAATGTGGCCGAATTTCAAAATACGAAACTTTCAGTAACCGCACCGCTTTCTTTATGCATCCTACCGATAGTTTCGTGCTCAACATGTTGTATACTGTACCTATAATCATTTTGAACCGGAATTTCAACAAAAAAAAGTTTTCAGATTTTTGAGAAAAAACGTGATGGTTAAGCCTTACTTTTTTTAAACGGATAAAATTGATAGTCACGGATTCCGAATGTTTCGTTTAATTTGGATTATGAATGTAATTATGAGCAGATCAACGTTTAGTTTGCTTCAATATATCGCCTCGTTCGCCTGTAATCCAGGTTCGAAACACAATGTGGCCGAATTTCAAAATACGAAACTTTCAGTAACCGCACCGCTTTCTTTATGCATCCTACCGATAGTTTCGTGCTCAACATGTTGTATACTGTACCTATAATCATTTTGAACCGGAATTTCAACAAAAAAAAGTTTTCAGATTTTTGAGAAAAAACGTGATGGTTAGCCTTACTTTTTTTAAACGGATAAAATTGATAGTCACGGATTCCGAATGTTTCGTTTAATTTGGATTATCAATGTAATTATGAGCAGATCAACGTTTAGTTTGCTTCAATATATCGCCTCGTTCGCCTGTAATCCAGGTTCGAAACACAATGTGGCCGAATTTCAAAATACGAAACTTTCAGTAACCGCACCGCTTTCTTTATGCATCCTACCGATAGTTTCGTGCTCAACATGTTGTATACTGTACCTATAATCATTTTGAACCGGAATTTCAACAAAAAAAAGTTTTCAGATTTTTGAGAAAAAACGTGATGGCTAGCCTTACTTTTTTTAAACGGATAAAATTGATAGTCACGGATTCCGAATGTTTCGTTTAATTTGGATTATCAATGTAATTATGAGCAGATCAACGTTAAGTTTGCTTCAATATATCGCCTCGTTCGCCTGTAATCCAGGTTCGAAACACAATGTGGCCGAATTTCAAAATACGAAACTTCCAGTAACCGCACCGCCTTCTTTAAGCATCCTACCGATAGTTTCTTGCTCAACATGTTGTATACTGTACCTATAATCATTTTGAACCGGAATTTCAACAAAAAAAAGTTTTCAGATTTTTGCGAAAAAACGTGATGGTTAGCCTTACTTTTTTTAAACGGATAAAATTGATAGTCACGGATTCCGAATGTTTCGTTTAATTTGGATTATGAATGTAATTATGAGCAGATCAACGTTTAGTTTGCTTCAATATATCGCCTCGTTCGCCTGTAATCCAGGTTCGAAACACAATGTGGCCGAATTTCAAAATACGAAACTTTCAGTAACCGCACCGCTTTCTTTATGCATCCTACCGATAGTTTCGTGCTCAACATGTTGTATACTGTACCTATAATCATTTTGAACCGGAATTTCAACAAAAAAAAGTTTTCAGATTTTTGAGAAAAAACGTGATGGCTAGCCTTACTTTTTTTAAACGGATAAAATTGATAGTCACGGATTCCGAATGTTTCGTTTAATTTGGATTATCAATGTAATTATGAGCAGATCAACGTTAAGTTTGCTTCAATATATCGCCTCGTTCGCCTGTAATCCAGGTTCGAAACACAATGTGGCCGAATTTCAAAATACGAAACTTCCAGTAACCGCACCGCCTTCTTTAAGCATCCTACCGATAGTTTCTTGCTCAACATGTTGTATACTGTACCTATAATCATTTTGAACCGGAATTTCAACAAAAAAAAGTTTTCAGATTTTTGCGAAAAAACGTGATGGTTAGCCTTACTTTTTTTAAACGGATAAAATTGATAGTCACGGATTCCGAATGTTTCGTTTAATTTGGATTATGAATGTAATTATGAGCAGATCAACGTTTAGTTTGCTTCAATATATCGCCTCGTTCGCCTGTAATCCAGGTTCGAAACACAATGTGGCCGAATTTCAAAATACGAAACTTCCAGTAACCGCACCGCCTTCTTTAAGCATCCTACCGATAGTTTCTTGCTCAACATGTTGTATACTGTACCTATAATCATTTTGAACCGGAATTTCAACAAAAAAAAGTTTTCAGATTTTTGAGAAAAAACGTGATGGTTAAGCCTTACTTTTTTTAAACGGATAAAATTGATAGTCACGGATTCCGAATGTTTCGTTTAATTTGGATTATGAATGTAATTATGAGCAGATCAACGTTTAGTTTGCTTCAATATATCGCCTCGTTCGCCTGTAATCCAGGTTCGAAACACAATGTGGCCGAATTTCAAAATACGAAACTTTCAGTAACCGCACCGCTTTCTTTATGCATCCTACCGATAGTTTCGTGCTCAACATGTTGTATACTGTACCTATAATCATTTTGAACCGGAATTTCAACAAAAAAAAGTTTTCAGATTTTTGAGAAAAAACGTGATGGCTAGGTAGCCTTACTTTTTTTAAACGGATAAAATTGATAGTCACGGATTCCGAATGTTTCGTTTAATTTGGATTATGAATGTAATTATGAGCAGATCAACGTTTAGTTTGCTTCAATATATCGCCTCGTTCGCCTGTAATCCAGGTTCGAAACACAATGTGGCCGAATTTCAAAATACGAAACTTCCAGTAACCGCACCGCCTTCTTTAAGCATCCTACCGATAGTTTCTTGCTCAACATGTTGTATACTGTACCTATAATCATTTTGAACCGGAATTTCAACAAAAAAAAGTTTTCAGATTTTTGCGAAAAAACGTGATGGTTAGCCTTACTTTTTTTAAACGGATAAAATTGATAGTCACGGATTCCGAATGTTTCGTTTAATTTGGATTATGAATGTAATTATGAGCAGATCAACGTTTAGTTTGCTTCAATATATCGCCTCGTTCGCCTGTAATCCAGGTTCGAAACACAATGTGGCCGAATTTCAAAATACGAAACTTCCAGTAACCACACCGCCTTCTTTAAGCATCCTACCGATAGTTTCTTGCTCAACATGTTGTATACTGTACCTATAATCATTTTGAACCGGAATTTCAACAAAAAAAAGTTTTCAGATTTTTGAGAAAAAACGTGATGGTTAGCCTTACTTTTTTTAAACGGATAAAATTGATAGTCACGGATTCCGAATGTTTCGTTTAATTTGGATTATGAATGTAATTATGAGCAGATCAACGTTTAGTTTGCTTCAATATATCGCCTCGTTCGCCTGTAATCCAGGTTCGAAACACAATGTGGCCGAATTTCAAAATACGAAACTTCCAGTAACCGCACCGCCTTCTTTAAGCATCCTACCGATAGTTTCGTGCTCAACATGTTGTATACTGTACCTATAATCATTTTGAACCGGAATTTCAACAAAAAAAAATTTCAGATTTTTATGCGAAAAAACGTGACGGTTAGCCTTACTTATTTTAAACGGATAAAATAGTCACGGATTCCGAATGTTTCGTTTAATTTGGATTATCAATGTAATTATGAGCAGTTCCGTTGAAAGATTTAGCCTGGTCAGGTAAAATTCAAATGTATCATCCTCAAGACTATATAGATTCCCTATTGTTTTTATTATTTGGTTGATTTTTAAAATAATCAATCCTTTTGCTCGTAGGTGCTCAGGAACGTTAGTCATGACTTCAGTCAGTAGATCATTCACGCAAAAATCTCTTTCCATGATCTTTGCAGCTGTCGGATAGTTGTTCTTTTCATCTTCTGCCAATTGCATTAATGTTCTTACAGCAGGAAACGTCGCTGCCGTTGTTCCATAGGTAACCGTTTTTAGTTTGTATTCTGGTTCTGGTGACCATGATGCATCCAAATTTGCCGGAACATCTTTTCTGCATCTGCTGTTACAATGTTTACTGTTCTCCACTATTCTTTCTTTTCCTTCCTCGTATTGTTTAGTGTGATAAATGAATAATAGATTTTTCACTTTTCGTTCCGATTTTCAACATTCTCCCCCTCCGCCAGGCGAATCTTGCTTACTATCATCTACTTTGAGATCGAGTACTGCTACTTTAACTGTCGGGCGGGTATTCGTGCCTTCGGCTGTCCTCACAATTACTTGCCTAAACTTTCATCCATCACTACAACAACGTCGCCGATTTCGATGAGCTTAACTTTCTGGAACCATTTAGTTCTTCGAGTAGAATGGTCTGCCGTCAATTGAGCCATTTTTCGATCCTTGCGTAAGAAGTAGACGTCACTTTTTATATCGGTAATGGGCGTCATACCACTTGATGACCCCAGAAGAAAGTGGTTGGTGGTGACAGCTTCATTCTCACCAGGTTCAATCGGTATGTAGGTCAGCGGCCTTGAATTGATAATATCTTCAGCTACCATTAGATAACGCCCCAGTCCCAAAGTAGTCAGCATGCTTGCTTCAGCGACCGGAGGGCTCGGGTTTCATTCCCGGTGGTGACAAGGAAAAAAGTTGTCAAGGCTGGTTTAAGATCAATGAATTAATCACTCGTTATCTGACATGAAAATATGATTATGAAACCTCATTTAAGGCAACCAAATTCATTGATGGGATATAGTGTCAGAGAGAGAGAATTAGATAAGCTCGGAGTACTTCGTCGTTAGAATTTCGTGTTGGCAAATATTTTTTAACTGATTGTATCGCGGTCGTTCCTAACATGAGCCCATATGTGGAGATGCTGGCGGATTGAATTCCCATCGTATTTTATCGAATTTATTTCGTAGCACATCGGGCTGCAATTTTTCAGGTAGTTGATTCAATTCATTATTCACCCCATGAAACTTTGTTCCGTTATCCGTTTGAATTTCTAACGGAGTTCCTCGACGTGCTAGACATGTAAATAAAACACAGCAACGTTTCTCTGTACGACGGCCTTGAGTAACTTCTATCGGTCCAAAATAAGCAATCCCGACGAATAAGAATGGAGCAGTGTATGATGCAAGTCTTGCTGAGGGATGGTCAATCATTTCTGGAACGTTTGGTTTCGCTTTTTGAACGTTACATTTCTGGCAGTTTGTTCTGACTCGCTTCAGTCCCACTCGAAGTTTGCTAATGTAATATTTTTGTCGAACTTTGTTTACAACAGTTTCGTGATTATGATGATGAAGCCGTTCGTGGTACTCGGCCAAGATAAGACGAGTTTTATGATGTTTATTTGGTAGGATAATTGGATTTTTTGTATCGAAAGCAATTTTTTCCGCCTCAGATATTCTACCTCGAACTCGTAAAACTGAATTTTCCTCCAAAAATGGTGTGAGCCAAAAGAGTGAACTAGTTTTATCTAATGGTTTTTATGGATTATCCTGTAAGCATGAAATTTCATCAGAGTACACTTTTCGTTGTACATGTCGTAATAACTTATTTTCAGCTTTTCGAGTCTCATCACAGATTAGTTCCCTTCTGATTTTTGTTGATCAGTCTTCATATTATTGATTGCCATAAGTGCCCAAGCAATTTTCTTTACTAGCCTTGACCAATTAGAAAACCATTCGACCTTCATCGCAACTGTGCCCAGCAGTGTTTCCGCCTAGAAATGGACATTGGTGATTTAAAGTTCAAGTGATTTAAATTTCGTCTTGATATAGCATCCTATTAGTATCTTTAACTCTCTTAGCTCCGGCAATACATTAATCCAGCATTTCCATCGATTATTTTGTTCGTCATATTGATCGGGCCATCCCATTTGACTGCTGAACTATCAATCCAATTGGATCAAAGACCATCATTGAAGTTCGAAGAACTTCTCGTCTTGCAGGTTTTCTTGTGCCATCCATGATCTCACTATCGATTCGATTATTGAAATTTACACGATAGTAGAAAGTATCATTTATTACTGGCCACTACATTCCGAGCACTTTCGCATTATCGGATTCTCCTATAATATTAAAAATATTAATTTCTTATTTCAAACCCACCGAGTGAATGAAGTCGAGCCAGTCGTGATGATTATGACAGATCGTTTTTGACACTTCTGAGCTCGGCGAGCATGTTCCCCCGAATGTCATTACTCTAATGACATAAACATACGGTTGTTGTTTATTTCCTCCGTCGTGCCAGAGAAATTGTTGCGAATTTTGGTCTTCCTGTAATATTCCAATTTGATGGAACATTTCATTTATGTCACCTGTTAGAGCAAAGGGTCGTTCATTGTCTCATTCAAAGCTGGCTTTCTTTCAAGTTTTCTTTCCAAACAGACTAGTCGCCGCACGGCCATAGGGAAGCTGTTTGGGAAAGCAACATTATTGCTCTGCCATAAAAATCTGATTTCGTAATTTACCAACTTTCCGTGTAGTTCTTTCCATAATTTCCCGAACACGTTCGTTTTCCTTTGATTCAATCAATTTTTCTAGAATTTCAACGACGAAATTTTCTAATTAAAAAAACCCCATCACTTTGTCATGTAGGTCGTCGTTTTTCGATTGATTTTCCAGAACTGAAGGCTGGATGCATTTCTCATCGAATTGGCTTCAGATGTGTAATACCTAAATGCTCATTGATACATTTAGTTTGGATTTGGTTTAGTTTACCGAAAATTGCCCATCCCAAACGTGTTTTGGCGGCAATTGGTTTCCCCATATAACCAGCACGATTCTGAAGTGGTACTTCTAAATGCAAGTGTTGTAACCCAACAATTAAAATTCTAGACTCAGCATTTTCATAGCAGACAAACGGTATATTTCGTAGGTGACTGAACTTGGTAGTGGTACTATCAATTTCCATTGTTTGCGCTGGAAGATCGAGACGTGCAACCGTGTAGACATTCGATATCTTGTACACGTCGTTATTAGAAATACCTGAAATCTCCTGATTAACTCCGCGTTGTACTGCCTTTCCATTTTAATTTTATAGGCTCTTATGTGGACCATCGAGTTTTAACTTATTTGCCACCTCCTCGTCTAGCAGAGTTACGCTGGAACCCTCATCAAAGAAGGCATATGTTTGACGCTACTTTCTCGACCATTTAGTACCATTGGTATTATTCGAAACAGAAGTGTATTTTTTTGTAGTTGTTGACGAATCTCGACCACGCCAGTTTATTTTGTAGTACACAACATGATTTGGTAATTCCTTTACATCCATCTAACTCACATTTTACACGAAGCTTTCATGTCCAAAACTCACTTTTTTGAAGCATTTTCGATACAGACCATTTGCTAGTATGATCTTCCATCATTCACAGCTTGTCATATTTTTAAATTTAGGACATTCTGCCAATAGGTGTGCACACTCACATTTCAAAACGCATCTTTGATTATTATCAGCTGTTTTGACGAATTTGCATGTATTGTCAGCAACAGCCGTCTCCTCAACCTTGGCCTGGCCATCATTCTAAGGTTTAGTTTCCACGTGAAAGGTATTGACATATGTTTCTCTATTTTGATTTTCTTGCTGTCTTTCTAACTTGTCAAACGTTTGTAGTTGTGCTGAACGTATTGTTACCACGGTGTTTGCCATTTCAGCCTTTGAACTCAACCTATCGCTAAGCGTATGTAGGTTGGCCGATTGCAATTTGGCCTTGAATTCGACCCATTGCAATTTTTGTTGTGCACATAATTTCTGAACGACTTTTCGCATAAGTGTTGGGTTGTTCAGATGTTCCACGTTCTGGCTAAGCTTTCTGGACGGCCTGGTGGCCCTGATTCAGTCTGCTCTACCATCAAGTTGAGCACGACGTCAGATTGCGCAAAAACCATCTTCATTGTCTTTATAATTTGGGGTACGTCATGTGGAAAATATAGCTAGGCTTCGCTTGCATCACCCCTCAAACTGTTTTTCAGTCTTTCCAAGTTTTCATCATTAGTCAGCCTGCATAACTGTGTTGTACGTGGATACATTGATATAAATGTAGGCTACTCCAACGGACTGCCACAAATTGATGGTAGCTTCTTTGAAATAACTTGCCTCATTGTCACCTGCTTCATCATTATTCCTGGTTGGTCATCCCAATCGGTTTTACTTAGATTTGGATTTTTCAGACAACTTTCTAGACATTGTCTTGTACACGCATTTTGCCTAGTTATCGACGAATATTGTTGATCCAAAATGTGTTGATTATCAAGCTGTGAATGGTAAGCCAATTTCTGTTGATTCATCCTAAAGTGATCTGTTTCACCAGTGTACTTGTCAGCAGAATAGTGGTTCTACATCCTTGAATCGGGAATGGAGCAGCTCTTCATTACTATACGGTTCTATTCCTTTATCGAACATGTTACAACTTCATTGATTTTGACTGTGTCTCTCGAATATACCCGGAACAATATTTGCTTGTCTTAAGATCGGCTTAACATCTCATCATGAGAATCATTCGAGTTATCGACGCGAAACAAGAGAGTTCAATTTTTGTGTGTGCGTATAAAATTTTCCTAATAGAAAAATTATAAAAAATTACAAAAGTGAAACTAAAAAATATAATAAAAAATGAAATTAACTTGATAAAAAACAATAGATATTTAATAAAAGATAAATTAATAAAACGTAAAAAGATATTGAATAAACCAAAAAAGTGTAAAATTAGTGAACAAGCCAAAATAGGTAATGGCGGCAGCCCAAGCCGTCCCATAAATATGGACGAAGAAACATCCGACGATGATTTTAAAGGCTACAATTTTAATGATAAGAAATTAAAAAGAAAATTGAATAAATCGGAAATTTCTATCGAAGAAAAAATGAAGAAAATCACGCCAAATAAAAAAACAAATATTAACAAAGAAAATAAATTGAGTGACAAAATGGAAACAAATGAAGGGGAGGAAACTAACAAATGCAAACTGGATGAGGCCACAAGTCAACCAACCATACAAAAAAAAACAGATAACAAATATATTAACACTGATAAGGGACCATTCTATGTATTAATAAAGTCGAACACATCAAAGTACATGATTTCTGTGATTCTTGCACGAATTTTCAAAGAAAACAACATAAAAACCAAAAGCATCATTGAAATAAATAAAAATATGGCCAGAATAGAATTCGAAACTTTTGACAAAGCAAATAAATGTATAAGGAAAGACGATCCAATTAATAAAATTTTAACCGAAAAAGAATACAACGCCTTCATCCCGAAAACTTATACACATGTGGAAGGTGTGGTCAGAGGACTAATAGGCGAATTTGAATTAAAAGAAATAAAAGAAAATATAACATGCAAGTTTCCGATCACAAATGAGGAAATAATCAAAACATGGGACCGAGTAAACAAAACCCTAAAAAATACGAACATTTTAAAACTGGAAATAAGAGCAAGTGAATTACCAAAAGAAATCTTATTTTACGATGTAAAAATAAAAACTGCGACCTACATACCGAAATTAAAATTCTGTGCATCCTGTCTAAGCTATGGGCACATAAAAAAGTCAAAAATTATCAAAAATAACAAGATGCGCTAAGTGTGCAAAACCTAAAAAAATGGACGAACAACACGAATGCCAGGAAAACCCAGAATGCAAATTCTGTGTAGGAATAGAGCATTATACAAACTCAAGAAACTGCCAAGAAAAGAAAAAACAAACACAAATCCAAATCCATATGATAAAAAACAAAACATCATACAGAGAAACCCTAGCGGCACTATACCCACGAAACAAGCTGCTCAACCAGGATATTAATGACTTCCTACAAATAAATACAAACACAAAAAACACAATGAATATCTGGACTGATACAACGCAAAGACAGGAATTAATTCTTAAAGTACAAAGAGAAAGAATACTAGAATTACAAAACACCTTGGAGAAATTCATTCGTCTAAGTGATAAAAGATACGATATTCCAGATCTACTAACCATTGAACTAAAAGAGTTAGTAAATAATATAAAAACAAAATAAATGGAAAGTAGTATAAAAATACTACAAATAAACATAAGAAGTCTAAACAGTAACATCAACCTATTAAAAATGTATATAGAAAAAGAAGAAATAGACACAGTAATACTAAATGAAACCTGGACACATGAGAACAATATACCAAGAATACCTAAATATAAACTTATAACAAGAAACAGAGACACGGGATATGGAGGAGTAGGATTTCTAATAAGAAACAGCATTGGAGCCAAACAAGTCGACCTAAATATAAACATCACACATATTAAGGCAGAATTTATTTATTTTTATTTATAAAAATAAAATATAGAAAGGAAGAAATGTATTTGATCGCTTTCTACAACCCCCCAAACGGTAACACAAATGTGCAAATTATAGATTTCAAAAAATTAATAAAAAAAGCAGAAAGCAACAATAAAACAATCCTAGCAGGAGATATCAATGCCCATAGTAGTCTATGGGATCAAATAACTAATGAAAACAAACTGGGTAAAATAATAGCAGAAATAATAATCAAAAGCACCATGATTCTATTAAACACTGGAAAACACACCAGACAAAATTTAAGATTACATACAACATCAGCGATAGACATCACCCTATGCACAACCGATATATACAATAAACTCGAATGGGACTGCAAAGAGGATAACATAGGATCTGACCATCTGCCAATCATAATAAAAGTAAACGTAAACAAATATGTACATGAAAAAGGAAAACACCAATTGGAAAAATGTAATAAAAGAAATATCAGAAATTCAGGAAGACAATAACCTAGTAAATATAGAATCCAAAATAGAAGAAATCATAGAAACAAACACAAAAAACATAACCATAAATCAAAACAATAACCCAAAACCATGGTGGAACGATCATGTTCAAAGATTATGGAACATAAAAACCGGAAAACAAAAATGCTATAATAGACATAAGAATCTTCACACGGCTACAGAACTACTCAGATCAATAGCAGTACTAAAACGAGAGATAAAAATAGCAAAAAAGAATTCATGGGAAAATTTTATTAACACCATAAACAGGGAAATAAATACGAAACAGCTTTGGCACAAAATTAATAAATTAAGAAATAAGAAAGAAAATAAAGGATTCAATCTATTAGAGGAATATGATATGGCAGAAAAATTTATAAATGAGAACTTCCCAGAAACAATCGAAACAATAAGATTACCCTGCGTAAATACTGGAAGGCCAGAAAAAATATTCAATAATGAAATAATTAATAAAATAATAAAACGAAAACAAAATACAGCACCTGGAGAAAATAAAATATCATATAAAACCATTCAAAACATAATAGAAATAAACCCGAAGTTAACAAACATTATAATAAGTCATCTAAATAACATCTATAAAAACCAAATATATCCAGAAAATTGGAAAATTACGAAAATAATAGCTATTAAAAAACCTAATAAAGATGAATTTGAAACGGAAAATTATAGACCAATAAGCCTACTCAACACATTTTCGAAAATATATAACAAAATGATTCTAGAGGAATTAAATCAACTCTTAGAAAACAATAATATATTACCAAAAAAAACATATGGTTTTAGAAAAAATATAAATATTATGGATTACTTCGTAGACCTCTTCAGTAAAATAGCATCAGAAAAACATAATAATAAAACAATAATAATAATAACGACCGATATATCAAAAGCTTTCGATCACGTAAACAAAAAAATACTAATAGATAAACTAATTAAAATAAATACACCAAACCATATCACAAATTGGATATATCAATTCCTAACGAATAGAGTAATAATCTACAATAATGAAACTTCAACAATGAAACAAATCACTAACAAGGGATTACCACAAGGCAGCAGCTTAAGCCCATGTCTATTCAACATATACACCAGGGAACTCCATAATATAGTAAACAATAACAACAACATTTATCAATTCGCAGACGATATAGTGATGCTAATAACAGGGAAAACGGAAATAGAAGCACAAACAACAGCTAACAAATCGCTAAGAGATCTAAAGGAAGGTCTAAATAAAATAGATCTAAAATTAAACCCAAACAAATGCTCTTTCATGAGATTATTCAAGAACAAACCTACGAATTTTCAACCGATCCTCAACAACATAATCATCAAAGAGGAAATAACTATGAGACTACTGGGTGTAACAATAAGCAATAAAATATCACTACTGCCACATTATAAAATAATTGAAAAAGAAATAATCAACGCAACAAATTTATTAAAAACAATAACATATAAAAATGGTGGAGCACACCCACACCTAGTTGCCAATGTATATAAAGCTATAATACAATCGAGAACAAAATATGCAGATATAATAACACCCACAAACATAAAAAACAGGATAAAAATAAAACAAAAAATAATAAACCAAAACCTACCAAAAATAATAAACAGGTATGCTAAAAACTACACCAATCCCCACCTTACTGGCGGAAACAGCAACACTACCGGCAGAACTCGGCAATAAGGCCACAACACTAAAGTATATAGCCAAACATCTACAAAAGAATAGTGATATCGGAAAAAGAATAAAAAACAACTCCTCTATAAAAAAAACTGTCCAACCTATACCTAGAGTATGAATTTCTACGTGAAATAGAACAACCACAAAGCATGGTTATGGAAAAAACCGAAAACATCTTAGTTCAGGAAGTATTAACAAAAGAAATAAGAAAAGATACCCTAAACGAAATGATTGCAAGAGCACACCACAACGAAATACGGAACATATACAAGGAATATGTAGAAATATATACAGATGGGTCACTAACAAGAGAACAAGGAGGAATTGGAATTTATTTCAAAAACCCAGAAATAGAGATAAAACTACAACTAAAAAACCAAGCATCAATCAAAACGATAGAAACTTTAGCAATAAAAACCGCAATCGAGAAAGCTATAGTAATGGGTATAGAAAAGATGATAATATTCACAGACTCAAAGAGCAGCTGCACATCAATAAAACGAGCTAACGAAGAGAGAAAATACAAATTTTACGAACAACAAATATTTGACATGATAAGGGGAAAAAATTTCAAAATAATTATACAATAAATACCGGGACACTTAGGAATAAAAGAAAATGAGAGAGCAGATAAACTAGCTAAAGAAGCAATAGAAGATCCTAACGAAATAATAAACAACCCAATAACCTTAAAGGACTCGTATCAAATAATAAAAGAAACAATAAATAAAGAATGGCAAATAAAATACAACGAATGGACAACAACAGTTGGAAAATACAACAAAACTATCAATATAACACCTCCAACTAAACCATGGTATCATAACTCAAGTCTAAGCGCCTACAATATAAGACAAATTAATAGACTGAGATCGGGACACGCTAAAAACAAAAAATTTAAACACCTAATGAAAATAGAAGACAATAACATATGTGAAGTATGCAACACACTGGAAGACAACGAGCACATAATAGAAAAATGTACAAAATACGACCAGACAAGAAGTAAATATGCATTATTACTAAACACCAAATTAATAGATATACTCAAATCGGAGAATGTCAATCACTACAAGATTCTATGCGACTACCTAAAGGAAATAGGAAACAACTTATAATAACAAATCATAAATACATCGAACAACAAACATACAATTCTTCAAGGATGATCAGTGTGAAGGACAAACTACAAATTTACAACAAATCATAATTTTATTCTTTTTATTTATTGAACTTCAAACATGTGAACATTAATTAAAAATATTGGTCGTGTGGATTTCGATTCAGACCTTAGCAAATGAAATATAAAAAAAAAAAAAAAATCATGAGAATGATCTACCGAATTGACGGTTGCACTCGATGTTTTAAACTATCTTCGTTAGAAATGCTACTAGACCGGTCTGATAATTCTAAAAGCTTTTCTTCCAGATATTGTTTGTCACGTTCCCGTTGCTCATTCAATCTACACATTTTTTCCTCGAGAATTTTCTCCTCTTCCTTTGTACGTGCAATTCCTCCAATGCTCGTCGTTCTTCTAAATAATACAGTACTACCTCCCTTTTTTTGATACTTTATTATCACGTTTTGAATTTTGTGATTTAACCTTGAAATCCCGTACTGTTGTATCCCTACTCTTGACTGTTTTTGTCTCATTGCGCCTGAGTTATATGTCGTTTCGTCATTGCTCCAACATGTATCACTAACTCTCTGCTCTACACAGGCTGGACAGAAACAATGTGGCACCTCACTTATGCTCGATGTGACGCCTAAGCAAACAAAATGATGCCACTTCTTACACTCGTCACATTCAACCATTTCCTCCGTCTCCAATCCTAAATATATTTATTTCTTTCTCGCACATTAAATATTCCTATATAGCGGATGCTTCTTATTTACCTGCAAAAATTTGCAGAAGAAAAATGTTGGTGCATATAAATCCGCCGTTCCACACTTTGATTCTTTCGTCGTGATTATTTCCTTCCCTTGCATCTACAAACTAACAACAGTTCGTGATCGATTCCGAACAGTTCGATCACGAAGGGGAAGGGGAAGGAAACAATCACGACGAAAGAATCAAAGTGTTTAACGGTGGAATGGTGTATTAACGTTCATCCTATTCTCAATTGACGATTGTAAAATTTGGGAAAGCGCCGCTGGTGGATCAGATTGAAACTAACTTAACTACAAAAAATGATATGTTTGATCGATATGCCGAAATATCAAGTAAATATATGCGAATGTTACCGATTGTTTATTTTCTCTATGCATGCGGCATAAATGTCAAAATTTGTAGTTATCATAGTTCAAAAAAATCCGTTAACTGGAATCCGTGATGCTCCAAGCCAAAACTTCAAAATTTATAAATCAACCCTAAAATCCAAAATCTGGAGTGGCAACACGGTCGACAAAAAATCAACATTCAAATGTCAAACCAATCTGTGTGTTTACGTTATAATTTCCACGAGTAAATCAAATTAGTAGTTTAAATAAAAATATTTCAGATATTTATGGCTTTGAAAATTATTTATTAAATGTTTCGTTTTGTTTATATGTACACGAATTTTGATAAAAAAAATATAATAAATTACTTCTTCACTGTACGTAGCCGTGTAATCTATGTTTATATTATTTATCTTGCTCTTCATATATCAAATCCTGTTAAGCCTGGTTTGTTTTTGGCTTCCAATGAGGGCTCAAAATTCCAAAATGACTTCCGTATAGTTGATTCGAATACATACACGAACACATACACATTAATGTGTATCATCCTCTAGATATTATCAGAAGAAAGTCTGAAGAGAAAGTAGAAATTAAATAATTCACATTAGCTTGGCAATGCTTGTATTAAAGAATCTTGTATACAATAACGCCAGCTAAGAGACTTTTCGAGAAATGTGTCAGTTACGGTAACGGGCAAGTAACCAATCAGATTTGTTAAACCAGATACCGCAAGATTTAAGTGCCATCAACACAATTGAAATTAACCTATAAATGAAACTAGAGAAACCTTAAGAATATCATAGTTAGGATAATGTAGTTCTAACGAGGAATCAGACTCATCCAATCGGGGGCTCGTCATCATTGACTCATCCAATCAGGGGCTCCTATTATGGCACCTATATGTCGCCTTATTACTGACTAAGCATATTACTCGTACAATTAACTGATTGACATGAAAGTTTTTTGAAACATGTATTTCAAATTCATAATTAACGTGTGATAAAAATTCCTTCAGCGTTTACGTATACACTTTTACAATATGAATGTGAAGGGTGTGCAACCGACTCAACAGCAAATTTAGAATTTCTTCGTATATGATTATAATTCATGGCCAAAAATTTATTTAAAAAAATAAAAAATTTTGAAATTGGATGGTTAAATTCCGATTTTAGTCAATTAGCAATTTTAAATCTCCCAATGCTTTATAAAATCGTTTGTACACATATCTCTCGTCTAACTTGTAAACTCTTCACAAACAGAATATATTATTATGAATTCAACCTTCCGTGAAGGTCGTATACAATTATATATACATTTTCAAGTATCACATATGTATGGTGTAATAATATCTTGTATACAAGTGTTGAGTATGTGTATAGTAAAAGACGAGCCTACCAGTTTCTCTGGAATCAATGACATCACCACGCCATTAGTAAATAACGATAGTGTACGAGTATTTTCTATACATCAAGGCTATTGCTCATATAAATTCCAATTTAATTACTCGTTAGGCAACTTACGTACACATTTATATATTTAGTCGCCGATCGACCGTTAAGTAGAGAGATCATTTCGTTTACATTTTTTTGTTCGTTCTGAAACTCATTGAAATTCCATTCCATGTCGCACACTATAAATAGAATTGCGAGCGCTTAAAAACGAGTTGAAATTAATAATAAAGCAAATATTCTGTGTTAACCCTCGTGCGCATACCCCAGCTTCAAGCTAAATAGCATATGTAATTATGAAGTATTGCATCGCAGGGGTTAAAAATTTGAGTGAGCACAATATATACATAAGTGGAGTTCAATTATCGCGCAAAGACAAGGATAAGTGCACTTAGACACACATATACACACACACACTTTAAACGCGCATTTTGTGTGAATGCGAATAATTTAGGCGCGTACGTTCATTGAAACGAATTAATATCGCGATTTATTTTATAAATAAAACGTGCATTCGATATATTCGGTTTTAACTGGTTTTTTATGTCTTATCGCACCGTTCGTATGTAGAAAAGTAGTTTATAATTATTTTTATATGTTCTTACTTGTTTACAGTAGTGACTAAATTATAGTTGTATATGGGGAATTTCAGTATTCAATCTAAAAATAGAGATACCAGTTTGCTTATACTTCCTGGGTCATCGTTGATTTGAAATATGTTTTGTTGTTAAATATTGGTTTAAGACTTACAGTTTAAATACTCATTAAGCAATGTTTAGTTTAGATGGGACTAGCGGAAACTAATTAGCCAACTATGACACTAAATACACTTTTCGTGTCCCTTGCGAACCTCATCCATTACCAATTTGTGTGACTGCGTATATTGAACCCGACACGATGGGATAATGGTGTACACCAGGAATTCTAAAAAGTGCACAGGTGCACTGTGCCTCTTTGGTATACTGACGAAGTTTGAGCCAAGGAGTACCTATTGCAGTTAATCCTCAACAAAAGATAATGAAATATTTGTAGTCCCTAACAAATTTCAAATCAACCAAATTACAATCACACAAACAAGTCAAGTTTGAAAAGTGCAGCCTTACCCGCTGTGTACAGTCGGACAATATATTCCTAAACTTGCAGCAAGGCCCAATCGCCATTAGAGCGTCAAACTATAAAAGAATTTCTGAAGTTGGTTCTTCTCAAACTGTATTCTGACTATCCAACAAATTTGGAAACCAAAATTTGTTCTCTTTTTAAACTGATCTATTTCGAAATCCGGAATTTTCTCATAATCTGAGAATCTGATTTTCGAATTTTGATTTGCGAAATTTAAATTTCCCTGATTAGGATTTGCAGGATTATGATTTTCGGGATTTAGAAATCGGGATTTCGAGGGTAACCCAATGTGAATATTGCAGAATAAGAAAATGCCGAAATGAAACTTAGTATTATACGATAATTCTACGAAATTAGCCGCTTTCAAAATTTTGACATATGCATCTGGTTATGGAATGATATGTTGCACCACTTTAATTAAATAATTTGAAAATTAGGAATTACAAACCATCAAACTTTTACGATTTACCCCAACTATACAAAGTGTCCGTGCCCGTCGTGTGGCTCAATGAAAGCGAATTCAAACACGTTAGGAGTTTTGGAGATTTTGCTCAATTCCGTTGTGAACTCTTCGAGCGTATGTAGGGTAATAATGTGACGTAATTCTTTAAGGACTTCACTCTGGCTTTCCACAAACCGCCAAAATTATGACAAAGCAGGTGAAATGAGTTCCGCAGGTACTTTAATGATGTATGTATTCTGTATTGACTTTCGAGTTCAGATCTTCTCGCGGAAAACCTCTTATGGCATCTCTTGAGCACATCGAGACTGAGCTTGTACTATCCTGCAATTCCTTCCGCTGTGAAGAAACAGTTTCGAAGGGGTAAAAAGATACCATGTTATAGACTTGACATAATTTACAGGTCCGTGGTTGAGCGATGAAGGTTTCCGCCTTCCTAACCGACAGCAAAATGGATAGCTTAAACTGGCTTCACCAAAATTTAAATAACCAATTGAGCTCCGATGTGGTGATGAAACCCTTTGAGCATGTTGCAGCACTAAATGTTGGATGAATCTTGTGATATTTATTTATTTTTTTCTGACGCTACATTTCATTGAGGGATTTGGCCACCTTATTTGTAAGGTTATATAATCAGTTTTTAATTTCAGCCAAGTAGGCCCGAGCGTGTGCACCAGCTTCAGTCTCGCCTCACGATTTACCTAGTCAGCACAACTTATCGAATATTTTATTTTGGCGATGGTCGTGATACGAGAATACTATATCGAGGGCAAATATTTTCTATAGTACGAATTTTTGAGTGCGGGGAAAGTCTTTACATATACGACTCGGTTATCAGCTCCTTGTGTGAGTGTCGGCAGAATCCGGAAATTAGAATCAAATTGAATGGTAATAACACGGAATTCTATACGTTTCTACGTTTAGCAAAAACTGTAACTCAGTTTTAGATAGATTTACATGAAGGCCTTTTCCAACACACCAAATCTTCACAATGCGGAGACCTTGCTGCGTAAATCCGGATAAAATGTTTATGTATTTAGTGTATTCAACATTTGGACCAAATTTCACTTTCAACAGTTTCGGCAACGGAAGTAGATTAATCGTCGCGCCAGTTTTGGGATGAAAGATGTCAGACATTTAATATCATTCCTCTTTCTCTCTCTCTCTTTTTCTCCGATTTTGTCTCTACGACGATTCTTACTGATGAGACACTTTTCTTATCATTTTTTGTGATGGCCATCGTTTAACGTGGCCCAACCATCTAACTCGGTTCGTCCGATAATTTCACAATCTCCAAGGGGACGTTTAGGTAATGGCCACATCCAATTATAATCTCGATCTCACCAGGCTCGTGAAACGTTGGGTCTGCTAACGGTAGGTTTTTAGTCCTGGCCAATGATGATTTGTAATTTGCTGAAGTAACCCTAATTTCCGGACGCAGTGTTCGATGATGAATAAGGCTACCTTTCCGGAACCTAATAAAGCTCTTCGAGTACATAAAATTTATTTACCCCTCTAATATTTAACAGTGCTGCAGTTTGTTTTGTAGATGTCCAGTATTGAACTTTGGTGGCTACAATTCGACATTTTCATCGTGGGGTTACGGTTAATTAGCTGTCGGGACCATATGAGAATATTATGGTCTGGCAATTTTTGACAGCTACTGTATGCCTCTAGATGTAGGTAAGTCGTGATGGTTGTTTCCTGGGTGTTGCTTGACAAATCTCTAAGGGACTCTAAGGGGAATCAGGACGTTTCTTTAAATAATCCAAAAAGGATTCCCATGATGGAAAATCAGCGATTTCATTTGGCCAATGTGTCTTCATTGAAGATGATCGTTTCCTGTATTTCCCAAAGCTCTTATCCCGTGGATCACTTTACCTATACCATACGAAGCATAAATGCTATACTTTACGCTTTATTCAAAATGCGGATCCAACTTATGTATGCTTAATTTAACATTATAACTTAAATTATTTCAGATTACGTGTTGATAAGCCCGAATTAACTTCGTCATGCTTCATTCAAAGATTGCATAAGAAAGTATTATTCAACTTGGCACAAATGGGTAATACGCCCGGAAAAATCAATATTTCTGTTCGTCTATGGTACATTCACATCATAAAACAATATTCACCAAAGGGAAAGCAAAACACAATGCAAAAATAATTTTAAACATTAAGAAAAACCCATTTGTATGTTTCGTAGCCGTAGAGCTTACATGTACAGCACAATATAGTAAATTGAATTTAATTGAAATAAAACCATAAAATATCCTGGTCAAGACCCAATCAAGACCAATAAAATAAAAATAAATTTGCATTGCATTATTATTGCTTTCAGCTGAGTTGACTGTCTGCATCACTCTCTATACAATTGAGATGTACATACTTTTCAAAGTACAGAGTTTAAATGCAATCAAAATGTATGTTATTTAATTCAAATCTTTAAATTAAAGTGAGGCTGCATTGACGCGAACGTAAATTCTAAATATAGTGAATCTGGCCCAGGCCGAACAAACAAACTGTGTCTAGCAGTGATAACTTATTTTGTTGGACCTGTGCCATAGAAATAAAACTTGAGGAGATTACAAATTTTTTGTGTTTGAATTTCGTTTTCTAAATTGTTTTATAGAATGCGTTTGAAGTCAAACGTGAAAGCGGAATATTTAAATATACACAAAAAATAACAACTTTGTATGCAAACAACGTCCATATTAAATAATACTTGAATGTCAAACGCTTTAATCGGTCGCTTAAGTCATTCGACGCAACATAAACAAATTTCATGAACACGGCTATTCTACAGTGATGCGCAATCATTGGTCTGCGTGACACAGTGCAGATATTTCTAGGAGTTATAACATTTCATGTTATTTGTAACTTCTTAATTTCAATTTATCCATTTAAAAATTTGTTTAATCTGGCCAAAACCGTTTTATGCGTTTTTTAAATACCATTTTTCTCCTCTTAAAATCTAAAACCGGAAAATATTCTCTAACAGTAGGATAAATTGGCCTCGGGTTCTACGTCGATCACTTGTATATCGGAAAGCGTCTCAGGAATACGATGTGTATTTTCCAAACGAAAACTATTCATGGTGCAGCCCCACTTCGGTTGTTACTGTCTACAACCGTTTTATAGGCAGACTTTAAAGTTTTTAGTTTATTTTAAATATCCTCCACTGTAAAAGGTGTTTCCTCAAAAATACTACAGCAGGAAGAGTAATTAATTATTTGCTACATACCGACACCCCACAAGAAGTAAAATCTTCCAATGAATGGTTATAAACAACTTTTTTCTTTACCACATGGTGAAATTCATCCTTGCGGTTGTTTACGTAAACCAACAGTGTACGGGTTTCTGTGCGGGTCCATGTTCTTCTCGATGAACTATAAATATTAAAATTTCATTTTAGTTTTATTTGTGATGAGGTTAGTGTACCGTTAATAAAACTGCAACACAATTCAAATACTTACTAAGGCCTCTTTTGCCTGTTAACCGGTGCCAACTCCATTTGTTCGGCCATATTTATTATTAATTATAAATTTCTACACTACTCACTCACGAAAAACAACAAATAACGAAAAATATTTGAAATGTGCTTTTAACCGTCGCCTGTTTGAAAAATATTTGAAATGTCAAACACTACCAACCTTTAAAAATAAAACACAAGAATTCATTGGTTATTTCTTTTGGCTAAGAATCGAATTCCAATTCCAAATATAATTACTTGGCAAATGAAATACCGCTATTATTTCTATTCGAATAGGAATGAAATTTGTGCCCTGAAAGTACCAGCCAATCGATTTTTTTTATACTTTTATCGGTTGGTATAAAAATTTAGTAAAATCAAACTAAGCATGCGATTTACTTTTATGTCATAACAAATATTTATGAAAATATAAAATGCGTTTTCGACATAAATATGTCTTATTTTTCAGATTAATTTAGCACCGGAGTTCATTTTTTGTATCGTTGATTTATGCCATTTGGTATTTTATCCTTTATGCGATAAAAATACTACAGTACTCCCAGAGTGACAACTCATAAAAATAAAATTATTTTTTTAATTGACCGGGCGGCGAACATTTGAACTACGCGAAGAATGGAATAATTCTAATCCTACATTTATAGGTGCAATGAAAATATTCATTCCGGATTGAAATTTATATGGAATTGTAAGCTAAGCAAATTCATCTTTTAACGCAAAGTGACTGACATCTTGCGCAATATTTTAGAACAAGAGTCAAAGGTGATCAATTTGAATCTGAAAAAACTAGTTTTTATGTAATACAGCCTTGGCCAAAAGTATTGAGCACCCTATAAATTTGGGGCGTACACGATAAGTATAACAGAAAACAACCCTTGTTGTTTGTTTATTATTTTTTCGACATCTAAAAAGGACTAAAAACAGTGACTCACACCGCAGGTGTGGCAATAAACCATCTGGTGCAATAAAATTTGTTATTTTTCCATTTTGTATTTATTCGTCAGTTCACTACTTTCGCTCATTGTGTACACATCCAATGATCTAGTCAATTGGTGAAATGTTCACGCCGATCTGTACAATATACTATTGAGCGATTCACCGCTAGTGGATCACACAGTAATAGGTACAGAACCGGGCGCAAACGCATCACCACATACCGTGACAACCGAAGTTAGTGAGAGAAGTTTTAAAAACTAGGAAAAAAAAACTTCTTCAAACCTCGCTGCTGAGTTGTCAGTAGAAATTAAGAAACTAATCTCTGCTCGCACCACTCGCAGAAGGCTTCCGGAATCTGGTTTGAAAGGCTGTAAAGCCAGGAAGAAACGCTGGCTCTCCGAAAAAACAAGAAGGCTCGGTATAAATGGGCCTTAAAATACCAAAGTTTCCCCGAAGAAGTTTGGTCAAATATCGTGTGGTCAGACGAATCAAACTTTGACGTAAGTTGACAATTCTTTGCCCTAATAATATTAAATAATATGATTTTAAAATAAAATTCATCGATACAAATATTTTAGTTTTCCAAAGTCTCTATACATTTTCGTTATTTCAGATTTTTGGTACACCAGGTGTGCCTTTCGTGCGTCGCCGGATAGGCGAAGCATTTAGTCCAGAGTATGTCGTACCAACCGTAAAACACGGCGGGGCAGCATAATGGTCTGTGGCTGCATGACTAATTCTGGAGTCGGTGAACTGCTCGTATGTGAGGACCATATGAACTCTTCAAAATATATAAACGTCCTAGAATCTACGTTGCTGCCCTCATTTCTAACACTTTTTGGTGATACAAACATTAATAGCGTTAAATTCTTGCACGATAACGCGCCATGTCAGAAACCTGTCCGCATAATGGCATGGTTTCGAAAAAATGGCATTACGGTTTTGGAGTGGCCTACCTAGGCCCCGGACCTGAACCCCATACAACATTTATACGTGATGCAGAATGTAAAAAACTTGTAAGCTCTCTAGCGAATTTCTGCCGTAATTAAGGCAAAGGGTGGACCCACAAAATATTAATCTATATCTATAAAAATGGTGCAAAAAATGTATGTGCGCGCATCAGTTGAGAACGGCTGAACCGATTTGGCTCAATCTTTTTTTATTGTGTTCGCAATTGCCAGGAGATGGTTCTTACGAAAGAAAATTTTGAAAAAATTCACCGGAAAAGTCTAAAAACCCGAAAAATCAAATAAAAAGCCATTTTCATATGAATTTTGTGTGCACATTATTTATGAGTTAGGTGGTGTAGTGGTTAAAGCTTCGGCGCTTGGATTGGGAGGTACTGAATTCGATTCCCACCGAAGGCTTCATCCAAACTGCTACTTTGTTTTTTATCCAATCTATTTATTTTATCTATTTATTTTCTCTATCTATTTATCTAAATAAAAATCAATTGCCGTGTGTTAGTCTCGCAAAAACTCGAGAACGACACGATCAATTTGAATGATTCTTTTTTGTGCATTGTCCATCGCAATACAGTGGCGGCTTAGAAAAAAAGAAAATTTGGAAAACTCAAGGAAAATTCGTAAACACGAACAAAATCGAAACCAAATGGAAAACCGACAAATAAAAAAAAACCGGAAAATCGAGAATTGCGTTTTGTAGAGGAATTTTGTATGGAAATACACTTAACACCACCGATGAAAATTGTATTTTGACAATGATCATTCATTTAAATAGCCACTTCGGATTATTTTCAATAGATGACATTGGTTGCGGACTACTATAAATATAAGTTGTGTAGAATTTTGGCAATCTTATCAGTTGCAACGAGGCGATTTGGCGTATTTTCTGTTCAACATTTGTGGGTGCACTTGGAAAATGGACAATGTGTCTATTTCACGGAAGCTAATGCAGCACAACGAGCAGAACGACCACTAGCTACAACACTCACTAATTTCTTTGAAATTTGCCAAAGCGATCCGTTCGCACGAACATTGCTTTACTGCGAAATGCCACGCTATCATACTTGGAACCAGTCAACGAAGAAGTTTCAACGTCGAAAGAAAGGTCAACCTGTTGCAGGATACGTAAATGTGTATTCGAATGACGCGCTGGACCGTGTGTACACCGTGCATCCACGACAAGACGAATGCTTCTATCTTCGTTTGCTTTTGTTCCATGTTCGTGGTCCTACTTCGTTCAAATCTCTTCGTACTATAGATGGTGTATTGTGCGCCACTTATCGAGAAGCTTGCCAACGTCTGAATTTGCTGGAAAACGACTCACATTGGGAATCAACACTCGCCGATGCCACTGCTTCTGCGCCGGCATATCAAATTCGTGCATTGTTCGCGATCATCATAGCGGCGTGACATCCATCGAACGCATTGGAATTGTGCAACAAATACAAGGACGAGATGGCTGACGACATTTTGCATGTAGTTCGCACTACAACATCAAACTATGAGCTTGAAATGAACGACGAGATACGCAACGAAGCTTTGATCATGATCGAAGACATGTGCGTGCTTATGTGCGGCAGCTATTTGTCAAAATTGGGCATGCCAGCACCAATTCGTTCGATGCACGATGCATTTAATCGTGAATTGCAACGAGAGCAAAAGTACGATCGAGATTCAATGAGCCAAATAGTGCGAACAAATGTCCCGCTTTTGAATGTACAGGAAAAGAACGTGTACGATGCATTGATGAACGCAGTTGATGAATTAAACGGTGGAATATTCTTCCTCGATGCTCCCGGTGGAACAGGCAAAACATTTCTGATTTCATTGCTTTTGGCCAAAATTCACTCGATATCTGAAATAGCGTTAGCCGTTGCATCATCGGGAATTGCAGCCACATTGCTAGACGGCGGCCGGACAGCACATTCTGCGTTGAAGTTGCCGATGAATATCCACACGAATGACAAGCCAGTGTGCTCAATTGCAAAAAACTCGACGATGGCCAAGGTATTGCAGGATTGCAAAATCATCATCTGGGACGAGTGCACAATAGCACATAAACGATCATTGGAAGCGTTCCATCGAACGATGAAGGATTTACGAAGTGACTCAAGGCATTTTGGTGGAGGGATGATTCTGCTGGCTGGTGATTTTCGTCAAACGCTAACTGTCATTCCGAGATCAACAGCTGCAGATGAACTCAATACATGTCTGAAATCGTCAAGTTTATGGCGCTATGTGAAGAAGTTATAGTTGACCACGAACATGAGAGTCGCGTTACAGAACGACTCATCAACTGCTGATTTTTCAAAACAATTGTTGGCGCTTGGAAATGGTCAAATTGCTGTTGATGTTTTGACCGGATCGATTTCGTTTCCTTTGAATTTTTGCATATTCACGACGTCGAAGGAAGAGCTTATCACGAAAGTGTTTCCGGACATCCACCGAAATTATATGGATCACAATTGGCTCAGCGAACGAGCGATTTTGGCAGCGAAGAACAAGGATGTTGACACTCTGAACTACTTGATTCAAAACCAAATCGCAGATGAAATGCGTTGTTACAAATCCGTTGCCTGTGTTACGAATCAAGACGAAGCAACCAACTATCCAACCGAGTTTTTGAATGCGCTTGATTTGCTGGAAATACCACCGCATAACTTGATGCTCAAGGTAGGAACTGTTATAATCATGCTGCGCAATCTGAACCATCCGAGATTGTGTAACGGAACGCGATTGGCTGTGAAGAAACTGATGAACAACGTGATTCAAGCGACAATCATCAAGGGCAAATTCAAAGGAGAGGATGTTCTAATTCCGAGAATTCCTCTGATTTCAACTGACATTCCGTTTGACTTCAAGCGCATTCAGTTCCCCGTTCGTTTGGCGTTCGCTATGACGATTAACAAATCGCAAGGTCAATCGTTGGAAGTGTGCGGAATAAATCTGGAATTTTCGTGTTTTTCTCATGGTCAGTTGTACGTCGCCTGTTTGAGAGTTGGCAAACCGTCATCGTTGTTCATTTACGCACCGGACAACAAAACGAAAAATATTGTTTACCACAATGTATTGTATTGATTTGCGTCTGTATTACATTTATTTCTACTCGAATAAAATACATTGAATTCTTTTAAGTTCCAACTGGCTCCAATTCATTTCCACAGTGAGAGCAAAAATCCAATAAACAACTTAATTTTCGATAGATGCCTGAGTTTCAATAGACATTTCATTGCCTTTCAATACTTTAGTGTTGAATTCGATGAAAAAGTGAATGGAATGGCCACTCAATCGTCTAACTCAAACGTCTATTGAGAATTGAGTTGAGTTGTTTGATTTTTCTTTCATTAAATTCAATTTTTGTGAAGGTCAAAAGTGTTTGCTCGGGCGAAGTAATTTGAGGCGAGACAAAGTTCGCCGGGTCAGCTAGTCTATATCTATAAAAATGGTGCAAAAAATGTATGTGCGCGCATCAGTTGAGAACGGCTGAACCGATTTGGCTCAATCTTTTTTTATTGTGTTTGCAATTGCCAGGAGATGGTTCTTACGAAAGAAAATTTTGAAAAAATTCACCGGAAAAGTCTAAAAACCCGAAAAATCAAATAAAAAGCCATTTTCATATGAATTTTGTGTGTACAATTTTTATGAGACAGGTGGTGCATTGGTTAAAGCATCGGCGCTTGAATTGGCAGGTACTGAATTCGATTCCCACCGAAGGCTACATCCAAACTGCTACTTTGTTTTTTTATCCAAAATTCAAAATCCGTAAACACGAAAAAAATCGAAACCAAATGGAAAGCCGAAAAATCAAAAAAAAAAAAATCGGAAAATCGAAAATTGCGTTTTGTAGAGGAATTTTGTATGGAAATACACTTAACACCACCGATGAAAATTGTATTTTGACAATGATCATTCATTTAAATAGCCACTTCGGATTATTTTCAATAGATGGCGTTGTTTGCATACTACTATAAATATAAGTTCTGTAGAATTTTGGCAATCTTATTTTCTATATATATATAAACAAGTGCATTCAGTTCCCGGTTCTTTTGGCGTTTGCTATGACGATTAACAAATCACAAAGTCAATTTGCAAAAAACAACTAAATTTTCGATAGATGCCTAAGTTTGAATCGACCTTTTATTCACTTTTCAATACATTATGCCGCCTTTATGGTTGCGTTCGTTCGCTCATTCTGACAATTTTTTTCCACCAATCATATTGCTCAAAATTGACGATTCTGGATTTTTGTACAAAAGATGATTGGTCGAACAAATGACCGAATGAACGAACGCAACCATAAACCTACTTTTAGTGTTGAATTCGGTAAAAAAGTGAATGGAATGGCCACTCAATCGTCTAACTCAAACGTCTATTGAGAATTGAGTTGAGTTGTTTGATTTTTCTCTCATTAAATTCAATTTTTGTGAAGGTCAAAAGTGTTTGCTCGGACGAAGTAATTTGGGGCGAGACAAAGTTCGCCGGGTCAGCTAGTTTTATATAAATAAATAGTAATGTGAACCTATAAAAATAGTTTCAATTTTTTTTTCAAATTGATCCTCCCAAAAAAATTGTAAGATACCATGGGTGCTCAATACTTTTGGCCAAGACTGTATATGTGGAGTCAGATAAGAATACCTTAATGGCACTCAGTTTCGTAACATGCTAATTTACACACAAATTCGCATACTGTGAACGTTCAAATTCACTTTCGCATACTGTGAACATTAAAATATGACGTTTAAATCCATTCCGAACATAAATTTTCTTGCAGTATTTTGGTACTAAAATTATTTTGCTAATCGAAAGCAGTACTGCTGAAACTAACGAAATACGATAGCAAATAGTAGAACGATAGACGGAAATGATCGGAAACGTTCGAAAGCAATAGTATGCCCTCAGTCTATATACGTCACGATGGATGCTACTGCAATTCAGGGATCAACCAAATTACAGTCAGAACAAAAATCACCACAAATATCATTCCAACAACGCAGATATCGGAAGTACTATTCCAGGTACAAGCTAGGAAAATTTTGCTAACCATGGCAAATAATTTCATCAGAAACATCATCGGGTACAACTCATAGCTCAGATTATTACACTATCTACCATAAAGCACACTCCGATGGTGTCATAGGATCCCAGGGTTTGCTTCCAAATCATCAAGACACAATTTACTCTCGGCAAAATCATTATGGAATCTCTCTCACTCGTTGCAATCACCTACTCAACTCCTTGAATAACCGAGTTTTTAATGGCGTGAGTAATTCCATTACATCAAGCACACCATATACTGATCTAGAAATGTCATTCTAGAGAAGTTATGCGAATACAAAAAGACACAAACGCACAGATTGTTGCCGAGTTTAGAGCTTGGTTATATCAAGCCATCACAGCTACTAACGTCAATGATGAATTCATGAAGAGGATCTGGCTAGCTATATTAGCTCCATTAACAGATAGAATACTGAAAACAATGTTGCTCATATTCAAGTAAGGCCAGTGGGATAGTACGCAGCAGGTCCCAAACTGTTCATCATCGTAAACCTCGCTTACAAAGTAGATCACCTACCTACCTCGAAAGGTTCAATACAACTAGTGTGCATTTTCAACAGACGATTGAAGTACCCAAAATTGTAAAGTGACTTGCTCCTAAAGAAGTGAGTTCAAAGCAATAAACTAAAACTCCTTACAAACGGCGACTTCCCGTCGAAATTTTTGATCCTACTTCAAAAACCAATTTTGTAATTGACACCGAGACTGATATCTCCATAATTCCTGTTTGCAGCCAACGGATCAATAGTCAGAACTTTCGGTTTGCTGCAAATAGATGTTGATGCAGATTCCCTGATTATATTTTTGTTAGCCGATATCCAGCACAACCGTTTAGTTAACCGACTAACCTCACTACAAGTACAAGTAGTTAGCTCAACATAAGAAGCTCAAATGTTAGCACCGTTCCGAGTATTCACGATTTCACACGAATAACGTTCAGTTTGAGGAATGCTATGCCAACACCTTCCAAAGATTCATCCATCCGATTTTTAATGGTCTGAATTTTTGTTGTTGCTACTTGGGCCCAGGTTTAATGATCAAGGTCAAAAAATGCAATTTCTCAAGAGAATAACTTCTATTGGAAGAATGTTAAAATTCTATCTGTTAAATAATTTCAGGTATACGATAGACTTCCACGATCTATCCAGCTGAGTTTGCAATGGCTGTTACTATGCAATTATGTCACTCCAGACTAATTTTATACTTAGTACAGATAGTCACAAAATTAAAGGCACAATCAGTATTACTTATAGAAAAGTTATACGTCATTTTATTGAAACTGCATGTATAATTAAATTTTTTTAGGTTATATTAAATTTAAGTTCATTTCAAGTAATACAGCCGTAAATTCATACTGAAAAGTTCATTTTTTTTAAAAGCACAATAACATTAATTATAAAGATCCAAAAATAATTGACTCAAAATTAAAGGCACAACCATATTTTTAATTTTGTTTTTTTAGAAACATGATTAAACTTAATATCTACTCGCATACCCCTTTGCATCAATCACTTCCTTTAATCATCTCGGCATACTATCAACCAATTTATTTTTAGTTCGTTAAAGCGTTGTGCCATCAATTTTGTGCCTCACTGTATATAGAGAAAAATTATCCAAATTATTTTATGGTATAATAATTTTTATTACCTATTTCATGTGATTTTATCACGACTTGTTTGCTTGCCACACGACACGACGAACGAATGAAACAGACGAAAAAAATGTACAGTACTAAACAAAACTGCAATCATGATATGTATAAAACATACAGGATGTGTAACAATTTCAACACTATCGCAATCTCATACCGAATGCTGGAGGTAACCAAACGATCCCATGCGATTATCTAAAAGGGAGTAACGAAAACCGATTTCGAAAGTATTGATTGGATAGATGAAGCCAAGAAACCACTGATAAAAGTCGCTATGCTAGCATGCCCGTCACCCACAGCCAAGTTTGCAGTTACGATGGACGCACCCGACATAGCAGTTGGAGCAGTCAACCAAATAAAACCCATAGCGTCTGGTAACCGTTACAACTTTACTTGCACATTATTCACCGATCATAAACCACTGATCTTAACGTTTTACCAAAACCTAGATAAAGCTAGATATTTTGTAAGTTGCGTATTGAGACATACATTTAGTAAACTGTCAACCCTTTTTCGTTTAAAATCACAAGAAAGAGGTAGAATCTGTCATCAAATCAAAGGTTCTTCATAATATATTTCGCAAAATTGGCAGAGGAGCAAACGAAACAATAACACTAGAGCCAACCTGTGTTCTGAAAGGAGAAATAGTTACATTAATATAGGACATTTAGCAGTAAATTTAAATTCATCTTCACGCCACATTGAATCTGAGTGTTAAAATAAACATAGATCCCGCATCATTCGATCAAATCAAAGCTTGCTACCCAACTCAGATATTGAACCTATTGAAGAGATAATTCGAGATCACATAAATGGCATCTATTAGGACATCAACTGTACAGTAGTGAACATGCACGTCATCACTATACAATATCTTATGCAATTATATCTTAAGTGCAAGGGAACAACTCAAGTTGCTGCGGCCGATCCACTTCCAGGACTGTAGTCAACTCTCTAGACAGTAGCAATTAGGCCCTTGGGAATATGTTACTTATTCAGTTGGTTTTTTTTTATTTTACCAATTTTATTTATTCAATATTACAACTAATTCAGAGATCATCTACTAATTTATCTATCTTAAATTAGTTTTTCGGATTAAGATGATTAACCTATTAGTTACTCATTTTACAATACTTTCTTATTAATTAGAACTGCCTAGCTCTAGCGGTTTCTGCCTTTGGAGTCTCCTCGCTCCGTTGGCGGTGTCCAACTTACGACGGATATCTGCATTTTCATGTCGAGATAATCTCTGTACGTGTTTCGTTGCTTGGTTCTTTATTTCATCGGTGACGTATTTTATCTTCAGGTCTCTATGAAAGTTGACGTTCCTAATGTAAAGGGTTATCCAATTCGAGGTTGATAAAGTAGAAATCTGTATACCGACATCTGTCAAAGATAAACGTCAAGTACGCTGTCATTTATTTAGTTGACATTCTGCCATTTAAGAATATGGAGCATTTAACAATCGACCAACGCGTTAAAATTATTAAATCTGCTGATGCTGATTTTTCGAACATTTTCTTCAGTGATGAAGCTCATTTTTCGCTTGGTGGATACGTTAATAAGCAAAACTGTAGAATTTGGGGCTCACAAAATCCACAATTGATTGTAGAGAAGCCATTACAGCCGGAAAAAGTCACTGTTTGGTGCGCATTGTGGTCTGGTGGTGTGATTGGGCAGTATTTTTTGAGAACAACCATGAACGAACCGTTACCGTCAATTCTGAGCGCTATGGCCGCATGTTAACCGATTATTTTATTACGAAAATCGAAGATTGATCTTGACGATATGTGGTTCCAGCAGGATGGAGCAACCAGTCACGTAACACGAGCAAATCGAGATCTTTTGCAAGAGAAATTTCCTGGACGTTTGATTTCGCGATTGGCTGATGTCAATTGGCCTCCAAGATCCTGTGATTTAACGCCTTTGGATTTCTTTTTGTGAGGCTACGCGAAAGATCGTGTTTACGCAAACAATCCTCAAACTCTTGACGAATTGAAAACTAATATTCGTAAGGTAATGGCCGAGATACCACCCGAAATGTGCCGAAAAGTCATTGAAAATTACCTCAAAAGAATCAAGGCCTGTAAGAAGTCCCGTGGAGGACATTTGAATGATATCTTGTTTAACTAAAAATGGCAAGGATCAATCTGTAAAATGAAATAAAAATTACAATACATTTCGAATATTTTGTGTGTTTTTTTTAATACTTAATAAAGACATTTTTATTAATCACTTGTTTTTTGTTTCGCAGTTATTTTGAATAATTTTCAAAAAGTTTAAAAAATCACTCGATCGATTTCGACTTGTTAGGTCATCATCAGGAGTATCTACTGATTTGTGTTAGTAAAAAATTTTGTTATATAGTAGAAAAAAGCAAAATATAAATAAAAGAAGGAGGGCAAAAAATAAAAAATATAAGCAATAAAAGCAAAATATAAATAAAAGAAGAAGGGCAAAAAAATAAAAAATAAGCAATAAAAATTAATCTACGGATCGCGCAGGTGTGCGATGAGTCATAGGCTGAGTAACAAAATTCAAGGTATATTATTGCGTACGTGAGTATAGAAAAGGGCGGGATCTGTAATTGGTGAGAACCGGATTTCTCTCTGTTCGTTAAGGATATTTTGGTTAAGAAATATTGATTTTCTAATTTCGTAAGATTCTAAGGTATCTAAACGTCTGCCTTTGGGTTGTATATGTAATATATCTAAATTGTTCAAGCTAGCTGTATGATTTTCTGACGTTAAATGATTATGGAAAGTTGATTGGTTGCAACCAGATAAATGTTCCTTAGCTCTAACTCCAAAATTGCGCCCAGTCTGACCAATATAGGAGAAACTACAATCATTGCAATTGATCCTATAGACACCAGATTTGGAAAGGCGATCAACTCTAGGTTTATTGTTAAAAATCATTTTCTTTATTGTGTTATTATTATAAAAAGCAAAACTAATATTGGTATAATTGGACACGATGTTGCTAATCCGTTGGCTCGTTTTTCCTATATACTCTAAGCGACGCCAATTTTCCCGCGGTGGACTATCCGGTGGATAAATACCCGTTAGAGTTTTACGCTTTAGCTTTTTATTCAATAACTTTAATATAGTCCTAGTTGCATATCCGTTATTCGTTGCTATTTGAAGAATTATGTTAAGCTCAGTGTTATAATTTGAATTTGACAGAGGGATGTTTATTAGTCTATCTATGAGTGAGTGGAAAGCTGACATTTTAATATTATGGGGATGGTTTGAAGAACTAGGGATAACAGCGTCTGTATACGTGGGTTTCCGAAAAATTTTGAAGTCTAAAGTAGAATTAATCCTGGTTATTGTTATATCTAGAAAATTAATACATTTATTTTCTTCTTTTTCTAACGTAAAATCAATGGTGGGATATTGAGAATTTAACCAAGTTAGGAAAGAGTCTAACAGTCTATCAGTTCCATTCCATAGACATAATATGTCATCAACATATCTATACCAAAAGATTATATGACGAAAATAAGGATTGTTGTTTGATATGATCATTTGTTCGAAGAAATTCATGAAAATTTCAGCCAACAAAGGTGACAGAGGGGAGCCCATGGGTAGACCATCAGCGAATTTGAAATATGTATTATCAAAACAGAAATAATTTTGTTTAATACAAGTCTCAAAAACTAACTTCAGTTCACGACGTAAGCTCTCATCTACAACATCCCTATCTAAGTAATTACAAACTATTTGGGACAAAGTATTAATCGGAATAGAAGTGAAAAGACTGGCAACGTCAAATGAAACTAGTTTTGAATGTAAAGGAATGTCGACGTCTTGAATTTTGTTAATCAATTCTACCGAGTTCTTAACCGAGTAAGCTGAAAAGAAATTAGTATGACAATTGAAAAAATTTATGAAACCCTTACATAGCTTGTAGGCGGGAGCATTGCAATACGCTACTATTGGTCTAATCGGAATGCCTTCCTTATGGATTTTTGGTAAACCATAAAGGATCGGGGCAGACGGATTCATGACAGAGTACTTCCAACCAGTTCCATCAAATAACTTCTGGCATTGGTTGATACACTTACTAACCGCAGTCTTAAAAGACTTAGTTGGATCTCTGCCAAGCTCTATTGCTTTGCTTTCTATAATAAAATCAGAGATTTTATTGCAGTAATCGACTTTTGTGAGCACGGTAATTGTATTGCCTTTATCCGCTTTACACGCTATCAGGTCATGGTCACGTAGTTTTTTCTTTATCGCACCAATCACTTTGAGGTTAGTATTAGAAGCAGCAGAAGAAGAAGAGTTTGTCGGAGAAGAAGAGTTATCAATACCTTTCTTTATTTGTAACGCACACACTGATTTTATTTGGGTTATCTCGCCAGATAAGGCTGTTTCGGCATCTACAGCAAGATTCTCGAATGATCGAAGGTCGATTTTATTTGGCGTAGGGGCAAAATTCACTCCGTTGCTAAGCATTTGCACCTCTGTATCACGGAAAACGACTGAGGACAAGTTCTTAAAACGTGGATGAAATTGGAAATCAGACGAACCACTATTACCTCTACGGTTAAATGGATAAGCCTTATCTCGCAACACATCCAGTTTAGCTTTTTGTTTCACATATTGAATATGTGAAATTTCAGCTACCTCTGCACGAACTTTTTTGTCCAGCCAATCGAACTCAACAGAGTGCAAACGAATTGCTAACTCAGTGTGAACAACTTTAAGATGGAGATATAAGTTGTTCCTAGTAGCATACCCTTTACGCAGCTCGTTATCCCTCCAGCTACAACGCGCTAGATTGATAATTGATAAAGTTATTGAATAAAAAGCTAAAGCGTAAAACTCTAACGGGTATTTATCCACCGGATAGTCCACCGCGGGAAAATTGGCGTCGCTTAGAGTATATAGGAAAAACGAGCCAACGGATTAGCAACATCGTGTCCAATTATACCAATATTAGTTTTGCTTTTTATAATAATAACACAATAAAGAAAATGATTTTTAACAATAAACCTAGAGTTGATCGCCTTTCCAAATCTGGTGTCTATAGGATCAATTGCAATGATTGTAGTTTCTCCTATATTGGTCAGACTGGGCGCAATTTTGGAGTTAGAGCTAAGGAACATTTATCTGGTTGCAACCAATCAACTTTCCATAATCATTTAACGTCAGAAAATCATACAGCTAGCTTGAACAATTTAGATATATTACATATACAACCCAAAGGCAGACGTTTAGATACCTTAGAATCTTACGAAATTAGAAAATCAATATTTCTTAACCAAAATATCCTTAACGAACAGAGAGAAATCCGGTTCTCACCAATTACAGATCCCGCCCTTTTCTATACTCACGTACGCAATAATATACCTTGAATTTTGTTACTCAGCCTATGACTCATCGCACACCTGCGCGATCCGTAGATTAATTTTTATTGCTTATTTTTTATTTTTTTGCCCTTCTTCTTTTATTTATATTTTGCTTTTATTGCTTATATTTTTTATTTTTTGCCCTCCTTCTTTTATTTATATTTTGCTTTTTTCTACTATATAACAAAATTTTTTACTAACACAAATCAGTAGATACTCCTGATGATGACCTAACAAGTCGAAATCGATCGAGTGATTTTTTAAACTTTTTGAAAATTATTCAAAATAACTGCGAAACAAAAAACAAGTGATTAATAAAAATGTCTTTATTAAGTATTAGTGTGTTTCGCCAAGTGCCTACGGCCAATAGCGTAAAAAGTATGTTTTTTTTAAGTTTACTTTATCAAGCTTGAATTGGATAACCCTGTACAATGGGGCATTCACAATTTCTCGCAGCACTTTGCTCCAGTCCAGTTGCTCACCGTGTTAACTGCATTTTGAAGTTTGCTTGTTGCTATCGAAATATCTTTTCCAACTGCTAGAATAGCCGTTTCGCCTGCAAATATAGCTACTGTAGTACCTTCAATATTCGGTAAGTCTCTCGTATAAATGAATAAGCAGAATAGGGTCAAGTATGCTACCTTATGGTATACCTGCTAATTTTCTTTTTATTTCAGAGTACTCATTTTCAAATTTGACTCTAAAGTGTCGATCTGCTATGTAGGATTTAAGAATTTGGTAAAATCGCTTAGGCAGGTCTCGATGCAAAACTTTGTCAAAAGCTTGAGCTACATCTAAGAAAATACTGCAGCATATTTTCTTATTCTCAAGTACATCCAATATTTTGTGACTTTGTTCAACTGTAGATTGATTTTCTCTAAACCCAAATTGGTGTGGTTAAATGAAGCATTTCTCTTCTATTATAGGTTTGAGTCTCTTCAGCAACAGTTTTCCAAATATTTTTGATATGACTGGAAATAGTCATATCGGTTTATATGATTTTTTATCGTTTTCTGGTTTACCTGGTTTACGAATCATTATTACTGCGCGGCCACCTTCCGTTGTCGTGGAACATATTTCAAACTGAAGGCTGCATTGACTATTTGAATTAATTTCCGCAAACCTCTCTCGGGAATTGCGTTCACAATTTGCCCAGTAATTAAGTCATAAACTGGAGCTTATATGATAGTCACTTTTAGCCCAGGATCCGTCATCGATTTTGATAGGTGGCAAACACAATGCAAAACACAATGCAAAAATAATTTTAAACATTAAGAAAAACCCATTTGTATGTTTCGTAGCCGTAGAGCTTACATGTACAGCACAATATAGTAAATTGAATTTAATTGAAATAAAACCATAAAATATCCTGGTCAAGACCCAATCAAGACCAATAAAATAAAAATAAATTTGCATTGCATTATTATTGCTTTCAGCTGAGTTGACTGTCTGCATCACTCTCTATACAATTGAGATGTACATACTTTTCAAAGTACAGAGTTTAAATGCAATCAAAATGTATGTTATTTAATTCAAATCTTTAAATTAAAGTGAGGCTGCATTGACGCGAACGTAAATTCTAAATATAGTGAATCTGGCCCAGGCCGAACAAACAAACTGTGTCTAGCAGTGATAACTTATTTTGTTGGACCTGTGCCATAGAAATAAAACTTGAGGAGATTACAAATTTTTTGTGTTTGAATTTCGTTTTTTAAATTGTTTTATAGAATGCGTTTGAAGTCAAACGTGAAAGCGGAATATTTAAATATACACAAAAAACAACAACTTTGTATGCAAACAACGTCCATATTAAATAATACTTGAATGTCAAACGCTTTAATCGGTCGCTTAAGTCATTCGACGCAACATAAACAAATTTCATGAACACGGCTATTCTACAGTGATGCGCAATCATTGGTCTATGTGACACAGTGCAGATATTTCTAGGAGTTATAACATTTCATGTTATTTGTAACTTCTTAATTTCAATTTATCCATTTAAAAATTTGTTTAATCTGGCCAAAACCGTTTTATGCGTTTTTTAAATACCATTTTTCTCCTCTTAAAATCTAAAACCGGAAAATATTCTCTAACAGTAGGATAAATTGGCCTCGGGTTCTACGTCGATCACTTGTATATCGGAAAGCGTCTCAGGAATACGATGTGTATTTTCCAAACGAAAACTATTGATGGTGCAGCCTCACTTCGGTTGTTACTGTCTACAACCGTTGTATAGGCAGACTTTAAAGTTTTTAGTTTATTTTAAATATCCTCCACTGTAAAAGGTGTTTCCTCAAAAATACTACAGCAGGAAGAGTAATTAATTATTTGCTACATACCGACACCCCACAAGAAGTAAAATCTTCCAATAAATGGTTATAAACAACCTTTTTCTTTACCACATGGTGAAATTCATCCTTGCGGTTGTTTACGTAAACCAACAGTGTACGGGTTTCCGTGCGGGTCCATGTTGGAGTCCATGGTTAGTGTACCGTTAATAAAACTGAAACACAATTCAAATACTTACTAAGGCCTCTTTTGCCTGTTAACCGGTGCCAACTCCATTTGTTCGGCCATATTTATTATTAATTATAAATGTATACACTACTCACTCACGACAAAAAACAAATAACGAAAAATATTTGAAATGTGCTTTTAACCGTCGCCTGTTTGAAAAATATTTGAAATGTCAAACACTACCAACCTTTAAAAATAAAACACGAGAACTCATTGGTTCCCTCTAAGTAAAGCGTAACATAAGCGAAACAAAAAATGAGCTATCTTCATATATAAGACTTCACAAGCGTAACGTGTTGGCGTTAAGAAAGCGAACCGTTTCCGTAAATTTTGAACTATGAGTTTTAAAATAAAAATCGTGTAGCCTCTACAATTTTTATAGAAGTCTCATCTTTTGCTTCATCGGTTAAAAGATAAAATTCTGGTTTATTGAGTGTGAATGTTAATCTTACGTCGACATTATTTAATAACAATAATGGTTGATTTAGCATATCAGCATGCACTTTTCCAAATAATTCTACGATGGTACTATTTTTTAAAATAGCTGCTCTTTTGGTAGACCCATCAAGATCTTTTAAGGTATCGAGGTTTTTCGAATCCGTATAGTAACCTGATAGTTCTAAATGAGTTCTACTAGCATCCTCACCAAAATTAAGCAACGTCCCTATATACGCGCGATAACTATAGTTGCCGTCAGCAGAATTAATGTTTTTTCCATTTAAATATACATTTACTTGTCGAAACAGGGAGTGTAACATATTATTAATTACACTAGGTTGTCCAGCATCAGCAGTCTTGTAAGCAACCCCATTATTTTTAAGCAGTTGTATTTTTAAGCATATATTAATTGAAGATAAATCTATATATGTATCACCATGTCCATGACATACAAACTCAATAACTGATTGATTTTCTAAACTTGTTAATGGTTTGTAGGCAACTTCTTCCGTTTTTAAAATACTTGTTTGCAGATTTCGAGGTTTAAAAAGATCCAATTCAGATTTCATACACTCCGTAAAAGACATTTTTAATTTTAATACATCTATGTAAATATATCCAAAATTCTAGTTTTATTATTTTTTGATTGAATGCACGCAGATCTATTAACGCGACCGTCTCTTCTTTTCGTCTGAGACTTGACGCGTTTTGCGTTCTTATTTATTGATTTTTTCAAGGTGGTAGATATTTCCAGAAACTAGAAAAAATTCCTCCTAACCCTCGTCCCCGCCGATAAACTTTAGGTAATTTTCGTACATTACCAAATTCATCATCACCTATTGAAATTCTACCACCCTGTTGTTGAGCGTACTATCTTATGTATGCACCTTGCATTGTAAACAAAAGTAGTTTATGTTTACGTGTGTCCCCCCTTTATATACCTTTACGGAAATGTAGTACAACCATTGTACTGAATGAATCATTTTTAAAATTAATCTGTTCACCATTTTCATCTGCTATTAAAATACTTATATCCGTAATTCAAGATTTTTCTAGTGGTAAATATTGAATGTTTACAATATCACAATTTTGATAGCTTGCATATTGGTTATCATGTTTAACGGGATGCATTACCAGACCTCGAGCCATTACGTTACCAAACATTTGAGGTCGCACCACATCACAATAAATACACATATAATTAGGAATGCCGTATTCTACATCCATCGGTTCAGGTAAAATTACTTTTACAAAATTCTTAATTTCAGATTGTTTTTTAGCATCTAAAACTTTTACTGGTTCTTTAATTGATTTCTTTAAATTTTCAACCACACTATGTCTTTTTTCTTCTTTTATTTGAGATAGAAGTGTATCGAACAAAATTCTCATTGAATACTCTTTATTAAGTGATACAAGGCACAGCTGTGTGTCCACTAAGATCGGAACAGTATTAGTGTAAAATAATTGCCTGTAAATCCACACCTTCTGATCTATAACGGTCAAAGAAATTTTTCTTTTTCACCAAGTTGAATAATTCCGGATGCTGCCGCAATATATTTAGGTTATCAACTTTCTTTTTTACGTTTAGAGAGATTAATGCCGGTGTAACTGATTCAGCCTCTGTGTGTTTCCTCGCATTGATAAAAACAATTCTTGCTACTGACGATGGTGGTATTTTACCATCTTGAGCCTATATTTATAGATTATTCCATTTTATACCGCTTGCTGCTGCTGCTTTCACCTTTGATTTCAATGGTGTACTCGTAGAAGATTGTTTTGTCTTTTGCTTTTGATGAGTAAAGGCCAATGTTGTCTGGGATGCGTCGGGGTGAAGACCGCGTTTAAGTGTTGAACGTGTCACCATTTGTTTTTCAACCGGTACATTTACCATATCGCCATTGTTTAACTCAAATACTCGATAGTCGGTCGGATCAAGAGAATGCCTTTCTTTAATTATTTTAACCGAAGAAGGTTGACCCTCTAATGCCTTATTTCTTACATCATCATCCATATCAATCTCCACCAACTCATTTTCGTCAGATGTATTGTTACTCTCGTCTTCGAGGCTAGAAAATCGACTTTGAGTTGCAAAAAATTCTTCTATAGGCGGAAGTTCTTCGACCTTTTTCATTATGTTAGCCTGAGTTCCGGCATTGCTCACATTCGGCTCCAATGTTTAAAATTTTTTATGTTTATGGTTTACGCGGTCCGTCTGAATATTCGCATCTATATATTTTTGATTTATTTGTGTAACGTGGTGTTGTTTCTTATTTAAATATCTTAATAAATGTTGACGATAAAAATGCCATTTGCTGACATCATTTAGTTTATTGTTAAATAAAAATTTTTTCATTTCACGATCCAGATCTGATAATTTTTTATCCACCATAACGATTTTCTTCCAACGCTCAAACGTATCCGGCGGCATGACAATCATTCGTTGTAAACTCATTGCGAGGCCTGCTCAATTAATTTTCCTACAACTCCGGATAATAGCGATGATAAGAGAACGGGAAGAAAACCACCTTTTTGATTTAAGATTTTTCGTTTTGATGATATACGAGATTTTGAATTTGCTAATTGGCGTATTATTGTTTTATATTTTCGTAAACGGATTAGGCCTTCTTTGGAAATTCTAGCATTACCGTTTAACACATTCAAACATATTTCACACAAAGTTTTTATTAACTCTTCACTACCGTTTTTTTAAATGTTTTTACGTGTGCAAGGTTTACAGTTTTTTAATACATGTAACAAATGTTTGTGCTCCCTCAATCGTCTCATTATAAATGAATCGTTACATGGGTAGACCATCAGCGAATTTGAAATATGTATTATCAAAACAGAAATAATTTTGTTTAATACAAGTCTCAAAAACTAACTTCAGTTCACGACGTAAGCTCTCATCTACAACATCCCTATCTAAGTAATTACAAACTATTTGGGACAAAGTATTAATCGGAATAGAAGTGAAAAGACTGGCAACGTCAAATGAAACTAGTTTTGAATGTAACGGAATGTCGACGTCTTGAATTTTGTTAATCAATTCTACCGAGTTCTTAACCGAGTAAGCCGAAAAGAAATTAGTATGACAATTGAAAAAATTTATGAAACCCTTACATAGCTTGTTCGTCATAAAAGTTCGTGCAGAGGTAGCTGAAATTTCACATATTCAATATGTGAAACAAAAAGCTAAACTGGATGTGTTGCGAGATAAAGCCTATCCATTTAACCGTAGAGGTAATAGTGGCTCGCCTGATTTCCAATTTCATCCACGTTTTAAGAACTTGTCCTCAGTCGTTTTCCGTGACACAGAGGTGCAAATGCTTAGCAACGGAGTGAATTTTGCCCCTACGCCAAACAAAATCGACCTTCGATCATTCGAGAATCTTGCTGTAGATGCCGAAACAGCCTTATCTGGCCAGATAACCCAAATAAAATCAGTATGTGCGTTACAAATAAAGAAAGGTATTGATAACTCTTCTTCTCCCACAAACTCTTCTTCTTCTGCTGCTTCTATTACTAACCTCAAAGTGATTGGTGCGATAAAGAAAAAACTACGTGACCATGACCTAATAGCGTGTAAAGCGGATAAAGGCAATACAATTACCGTGCTCACAAAAGTCGATTACTGCAATAAAATTTCTGATTTTATTACAGAAAGGAAAGCAATAGAGCTTGGCAGAGATCCAACTAAGTCTTTCAAGACTTCGGTTAGTAAGTGTATCAACCAATGCCAGAAGTTATTTGATGGAACTGGTTGAAAGTACTCTGTCATGAATCCATCTGCCCCGATCCTTTATGGTTTACCAAAAATCCATAAGGAAGGCATTCCGATTAGACCAATAGTAGCGTATTGCAATGCTCCTGCCTACAAGCTATGTAAGGGTTTCATAAATTTTTTATTTTTTCCACAGTTCTGTTACCTATAGCTTATCGAATAATTTGTTAAGGGGTTCTAAAAAATCTAATTAATTTAAAATTATTAATTATTATATTAATAAATAATATGTATTGTAGTTATACAGGGTTATCCAATTCGAGGTTGATAAAGTAGAAATCTGTATACCGACATCTGTCAAAGATAAACATCAAGTACGCTGTCATTTATTTAGTTGACATTCTGCCATTTAAGAATATGGAGCATTTAACAATCGACCAACGCGTTAAAATTATTAAATCTGCTGATGCTGATTTTTCGAACATTTTCTTCAGTGATGAAGCTCATTTTTCGCTTGGTGGATACGTTAATAAGCAAAACTGTAGAATTTGGGGCTCAGAAAATCCACAATTGATTGTAGAGAAGCCATTACACCCGGAAAAAGTCACTGTTTGGTGCGCATTGTGGTCTGGTGGTGTGATTGGGCCGTATTTTTTTGAGAACAACCATGGACGAACCGTTACCGTCAATTCTGAGCGATATGGCCGCATGTTAACCGATTATTTTTTTACGAAAATCGAAGATTATGATCTTGACGATATGTGGTTCCAGCAAGATGGAGCAACCAGTCACGTAACACGAGCAAATCGAGATCTTTTGCAAGAGAAATTTCCTGGACGTTTGATTTCGCGATTGGCTGATGTCAATTGGCCTCCAAGATCCTGTGATTTAACGCCTTTGGATTTCTTTTTGTGGGGCTACGCGAAAGATCGTGTTTACGCAAACAATCCTCAAACTCTTGACGAATTGAAAACTAATATTCGTAAGGTAATGGCCGAGATACCGCCCGAAATGTGCCGAAAAGTCATTGAAAATTACCTCAAAAGAATCAAGGCCTGTAAGAAGTCCCGTGGAGGACATTTGAATGATATCTTGTTTAACTAAAAATGGCAAGGATCAATCTGTAAAATGAAATAAAAATTACAATACATTCCGAATATTTTGTGTGTTTTTTTTAAATTTACTTTATCAAGCTTGAATTGGATAACCCTTTACAACCCAAAGGCAGACGTTTAGATACCTTAGAATCTTACGAAATTAGAAAATCAATATTTCTTAACCAAAATATCCTTAACGAACAGAGAGAAATCCGGTTCTCACCAATTACAGATTCCGCCCTTTTCTATTCTCACGTACGCAATAATATACCTTGCATTTTGTTACTCAACCTATGACTCATCGCCTACCTGCGCGATCCGTAGATTAATTTTTATTGCTTATTTTTCTGTCCCTCCTTCTTTTATTTATATTTTGCTTTTTTCTGCTATATAACAAAATTTTTACTAATACAAATCAGTAGATACTCCTGATGATGACCTAACAAGTCGAAATCGATCGAGTGATTTTTTAAACTTTTTGAAAATTATTCAAAATAACTGCGAAACAAAAAACAAGTGATTAATAAAAAATGTGTTTATTAAGTTTTAACTTGCATAATTTCTTCACCAATGATGGGCGCTTCATAATATTTAATATTATTTTAATAAATACGGTAGACCCGCCGCTTGTGTTTCCTCCTGGATGAATAGCATGGTAGCCATCATAGTCACCTATTTTAAAAATGAGATTTCTGTTAAATGAGTATTCGAAACAAGATAAACATCTATTTTTTCTTAGGTTTAGAAAAATTCTATTTTTACCCTCACATTAAGTATTGCTTTGATAAGCCCTCTTTTAATGATCTTGGTTCCTTGGTTTTTTCAACTTTCTCTCGTTTAAGGACATTTACTGCTTCTTTAATTTGCAGTTCTTTCATTTTCAGGTCTTTCATTTTCAGGTCTTCTATTATATCCTCCTTATTGCAGGTGGGTTGAAGACCTCTGGCCATAACCTTAATTTCTCGGTTATTTTTGTCTTCATAGGTATAAAGCCATTTATTCGCCGAGATATTCGAAAACTTAAAATATCAATTGTCGACGAACCAAGTCGGAAAATGATACAGGCACGCCATATTTAAGGATATATTAAAAGCAGGCCAGCTCCATTCGTATAACAGACTTTCACCAGTCAAGAAGTCACTTTGTTGTCAATTAACTGCTTAACCAAACTAAAACGTTAAGTGTATTATATTTCGGACTCCAAAGTCTGACTTTAGACAAAGTTAATAGTATACTAACTCCTAACTTCAAAAATAATTAAATATCCGGCATTGACGACAAATCATTCATGTCTGATTTTAAATGAAGTTTAACAGTACACAAAATACCAACGTGAAAACGTATCAAATTTTAACCTTAAAGTCACTCCTAAAATAGACGCAAACGTTTTATATTTTTTCGGACAAAACATTATTTTTAATGGCATTTATACAATGTTTACGACTTTTCTAGTCATAGAAAACAAAGAGATCATTTACACACAATATATCTACCACAAAAAGTAGAAAAAAGCTTAGCAGCTTGGTTTCGTACTGATAAAAAGTTATGCCTCAACCAGTCAGACTTAAGAGCTTAAGTTACACGCCGATTGCACCACTTCGGTTAGTGCTACAATGACCAAAATGTATAGGCTTCATGTCACAAATAAACAACTGACCTCTAAAATTTTGGTGCCGTACCGCTCTCCTAAGTGGTCCAAAACGGAGCACAACTTAAGCTCTTAAGTTTGACTGGTTGAGGTTTTAGTCTACTCATCAGTTTGCAACGACCAAACTACAAAGATTTAACTCCTGCTAAGTACTTATAGTACAAAGCCAGAATTTATCAATTTGGCGAATTATATCACAAAATCAGTAATTTCTGGAAATTCTCACTGTATGTCTATTTTAGGAGTGATTTGATACTTTTTCGACCCTGAAGTCAACGTTCAGCATATTTTTACAGTTTTCTGAATTTGACTTCAATGTTCAATCGAACTACTAACCACCAACCCAATTTTATGAAACTAACCTCGGAGTTCGTTGAATGAGCGGGCGACAGTGTCAGTGTCTCGTAATTTACTTCGATTTTTTGTCATATGACTGTCTCCAAAACCAATGTTTAGCTAGTTGTTATTTAATTTGTATTCATCCTTATTATTGAACATTATAGTCAAATTTTTGTACATCACTTTTGAGTTCATCGAATAGTATGTCGATTACGTCAGTATTCTATAATCCAATACCAAACATTGACATTTAACGAACGCTCAATCCAAAGTTCTGTAACTAGCGTCTTTGAATGTCAAATGATTGAATTGTAAGCTGACATCCTAAAAATATTTATTTAATCTTATTGTAAGGTTGACTTCCAGGTCAGAATTTCATGAAAGGACTTCCATTTTAGTTATATTTCTAACATTAAAGACGAAAACACAAACTGTACATTTGCGTTCCTTATAGATATACAATGAAAAGGCACAGAAGTCATTTTAATAACTTCAGAATCAACCAGTCATACGACTAACATTTTGATCATTTTCGACTTACTGGTTTACCGGAGTACTCTTTACCTTCTTCGCAAACTCAGTAATGCCTATCACATTAATTGGCGGTGGTGCCTTAGTTTTCATTGCAACCTTGCGTTGTTCTTATTGCTGGTAATGTTGAAGTACAGACACCGTTTCGGCAGTTTCATTAACTTGTACTTGCGAATACTCCCCAACTTCTGAAGATAATTCTGTTCTTCGTTTTTAACTTGATAATTTCTTACTGTTTGTAGATCCTTTCGGTTCCCTCAACATTAGTACAAGTAAGTGTGCTGATTTCGTTATAGCTAAGAGGAGTTTCCACAACTTCTGTGATTTTGGTTTTCTTCAGCTCCTCATTTTCTTTCTTCAATTTTTCTATTAATTGCTTAAATGTGATGCTACTTTTTCTATTGCACTCATTCTTTGTTAGTCTAGGTCAGTTTGTCTAAGTCTAAGTATCTATATAATTTTGAATTTCGATCGAATGGGCATTGCGCAATGGTTGGCTCACGCCAGAATCCGTTGAGCCGGCCTCGTTAGAGGGTGGATTAACCAACTGAGCAGTTGGGGTACCACCTGAGGTAAAGATTCCTTTTTGTTGTAAATTGTTTGCATTAAGGACTGGTTATTGAAGCAGCTACCACCAATCTAACTAGTGAAATTGCAGTGGGTCAGTGGAGAGAACATCATTTGCTAGGTTCTTGGTGTTCGGTTATCCCACCGTTTCTCGGTCGCCAGGCGACTCCGCAGTGCCCAGAATAAAACGTGAACCACTCGGGAGTGTAGCCCTTGGTTCTATAATACATACCTTTAAATCTTACATAAAAAATTGAACCTGATATCGTGCCGATAAGAAAATCCTCTTTAAATGTATATTCTTACTTTGATAAAATTATCACAATCTATCAATCATATCTCCATTTAAAATTAATCAACGTGATGACGGCTGCACTAAATCGATTCAACGATAAAATTTTCACTTTCCACTTTAATGTTTACATAATATATAAAATAATGTACGAGTTTTATAATAGCGCAACAGAGATCTAGAATTTATATTGACGCATGAATATTGATTAGTAAATATGTATGTAGTGCTGTCATAGAGCATGCAAATCTTTCAAATCAACCAATATTCAATAATATTACAGTTATGAATAAACCAAAATTTGTTATCAGCTGTTTGTTTACCTTAAGTGTGATTTTATGTTCGAATCTTATATCCATTTGGTTTCGATTATTTATCGACTGGCAGACAGACATATGCCATGATAATATAATCGTACTTATATAATCGAAATCTACTTTGTAAATGTTTAGAAGTCGTAGAAATGTTAAAGAAACGACCTTCATGCGACTTATAAACACTTTGTGCGTTATGTAAGCAACGTGGAAATTTTTCGTAAACAATTCAATTCCGCGGCGAATATAATATGTCAGGCATATGTGCATACTTTGACTTTCTCCTCACCCGCAACCTCAACTCCCAATAATTGGTAGGAAAATTCCATCGACAACAAGAAAATAATTCTGTTTTAGAAAAATAACTGACCTCGGTTTATTATGTAGATGATGAGATGCGGAGTTTTATTTTGGATACACATCAAAAAAAAATTCGTTTCTTAATTTTGCGGACGTGACTAGTCTAGTGTGCGCCACCATCCATTTCATTTTTTGTTCTTGTGTGCTCTCGAGTGTTTCTTCATTCATTCGAATTTGTAAATCTTGTCTATGTACTAATATTATTTATAAGACTATAAGCTTATTATTACAGTTTTAAATGCGCGCTCGAGAAAATTTATATATTTTTTTGGTGGGGCAAGGCTAATTGGATTTTTATACGGTGTTGAGTGAGATTTTGGGAATAAACAAATTTATTACAATAACGACTGTTGCTAGAATTCCCAATAAGATTATTGGGATCTTAGAGCTCAACCATATGGTTTGCTTGTGGATGGTAGACATTGGCCCGTATTCGATGTGGGCACGGGAGTAGCATAAGCTCAGTGAAAAGTTTTTTCGAGATTTCCCAATAATGGTTTATTCTTGTGAGAATGGCAATTTTAAATGAAACTGTGCTGAGACTTTAATAAATTTATGTCTCGTTATCAACTAACTCCCCTGAACAAAACAATATTTTCCTAACTTCAGTCTAACTAAATGCTTATTAAGCTTCCATACAAATATCGCGGTTCCCATACATTATTTTTAAGCATTTTTGTTAAAAAAAATGCTATATGGTTTCGGTTTGCCGTCTGTCCGTCTGTGTCTACGATAACTTGAGAATGGATAGAGATATCAACATAATTTTTTCACTAAAAGTTCAAGCAAATCATGGGAAAGTGCCTATTGATTTGGACGTTTCTGTGTTCAGGGTGTTCGGAGATACGTAGGGTTTTTTGACTTCCTCCTTAAAATTGATAGCATTTTTTTATTTTTTATTCTATTTTGGTTTCATAGAGCATGTGAATGTGGAATAAAAATATATCTCGTGTGGATGTAGGTTTGTGTGGGTGGTGTTGTTATGGGGTGGTAGGAGTGGTGGTATGGGAGGTGCAGGGGGCGGGTGGGATGAGGTGTTTAGGGTTTGGTGTAGGAATTTGGGTGATGGATAAGGGTTTGTGTGGGTGGTGTGTGTATGGGAGTGGGTATGGAGGTGGTGTTGATATGGGTGGTGCGGTATGGTGCGGGTGTATGCGGTATAGGATGGTGCGGATGTGAATTGGATAGTGGGTAGGGGTTGATAATTATTTCTAGGTGTGGTGGTTTGCGGTTGTTTGGGGTCGGTTGAGTTATGGTGGATTGTGGTCGGTTGGGCTGGATGTAGATCGGGTTAGGTGTGTGTGGGTGGATGCGGGTGGGCGTAATATTTGAAATACGCGAACCACACATCACATCTTTATAGGCAACAAAAATGCTTATAGAGTTCGGTTCCTAACCTTTCCCGTCTTTTTCATCATATTTCTGCCATACGGGAATTCGGTCAAAATTAGGCAACAAAATATTCACCACATTTTTTTTTGCAAATTTGCCTGATGGTTAGTTAGTAAGCCTTCTTGATTTTTGAAAGCGATTTTTTTTTATTTTAGTGTGAAGTTGGATTCACGGAACGAGATAAAAAAAAAGCTGGCTTTTTTCTACCAACTTTTGCTCAAAAAATTTGTCTACGGTTGTTATGTAAGTCATATCGCACATCCTCTAAAAAATGGCATAGCACAAAAAAACAGTTTTGAGATAAATGCATTTTAAATTGCTAACGCTACTGTGATACTGAGATTATTTATTTTATAAAGCTAATAATGAATAATCTCAGCATCACAGTAGCGTTTTAATTAAAAAAAAATTAAAAAGCATTTATCTCAAAACTGTTTTTTTGTGTTGACAGTTTTTAAAAGGATGTGCGATATGTTTTCTGTTGTTTTGTATTTTTTGTTCAAAATGTCTGCTTTGTTTACGAGACCAACAGTTGCAGCAAAATAAAATTGTTGGTTCTCATCCTAATTGTTTTACATCAATGCATCTCGCATATTTATTCCATTTATTTTATATATTAACTTTAAATTAAATTATTTAAGGCGAAATTCATTCCAAAAATGTCATAAATAAACAACAACAACAAACAGTTGAGCAAAAATGTCGCTCATACTTCCGGTTATTTTTGTTACTATGTTGGTACGACTTAGATTATTTGCTCATAAGATGGAAATATTTCAACTAAACCGAGATCAAAATGGGCGGGACTTAGTTGAATATAAAGATTTGATTGGCTAAAAAGTTGGAAAAAAAATAATCCCGTTCCGTGAATTCAGCATGAGAAACAAATTCCGTTTTATGTCGTGCATGCAATTTCGCTTTTTAACGGACTATTTTGTTTTACTTTAATTATACCAATCAAAAATTTAATTGGAAAATTACCAAAATTCAATTACATAAATTAAAAAATTATGTACTAGAAAATCCCCCAGAAATTTTTTATTTTTACTCGTTCGTTTTCAGATATTCAAATTTTAAACAATTGAATTGTCATTAGTTTTGGTTGCATACAGTTGATTATAAATCCAATAAACCATATGCAGTAGTTTCATAAGTTTATTTTGAGCAAAATTTCATCTTACGACTTTCATTTAGTGAAATTGCCTCAAACATGAATGGGGTCGATACTCGACCGGCTAGCAAGCAAGCAATTTGCTAGCCGACATCCTGACTATACTCAATCAATTATACCAAGGAAATTTAAATTTCAAGATACATTTTTCATAAATTTTTTGTTTATCTTTGAGATGTTACAGTAAAATTTACGGCTTCAAAAATTAAACAGTAAAATTTGTGTTGTTCTTATTAAAAATATAATTTGAAATTTAAATTTCCTTGGTAAAATTGATTGAGAAGTCACGATTTCGGCTAGAAAATTGTTTGCTTTCTATCCAATCGAGTATCTACTCCAATATTTCTTATGGTATTATACTGGCTTTTTCTGACTTTTTCAGCCGCTGAAAAATCCAATTGAAGGGAGAAAAATAATAGGGATACATAATTTTAAAGAAAGTGAGTGTATACACAGTAGCCATGACAAAAAAATAGAATTTTCAGAAAAAAGTTGTAGCTCAGTATTTTCTAGCAGTTAATCGAGCAAGCTGTACTGGGATTTTGCACAAAAACCGAGAAGCGAGTTTTTTCTCTATATCTCGCCTTTTAGTTTTGTCCGACAGTTTTTTTGCGATTTTACACAAATCGACAAAAGTAAAAGGCGAGAAAACTGAGCAACTACCTATTATCTGTCAAAAATTAAAAGTGTATAGTGAAGCGATTTCGGAAAAACAAGATTTTGATTTTATTTTAATTGAATTTAAATTTATATAAAATAATAATAATATTCTAATAAAATAATAAAATGGACAATTTACCAGTAGCAATTATTTATGATCGCAAAAATCATATGCGGATTATTCGAGCCCATTTGAGGGATGAAATGAACCCCTTTGACATCGAAGAAGGAAGGCAAGTTAATTCCTAATAAATAATAAATAAAAGTTTGTAATATTATTCATTTTTTTTATTCAAAAATAGGTTTCGGTAACTTTAAAGACTTTCTAAACATTTGGCCATTAACCTAATTAATACGTTAGATGGTTATTTTGATTCCACAAGATAACAAACGGCTATACCCGTTCATTTGCATGTTTTAATTGCTATCAACTTTTACGGCACCGCCGGATACCAGCGACAGGTAGGAATGAACTTCATATCAAATATGTCGCAGACCAAAGTGTCTGATTGCATTAGAAAGGTGTCCCGGATCCTATCAACAAAGCTTCTTGTAGAGCACGTCAAATTCCCAACAAGTGAGGAAGATGTTTCTGCAATTAAAGGGAAGTAAGTTCGGTTCAAAAATTTAAACTTTGTAAAATGTATTTTATGATCTACATAATTTTTAGATTTTGTGAATCAACGGGTATGCCCGGCGTTGTCGGTTTGATTGACGGGACTCAAATCAAAATATGTGCCCTAAAAAGGCAGTCGAAAATATATATATGAACCGGAAAGGATTCCATTCGGTAAATGTACAAATAGTAAGTAAACGATAGCTTTATATATATAGCTTTATAGGCACGATAGCTTTATATTTAAAAATAGCCATTTGCTGTACCATTTGCGGCAAAATTTTATTGCCAACGATAACAAATTTACGTGGTTAATTGGTAATTTATAAACATGAAACTATGTTTGTTGTTTACCGTATTAAATATTTACATCTTCATCATTTTAGGTGATTCGGGATATGCTTTACAGCCGTGACTCATTACTCCGTTCCCTCAGTCTAATAACACGAGGGAAACAGCCTTCAATAAGAAGCACGCAAGTGTACGGAATGCTGTTAAGCGCTGCATTGGCTTATTAAAAGTCCGATTTAGGTATTGTAAAATTTTTACAATATTTGTACATTAAAAATAAACCTATTATTTTGTAATTTCATATGTTTATTAGCAGAAATGGGGTTGCGTTATGATCGAACGCTTGTAGGGCATATCATCAACTCGTGCTGTATTCTTCACAACCAAATGGTTTTAATACGACCAACCGAAGCTGAAGAAGAGAAAATTCCCCATATTATCAACTTAGAGCGGCAAAACTAGATTGCCGATGACATCGCAAATGTGGAGGGTGAAACAATTCGCCAAAAGGGTGTCCGTAGCTGAAACTGGCTAATGGATAGAATTTGTCCTAATTCTATGTATGTAAATTGGGCACCCTGTGCTGATTAGAATCTTTAATTTACAAATTGAAGATTTTCCTCCACCAAGCTCACTAGCAATTGTTTTTGTTCGGCAGAAATTCGCTCCATATTCTATTATTACATGTTCATATGTGTATATCTATATTTGTATATATATATATATATATATATATATATATACATATATATATATATATATATATATATATATATATATATATATATATATATATATATATATATATATATATATATATATATATATATATATATATATAATATATATACATATAATAATGCAATAAATGTTAAAATTATACAATAAAAAATAAAATTAATTATATAATTTGTAAATAAATAATATTTTTTATGAAACTCACTGCACAAAAATTCAAATAAAACAGTTTATTTTTAACGTTTGGCGTAACATAACCTCACAAAAAGACTCGCTTTTTTTTCTCGCCATGTACTATACATGGTCGAAAAAAAACGAGAACAACTGGCTGCTCGCCCTGTGCAAAATCGCTTTTTCTCGCTTTTTGACAAAACTAGCTCAAAAAAGGCGACTCGCTGTGTGCAAAATCCCTGTACAGAATTCAATTTTGATTGTTTTTTTAGATATATGATCAATTTTGTACTTTTTATTGCATATTGACATTTTCAAATTTTGACACAACACTAAATTGTATAGATATTCGCGATATACGCGAATTATTTTTTGGTAGAGATTTATTAATATTTATAAATCATAAACATAAAATAAATAGTGAAAAATATGTTAATGTCCAATGCAGAGTTATGGCAATAGGGACCAACATCAACTTATTATAAGTAGAGGCCTATTTGTTAAAATTAAAACAGAAAACTATCCGCAACAAGGAAAAGAAGTAGACAAAATAGTCAGCACGATAGTTACTACGAAGAGAACATAATGGGTTCAGTCATAAAATCATAAAGGAAATTCAATTCGAGGATGAAGAGCTATACAGAACAACTTTGAGAATGACCCTGGTCCAGTTTGAAGAAATTTTGGAAAAGGTGCCCCTGTTTATCCAAAAAAAGATAATGATTTGAGGGATTGTACATCTCCCATGGAACGGTATTACTAAGGCGAAGTACTAAATTTTCCCCGAAATGAGCAAGATTGGATTAAAATTTCCGAAGAGTTTAGTGAAATATAGGGTTTTTCTAATTGTATAAGTGGTATAGGTGGTGAAGAATAAAATTTGAAATAACATATAATGTTAATATATTAATATATTATTATATTTTTCAGGCAAACATTGCAAAATAAGAATGATTAAGGAGTTTGGATCTAATTACAGGAATTACAAAGGGGCTAACTCATTTGTATTGCTGGCAATTGTGGATACACATTCCAGATTTATTTATGTAGATGTTTGAATCAACGGACGTATTGGGAACGCGGGAATTATTTAAAAATAGATATAGAGCGAAAAGTTGTACGTATATACCACTGCCATGCCACTAGCTAGGGACTGAAGTAGCCTCGCCATTTCTGTTCGAAACTGATGACGCTTTCCTATTGACGGATTATTTAATGAAGCCATATTCTATTAAAAACCTTTTTGTAAATCAAATTCAGTTCAATTTGTGTTACCACGAAGTCGGCGAGTCGTACAAAATGCGTTTGGCATTTTGGCAAACCAATTCCAGGTATTGTTTGCGCCAATATTTCAAGAGCCAAACGAGGCAACCACGGTGGGTGGCTCTAGCATGTATATGCTTACATAATTATTTAAGAACAAATAATTTAAAAAATAATACCACCAAATAACGTAGCTTCAATAAATTCAAATAATTTTATTTTAACAAATCATGGCGGAGTAGTTGGTGCTCCACTAAAGCAAGCACTTGAAATTAGAAGGCAATTTGAAAATTATTTCGCAATATATTATTATTAGTTTTGATATGTATTCAATTTATTTGAAATAAAAAACTTGTTATTCCAAATGTGCATTTTTTTTCATTTTGCTCACATTGAACTTTAGTTAGTTCATACTCGTACATCACTAAATTTATTTTATTTTTATCAATGTTCCAAAGATCACTATCGAGTTTTCTAAGTCCCTCGCAATATAATCAGCGAATGGTTGCTGCTGAACCAATTTCGAATCTAAAACTTTTTTTAATTCCGCCAACGTCTGCAAACATGACTTCGCCAACAGCTCCTCTTTAGATGACGTTTTATCTTTCGATTTAGATGCCATCCGAGTCTTCTTGGATGGATGAAGATGATTTGTTTTTAACAACTTATTTCTAGAATTACTGCAAGTTAATGTCGATGTCAAGGTGTAACATCTACTGGTGGTAGAGAGCTGGCTTGGGGATGAGCTCTCTTTATTGATGTTACTATACTTATATTGATTTAATATATTCTGAAGTAGTGCCGGTATCCGTATCCAAAAATTCCACATCTTGAAATGATTATGATTGAAAGAGATGGCATGGTAGCTCTGCCGTATATAAGCAAATAAAACAACTAACATTTATAGTGAATGCTTATTGTAGTTATTTATGGAGCGATTACTTTAAAAATAATAATTTGTTGTAAAATTTCCAAGTAGATATTTCTACGTCAGTAGCGGCCCCACTTTTGCTAGATTTTAATGTTTTTATATGCGGCTGAAAAAGTCGGTATCATAATACCACCGGATTTGGTGTTGGTCCTTAGGATAAACATATTGGAGAAAACCGATCGGGAAATTGCATATGAAAAGTGAGCTCTCAGAAACTACTATTAATTAACAAACATGTGTCGGAATAATTTATTTTTGTCGTGTGGCGATTTAGGATTAAAAGTTAGACGTTGAAGTAACCGTCAAATCAATAAAATCGAGTAGTCGTTAAATCGAGGTATGTTTAATACATTAAAATAATTCAGAAGGAACGTTTGATTTGGCGGTCCTGTTACTCTAACCTATAATCCTAAATATGCGATTTAATATTAATCGAGATCCAAATTTAAACACAAACACGACAAAATAAAATTATCCCGACACATGTTTGTCAATTAACTTAATTAGTCACTGATGTGTATAATATAAATTGATATTGTATGTGATGTTACACAAAAAGCTATTTGTATATTATGATGTTGTGTACATGTTATATATGGGTGGGGTGGGAAAAGTCAGATTATTACTGTCGGTGTTCTGTAGTTTTTTTCTATTATAAACACAGAAGAGAAATTTATGGGTGGTACGAATATGAGTACCAATATAGTAAACTATATATGAAAATGAAATTAATTTATTATATATGTTATGTTGTACTTGATAGTATCTATATCGATATAAACTCGTATTTGGATCATATATATAATAATTAATAAATTATAGAAAAACGGAACCCACACACGCAATATGAAATTGATTAGTTTAGATGCGCGGCAATTATCGGAAAATTGATTGGAAATGTAGAAAAAAAAAATTATGTGTGACATTATTCGTGTGTTGATGTCGCTACGCATAACAGATGAACCGGTTATATTATGTTATCTTATCTTCAATTTGAAAAATATACAAATATTCAATTGTATCGTTAAACACAAACCTCTGATATGTGAGGATTATAATTAATTTTTGGATACATCTGTTCCTGCTGATAAGATACTAGTAGGTATAGTCTGAATGACAAATCCATAATTAAATTTCACATTCAAATATTTAAATACCTATTACGGGTCTGGATTCTCCGAAATGCTAAAACTGGTAATCGTATAAGCCGTAGTTATTATGATAAACTTTCCAGTATGACCTAATCTATTATAAAAATAACGAAAAGTATTGGTTACTAGTGGAATATGTTGAGATATTGGCCTTAAACTGAAAATAACTTATATGGCCGCAGAAAATCAAAAAATTATAGTGAAAATTGTAATCCATAATTTTTCTCCGAATTGTCTCTGTATGCGATGCAAATTTTACAAAATTTAATTAAGAAATAGTCCCTCCAGTTTTAAATTTAATTATATCGTATAAAATATACAGATACCATTTTTCATAAGGACTGGCAAGAACAGATTCTAAAATTTTGTCCAAAACTAACTTTGAAATCCCTGATCAATACCACAATCCAAATTTCATCGTAATTCGTTACGAAATGGCGGAAAGACGGAATATTGTTAAATTTTAAGATTTCATATACCGAGTTCCTTTACTTTGGGAATCAATCAATTTGTCATTTTAAGGATCACTTTTAATATTTTATTCCGCTGAGATGTTTTATTTAATGAAACAAATGATACATAATGAATAAAAAAATTCCGCTGGTAATTACATAACAAAATTAATTCTCTTTAGTGATAGTGCTGCCACTTTTGGCGAGTAGCCTAATCTCTTATTTTCCCCTGTCAAATTTCCGCTATCTTATACAGCATATTAGGAAGCCATTTAAGCTTTGCTTACTGATGAACGAAACTCATAAAAGCTTTATCAACAGTGAAGTTCAATGGAGCTGCTGGTTTAGGCCTAAAAAAATTCCAATCGAGAACCTACTTTTGCTAAAGAATCAGCAATTATAGTATCCTCAATACCAGACTAAGCCGAACCCACATAACTGTAATGTTATTGTTAGAACTGACAAGGCTAATGAATTGCTTGTGGTCCTTCATACCAACTTGGAAACCATACGAGTATTCTACATCGTGTTACGAACAGCTTTACTATCTGTACATAGAACTATAATTTTGTCCGAGAGAGGGAACTTACAGGCATCAATCGCTAAGGTCAGTAAGTTCTAGAATTCGCACCAAATTCAGAGTAAGTTCAACCATATAAGTCCGTCGATTGGTAAACTACCGAGAAGGACCTGTAAAAGCTAAATTCAGGCGAAAATTTGTTACTAACCATGTCGATTTCTGGTATAGATGAGGTGTGGCAAGTAAAAATATGCCTGTGCCCCGGCGTCGATCCAAGAGTTTTCCAGACTCCAATACACCTAAGTCAAAGAGCTGGGGAACACGCTGTTTCTATAATCGGCTGTGCAAGCTGTACCTTGTAGGCTGTTAAGTTTCGCAATCGTCAAATTTCGGTTCACCATAGGCCACCACACAACAGAAGCCTTATATAGCATAGGTAAAACCAGCGATTTATAAATGAATATAGCATTTTTGGAGTCAGTCCACAGAATTTCCTAAATTCCCTTCTACGTTACCAAAATCCGGCAGAAGATTGTAGCTTTAAGCTTGCTTTAAAGATGAAACTTCCAGGAAAATTTAGTGTACAAGGTAACATAGAGAAGGAGCGGCCAAAGCCGCCAAAATTTATTCGTTTCGTGAGAACCAGTAAACTGGTTTTAGACGGATTATCATACAAACCCTTCTCAATGCACCATAGTTTCACAATATGTAGGGCGCGCTGTATTAAGTCAGATAAAACGTTTGAACAGTTACCCGAAACTGTTAAGGCCAAGTGATCAGCACAGCTAAGAGCAATAAAGCCAGAATGGTACAGTTTGACTAGTATTTCATGAATAACTAGGATCCACAAGAGAGGTGACAAAACACCACCCTGAGGTCAACCTCTGGAAACTCTAACTAAAACTTCAAGATCATACATTGATTCAATCCAGGTTATGATGGTCTGATCAATGCGAAACCTTACACAAGCTTCTACAATTTCATGTAGAGCAGTTTCACATGATTTGCCAACTCTGTAAGAATGTTGCGAATGTGGAGATAGTTAAGAATCGATCTCTAATAAATCTGTCGACAACCCTTTCCAAAACAGAATCAGAGCCGGTTATAAAGCATCCAGGAAAATAAACTGAAAGCAGTAACCCCCGATTTCCCTACTGGAGGAGGTAAGAGTGCCATCAGGAAGTCGCTAATTCCTTCACAGAATGTATTCCAAGAAGTTCTGCGTGCAGATCTTGAACGATTTGTATATTCTTTTTGAGCTACTAAATTAATCCAATAAAGAGACAATTATCAGCCACGGTCGAGAACTGCATTCAACGAAGACCACACTAATTGGGCTGAATTCGGAATCTATTCGTTGACCTCAACCACTCGCGCAACCACAAACATAGCTGATCAACTCACAGTAGATACATTACTTAAAGGCAAATTTATTTTGAGACGCAGCAACACACTAGCGATAATTAAGAGGAGGCAATCTTCGAAAGATCAGAACCATTCCTGCACTTCTAATTGAATCAGCCGTGAGTTTGCACAAGATACTCCATACAACTACTGACGCCGTTCGCAGTCTGAAAGTTTTAGGAGTGCTGGCCATCACATGGGAAATTATGTTAATTGCTCGAAGAAAATCACTGGATATGATTTCCATGACGAGAGTCAAATTAAATTCATCGTAAATGGACAAAGAAGCTCCGTTGTCATCTTACTCATCGCGCACTCGAGCGCAGCGCTAGCCTGACACACAATTAATACGCTCAGTGCGATCAATTCAAGCTTTTTTCGTACATTCAAGGAAAGGTCAAATTTCATCCGAGAAAAGTGCTTAAGCTTCAACTGCCTGCGCAAATACCACACCAGAATTCCAGATCCAGTTTGTGCCAGATTTACTACTACACGATAAGCTTGAAATCCCTAGCCTCAGTCACAATCATTTCTGTGAAAACGGGGTGTTACAGCCCTCGTCGTCGGGAAGGTCACAATCACGTTACCATCCCAACTAATCGACACGCTTCAATAGTCACACTTGAAACAGCTAGAACTTGTCGATCCTCATTACTATCTTTCCAACAAGATAGACCTTTTACTCGGAGCTGATGTCATTGGGATGCTTCAAAGGATGGTTGCATCAGCGATGATAGCGGTTCACCTTTCATCCAAAATACGAGACTTGGTTACATACTTGTCGGCAAGATGGAACGCAAGACAACAAATCAACTGTCTAGTTTAGTAGGAACTATCGAAGGTTACAAAACTATCGACAACAGACCTGAGCTATTTTGGGAAGTCGAGTATATAAAGAATCAACACATTGCCGCAACGAAGACGGAAGATACTAAGTCTTCTTGCCATCCAATGACAACTTATGACCTCTTGGAAGGTGAGGAGGCTCGAGAGGATGCAGTTCTGCGACTACAATATATGGAACGTTGGTTCTCCAAAAACGATCAACATCATTCTGAGTACAACAAGTTCAAGCTGGACATCCTGGAATCGGATCGTATGGAGGAAGTGCTGAAAGGCCTCGACAACTCGCCTGACCAAACGTGTAATCTCCCTCATCACGGTGTTTTGCAACGAAAATTGCGCGCGATATTCGACGCATCACACAAAACATCAACCGGTTTATAGCTCCACCAGAAGCGTCGCATTGGGCCTAAGCCCTAGCAGAACATCTTCAAAATACTCACCCGTTTTTACGAAAAATAAATTCGTTTTTGTTACAGATATAAAGCAGATGTATCGGCAGATCTTGATGGCAGTCGAACGCAGGAAATTACTGTGAATCGTATGGCGACCTTCTCCTGATGAACCTGTTCGAGATTATCGTTAGTGCACGGCCACTTACGATGTCGTTAGTGTCCGTATCGGACGGGACGAACAGAAGAAATACTGTAAAGCTCAGACGACATCGTGGATTTAATCCAAGTCCAGACACAAATAGTGGAACTGCTATGATGTGGTGGCTTTGAAATGCGGACGTGGTCCTCGAATAGCTAACAGCTTCTTAATGAGATGCCAGTCGAATTCCTTGAACATCAGTGTCAACTTGAGCTGAATTGGGACGATTCAGTCCAACCACTTGCGGGCTATATTGGCCTCCTTGGCCAAACGAAAGATATTGTCGAGGGCATCTACTCGGCTGCGTATCTCTTATTATATTTATCAGAAGTTGAAGATTGCTTCGATTGTATATGCCCACAATTTTTGAAGTATGATTTTGGATACTTCAAAAATTATGGGCATACAAATCGAAGCAATCTTCAACTTCATGAGTTCAGCGACGCCCCTGAGAAGGCATACGCAGTGGTGGTTATGCTCGGTGATGTGGAAAGCACAGCTTGCCATGCCTGGAGCTATGGGCCAGCGTATACTCTTCGCCAAATTCATGCACAACATAATTCAGTCACTCGACGTGCCGCCGGTTTAATTGTACTCATGGACCGATTTGCTAGTGGTATCGCTCGGAAAATTAATTCGTAACACGGCTTTCTGCAGGCGCTTAATCTAACTTCGACATCTCAGTCCACCAATACGTTCGAAATGCATCATCACCGTTCCCGAGCTCAATTGGCCATTCGAGTTCTGGGTCAAGCTGGTTTAAGAGACATATTTCGCTGACGAGACATCAAGATGCTTATCCGGAGAATATCTATTAGACAAGAGAACGCTTTGACTAATCTGTCAATTGGCATTCGTTCATCAGTAGAGCACGAAAGACATAGATCATGAGATCGCTATATTATTGACTCAGGATGGTACCGCACATTTCGTGGGCTTTCGATTTTACTCACATTCGAGAAATTGACGAGACTGGCATGCCAGATCGAAGCTTGGCTAAACTCACGACCATTGTGTCCTATTTTGAATAACTCTGATGACTAGACAATCTCACTCCAGGGCATTTTTAATCAAAAAGCACCAATCACAACACCTAAACCAAAGAATGTAACACCGCTTCTGGAAAATTTGGCCAATGGAGTACCTTTCTCGACTACAGCAGAGACAACAGTGGTTGAGAGACATGTCTGTTCCGGACAACAACAACAATCATTTAAGTGTCAAAATACTGTTGAGCGGCCGACAATGTTCGATATGGCACCTGACGTCTCCATCGATGTTATCCTCTCTCGGTGGGCATCCCTAGACACTCAATCGGCAACCCTCAAAGATGTCATAATTGGTATCTTGACGAAAGTTTTCTTTTCGTTTGATCCTAACATCCGATCAAATAAATAATCCAACAAATAAACTATACAATAAAACCGTGTTGCGTTCGCAATCCACTCCAACATTTATATGGTTTTGAAACAAACCACCACTGCCGCCAAATTCAAAGCAGACACTTAGTCCCGAAAACGATTTGCTTTTCTTGTGAATTATGAAATTTCCGTTATCTTATAAGTCCCATCAATTGATGACAGTGTTCGGTTTCGAAAATTTCATGAAAGTTTCGGAAATTTCACGAAAGCAGGCGCTTTTTCATTTCTATAAATTCCTTTATGAGTGAGTGTCCAAAAAAAAATAGTGTTAAAAAAGCCATACTAGAATCAATGGAATTAAAGTTGCTAACTGATCATGTTTCCACAGACATTTTTCGTAATGGCTAAATAATTTACATGCGTACCTTATTTTCCAGATTAAATAGTGTGTTGTAGGTCTATCGACCACTGAGAGCTGTCTTTATTAATTAAATCCAGCTGGAGATGCGCTAACAACTGGTTAATATTTTCATTTCTTAAGCCGAATTCCAAGATACCTAACCCAACTAACGTGGGATTCCTAAATGAATAATTTAAAATTTCCAGATTTTTTTTCTCTAAAAAAGCCGTCTAATTTTTTTTAAAATTAACCGAGAAGTAATTTTGACGATCCCACCACCCCCAAGGCAGTCTTTGACTTATTTACCAAATTTTATTATGGTGATGTCATCGGCACATCCCTGACAAGCACACAAGAGATGAGACCGAATTTATCTTCCGAGTGAAAGCGCTCCAAGCGGAAATTTGATAGCGGAAAATAAGAGATTACGCTACTCGCCGCAAGTGGCAGCACTGCCACTAAAGAGAATTAATTTGGTTATGTAATTACCAGCGGAAACTTTTTGTTCATTATATGTATGTATCTCTTTTCACTAAATAAAACATCTCAGCGGAATAAAATATTATAATAATAATAATAATAATAATAAATTATCCCGACGACCTATTACCCCTCCCAACCGCGCGCGGGGAGTCTCCATCTGTATTATTATTATTTTTTGAGTATAATTCAAGTGAATTATAAACAAGGATATCGAGATGCTTAACCAGAGAAATTAAAAAATTGGATTTTAAAGCAGCAAAAAAAAATCAAATGTGATTATAAATAGATAGCTAAATGAATAGTTAAGCAAGACGATAAACGTCGCAGACGGCAGGAAAACGGAAGTCGAGTCTGCTTAGTACAAACAGATTTGATAGATTAAAAAAAATTAAAATAGATAAAAGATAATGTCAAGCAAAATAAAATGACACAAAAAAACAAAAAACAAATAAGTTAAATAAAATATCAAACTATAGTCAAGAAAAATAAAGACCTTTTTTTCAACGTACGTTTTGTCATATTGTAATCGATAAGATGGCAGTGCTGATTAGCTTCGTACAACATTCTAGAGACAGGCTCATTCTTTCCGTAATCAGTTCGATGAGGGTCGATTCTAAACATAGGTACTGATCTTAAATCCCGAGAATTTATATTTAGATTGATTTTACCTAACAGAACAGGAGAATCGATACCCCCAGTTAGTATTTGATGGATGAAAGCCACGTCCGCAACAACTCGGCGCTTACTAAGTGATTGTAAATTAATTAGCTGCAGACGATCTTGATATGGAGGCAGGTTAAACATGTCCACCCATGGTAGTCCGCAAAACAAAGCGAAGAAATCTACGCTGGACTGCTTCAATCCTCTTAATGTGAACCTCATGATAAGGCGACCACACCTGGCTAGCATATTCGAGCAGGGGACGAACGAATGGTGAATAGAGAGACTTCGTAACATAAGGATCGTCGAATTCTTTCGACCAACGCTTGATGAAACCGAGCGCAGAATTGGCTTGGCCGATAATACGATCGATGTGATGTCTAAAATTCAATTCACTGTCGCAAATGACCCCCAAATCTCGAACAGAACTGGCTCTGGTAACGGCGTCGCTGTTAATTTAATAGTCGCGAGAGATAGACTGTGCACGTTTTCGAGAGTAGGTGATTGTTTTGCATTTACCCACGTTCAAATCGAGGTTGTTCTTAGCACACCAAGTGGAGAAGTTGTTGAGGTCGCATTGTAATAAACTCTTATCCGTTGTGTTTGAAATCACTTTGTAAATCTTCATGTCATCGGCGTATATAGATATGGATGAATTTTTAATCAAACATTCAACGTCGTTAATTGACAGAATGAAAAAAATGAACCCAGATGGCTGCCTTGGGGCACTCCAGATGTTGCTGAGATACGAGCTGATACTGATGACCTGAACAGTACATGGTATATACGCTCTTTTAGATAAGAGCCGACCCAACGGAGAATATGGGGAGGAAAACCAAGGGCCTTAAGCTTGAACAAGATGACTTCATGAGAAATCCTGTCAAACGCCTTGCTAAAATCCGTGAAGATGATATCAACCTCATTCCCTGCCTCCATCGTATCTAAAGTTTGTGATGTGAATACAATAAGGTTTGTTGTCGTGGACCGTGCTTTGAGAAAGCCAAGCTGATTGTCGGAAAACAACGGTTTACAATAAAAGTACAGTGAGTCATACACAATACTTTCAAACAGCTTAGGAATACTAGATAATTTCGCAATCGGTCTGTAATTACAAATGTCTGACTTGCAGCCGTTCTTATGAATGGGAACTATAAAAGAACTTTTCCAAATAGATGGAAAAATGCCAAGTGAAAGCGACTTTTGGAAAAGTGTAGTCAGTGGCTGAGCAAGAATATCACTACAGTTTTTTAGGACGATGGATGGTAGTCCGTCAGGACCGGATGAAAAATCATCTTTAAGTTTGGAAATCTTATGTACCACGGATTCATAATCGATTTGAATAGAAGCTAAGATTGTTTGAGTACAGTTATTCATATGTGTAAAGTAACCTTCATCGGGCTCAAAACCGCTATTTGTGAAAGCCAGACTGAAGAAATTAGCAAAATGATTTGCTATGACTTTAGGATCATTAGAGGAATGATCCTTATATTTGAAAGTGGAAGGGTATCCGTCGGACTTTTTCTTCATATTGATAAAGCGCCAGAAACACTTAGGCTCAGCGATTAGATTGGATTTCATGAGTCTGATATAATTCCCATAAAGTTCGTCAGACAAACTACTGAAATCATTATAACTATTTAAATAGTTAGAGTAATCAGAGTCAGATTTAGTTTTCAGGAATCTTTGCCAACGTTTGTTCCTAAGGTTACGTAACGTTCGTAATTCATTATTATACCACGGAGGTGCAATGGAATGTTTAAAACATTCAAAAACTGCAGAGTAAAAATTGACAGTTTATGTTTCTATATCGTTATGATCATTTAAAATTGTGTTAAAGTCAACGTTAGCTAATAAATGGTTAAGCTTCACAAAGTCGGCCTTACGAAAATTGAAACGTAGTGGAGTTATAGAGTTGACATTGGGATTGTCTTGTTCCAGACCAAAAGTGATCAAAATGGGAGGGTGGTATACATCTATGGCACAGAGGATTAGATTGGATTCAGAAGCGACGCTATTGTCGATAACAGAGAAAAACACCAAATCGAGCTGCCTGTTCAAACTATTCTTAACGTTACTAATCTGAAATAGTCCAGAGTTCAACATATTGTCAGTGAATAAAGTTTCTTTGCCGGTTAGTGCATTCGAAGCAACATAATGAGTGTTATCGTGTGAATAATTCCACTTAAGCCCGGGGAGATTGAAATCACCCACAACAAAGATGTCATCTTGAGTATTCATCAGGTCAATGACAAAGTCAACAGCATTAGTATGAAGCTGATAGCTTACAATCTGAATTAGTGGGCGAATATAGCAACATAAAATAAAAATATTATTTTTATTATTTTTAATTTTGACACACACTAGTTCGATATTATCAGTATTGGGAATGATAACAATTTGACTATCAAAATTGATGTGCACTGCAATAAGAACCCCTCTACCTGTTAAACTCATGTCTGGACAATAAGAACCATCTTTCCGGAAGACGTTAAAATCCGAGGTAAAAAATTCATTACTGTTGAAATCATTGTTCAAATTGGTCTCAGTGAGGGCAAAAACATCAAATGGAAGTCTTTGAATTGCTAAAAAGACTTCGCGAGATTTAGTTCTAAGTCCCCTTACGTTCTGGTAGTAAGGGACAAGCGTTTAAGTTTTTTGGAACTGTCATGTTATTATTATTATTATTTCGAAAATCGACAAATTCTTTGAGATACGTTGTTTCGGGCCATGACTCTAGGGAAAGTAATAGGTCAAATGTAGCTTCAGGAATGGTTAATTTAAATGACGCGATTTGTCCATTGAAGTGGGATATATTTTTACATTTGACATTTTCTCCTTGGATGTTATGCGAATTTAATATAGAATTAACGTGTGATATAACATCGGCGCCAGTTGTATTGTTACACAACCGGGATACAAATACGATTTTCGGTTTAGTGTCAGCCCTAAGAATGTTGAGAGTTGCTGTGTTGAGAGTTGTTGGAGTTGGTATCAATGTTAGCAGGAACCACTTGAGATGATCGGGCTAGGCTGCTATTTAAATATTTAAATGGTTGATAGCTGTGGCAGGAAAAAGTTCCTGTTGAAGACTAAGAATATTAGCGCGATCTGTAATTGCAGCTGGTTTGTGAATTAAGAGGGAGTTTGTTACATCATAGCAAGCATCACTTGTAGTTCTCAATCCCTGCTCAAGTCGCACGATTAGCGAGTCATCAATGGTTTTACTCGAGCTATCTGAAGTAGTATTAAAATTAAATGACAAATTGATTGATTGATCTCCCAAGTAAAGGAGTTCGGTAAATCGGCTCCTTCCTGCTGTGTTGTTTTATTTAGTGAAAAGAGAGATACATAATGAATACAAAAATATCCGCTGGTAATAACAGCGGTCAGCGGATATTACATAACAAAATTAATTCTCTTTAGTGATAGTGCTGCCACTTGCAGCGACTAGCGTAATCTCTTATTTTCCACTTTCAAATTTCCGCTATTTTATACAGCATCAGCCAAATGCCAAGTGATTGCACATCTAAGAGTTGTTCTTGGTTTCCTCATTTAGTTCTCGGCTAATGTCTTTCCAAAAACTTTACCAAAAAATATCCATTCCAATTTTTCCCCTTCGGATACATTTTCATCCTATTTTTGAAATGACTTACATAATAAATCTTAGATTTAAGTTGTACCAGAGTCATATAACTCCGCCAAGTCATCCCATTCAGTTAGGGTTTGCTAAGAGGATTGTTCTTCTCAAAGATGATGAAAATTGATTATTGCACATTCACTGCCTCATTCATTGCTAAAGATCGAAATAATTCGTGGAAAGATTGAATCTATGTAGCAGCAATCTGGTTTTCCTAAATTAGTTACTTAAATTGTTGACAATGGCAAAAATGATATTCTTTCACCCACATAACCAACTGGACAAACAACCCAAATAGGCTCCATCGATTTACATCTGAGTCCATCATATCCTACAATGAGCTGGTCATAATTTCGGTATACGTACAAAACGAACTTTGTAAACTGCTACAGGATCATAAAATACGCCCAAAAAATGTATAAGGAATATTTTCAAAATATGTACTCGAATAGACCTTACCGAATTAAAGTGATTTAGGTAACGGCAATAACTAATCTGTTAGAAGATTTTTTCAAAGAGATCACTAATCACGCACATGCCCTATATAACAGTGCGTATTGGCATTATTATTGGAATGCAGTCATTCATAAATATTTTAAATTCCAAAGTCATTCGTGATAAGGATGTTGCGGACACAATATCACGTCTCTCGCATGATCCACCATACGATAATCACCATTTTAACGCTTAACCTTAATTTTGAACAGTATGAGGCCACTAATACGTTACGACTATAAATATTTGTATAGATATCGCGAGCTTGATATCAGCTACGAACTTGAAATTTATTTAACGATATAATTAATATTGAAGTATGGCTGCGCGTATCTGGATCAGATTGGAATTTAACGCTCAAGTGTATTTGGTGTTTATAAAGTAATTATGGAAAATAACGCCGTTTTGATAGACGTGCATGACGTGCATGACGTGCACTTGTAAAAATGATTTTTGCTTTTACGTTTTACAAATTAGAAAACCGTATTTGTCATGTGATTCACATGGTACCTGTATATACAATTTCACCAATTAGTTTTTTACCGCATTCCTCTCATAGTGACGCAGCATTTTATATTACATCGAGCACCGCGTCACTGTATATCAATATACGTATAAGCATTTGTGTACCTTACAATTAATTAGCTTGAACAAGTAAATTTAAATTCCAAATGACATAATTAGCGTAATAATTATATACTAGCTGACCTGTGACTGAATAATCAGTCACGTAAATACATTTTATTCAATTTTTGGTTAAGAAATGATTTAGAAGATTTGTTAAGATGTATATTTGATGCACTTTTATCAAAAATGTAAATTCATAAACGCGGATCCCAAGAGGCCACTCCATTAATACGGAGTAATCCAATACTCGCTAATTCAAATTCTCCCTTTGTGATAGACGGGTCCGTGCAGTGAAAAGAAGTACGGTTCGCCAGGGCGCTGCTCTTCGAGCTCCATTCTGGTGCTGACCATGGAGAGGGCGGAGTTAAGCTTCCGGATGTTAGTCTTATAGAATCGCGAAGGGGAGTTAGTTCCGAAAATCAGCTGATTGAGGTAGGGGAGATTGTGCAGTGCGGCGAGAAACACCTTTCCTTTACCACAGCAGCGAGTGAAGCCGAAACCAAGCCCCTCCTTATCTGCCCGGAAAAATAGCGCGTCAAAGAACTCGCAAGCCACGCCCATCGAACCTAAATAGTGGATTTAAATTTCCCGAGAGCACTTTGGGATGATGCGGTGCGCTTCTCATTGCCCGCCAGGTTTGAACCTTCGAGTGCACTCACAGGACCAAAAAGGCTCCTAAAAAGAAAAAATTTGCGAGTTTTCAAAAATAAAAACAAAATGGCGAGAAACTTATATTAAAATCGAATTGATCTTGCTCCGCCTCTTCGTCTGGAACCTAATCCTCAAATGTGAGGAAGGCGTCTGCTGGATATTCACTTGGAATGTTGAGCGCGTCTTGAGAGATCCATGGAAGGGTGGCTCATGATGGCCCTGGGACCGGGTTGGCGTCTTGGGAGATCCATGGGGTGGTGTCACGTGATAATGATGAGACTGGTTCATGGCTTGAATTTGTGGATTGTGAATTTCGATTTTGATCGTATATTTTTCGTTTTCAAGGGTCTCTTGATTTCCAAGGCATTTTGAAGAAAAATGAAAAGAGTTTTGTTCAAGACTCGTTGAAGTGAGAAATGGTAATGACTTACTCGCTGGACCGCTCGTTCAAAGTGGTTTTGATTTATACTCGAGGCTTGACTTGATGATTGACGGCTTTATATTTTGAATTTCTTTGACATTTCAGTATTAAAATCAGCAAAATAAAAATATTTTGATTTTTATTCGATTGAGTATGGATTTGAAAATCGCAAAATTGGTCACTCGCGTCGTTTTTTACATTTCAATGCATTTTTATTACTATGTATTTGAAAATCGTTATTTTTGTCGTTTTTTACTTTAAAAAGTTAGTAGCTTGCTTTTTTAAAACAATTTCAATCCAGTTTTATTTGTATCCGCTACTTTAAATTTGAATCGCACGCCAACAATTTAACAACTTTGAATTTAAATCGCGCGTCAACCATTAAGCAACTTTGAAATTGAATCGCGCGAAAACTGTTTTGAACTTTGAATCTAACTCGCGTGCAAACAGTTTTGCAACTTTTGATTTGAATCGCGCACCACCAATTTGAACAAAAAAAAAATCTTTTCAGTCGTCCCATAAAATTCTCAAATGTGGCAAGATTTCACGTGCACAAAATCTTGGAAATTTTCTGAAACCACCTGAGGTACCCGTTTCGGGTACTTTCCGGTGGAATTTTTCCAATTTTTCCGATTTTTTTAGCCTACGCACAGCGCAATATTTATGTAGACCTACCCTGAAATAATCTAACGGATCGGATCATATTTAGGGGTCATTTTAGGGTTGAATATGAAAAAATTAAGAGTTTAATACAATAGATAGATAGAAGCTGACCTGTGACTGAATAATCAGTCACGTGAATACATTTTATTGAATTTTTGGTTAAGAAATAATTAAGAAGATTTTTTAAGATGTAAATTTGATGCACTTGTATCAAAAGTAAAGTAAATTCATATACGCGGGTAATTTTTAAATCTTAAATAGAAAGAGTGTCATGACAAAATTGTATTTTTACACTCACAACTACTATTAACACCAAAATGTATGTACAATCATTTTATGTTCTCTGTTTTGTTTAATTGAGATTCAATTACAAATTTTCTACTCATTTTGTCATCATAGTGTTATGACAAAAACATCGGCAATTTTAAAAATGTTTGTCATTGTCACGGTGTAATGCGCATGATCATAGATTCAATATAAACATATTTTGTCATGGCATTCTGGCGTCGTGACAAAATTTTGCTGAAAACACCTGAGGTACCCGTTTCAGGTACTTCCCGGTGGAGTGTTTCCGATTTTTCTAGCAAAGGCACATCGCTATATTTATGTCGACCTACCCTCAAAAATTTAAACGGATCGGATCATGTTTAGGGGTCATTTTAGGGTTGAGTTTGAAAAAATTAAGCGTATTAATATAATAGATAGTGTTTATATAGTTTTTTGAATGATTGCGATGATTCATTAATTTTATTGTCTATTTGACTTGTTTAATGCGGTTTGAATGTAATTCAAGTGAAGGCTAATTATACTTTTTATATAGAGGAGAAAATCGGATATACTGAATGATTTCTTTCCGTAGTTACACCTGGTAAGTGTTGCGCATATTTATTTTTCCAATACGGAAGAAGATTTTTAAAAAGTCTTGCGAACACTGAGTGTTAAACGATATCTTGTTAGAAACTAATTTGTTCTAAATAAAATTAAGTAATTATGAAGGGCATAGGATCAAATTTGACGTTATCCGTTATCGAGTCAGTATCGAAGATAAGGATGTTGATAAAATATCGGTAATATGTGAAAGTTGTCATTACAGTTGCTGCTTTTCCTCTGTAATTTTTAATACATCGCGTCATTGTGTTATACCAAAATTGAAATTCTGAGAATTGGCAATAAGTCTATACCTTAATTGGTGTTTGTAGATTAACGGTTCTATTTCATATTTAGAACAGGCCAGCAAGTTTCCGATCAATGTTGTGAAAACGAGGTCATTCTCTTCTTTAAAAATTCTTAATTTTCATTTTTGTACTCGTTTGGAAATTTTGATATTTTCGCCAATTATCATTTTATCCAATTGACATTCCCAAATAAGCGACATCACCCATTTATTATTTGTACAATAGGGATATATTTAAAGTCGTACTGTAACCTGTTAAGTACTATGCTTAATCTTGACCAGCCAGGAAAATCGGGTTTGCTCATCGTAGGGGGTTCATTGGTCAAGATTGTCACAAGGTTTCAAAAATTGTGATCCTGGCTAAAATCGTCACGTTGGTCCATGCCCAATTGCCCACTAACTCACATCACTAACAGTAGTTTAATTTACTGGTTCATTATGATTATTACTTTAATAAGGGGTTGAAATAATAAAATCAAGTTCGAAAATACAAGGATGAGGTAAACCGGAAATATTGAACAATATTTACATACAAAAATAATTACGTTACTGGAAATTAATTATTAAGAACTCAAATTCAAAAATTCTAAAGCTAAATTTATAACACAGTACCTTATTATTATTGACACATACAATAACTGCTGAGATAGTTGACTGTCCTTAGGCCGCAACACCGGATCCCACCGTCCACTCACACGTGCTGACCCCAGATTTATATGTGCAAACTGGCAAAGGAAAATTTTCCGTTACCATGCAGCTGATATGCATTTGCATGGGTACAATTACGGTGTAACAATAAAAGGTAGTTTTGCTTTTGTACTGTTTTGATGTGGATCATAAAATATTTTACAGCCAAAAACAACTTTACACATACATGGTTACATTTGTATGTATCAATTTTAAATAGTATATAATTTATGTTCAATTTTAAAACATGATTTACTACTACTTATGTTCTTAATCAAATTTTAACAAAATTAACACAATATCACAAGATGATCGAATATTTTCAGTTTTTATTTCTTTCTGGTTTAGTTTACCATCCGATCTCTTTAAAATTTGATTATTGACTTTTTCCGTTCATCCGTTTTTTTTTCGGTCGTTGACCCAAAAAAAATTAAAACGAAAAATGAACATTTAACGAAAGGGAAGGGGGGAATGTATTGCAAGATAATAACAAAACAAAATATTGACACAATTCTCCATTGATTATATTTTTAATACCAATACCGAGTATCTATTTAAAATCGTTACATTACGTTGACACAATCAACTGAGTTATGAGTCATTTTCAAAAGGAGGGGAGAGATATCCTCTTTTGATTGATTGATTGATTGATTGGACTGTAAGACCAAGTACTTGACAAGTGTCCCGGATAACGCCGGGCCTTTTCCTACGTGCTGTTTACACATAACAATGGGAAGGATAGGAAGGGTTAGCGATCGTACGGCACAACACAATTCTAATCTACTTCTAATCTACTATAGGAAGGATAAAGGCTTAAGAGGTTTAATGGATATAACGATGGTATTGGTCTTCAACAATTGCTTCTTTAAATCAGCAACCTAAGTAAAAAATTTTGTTATTTCACGTACATCTGGAAATTTCCTGAAATTTTTATTAAATGCTTTAATGCTTTCCGGCTTCCTAAACAAAATTGATTAATTGATTCAGGCCGGTTACAGACACCTAGATAAAGTCGATAGTTAGTAACAATGACAATACAATTCTAATCTACACAATCAACAATTGGATGCTTCGTTTGCCAAAACGATTAACTCCATAAAACAAGAAGTTAAGAAAAATGAGAAAATACAAAAATGTTTTTTGAAATTTCTTGTAAATTGCAACTTTAGTTCCTTTTAATTTTTTCATCTAGTGGTGTTATTAACACTTATTATTACAGAAATTTGTTTTGAATATATACAGTTAGGAGCCAATCGAGTTGATATTAAAATTAACAAAAAAAAAAAAAAAAAAAAAAAAGGAGTTACCGGTTTGGCTTGTGAGCCATCCAATTAAAATTTCAAAGAAGTATTATTTCACCCGCATCTGTAGATTTGCTGAAATTTAATTTTAAATTAACATTTTTTGGCTTCCTAAAAAATATAAATCTATATAAATAAAACAAAGTCGTGTTAGTTACACCATTTATAACTCAAGAACGGCTGGACCGATTTTTATGATCTTTGTTTTGTTGGATTTGACTCCGTTCCGAATAGCAAAATAACTATTGATACATTGGAAAAATTTACCAAAAAAAAATTTATCAAGAAAATTCATTTTCTCATATATTTAGTACATTTTGTTTTTTTTTATTTTGTTCGTCTCAATACAGTGGTGGTTTAGGAAAAAAGAAAAGCCGGAAAAACTCAAAAGGGAAGCCCCAAAAATCTAATAAAAAAAATCTTTTTTTATATGAATTTTGTAGGTGTAGTTTGTATGTGACGAGTGGTGCAGTGGTTAAAGCTTCGGCGCTTGGACCGCAAGGTACTGGATACGAATCCGACTGGAGGCTGCAAGCACATTTCTATTTTATTTTTATCCATTTTTTTTTATTTAATCTACTTAGCTATATAATTCTTGATGGAAATGTAGGATTATTTTTCTTTGATGCGCCCGGTGGAACTGGGAAGGCATTCCTCATATCATTGATTTTGGCCACTGTTCGTACGAGATCCAATATTTCTGTAGCAGTTGCTCAGCGTTGAAATTGTCGTTAGACCTTCAATCGGCTGAAAACCCGACTTGCAACATTGCGAAACATTCAGCAATGGCGAAAGTTTTGGTAGCAAGTAAAATCATTATCGATTATGAATGTACAATGGCGCACAAATGCGCATTTGAAGCATTCAATCGAACTATGAAAGATCTACGCAATGACTTAAGATGTTTTGGAGGCGCAATGATTCAACTGTCCGGCGATTTCCGTCAAAAAATACCAGTGATTCCAAGATTGACCGCTGTCAATGAAATAAACGCTTGCCTCAAATCATCGACTCTGCGTGGCGCTATGAGATGAAACGTCAGCTGGCGACAAACATGCGAGTTGCATTGTTAAACCAGAGACAACTTAACAGAGATATTTAATTCTATGTAAACGTAAAAATTTAAACTGCGAGTTCATTACGTATACGCAGTTTAACGAAAAATGACAGATACAACGATGACATTGGAATTGTCAGAAATATATTTTGTTTTCATTTTTTAGCTCGAACGAAAAATTTAATTTGATTGTCTGTGGTTAAACGATCCATCTGCCGAAGATTTCTCCAAGCAATTGCTGACTATCGGTAATGGCCGTGTTCCGGTCGACGAATCGAACAGATTGATTTCGTTTCCTCAGAACTTTTGCAATTTTGTCTAAACGAAGGACGAGCTCATCAACAAAGTGTTCCCGAACATCATTACTAACCACAAAAATCACAACGAAGGACGAGCTCATCAACAAAGTGTTCCGAACATCATTACTAACCACAAAAATCACAATTGGGTGAGTGAACGAGTAATTCTTGCGGCAAAGAACAAAAATGGGGATCACTTAAATTTCACAATTCAAAATCTAATCGTCGGTCCACTTCATTCTTTCAAATCTATCGACTGTGGGACAAACAAAGACGAATCAACCAACTGTGCAACTGAATTTTTAAACTCATTGGATCTGGCTGGCTTGCCACCGCACAATTTACAACTGAAAGTTGGTGTGTTGCCGGTAATCATCATGCTACGAAACCTGAATCAACCAAAACTATATGTAACGGAACGCGTTTTATTTTGAGAAATCTCAAGGAAAGTTCAAAGGTGAGGAAGTTCTCATTCCGAGAATTCTGATGTTCCCAACCGATATGCCATTCGAGTTTAAACGAATTCAATTTCCGATTCGTCTTGCATTCGCCATGACGATCAACAAATCACAAGGCCCATCCTTGAGTGTTTGTGGCCTGAATCTAGAAAATGAATGTTTCTCTCACGGCCAATTGTACGTAGCATGTTCACGTGTCGGCAAACCATCCGCTTTGTTCGTTCTCGCACCTGACAATAAAACAAAAAATTTCGTATATCATAAGATGTTTTACTGAAGGGAATCGACCCTATTGCAACCTACTCAAGAAACAGTTTAAAAGGAAGTAGTTTAACAATGCTACGCGAATCATTTCGAATCAATTCAATAAAACGAAAGCCTTGCTGCCACGTGAATTACATTCATTTCAATTTAATTAAAATATATTTGATTTTGATAGAATTTAATTAATTTGGAGTATTCATTTTATCCGCCCTGGAGGTCTCGGGTTCAATTCCCGGTAGTGACAAGGAAAAAATTGCACGGCTGGTTTAGGATCAATGAATTAGTCACTCATTAGTCATTATCCGAAATGAAAATATGATTATTAATGATCTTGATGGGATATAGTGCCAGAGAGAGAGAGAGAGAGAGAAATTCATTTTATCTTAATAAAAAAACTCAATTTAATTAAGCTATAATAACTTTAAACACATTTATTGATTTTGAGGCGGTACGAAATTCGCCGGGTCAGCTAGTATTTATTAATTTTATCCTAATGCAATTCCACAACTTACAGTAGAATTTCCTGAAACCATAATTATTTAAATTACAGATTTTGGAAACTACTCTAAAATCCATTAGTATTTAACAAAAAAATATTTGAGGCATCCCAAAGGCAATGGTTCCCGGAAAAGTATCAATATTATTCAATGCCAGATTAACTATCGGATTGGATATTTCAAATAAATTTAGCTTATTTCGCAAAAATTTCAAATATTTTATTAATTTTGGTCACCAAAGAATATTCGATTAATTACCAAGTAAATTATGCTGCACAGGACATATTATGCCATGCTCAATGGTGCTTTACCATTCCACAACCAATTACTATTAAATATGGTATGCAAAATCGGATTGGCATTCTAACATTATGTTCAATGGAACTAGGTCATCTCAAGAAATGATGGTCAAATTCGGTGCGTAAAGCTGGATTTGACGAAATTTTGTGATTCGGATATAATGAATGAAACCAGGTCGGCTTCTAACTGACTAATAAGAAAGGTATCTTATCTTGGGATTTTCGTGTCTTTTTAATGAAGTTCTACAATTCGACCATTCTGAATAGAACTTGGGAACCATATCCCAAAAATATATATTGTCAAATCAGGTGTTCAGAATTGGGTGAGGATTTAAAAATGGACTTTATATAAGTTCTGGAGTTCGGACGTGCTAGGCACTTTCTTAACCAATCATGTTTGAATCTGGTATGCTGAGCTAAATCGAGACTCCAACATAAATCACGGATGCAGTTCTGGATTTTTCTATAAAACAATCCGAAAACGATCGGCCAAGGAATTATCCAGTTTCTTGATTCACCATAAACAGATTACTGAGACAATTCCGCGTCAGTCAATCAGAAAAAAAAATCAAGGTTTACGTGAGGTAATGGCACGAACGGAAGAAAAAACCACGCGGAAGGCTTCTTACATAATTTGTGCATGAGCAAGTCGTTGAATAAGATTTAGAACTCAAATTAATCGATATTCGTGTCTGACGTTCCTATGCAATTGCCAACCCGTTTCGAAAAAATGTTATTGAGCCAGATAAATTCTATCTTAGAAATTAGCGCCAGCAGTAATCAATCTTAAGAAAATAGTCAACATTAGAAGCCCGAGGCACATCAAAGATTTACTTGTCGTTACAAACGAAAATAAAAATAAAAACCATTTTCCCTTTGCCATGCCGTAACACATAACGCACATGACATGAAAAAGTGACAAAACCCAAAAATTAAATAATTGCAGGCGAGCCAACATAAAAAATACTAATTACGTTATTAAATTCCAAAATCAAAAATCGAGGAACGACACTTTGCGCTTATTATTTCCGGTGAAGGAAATCTAAGATTGCGTATCTTTCTAGTGAATTAACTTAAAAAGATCATTTTTTCAGTTGTGTCACCAGAAGGAGGGGAGAGATATCCTCTTTTGTTTCAAAATTCTAATCGGTTTTTTGATTGAGAGTTTTAGTTTAGATGAATTCTGGATATCGAAGAGTTTGTAGAAAAAACTATACTAAAACTGCTCAACCCAATAAAACCGACTAGATTTTCGAAACAAAAGGGGATATCTCTCCCGTCCTTTCGGAAATGACTCGTGACTTATTTGATTGTGTCAATCTATATTGAAATTTCCCAACAAACTCTATGATAATCAGAATTTATCTAAACTGAAACTAACCAAACCAATAAACCCTCCCCTCCCCTCAACCAATCCTCCTCCCCTCCTTTTGGAAATGGAAAAATTATACTTCTACTCTACTCTTCATGTAGAATGTGCACTAGACTGTTATCCTATATACACACACACTACAAATATGCAAGACATTGTTTCGTCAAAGTTATTTTTATTTCATTACATAGGCTACTTGTAAGGTATTTCAAGGTAAAGGAAAGGAATAGCCTTTGCCTTTTTTAAGCCTATTCCTCCTCGACAGTTCACTGTTTTAACTATATTTTTGATTCTGGAGTGGAATACTGTATTCAAGTTTCACCACCAGCAGTTACCTGGCGCCGAAACTTTGATTTATTGTGCCTAAGCTGTGCCAGCAGATCGTTGGAAATATTCACGTAGCTTTCTCCTGCCTAAAACTTGATTCAACATATGACAAACATGTTTTTCGACATATTCATGGCCTTTTCTATCCAACTCGTTTTTGATTTGTGTAGACGTGTTGTTTTTTCAAAAATAAACATTTAATGACAGCTTGTTACTCGATTTTTTCCATTTTCACAAAAACACTCACATCGACTCAGTCAAACGATTGTTAAACAACAACTGCATGCCCAAAATGGCTGATATTTCGATGAGTACTTTTCAACGCATGCGCAAACACACTTCCTTCCTTTTGTTGACGAGAGCTGCCATCTTTATGTAGAGGTCGAAAACTTTTCAGATGACCCTCATGTATTTTATTAACTTAGGCAAAATTAAACATCAGGATGATCCCTGTTATTCAGATCCCTGAATAACAAAGAATTTTTCAACGATATCTTCCTGGACATTGCGGGAACGTTTGATAGCACATCGTTTGCTACTATTATTAATTCATGTCACAGATTTGGTATCGACAACACTTCACCAACTGGATTGATCCAGTGCTCAATTCTCACATTGCCGAGGTTAAATTGGATGGGTTCTCTGTTACAGTAAAATCTTGGTACGTTAAAAAGAATTTTTTGTTTGGCCAGGATGGCCTTACATCATACCCACTTTTTTGGATCTGAATATCATTTTTGATTCGAAATTACCTTGGAATTATCATAAACAACAAAAAGCAACACTTCTTGCGAATTACCTCCAAAAATAAAACTTAAAGGCTTCCAAAATATTGCGTCTAGGGCTATTGCTGCTTTGTTGTCTACTCCACTCATTTCCATACAAACCATTATTTTCCTTTTTCGACTGCAGCCCGATTAATTTGGGCAGAACTTGCTATGCTGCTTATCGTTTGAAATTAGCGGGGCTAGAGAGTTATGGATGTCGCAAGAATTTAGGGATTCGTTCAAAACAGTTCAAAATAGTTTTCTGCTGAAATGGATCGCGAGATACTCTTGGTGCAGGCTTCGCTGGCGCAGCCTTCTTTGCTTGCTCAAAGTTTGCCATTAAGGGGTCAGGTGTCAATCATTGTGCTTACGAAGCGCTCAGCTGTGATGTTAGAAACCTCAACATCGTCTTATTCACTATTACACCCCGTTAATTTGACGGGTTTCGTAAATCAAATGTTAACTAAATTAGAAAGGATAAATATTTTGTATCAGAAGTATATTGATTATTATGCATATACTGAAACGTGTTTTTATTTGAATTTGAATTCTTTGAAGGCCCTAAAATTTCCAGTATCTGTGTATAGTGTATACCTATTTTTCCGGATACCCGTGAAATTGGTGGGTTCATTATATTAGCAGTTTTTTGCTTTGCGAGTGAATCGAATATAGATTTTTCCTATCTTTTTCTCGCAACACTGCGCCATACAACTTTTGCAAAATACCACCAAATTAGATTCTGATGAAGATGACGCAGTTTTATGTGAAATCACTGATGAAATTGAAGAAGAAACAAGGAAATTGAACCTTTCGATTCTGAAGATGAAAGTTTTCGTAATATGCGCAGAAAAAGAATTCGTATCGATTCATGCTGTATAAGATAGCGGAATTTTGACAGCGGAATTTTGACAGCGGAAAATAAGAGATTGCGCTACTCTCCGCAAGTGGCAGCACTATCACCAAAGAGAAATAATTTTGTTATGTAATTACCAGCGGAAATTCTTCATTCATTATGTACCACTTTTTTCACTAAATAAAATATCCCAGCGGAAAAAAATATTAAAAGTGAACCTTAAAATGGCAAATTAATTGATCTCCGAAGTAAAGAAACTCGATATATGAAATCTTGAAATTTAACAACAATCCGTCTATCCGCCATTTCATCCAATAGTAACCAATACTTTCGGTTGTTTTTCTAGTAGCCTAGGTCATACTGAGACTATATGGAAAGTTTGGGGAAAATTCAGAGACCAGAATTTTCAGTAGAATTTTTTGATTTTCGGCGGCCAAATAAGAGATTTTCAGTTTTTGACCAATATCTCAAAAAACTTCCACTAGTAACCAATACTTTCGGTTGTTTTTCTAGTAGCCTAGGTCATACTGAGACTATATGGAAAACTTGGGGAAAATTCAGAGACCAGAATTTTCACTAGAATTTTTTGATTTTCTGCGGCCATTTGTTATTTTCAGTTTTTGACCAATAATTCAAAAAACTTCCACTAGTAACCAATACTTTCGGTTGTTTTTCTAGTAGCCTAGGTCATACTGAGACTATATGGAAAATTTGGGGAAAATTCATAGACCAGAAGTTTCAGTAGAATTTTTTGATTTTCGGCGGCCAAATAAGAGATTTTCAGTTTTTGACCAATATTTCAAAAAACTTCTACTAGTAACTAATACTTTCGGTTATTTTTCTAGTAGCCTAGGTCATACTGAGACTATATGGAAAGTTTGGGGAAAATTCAGAGACCAGAATTTTCAATAGAATTTTTTGATTTTCTGCGGCCATTTGTTATTTTCAGTTTTTGACCAATAACTCAAAAAACTTCCACTAGTAACTAATACTTTCGGTTGTTTTTCTAGTAGCCTAGGTCATACTGAGACTATATGGAAAACTTGGGGAAAATTCAGAGACCAGAATTTTCACTAGAATTTTTTGATTTTCTGCGGCCATTTGTTATTTTCAGTTGTTGACCAATAATTCAAAAAACTTCCACTAGTAACCAATACTTTCGGTTGTTTTTCTAGTAGCCTAGGTCATACTGAGACTATATGGAAAATTTGGGGAAAATTCATAGACCAGAATTTTCACTAGAATTTTTTGATTTTCTGCGGCCATTTGTTATTTTCAGTTTTTGACCAATAACTCAAAAAACTTCCACTAGTAACCAATACTTTCGGTTGTTTTTCTAGTAGCTTAGGTCATACTGAGACTATATGGTAAATTTGGGGAAAATTCAGAGACCAGAATTTTCACTAGAATTTTTTGATTTTCTGCGGCCAAATAAGAGATTTTCAGTTTTTGACCAATATCTCAAAAAACTTCCACTAGTAACCAATACTTTCGGTTGTTTTTCTAGTAGCCTAGGTCATACTGAGACTATATGGAAAACTTGGGGAAAATTCAGAGACCAGAATTTTCACTAGAATTTTTTGATTTTCTGCGGCCATATGTTATTTTCAGTTTTTGACCAATAACTCAAAAAACTTCCACTAGTAACCAATACTTTCGGATGTTTTTCTAGTAGCCTAGGTCATACTGAGACTATATGGAAAATTTGGGGAAAATTCAGAGACCAGAATTTTCACTAGAATTTTTTGATTTTCTGCGGCCATATGTTATTTTCAGTTTTTGACCAATAACTCAAAAAACTTCCACTAGTAACCAATACTTTCGGTTGTTTTTCTAATAGCCTATGTCATACTGAGACTATATGGAAATTTTGGGGAAAATTCATAGATTAATTGATTAATAGATTAATAATTGGTTAAATATATATTACATGTTATACATTATATTATTGGTTAAATATATATTATATATTGGTTATATATATATTACATAAATAAACAATTTATCCTCAAGATAATATGTTTATGTGACATCATAAATGGAGGGCTTAGGATACACAGTCGAATGCAATTTTTCATACGATTTTTCCGAAAAATTTCGAAAATTTTTCTAGGAATCCCAGAACGTTTGCCTCCTTTACTCGCATTTTGATACTTCAAGCTCTGGAACGATATTCATGATAAAAATATCAATTCCGAATGATAAACTCATTGTATTGCGTTTCGATATTTCGGAAATTCCATACAGACGTGGGTAACCCATTAAAAGGGGTTGCTTAATGGAATCTTTGAACTCGTTTAATTTATTCCCGATCCCGTGAGCGTATATATTTTCTAGAATTAATTGGCCGTATTTCAGAAATTTCTTAAAATTCTTAACAATTTATGAAATTTTAGATTCCCGATAGGGTATGTGACAACCCCCACACATCATTGATAGTCATAAGAATCGATGGTAATCATCATATTGGAGGATAGCAAAACAGTTCCAGTCTAAAAAATCCTTAAATCCCTCAAACTTCTTTTTCATTGTTTAATGATATTTATTTTTTCCACTATTTCCCGCATCAAATTGGTATTTTATGCAAGTTTTTTGATTTTCAACCACCTCCTAGGAGTTGTTTCATCCCGGGATTTCCAAAATTTTTGAACAAATAATAAAAATCTTGACTTTCCGAGATACGTATTTCATAGTAAAAAACTTTCGGATTTTTTCATGTTTTGTAGGGAAAATTATGGATAGTCGCTCTTACACCCCCAAAATCAAGTGCGATTGAAACCATTCAAAGCGGATGATTCATGAAATTTTTGAACGTGCAAACCTTTATCCCAATTTCGCGATCTTATATATTTTTCTAGAATTATTCCACCAAATTGCGAAATTTTCTTGGAATTTTTAACAATTTTTACAAATTTCACCCCCGTTAGGGGATGTTTCACCCCTAAACATCAATAATATCGGTAAGAATCTATGTTAATGATCATAATAGAGAAGGACAAAGAGCTTTCAGTCGAAAAAATCAGATGTCCTGAGCGAATTTCCAGAATCGTCTCTAGGGGTGGTTAACCCTCTGAGAAAGGGTGGTTTCGAAAAACCCTCGAACACGTCAAACTTATTTTTTTTTTTTGGAGTAATATACATTTTTTCCAGAATTTTTCGCATCAATTTGGATTTTTTAGACAGTTTTTTTGATTTTTCAACCCCTTCCTATGGGTAGTTTCACCCCCTAGGTAGTACCAAAATTCCTGAAAAAATAATATATAATGTAAGTTTCTGAAATACCTATTTTGGAATAAAAAACTTGCAGATTTTATCATGTTTTTTGAGGAAAATTATCGAAAGTCACTTTTTTACCCCCAACTTCAAGGTTTTGACCAGGCGGTTTTCACCCCTTAGAAGGGGATTGAGCATATAAAAGAATACGTGTCACTTACTTTCCACTCCTCTACAACATATTAAAGTTTCATCGAAATCGGAGCCGGACACCTGGAGACCTTTCCTTGTTAGATAAATTAATAGAGTGGTGTGAACGAAACTCACTATCCTTAAATATTGCAAAAATGCAAAATCATGTCAAAATCAACGTAAAAGAAATCCGTTAATTACTTCATATAAACTCAATAGCGAAGTATTGCAAAGACTCAATGAGATTATGGATTTATTTCAATAGGCATATTGAAAATTGGATTGCCAAGGCGAATGCTATATTTGGACTTGTTAAACGATGGACAGGTTTGAATATGAAGATATTCAAACCTTATGGTCACTTTATTTCGCTTACGTTCGATCTCAACTAGAACATGTTGTAATGGTCTGGAATCCATCCGGATTCCGGTCTCCGGACTCAACAATATGCACGAATTACAAAATATGCACGCTTGAAAATAGATGACTTCGAAACAATATCAAGTGAGTGTTTGTAAGTACATGCTGACATGCACATGAGTTTTTAGACACATTCTGAACACAAGCTACTATGTTCTCGGGTGTACGCGCTGTAAATGCATGTGCACGTGTTGATTTATCCAATAACAATCCAGTTTCACGAACTCGCTTCACAAATTGATCCACAAATTGCCTTGTAGGAATTTAATTTCTACAGAATTTTCCACGTAAATTTCTTACAGTTTGGGTAGAAGAGTCACCACTTTGAAAGTAAGTTTTCAATATTTCCCAATTTTGTAATAATGTCAAACATTAAAACTAATTTTCTGTCATCACACGAATGACGAAAGTGTTGCCAAACACGAAACAACCGGTAGTTGAAATTGCTAACGCCAGATGTGCCACCCGTTAGAGGTAGGTAAAATTATGTATTAACACACCGTGGGGTTAGACTAAAACAAAATACTCGTCCGCATATTTCTTCAGCCTCACCCCATCTCATCATAATATTTCATCGATAAATTTAAACCATAAAAGTGTAAATAATCTGAAGCGTGCGTCATCATCTTAAACAATGAATTACATTTGTATGTTCCTCATGTGTCTATACTCGTATAATGCATATAAAATCTGGTTTTTGTTGAATAAACAGTTTTCTATACAGCATTCCAATCCGGTTCATACATGAAATTAAGAAATAGGTTATGTTTAAAATATAAATAAAATCTCAATAGAAACTTTCATAAAGTGTTTGGGGAGAAACATCTATAACCAGTATACCGAGTAAATGCTACATGAGATACATTTACGTGTGCGATTAAAATATTTACAACTGTCCGTTATAAATACGACGAGTGTGACGTCGTTATTTGCGTAATTAATGATTGAAGGTGAATTAAACATCGCGTTATAGTAGTGGGTGTGTTTTTGTTTATATTCGCGAGTTTACAATGTACCCACACAAATGTTGCGGCGGGTTCTTATTTTAGTAAATTAAAAACCGCATCACATCAGATTATGTCAGAAATATACAAATGTTTGAATTGAAATCATCAAATTGGTATGCAAATTACAGTTGGCATTGATCATCGGACAAATTATTTATTTTGATGAAAGCTGAATTTTTGAGTTATTAATAAACGGAGTGGAGAAAAGATTTCGAATCAAATTTGGATATTATGTGAGAGCTTCATGATTCACAGGCAGATAATAATTGACCGGAATCAGGTTAATGTTCAGAAAATCCCTGATTCGTATCTACATCTTCTTCAAGATCCCGAGGAATGTGGAAGAAGGAAGACAACTTGATGGAGACTCCAGAGACCAGAGTGTCTCGACCTCATGAAAAAGGCAAACGCAAATATATTTGAGCTGGTTCAACATATTATATGTTGTTAAGACTTTTCTCACCAAACTCATCATGGAAATTATCTAGCATGTGCATCCAGATGGAAAGCCGAGGTTGCTACAGGAGGCACGACTGTTCATACTGCGTTGCAAATCAACTTTTCGAGTTTCCAAACTCCATTAACGAACGAGGTCAAAGGTTTATATAGTGCCGCTTTTGGTGGATTGTACATCATTTTTATTGGTCATTTGAGGCAGTTGCCATCGGTTATAGCCACCCCCATTTGGAAGCATTTGGAATTATTTATACATATTATAAATAATTTCCATTGTAATGAAATTATTTTCCCTCAAATAAAACTAAAAAAGGGAGGTTATTTTCTTATAAAAGAGCAAAAAAAATAGAAATTTGTTTCTAAAATGATCAAAGCACTTGCAGAAGCTGTGAAACTATTTACTAAAAGTTGTAATAGCATCAATGATAACATGAAGTTAGTAAATGAAGGGCTAAAAGCGCCACGTGCAAATTTTAATAAAAAACATGTTTACGATCACAGCGCAGCAATGCGGAACGTACCAATCCCAAAGCCACTGAAAACTCATGTCAATATAGACGAAAATTTTGAATTATTCAAAAGAAATTGGAGTGGTCCGCCCGTCACGGAGGAAAAAAAATCAATTTACTGTTGACACTCGTTGGAGATAGAGGGTCACTCCCGGGAATTTTGTTGGTTCCCTATTGCCCGTTTCCCGGAATTTTTTTTTCTATTTCTCTTTCTACGCAATGCTAGAATGTTTTTTGAACATTATCGACGCCATTCGAGCGGCATTAATTGATTTGGGATCTAGTCTAGCTTTGAAACCCGTCAAATTGGCAGTTGAAGCACTGGGAAGACGTGATGCAAACCTGCTCACTGCGCACGCTATTCTAAAATTTTTGTTATAGTCGCTGAAGTCGAATAACAACGAAATTTCAAAATGAGCTTTATGATGCTTTATTAGCGCGAACCAAAGAGCGTCGGAATATCGATATATTCGTCAAAAACATCAATAACCGAATTTGCAGTAAATGTTATGAAAAGATTATTTGTTGTAGACAATACATCGGAATCGGCCTTAGGTTACACAGCAACTGAGTGTTTGAAAACAACAGCAGAAGATGACGGGCAAGGAAACCGGCAAAGTACAGAAACACCTAATTTGAAGGAATTGCTGGCCGAAACGATAACAGTTTGATGATGTCTAAACCTGCCTTTTGTCACGTTCTCCAAAAGAGTACTCTACAAAAAAAACCAACGGGGTTCAAACTCCACCTGAACCGCAAATGTTTGATAAAACATAAGGTCAAAAATTAAAAATGACGTATGTCATCGCAAATTGCAAGAAGTCGATGGTTATCCAAACACTGCAGCTCTTTGCGGATTTAATGCATTTTGGGAGTGTGATCGGTTAAGAATTGGTCGAGTTCCGTCCCTAGTGGCCATATTCCAAAATTTCTTCCCAAAATCGTTTATGAATACTTTTTCCATCCAGCATTCCCAACCCAATCATAATTGGTTAAGAATTTATTGAGTTTTGTCCCAGGTGGCCATATCCAGAAATTCTTCCAAAAATCATTTAAGAATATCCATCCAACATACGCAATCCGAAATCGGCTAAGAAATGCTTGAGTTCTGTCCCAGAAATGCTTGAGTTCTGTAACTTGAACCCAAAACTAGTCCGCTAAATGTTTTACCAAACATAAAAGAAATTCAAATTTACGAAGCAATAACACAACAACAAATATAAAAAGACTGTTAGATGTGTTGTTCACGATCCAGCCAACATCTATATAGAAAGCGAACAAGCGTTTTTCATTATCATCAAATTTTGGTACTAGAAAACGATCGTCGCTTTCGGATCGCTCTTTACATGCTCTTGTGTTCTTAAAAGATTTTTTTTTATAAGAAAAGGAATAACCTATTATAATAATTGACGGTTAAGAAGAACAAAAAACATTTAATAAACGAAGTATATTTAGTAAAACAAAAATTTATTATTTCATTAAAATGTATATTGTTACGATTTTGCCTTGTCACTCAAGGTTCGAATCACTGGATTGTGAATAAATACAACTGCTTCAAATTTGAACTCACACAATTTATTTACACAACACAATTTATTATACAACACAAAATTCACAATTAATTATTATAATTATAATACACTTTTCAATTATCACTTTAATAATCGCTTTAATAATCACTTTAATAATCTTTCTATTTAACCTTCACTGTATCACGTTTAAAATAAGACTCAGCATTCCACGTCTACGCGCGCCCTTATATACCAAAATATTTGTTTCCAGAATAATCCTAAATGCGCAGCAAATATGTTAGTATAGAAATTACGCCTAAATGTTGAGTATTTAATCATAAATGCAATTGAACAATAAATGAAATTAACTTATTCTATTCTAATCTAGGTGTCACCGTAACACCACCCCCCACCTAAGCCTGTTCGTCCCGAACAGGATCCAGATCACCTCCTCTATAGAGCGCCAAACGCTCTAAATGCACCACCTTTGGTTTACCTTTCCGTCCTTTCTGTATGCGATAAACCACGTCGTTCAACCTTTTAATGACAGTGTAAGGTCCTTCCCATGTGGGTTGCAACTTCGGTGATAATCCTTTCTGCCGTTGCGGGTTGTGAAGCCATACCAACTGCCCTTCCTCGAAGCCTTGATTATTTGCTCGTATGTCATATCGAGCTTTCATTCGATCACTTGATATCCGAATTTTCTCTCGTACAAATTGATGTATTTCATTAAGTTCCTCTTTCATCCGGTCGACGTAATCCTGTCCGCATAGAGCTGCTGAAGGAACAGCCCCAAACTTTAAATCTCCCGGCAATCGCAGATTGTTCCCAAATATGGTTTTCGCTGGTGTCACTCCTGTTGTGTCATGTACCGCTGATCGGTAGGCCATCAGGAACATTGGTATATGTCGATCCCAGTTACGTTGGTTCCTTTCCACAACCTTTGCTAGATATTCCTCCAATGTGCCATTGAATCTTTCCACCATACCGTCCGACTGTGGGTGTAAAGGCGTCGTCCTAGTTTTATTGATTCCAAGCATCTGACATATCTCCTGAAATACCACCGATTCGAAATTCCTTCCTTGATCCGTGTGAATTTCCATCGGTACACCAAATCTGCTAATCCAATTGTTGACCACGGCATCAGCTATTGTTGTTGTCTCCTGATTGGGTATGGGGTACACTTCCGGCCATTTGCTGAAATAATCCATTATTACTAGCACATATTTATTTCCGCTCTCGGTGGTCGGAAATGGCCCCGCCACATCCATTGCAATTCTCTCAAATGGTGCCCCGACATTATATTGTTTCATGGTCCCACGGCTTTTTCGTGCTGGTCCCTTTACTGCCGCACATTGGTCACATCTTCGACACCATTCTACTACTGACTGTCTACATCCGGACCAGTAGAAACGTTGACGAATTTTGGTTAATGTTTTATTAATCCCTAGGTGACCTCCACTTGCTCCTCCATGATACTCCTTGAGGATTTCCGCTATCCGATCTTTTGGCACCACTACCAACAATTGTTTTACTTTACCATCCGTGCTTTCCCACTTTCTTTTTAAACATCCATTTTCTATGTGGAGGCTATCCCATTGAGCCCAATATGCTTTTACAATGGGAGTTTTGTCAGCTATCTCACTCCATGTGGGCCGGTGTTCCTTTTCCTTATGTTCCATGATGAATGACAGGTCAGCATCCCGTAATTGCTCCTTCTTGATCATTTCATCAGTCCATTCCTCATCAGGTAGCACTTGCATAAGCCGAATATCAATGATGTTTTCCTTACCCTCCACACGCCCACAATGCTTGCATTCCACGGGACATAGCCTTCTTGATAATGCGTCGGCATTTCCATGTGCGCTTCCCTTCCGATGTTCAATTTCGAAATCGTAGCTTTGCAAACGTTCGATCCAACGTGCTACTTGTCCCTCTGGATTTTTGAATTGTAACAACCAGCGCAAAGCTCCATGATCCGTCCGTAGAAGAAATTTTTGGCCATAGAGGTACTTATGGAAGTGCTTAACACATTCCACTATAGCCAACAACTCTTTCCGTGTTACACAATAATTCCGTTCCGGTTTTGATAACATCTTGGAGTAATATGCAATAACTCGCTCCTCACCATTTGTTGCCTGTGATAATACTCCTCCTATACCATCATTACTTGCATCGGTGTCCAAAATGAATTTAACGTTGGGTATAGGGTATGCGAGGATTGGTGCTTCGCATAATCGTCGTCTTAGTTCCACAAATGCCTCTTCTTGATCATCCTTCCATTCGAATGCCTTGTTCTTCCTGGTTAACTCGTGTAAACTCTTTGCAATATTAGCGAATCCTGGCACGAATCGTCTATAATAGGTACACAATCCAAGGAAGCTCCGTAATTCATGTAAATTTTTAGGTCGTGGCCATTCCTTCACTGCTGCGATCTTGTCTTCATCGGTATGGATTCCATTGGTTGTAACCTTATGACCCAAATATTTTACTTCCGTTCTAAATAGTTTGCATTTCTTTGGGCTTAGCTTCAATCCGGCGGCTTGTATCCGATCCAAAACCTCTGCCAAATTCCTTAAATGCTCGTCGAGATCCTTGCCCATAACGATGATGTCGTCCAAATATACGAGGCACGTCCTCCAATGTAATCCCTTTAGCACGCGCTCCATTAGCCGTTCAAAAGTCGCAGGGGCGTTACATAATCCGAATGGCATAACGTTAAATTGCCATAATCCGTTACCCACACTGAATGCCGTTTTCTCGCGATCTTCCTCCTGGACTTCCACTTGCCAATAGCCGCTTTGCAGATCTAATGTTGAAAATATTCGAGCACCCGATAATGTGTCTAACGTGTCATCGATTCTTTGCAATGGGTAACTATCCTTTTTCGTCACAGCATTTAATTTTCGGTAATCCACGCAGAATCTCATGCTACCATCCTTTTTCTCGACTAACACCACTGGTGAACTCCATGGACTGCTTGATGTTTCGATTACCCCTGCTGCTTGCATATCTTTTATCATTCGATCCACTTCTCCTTGCTTTGCCAATGGTAATCTCCTGGGTGGTTGGCGAATCGGCATTTCTGCTCCTGTATCTATTCGATGTTTTACCATTGTGGTTCTCCCATTATTGTCCGGTGTACTGCAGAATATTGGCATGTACCGCTCGAGCAATTGTTTTGCCAAATTTTTTTGTTCCTTAGTAAGATCTTCGGTCCATTTCTCCATGAGTTGTTCTACAACCTCTTTCTGCACTTGCGGAATTTTCTGCTCGCACTGCACTATCGCCGATATTTCTTCACATTTTCCGATTATTGTCCCTTTCTTGATGGTTTTCGTCTTATCCGAGAGATTTAGAGTCCTAATTGGTACTCTATTATCGCTGTCTGGTTTCACTAGGACTTTCCCGATCATAATTTCTCTGGCTCCGCTCTCCGCTTCATTGGCTTCCACAACCCACAACCTGGGTGACCCAGAATCTCCATCCAATCTTGCCCATACTATTGTTTCCGAGTTCGGTGGCAGCTTCTCCCGATGATTCATTATAATTTGCCTACTCGTTTCTCCTATAGCGGCGCTAACATGAAGTGGCAACTCGATATTATCGTAGGTTAATACACCCCGTCCAACATCCACCACGAAGCCATTCGTTCTCATAAAGTCCATCCCCAAGATGACTTCGTCTACAATATCTGCAACCAGCACCTCGTGTTGAAAGTGATTTCGCCCAATCCTTATTTTTACGACCTTTTTCCCTTTTATTGCTGAATTTTCTCCAGTCGCCGTTCGTAACTTCATTCCATTAGCTGGTTCCATAATTCCATCGATAATATCCTCACGAACAATCGTATGAGTTGCTCCTGTATCCAGCGTGATCATGCATTTCTTCCCATCAATATCGGCTTCAATTGTTAAGCTATCACCGCTCCTTGCTATTCTCGAAACATGGATGGAGGTTATGGGGCAATCGGTTGTGGGAGTCAGCTTCTGCCCCTGCAAACTGACTCTTTTTAGTTTAACGACTCCGCTGCCGTCTGTCCCTCATTCCTGGATTCTATCTGCTCCTCGTTTGATCTACGCTTCATAGGAGATGGCGACCTTGCTCGTTTCTTCTTAATCTCCCAACAGTCCCGTGAGATGTGACCCATTCTATCACATACCCAGCATTTAATCCTGCCACTTCCATCTCTGAACCTTGGCGTAGCTCGTGCGGTGTCTATTCTGGAATCAATCTCCACTCGACGAATTTTCATTGCTGGTTTGATGATGGTTTGCGCCGTTTCGTTTGTTAACGCACAAGCGATGGTTTCCGTGAAAGTTGCCTTAGGTGACAACATCACCGCTCTGCGCGTCTCAGGATCTCGAATTCCGTCAATGAATGCATCTATTTTAATTCGCTCCATGTAATCGGCCGACATATTTGAATGTGCTAAATGTGCGAGCCGCTCAATTGCCGATGAAAATTCCTGAAGCGATTCTCCTCCTCTTTGGTATCGACCCTTCAATTCCATGCGATAGATTTCTCGTTTGTGGTCACTTCCGTATTTCCGATCTAACGCCTTCATGATTCCCGTATAAATGTTCCGTTCCTGCTCGGGAATGATTTGTAGTGTTTCTGCCGCTTCGCCTTTAAGACCCACAATTAACGATCCAACACGTTGTTCTTCATTCCATTGATTTTGCTTAATGGCCGTTTCGAATTGGAACTTAAAAATACTGAAGGATGTTGTTCCATCAAATGTTGGTGGTTTTATCTTAACTGCGTTAGCCGTCTGGATCACTTGATGTGTCGTTCCATTCGCCTTGACATCTTGAAACTCCTTCTCGAGACGTTGAAACTCCCCTTTAACATTTTGAATTTCTGCGTGTACTTCTGTTTGCAGTTTTTCCACTTTACCGTGTAGTGTAGATGATAACTCCAGAAACCTCTCGTCTATTTTCTTTTGGCCAACTTCTATTTGGTTTTTAATGTCCGCTCATTGTTGCTCCATTTGTACCATCTTCTGTTTCATTTCCTGGTTCGATTGTTTAATGTCTGCTCCTTGTTGCTCCATTTGTACCATCTTCTGTTTAATGTCCGCTCCTTGTTGCTCCACTTGTAACATCTGTTGTTTCATTTCCTGGTTCGACAATTGTATCTCATGTTTAACTCCAACCAACTGTTGTCCCATCATTTGATTCATAGCAGCCATCAACTGCGATAAATCGAAACTTCCAGATGGGTTTTGTGTTGTTCCGACCATCGTTTGTTCTTCCTTTTCTTTCTTGTCCACACTGATCTCATCCGTGTTGTCCTCCTCGAAATCATACACATCTGGATTTAAACCGTCCTTCTCCATGGCCTCACGTAGTCGCTCCACCAAACTAGCTTTTGTGCCTTCACTAGCCAAACCTCGCTGCTTCAGTTGCTCCTTTAATTGCGCAAGCTTTAATTCGTAGAGAATCATTTTTCTTATTATTCACAATCCCACCGCTGTCACCAATTGTTACGATTTTGCCTTGTCAATCAAGGTTCGAATCACTGGATTGTGAATAAATACACTGCTTCAATTTTAACTCACACAATTTTATTTACACAACACAATTTATTATACAACACAATTTTCACAATTAATTATTATAATTATAACACACTCTTTAATTATCACTTTAATAATCGCTTTAATAATCACTTTAATAATCTTTCTATTTAACCTTCACTGTATCACGTTTAAAATAAGACTCAGCATTCCACGTCTACGCGCGCCCTTATATACCAAAATATTTGTTTCCAGAATAATCCTAAATGCGCAGCAAATATGTTAGTATAGAAATTACGCCTAAATGTTGAGTATTTAATCATAAATGCAATTGAACAATAAATGAAATTAACTTATTCTATTCTAATCTAGGTGTCACCGTAACAATACCATGGTTCCAGTGGCTGACACTTAGGCCAATTTTGGCCCATTGTGATATCACGCATTCAAGCCACATCATTAACCCATTCACCTATTCACCTACTCACACAACTTCTATAACAGTATACCACCTGCACATTGCAAGCTCCATGTCAACCTGTACATTGACGTGGACAGTGGGTCGGCGTTGAATTCTGTACTCCATCAGAGGGTCTTAGTTGTGTTTATTAACATCAACGATTGTAATCGATGATGAAAATTCGATTTGCATCTAGTCTCTGATGAGATTCGAACCCCGTACCTCCCGGCCCAAGTGCCGAAGCTTTAACCACTCCACCACTTGTCCGATCATATTATACCATATATCTCTGGGATTCCTGGGATCCCGGGAATAAGATTTCAAAATCCCCATTTCCCGGGAATCAAATAATCCCGAGAATAGTGACACTCTAGAACAGTAATTCTTAACATGGGGGCCGCGGCAACCTAGGGGTCCGTAAGAAGTTTACCGGGGGGCCGCTAAAGTTTGCAAAATTTCTTTCAGAATATAATAAGATGAAATTTGATGTATAACCGATTATCGTATTAACGACTGAAATAAGAAAGATAAAGTTTTGAAGCTTCCCCTATCTTAAAGATGAAAGCTTCCCCTATCTTCACCCCTTTAAAGAGTTTAAATAATGACATCACAATTTACGCCTATTTTATTTGCTCATCAAAACACACGAAGCATGCGCACAAATTTTAATAACTTTATTTGTCATTTGGGCCTATTGGAAACTTTGCCTTCTCCAAAATTTCTCACCGAGGTTTGGATTAATGATTATGAGCTGGATAATTATAAAATAAATAACTTTTCGACATTCGGTAAGTGTAATCAACTACATCGTACTGGTGGTACTGTTGTGTTTGTTAAAAATAATCTTAATTGCCATATCAAACCCTTGGTTAATATGAATACAGCAGATGGCGTAGCCGTCTATTGTTCCATTGGTCAGCAAAATTTTTGTGTAGTATACCTCTGTAGGCTTCATTCTTACAATATATATATGGATTTTTTTATGAATTAAACCATTTCCTGGAAAATGTAAATTCAAAAAACTTAATTAGCCTTGGCGATATTAATATTAACATCCTCCTCAGAGCAAAATGAATACTTATTATTATTAATGGCTGGCCATGGCCTTAAATCTTATGTAAATGAACCCACACGGCGCACTTTTAATACTTGTATTGTTCACTTGTTTATCCGACAAAATATTTTTCGTAAAATAGACTTTGTGGTCAAAGTGGTTGATTTGGATATTAGTGACCATTCTGCATTAACGATTGAATTCATTCAGTACTTTTCGCAACCACATGATCATAAAATCATAACCAAATTTAGAATTAATTAACCGGCCTAAAATATATCTTTGGCTAACGTATCATGAAACCAAGTTTTAGATAGTATCGATCCAAACACTGAATTTAACAAACTTTTATCTATTATAAAAACCCATGTTGACCTACATCGCTTTTGATACCAAATACACTCAAAAAAACTTTTGAGGCCTTTTGGATGTCTTTCAAAATCAGGAAACTTATTGATCTCAAAAATAAATTATACAAAAAAGTAAAGAAACATCCGCAAAATAGTTCTCTTAAATCAAAATATTCTGGCCTAAAGAAAAAGGTTTATCGCATCAATATAGAAACTATGAAAGAATACTACACTAAGAAATTTCAAATACAAAAAAAAAGCAATGGGAAATTATTAAGTCTGTGGTGGGGGAAGGGGCAAAAAGAATTAAATGTTGCATAAAAGATGAAGCTTGTATTGAACATGTTGATAATCACTCGAGGTTAGATTATGGTGTAGCTCTTTGGGGTGGCGCTGTCTATGAATCGCTAAAAAAATTGATTGTGGCGCAAAAATACGTAATTCGTATTATGTACAGTAAACGTTCTAAGGACCCCACTTTTCGTTGAAAGTACTTAAAGTTTTTTTCAATAGAGGAGGCTATGAAATGATTAGGTCTATTGATAGGTTTTATCTCCGACATAATAACTTATGCATTGTAAACTTTACCAGAAAAGAATACTGTCGGCGTTTCTATATTTTCATAGCTCCAAAATTATATAATAATTTACCATCACATATTAAATTAAGCTCATCAATGGCGAGATGGCGGTTTCGCAGTGAAGTTAGGACAATAAATCGATCGTCTCTCTCAGATGAACACCGGCTGGTATGTAGTCTCTGCCTGAAGGTACCAGTTTCCTAAATTCTTCTGTACACTTTTGAGACAGCAGATTGACTTATGTTTCGCAGTCTTGTTGACTGCGTCCTTCTTGCAATGAAGCAAAATTTGTGTGGCTTTCTTTGGAGTACTATTCATGGTTTTGAGGAAACAACCAATGAAACTGGTAGAGATATGTTCAGCTCAACGTCTAATAATGTAAAAGTGACTGATAGCAAGTATCGGTCAACTTGGTATTATACAGGAGATTACAGCACGCCAATTGTTTTCACCGAAACATCGCATTTTGCTACGAATGCCCTAATTTGAAAAGTACTGAATAGATTTTAATGATAAAGGTGTTCTTGTAGTTGTTTGCGAGTGTAGTTTACTGCTTATTGTTATTCCGCCATTCCACACTATGATTCTTTCGCCATGATTTTTCCTCGTTCCCTTCCCTTTCACCTACAAACTAACAACAGTTTGTAGGTGAAGGGGAAGGAAACCAGGAAAGAATCACGACAAAAGAATCAAAGTGTGGAATGGCGGATTTCTATACATGAATTTATGTTTACATTTTGCGTATAATGCCGAATCTCCAGTGAAACCGTGGGTACCAAATTGTGAAGTATGAAAGTTAAATTAGATAATGAAATAGTAAAGTTATTTTTTATATCTATTATATTAATACGCTTAATTTTTTCAAACTCAACGCTAAAATGACCCCTAAACATGATCCGATCCGTTTAAATTTTTGAGGGTAGGTCGACATAAATATAGCGGTGTGCCTTTGCTAGAAAAATCGGAAAAATTCCACCGGGAAGTACCTGAAACGGGTACCTCAGGTGTTTTCAGCAAAATTTTGTCACGACGCCAGAATGCCATGACAAAATATGTTTATATTGAATCTACGATCATGCGCATTATACCGTGACAATGACAAAATTTATTAAAATTGCCGATGTTTTTGTGATGACACACTGTGATGACAAAATGAGTAGAAAATTTGTAAATGAATCTCAATTAAACAAAACAGAGAACATAAAATGATTTTACATACATTTTGGTGTTAATAGTAGTTGTGAGTGTAAAAATACAATTTTGTCATGACACTCTTTCTATTTAAGATTTAAAAATTAACCGCGTATATGAATTTACTTTTTTTTGATAAAAGTGCATCAAATTTACATCTTAAAAAATCTTCTTAATTATTTCTTAACCAAAAACTCAATAAAATGTATTCACGTGACTGATTATTCAGTCACAGGTCAGCTTCTATCTATCTTCTATCTATCTATTATATTAAACTCTTAATTTTTTCATATTCAACCCTAAAATAACCCCTAAATATGATCCGATCCGTTAGATTATTTCAGGGTAGGTCTACATAAATATTGCGCTGTGCGTGGGTTAAAAAAATCGGAAAAATTGGAAAAATTCCACCGGAAAGTACCCGAAATGGGTACCTCAGGTGGTTTCAGAAAATTTCCAAGATTTTGTGCATGTGAAATCTTGCCACATTTAAGAATTTTATGGGACGACTGAAAAGAATTTTTTTTTTAAATTGGTGGTGCGCGATTCCAATCAAAAGTTGCAAAACAGTTTGCACGCGAGTTAGATTCAAAGTTCAAAACAGTTTTCGCACGATTCAATTTCAAAGTAGCTTAATGGTTGACACGCGATTTAAATTCAAAGTTGTTAAATTCTTCGCGTGCGATTCAAATTTAAAGTAGCGGATACAAATAAAACTGGATTGAAGTTGTTTTAAAAAAGCAAGCTACTAACTTTTTAAAGTAAAAAACGACAAAAATAACGATTTTCAAATACATAGTAATAAAAATGCATTGGAATGTAAAAAACGACGCGAGTGACCAATTTTGCGATTTTCAAATCCATACTAAATCGAATAAAAATCAAAATATTTTTATTTTGCTGATTTTAATACTGAAATGTCAAAGAAATTCAAAATATAAAGCCGTCAATCATCAAGTCAAGCCTCGAGTATAAATCAAAACCACTTTGAACGAGCGGTCCAGCGAGTAAGTCATTACCATTTCTCACCTCAACGAGTCTTGAACAAAACTCTTTTCATTTTTCTTCAAAATGCCTTGGAAATCAAGAGACCCTCGAAAACGAAAAATGTACGATCAAAATCGAAATTCACAATCCACAAATTCAAGCCATGAACCAGTCTCATCATTATCACGTGACGCTACCCCATGGATCTCCCAAGACGCCAACCCGGTCCCAGGGCCATCAGGAGCCACCCTTCCATGGATCTCTTAAGACGCGCTCAACATTCCACGTGATTATCCAGCAGACGCCTTCCTCACATTTGAGGATTAGGTTCCAGACGAAGAGGCGGAGCAAGATCAATTCGATTTTAATATAAGTTTTTCGCCATTTTGTTTTTATTTTTGAAAACTCGCCAATTTTTTTTCTTTTTAGGAGCCTTTTTGTTCCTGTGAGTGCACTCGAAGGTTCAAACCTGGCGGGCAATGAGAAGCGCACGGCATCATCCCAAAGTGCTCTCGGGAAATTTAAATCCACTATTTAGGTTCAATGGGCGTGGCTTGCGAGTTCTTTGACGCGCTATTTTTCCGGGCAGATAAGGAGGGGCTTGGTCTCGGCTTCACTCGCTGCTGTGGTAAAGGAAAGGTGTTTCTCCCCGCACTGCACAATCTCCCCTACCTCAATCAGCTGATTTTCGGAACTAACTCCCCTCGCGATTCTATAAGACTAACATCCGGAAGCTTAACTCCGCCCTCTCCATGGTCAGGACCAGAATGGAGCTCGAAGAGAAGCGCCCTGGCGAACCGTACTTCTTTTCACTGCACGGACCCGTCTATCACAAAGGGAGAATTTGAATTAGCGAGTACTGGATTATTCCGTATTAATGGAGTGGCCTCATGGGATCCGCGTTTATGAATTTACATTTTTGATAAAAGTGCATCAAATATACATCTTAACAAATCTTCTAAATCATTTCTTAACCAAAAATTCAATAAAATGTATTTACGTGACTGATTATTCAGTCACAGGTCAGCTAGTTAATTATATTATATAAAAAAAATAAAGGAATAATAAAAAAATAGAGTTATTATAGATAATTTAACAAATATAAATTGTTGGTGGCCCGCGAGTGAAAAAAGGTTAAGAAGCACTGCTCTAGAAGATGAAGCGAAAATCAGGTATTCGCATTTCTCATTAACCGAAGAGGAAAAAGACACAACAGAAAATCTTCTAAAATTGATTGGAAGTCGTCTAGTGTCAAAAAGGAACGTGTTATACGATAGATATTTGTTCCACACCTGTGGAACCATACCACCTTTCCCGTCGTATGTAAATACAATCAAGTCGTCACTGTAGATTGCTTATTGCGGGACCGTATAGCATTTGGCATTAGAGATACAAATCTTAAAAAGCGATTTCTGTCACAAGATCCCGATACTTTAACATTGGACAAGATTATTCAAGAAATTAAAGTTAGCGAAGATACTGAGGATCGATTTAAATCCATAATGGTAGATAATTTTACTAAAGTGAATAAAGTGGTAAATTCTAACAAACATAAATTTTGTGCGACGTATCATGTTTTCGATCAAAATTTATGCCCTAAAGTAACTAATAATAATTTTACGCTAGATGACTCTAAATTGACTTTAACGGATTATGATCGTCATCCGATAGAAGTTTTGGGAAAAGTAAAGGTACCGTGCCCCCACAACAATAGAAAATATTCTATAATTTTTCAAGTGGTCGATAACACTCATTATGCGTTATGAAATGAGCATGCTGTGAATAAAATAACGAACGATGTCAGTGTATAGTTTGTTGATAATGATCCGGAGTATAAAAGTCTTGTAAATCAAGCCAACCAAATAATACAGACGTATAGTTACGTATTTGAGGGTTATGGACTCTTACCAGGAGAAGTGGAAATAGAAGTGGATGAAACAGTGAAGCCTGTTATTCAGTCTCCTCGTCGTATACCCATGGCACTACGAGCACAGTTAAAAGCCGAATTAGATGAACTTATTAAAGATGGTATACCACAAAGTGGGTTAGTAACATATTACTTGTTCAAAAAGCTAACTCTTTTAGAATATGTCTAGATCCAATACCTCTAAATGGCGCAATAAAAAGGCCTCATCGTCAAAGTAAAAAATTGATGAAATCCTGCCTGAGCTGGGAAAAACAAAAATATTCTCTACAGTCGGTTTTTGGCATTTTAAATTGTCAGAATCGAGCAGTAAATTAACAACTTTTAGGACTCCGTTTAGTCGAATTAGATGGTTGCGATGTCCTTTTAGTCATCATCTGCTCCGGGACTTTTTCAGATGAAAATGTATGAAATCACACAAGACTTAAAAGGTATTGAAATACTAGCTGATGACATATCCATTTATGGAATAGGTGATATTATGACGGAAGCAATAGGAGATCATAATATAAACTTGGGAAAGTTACTAATACTTTTGCGTGAGAATAATTGCAAACTTAACAAAAAGATATTAAATCTTTGTTGCTCAAAGGTAAAAATTTTCGGGAATGTGTTATCAAATACAGGTTTGAAAGCTGATGAAACGAAAAATTCAGCAATAAAAAATATGCCATCACCTAAAGCTAAGTCGGATTTACTAATATTTCTAGGAATGCTTAACTATTTGGGAAGATACATAAAAAACCTAAGTGCAGAAAGCTCTGTTCTTCGAAAATTAACACATGAAAAGTCAGAATGGATATGGACGCAAAAAGAAGAACAGGAATTTCAAAAATTGAAATGCAAGTCGCCGATACAAGATCTCTAAAATATTTTGAAGTCGGAAAACAGCTCACCTTAGAGTGTGTTCGGCACTACAATATTGAACTGAAATTTATCGGGGGTAAAAATAACGTGATTGCCGATACATTATCTAGAGCAGTGATTCTTAACAGGAGGGCCGCGGCCCCCTTGCGGTCCGTAAGAATATTGCCGGGGGGCCGCCAATGTTTGCAAAATTTTCTTCAGAATATAATAAAAAGAAAATTGATGTATAAGTTTTCTTATTTAGTGTTTTATTTATTTCTGTTATTTCTTCCTACATACAACTTTGTTAGTACAGAATAAATAAATGCAAATATGCTACTTACACTGCAGAAAGCCTAAGTAATCCTAAGAAACTATTAACACTTGGAATTTTAACCCTATTTCTACTGAGTGAATTTACTGAAACATCCTACTGAGATGTGACTTTTATACACAAGTAAAAATTTAAAGAAAATCATGCAACTTTTTTAATTTTGAGAGTGTTAAATCATTTATTCAGTTCAAATTCCACTAACTAATATATGTTATTGAGGCTGCGAGCCAATAGTCGGGTTTTACTATGATAAGAGATTATTCGATTCGTTTGCCATAGAGTTTTTGAAAAATAAATGAATTTACCGAACAATTTACTTAAAATTGGCAGCCTAAAATTATTTGGTTTGGCCGTGTATGCATATTACAAGTTATTCTGAGCGTTCTTTGCAAATATTGCGATTGCACATCCTACAAATCTGAGTTGCTACGGGACTTTTATTATTAGGACACTTGTAATATCGACGACGAAGGGTTGTTTTTGAAACCGAATCGGTTGATACTGCAGCTCTTATTGCCTAAAGCCTTCCCGATTGCCGCAACTGTGGTCTTTATCACTTTTGGTGTGCTTCAAAATTCAAAAAATCCTGGTTAATCGGATAAAATTTAGATTAACCAAGAGAATAAAAAATCCCGGATAATCCCGGATAATCGAGGTTCACGGATAATCAGATCCCGGATAATCGAGATTCAAGTGTATAAACTACTTTGTGAGTATCGTCAATTTAAACTTGAAAAATGTCTAAAAGTCACTTGTCAGTAAGATAGGGTTAAAAATAATTAGAATTTTTTTAGCAAAATACGAATGTTCACTTGATTGTCGCGAGCAACTATATCGACTCAAATCTTTAGCGCTCACAGAAAGACGAATTTTTTTTAAACGGCTAAACCGATTATCACAAGATATTATTTTTTTGAAAGTCAATTTTTTTTACTTTAAAATGACACTAATTTCAAGAAAATTGGCTCAGTACTTTTTTATAGTGACTTTTGAATGAAAACGCAAAATTGAGGATTATGTAAAAAAGCATTGGGGATATTTAAATTTAAATAACAATAAAAAATTCAAGAAAAACAAAAACAATTATATTGGTTAATACTTAGTAATGCGCCCATTGCGTCTACAACGGTTCTCATACGGTTCTCCATTGACCTTATTAAGGTTTTAACAAAGACTTGGGGATCGTACCCCACTCTTCATCCAACGCAATCTTGAGGTCACTGATGTTAAATGGTACAGGATTTCTGACTCAAGCCCTCCATTTTAGTTCGTCCCATAAATGATTTATTGGATTCATGTATGGACTGAGGGCTGATCACTCCATCGTCTCGAGTCTAACTTCATCCATAAACTGCCGAGTGGCTCGAGCTCTGTGACACCGTACATTGCCATTATTATGCATCAATATGAAATCTTGATCCAAGAGAAAGTCCTCGATATATGTTTCAGCGGTCAGACCTTCACTACGACCTCCACCAGGTACGAAAACCAAAGCTTGTCTTTCCCTCAAGCGATATGCCACCCCATACAAAACCGCACTGCAAAAATCGCTGTCCTGGACGCCGATAGACCCGTCTTCTCTTATCACTACCATGGAGACCTATTCTGCTATCGTCAGTGAATAGAATGGACTTTCATTGCTCGATGCTCCAATTTATCTATCAATTTTGGGCCTCTAGCAGGCCGTCTTGAAGTGAGATTGGCTTCCTTCAAGCGTCTTCTTACTATCCATTGACTAACAGCTCCATCTCGAACTTGTCTTAGCGCTTGCTGCACATTGACGCCTGTGAGATGGCCAGTTTTGCAGTGAAGTTATACCGGCTGGTATGTAATCTCCGATTGAAAGTACCAGTTTCCTGAAACATTCTGGATACTCTTGAGACGGCAGATTGACTGATGTTTAGCTGACGAGCGACTTCTCATTGATTACGTCCTTCTTGCAATAAAGCAACACCTTGTGCAGTAGTATCATGATTTTGAGGAAACAACGAATGAAACTGATAGAGATTTGTTCAGGTCTGATGGCAAATATCGGTCAATGCGGTATTATACAAGAGATTGCAATACGCCAATTGTTTTCACCGAAACATCACATTTTGCTACGAATGCTTTAATTTGAAAAGTACTGTATACATTTTAATGATAAACGTTAACAAAGTTGTTTTACGAAAATCAGTTAAGCCATCATATACAAAAAAAAAATAGATAATGAAATAATAAAGTTATTATATTATATAAAAAAATAAAGGAATAATAAAAAATTTAATTTGTTATAGATAATTTAAAAATATATATTATTATTATTATTCAAAAATGAGGGCTACAAAAAAATTATGAATTATTTGGTGGGCCGCGAGTAAAAGAAGGTTAAGAACCACTGATCTAGAGCATCATTGGAAGTACCAGAGGATTTCAATTTTATTAATCAGTCGAACATTTTGAAAGTAAATGTAGCAGCAAACAAGGTTTTCAAAGGATTTCGGAAAATTAATTTAGTTGAGTCACTTAAAATCACGGAGGAAAGAATTGATAACATCAAAATAGAAGCCATGAAAGTTCAGACCTTGCAAAAACTGATTCCTTTCATTTGTAATGGATGACCAAATCAAATACATAAAGTTCCTGTTGATATACGATTATATTACAAATACAAACATGAACTTTCAACTCAAGGTGGATTAATATTTAGAAAGTGTAAAATATTAATTCCTTATAGTATACGGAAATTATTGGTTGAGAAAGTTCACGTTGCACATAACGGCATAGAGACGTCGATTAAGCTAGGATAATATTTTCTGGCAGAATATGTCTTCATGAATGAAATATTCGAGTTCACAAACTAATCCACCAATCGCACGAAGTTCCGACATATCCATTCCAGTATGTGTCAATGGATGTGCTCGCAACAAAGTTGAAATGGCAAAGCGTATAGTATATAATATGCTTGTTACTGTGGATCACTACTCTGATTTCTTTGAACTTGATATTTTAAAAGAATTAACTCCGAATTCTGTAATAGAACAATGTAGAAGAAACTTTAGTCGTCATGGAATTCCTCAACAAGTCTGTACTGACAGCGGAACGAATTTTGTCAACAGACAATTCAAGGACCTCGAAAGGACGTGGGAATTTAAACACATTTCGTCATCTCTGCGTCATCCAAGAGGAGATGGTAAGGCAGAGACAGCGGTGAAGATTGCTAATAGAGTTTAATAAAGAAAGCGGAGGATACTCATCAAGATATTTGGTACACTCAGAGAAAAACTTGGGTCAAAAGAAACAAAAATCTGAGCCTATTTTGCCAAAATCTTGGTGATTTTCGATCAGCCAAATTTCTTAATTAAAAAACGAACAAGATCTTAGTTGAATAAAATTTTAATTTAAAATAACCAAATCCTGCTTATTTAATTTAATTAATATAACCAAAAACATATGGTTAATTTAATGGATAGAAATGGAAAATAATTGGTAACAGAAATGCCTCCTAAACTACAGGCCTCATACACCAAATGATGACGACACGCTATGTCTACGTTGTTGTTGCTTTCTCTAGTTATTTTGTTAGTCTCGGTTTAGACATAAATTGACGTCATGTGCAAAAAATGAGAGTAGTAAGAGGCCTGTAGTTTAGAAGGCATTGGTAACAGTGACTAACTATTTTGTTAAATTAACCAAGGGAAAAAATTATTTTACTAATAATTAGTTATTATTATTTTACTAGTTTAATTCTACCAAATTTTCTTAGTAATTGTAACAAAAATGGCGGTAAATGTTGCAAACGTTTAGGGTTAAACACATTACATCAAGGTGGGGGCGAATTCCGAGATTCATACCTCCTCGCCGGTGCTCCCTGGGTAACGCTAAATGAATCAGGCGGTGTAGTGGAGACGAGCAGACTAAATCCTGTTTATAGTCATGGACACTACATGTCAGGGCGGGTTATTGGCGCCCTAAAACCAATACCAAACCAGCGTCTGTTCTCCAGGTTAGGAGCGGCTGAAGCGGGCGTCTGTCTTGTATCAAGCGGCTCGCTATATAAATGTGTTTCAAGGTAGGACTGGATGCCTTAAGATTTTCACCAGTACGTGACCCACACACGTAACAAGCGGGTTGAGCGGCAGGCTAAAAACCTTCCCTCATAAAAACATTTAAGTCATGAACCATGAACAAAGGCCTCGGATTACCATATCGGATTCATCACAAACTCGACCTCGGAAATTGTACACGGACAACGCTTTAAAAATGGGAACATGGAACGTGCTTAGCCTCTTAAGACCTGGAGATCTCCAGAACCTTTCGAACCAAGCAAAGAGTTGCACATTAGACGTACTCGCATTACAAGAGCTTAGATGGTCTGGGAGTGGGATCCATGACACCACCAATGGTTACACTCTTCATTACAGCGGCCATCAGAATGGAGGAGAATTTCTAGTTGGCTTCCTAATCCATCGGCGCGTGAAGCATCATATCATCGATTTCCGCCCTATCAACATGCGGATGTGCACGGTCAGATTTCGCACTAAGAAATTTAACATCACGATCGTTAATGTGCATGCACCCACCGAAGATAAATCGAATGACATCAAAGATTTATTTTTTGTCGAGTTGGAGGAAGTCATCAATAACATACCGCACCACGACATTAAAATCATCGTGGGCGACTTTAATGCAAAAATCGGTAGGAGTGCAGAAAATACATCGCACATCGGTCCTAACAGTCTGCATCTAACTAGTAATAACAACGGCCAACGCGTCACCGACCTGGCATTAATGTACAACTTAGTTGTATCAAGTACGTTTTTCCCACATAAGAGAATCCACAAAGTAACGTGGAGATCGAATGATGGAAGAACGCAAAACCAAATTGATCACGTCATGGTGTCTAAGAGACACTCAACCAGTATATCTGACGTTAGATCCTACAGGGGTGCAGACATGGACAGCGATCATATGCTTGTCGTATTTAAATATAAGTGCAAACTGTCATCTACGTTCAACAGACAAGCACAAAAAACCGCTCGATGGAATGTTGATGCTCTAAAAGACCAAACATCACTGCAGAGTTACCAATCAGCTGTCACTAACTATCTAGAGCGACCCAGCAACAACGAAGAAGCTCCTTCTAACATCCAGGAGCAGTGGCACACAATACAGTCAGCCATTACCACCGCGGCACAAAACACTATCAGAAGAAGACCTGCGAGACCCCGCAATGATTGGTTCGATGATCAATGTCGCCTGATCGTCGCAAACAAACAAAAGCTTCGTGAAAAATGGTTGGCTCGCAACACTAGAAGCACATATGCAGAATATCTCCGCGCCAGGAAAGCCACGACTAAATATCTTCGTCAAAAGAAACGCGAACATATGAGATTATTTATCGAAAACATCGCAGCTTCCAAGCGGAAGTAGGAAATTCAAGGGACTGTTTTGCTAATGCCAGGAATCTCACTAAAGATTTCCACCCAAGAAGTACAGACATAAAACACGGGAATGGAGAATTGAGAACAAACGTGGCTGATGTTCTCTCAGTATGGTAAACCTACTTTCAAAATCTACTAAATCGGAATGACGACGTGACCCCCATTAGAGCAATAGCTCCTCCAGGTGAAGAGGTCTTCGTCAAATGTCCCACAGCAGAGGAAGTAGACGCAGCTATTAGTCGATTGAAAAACGGCAAGGCACCCGGTCTCGATGGAATCCCAGCAGAATTAATCAAACATGGAGGCGCTACTCTTGCAACAAGTCTATATACGATCTTGTCGTTTGTATTTGGGACCAAGAAGAGTTGCCGGAGAATTGGAAGACCGCGCTCATTGCATTCGTTGCATAAAAAAGGCGACCGTCTTAAATGTGAAAACTTTCGTGGCATAGCTCTATTGAACACTGCTTACAAAGTGTTGGCTAATGTTGTACTTGCCAGGCTCATCCCTTTCGCCGAAAACATCATTGGTGACTATCAGTGTGGCTTTCGTACCAACCGATCGACCACTGACCAGTGTTTCACCATGAGGATGATCTTGGAAAAATGTTGGGAGTACAACATAACCATTCATCAACTATATATAGACTTCCGTCAGGCAAATGACAGTATAAACCGCGATAACCTTTGGGCCGCGCTCATATGTCTATAGGAATTCCAGAGAAACTTGTTTCTCTGTGCAAATTAACAACGTCTGAGTCTGTATGTAGAATTGTAATCGAAGGAACTGTGTCAGACTCCTTTGAAATAACATCTGGTGTTCAACAGGGAGATGCACTCAGGCCTGTGCTGTTCAATTTAGCGCTTGAGTACGTAGTGAGGAAAAGCAACATCGAAACCTCGCGCTGTATATTTAATAAATCAGGCCAAATTCTTGGATATGCAGATGATATCGTTCTTCTTGGCCGAAGACCTAGCGATATCAAAGACAGTTTCGTGCCACTCGATCGCTGCGCAAGAAGACTTGGTTTGAAGGTGAACAGTACCAAAACCAAATTTGTATCAACACCCAGGAACATCTCCATGATAAATCTCGCAATTGGCGACAATAACTTTGATCGCGTTGAAAACTTCAAATACCTCGGGTCAGTTATAACATCATCAAATGACATGCAGGCAGATATAAAAGCCCGAATCGCTGCCGCACATCGAGTTTTCTACGCTCAATCAAAATTATTGCGATCTACACATCTATCGCAGTCGTGCAAGCTCGCACTTTATAAAGTACTCATAAGACCTGTGCTGGCTCTTGGAAGCGAGAGCTGGACCATGACCACTAACGATTGTAGATTGTTATCAACTTGTGAAAGGAAGGTCATTCGTTCAATCTTTGGTCCAATTAAAGTCGCGAACAATGAATATCGGATTCGCATGAATCACGAGATAAAGCAAATTCTTGGAGGTTGCGATATTATCGGATTCATCAAATCCAATCGGGTTAGATGGCTCGGCCCCGTTACAAGGTCCCCACAACAACGGATGACCAATAAAGTGTTAAATCAACAACCAGCCGATGTGCGTCGTAGAGGAAGACCCCGACTGCGCTGGCGTGACGACGTCGAACAAGATATACATGCACTAGGATGTCGAAACTGGAGGACGAGAGCGATGGACCGAGACGGCTGGAGGACCATAGTGTGGGTGGCAAAATCCCTTCATGGGATGTGAAGCTAGAGAGAGAGAAATTACATCAAGGTGAGGTTACCAAACCAACACGTTGGATTGGAAGTTTGATTTGGAACTAATGAAACATTGAATTCTTTACATTAAAAAATTCCAGCGTCTTATCAGAATGCAGTGATCAAACTACAAAAATAATGAAAATACTTTGAACTTACATTCAAAGTATAATCACAATGATTTAGCGAATTTTATTGATTCGCTAGAATTTAAGTCTTAGTTTATATGACAAAACTTATAGGTCAAAATAACTAATTAAGGTAAACCAAAATATTTGGTTAGTTATAACAAGAATATTGTTCACCTAACAAATTTTTTTTTGGTTAAGTTAAACAAAACTACGTACCAACATCCTGGTAACTCAAATTTCACTCACTTTTTGTAGTAACCAAGTAAGAAAATACCAACTTTCTAATTTAAACAAGAGATTTGGTTTATCTAGCTCAGAATTTTGTGTAAAAACAATCAAATTAATTTAACTAAGTATTTGGTAGTAATCTTTTTTCTGAGTATACTGTTTATTGTGCTGGCGGAACTCCCCAATCTGGTGTTCCATCGTATAATGAACAATACTTACCAAAAATAATCGAAAATGTTCCTGAAAAGATAAAAGCGTGGCATGGTGAAACTAAATACTACTTTGACAGGAAAACAAAAATTATTCCAGAATTGGAAATAGGACAATCAGTTTCGGTTCAGGTACATCCGCAACTTAATAAGGAATGGTGAGCAACAGCTCAAAGATCGTTCTTATTTGGTAAATGTCAACGGATCAACATTCAGACGCAATATCGTTAATATCAAACCGTTTGTGAAAGAGGAACCTAAACGGATAAAGACGACCAAAATATACGAGTATACATACATTAGATACCGGAAGCAGCAAAAGGCTCCTGAAAATATGAATCAACAGGGTATTCCTAGTTCCACTGAACAATCAACAGGTCGTCCTAAACGAAACATAAAATTTCCAACTCACTTTATTGATTATCAGCTTTATTAGTAACATTTCCTTTAACGCAGATAACTCATGTACCTAAAATGAATTTTATAAGTTTTAACGAAAAAAGGGAAGGTGTTATATTGTCAATATTCTATATCCATATTATGGATAACATATCGGTGATAAGAAGTTTCTCCATATGTGGATTGAAATTTAGTTGTACGGGAGAGGGCAATAAAGGGAATAATGAAATAGCCTCGTGCTAGATATATTTTATAAAGCTAAGTAGTGTGTTTTATTAAATACGAATATAAAACCATAACATTGCTATTCTGCTGGTAGAAACGTGTTCTTGTTGTGAGGCCAAAGCGCAGTTACAACTTATACATCATGAATTAAATTTAAAATTCGTTACTATGTTATAGAAACGTTGTTTTGGTAGCTTTTAACCTGCTTTTTAACATTTTGGCATACTCTTTTGTCTTCCAATTTCTTAAGTTGCCTTTTGTCTATCTTCCATCTACTCTGCACCAGCGAAAGCTGATTCTCCGAAGTAAAGTGACATTTTTACTAAAAAAGTTGTTAATAAAGAAATTTTTGACTTATATGAATGGCAAAGTTTAATTATTTCGGTTTAGTAAACCGTCTTCTTAAAAAACAGTTCACAAGATAAAAAATGTATCGTCTATCAGAATGTGGAAATCTCATAGATATGTAATAAGAAAAACTGCTTTATTTCCGTATAACAGCAAACCTATTTACTGTAACGTCGCAAATACTCGCAAAATAATAAGTAATTTCGTATAAAACTGGCGACGGATAGTCTGTCGTCTCCCCACAAAAAAAAATCCCATATTCGAATAAAATTCGCTTATCTATACAGATACGTTTTAGTCTATGTAATGTACTAAACATGTATTCATGCGTGTGTTAAAATCTGGTTAATACCAGTACCAGTAGTTGATTATCTAGCACGATTTGTTTGTTTGCCAACGGCATATAGCCTAAAGTGTATGCGGCACTTAAATAAATATTTTTTATATCACTAGACAAACAAAAACAAATGTTGCACGCAGCACTGCCAATTTATGATTACCGCCACCACATTATATGATGAAAGAATTTTTTCAAATTCCAATTATTGTGTTGAATATACATATTACATAGCACGCAACAACACATGATTATCACAGTACCAAATTTCATCATCCTAATTTGTGTACATCGCCCTTTATGAATTTGATAGATGTTTTACAACACTCCTACCACCCTGTAATATGCGGTGCGGTAAGAAATTTGTGTCTTTTATAATACGGTTCAAGGTCGTTACTTAGTATATAATTCATCCGCCTTTGGTTTCTCATTTCAGTTTTTTGATCTCCACTTTCATCTCATGCTTTTCTATTTTTATTTTTTTATTTTCCACACTCCCAGAGTTCTATTGAAAATTTCCGTTCTCTCTACAAAAACACTGAACCAGAGATGATACTCGTACCACATCTACATAGACTACGAGTATATCCCTTTCCCTGCTAGAAAAAAAATTGTTTGCTTCAATTTTCTTCCGGATTTAAACAGATCATAGTTAAATCGGAATTATTTTTGAAAAAAAAACATTATAATTTGATAACATATAAATTATAGTTATAGTGTTATTTTTCGGACGAAAACGTTTAAGTGGTATACACAAATGATTCTTTTTCGTTACCCACACAATTGTAGTGGCAGGCAGGAATAGGGATATAATATGATGTAGGATACGGCAAAGAAAAGGAATGGGGTGTGATGAACTGAGGATGGATGATTTTATTTTCAATATAATGTACAGTAGCGCTCAAAAGTATTTTGATAAGTATAATTTATTAGATAATACAAAACATATAAACAATATTAAAATTAATCAAATAATTTATTTATAGTAATGATATGTTTTATAAATTGGTAAAACATAAATGTTATGAATTGCTAAACGAAAAGAAAAATTTGAAAAAAGTTTTAATAATTACGGATCAACAGTATTTTGATATCTAAAAGAGTATATTTTTATTATTTAAAGCTGATTATTTTCAGTACTTATTAATTAGTTTTTCGTTGCGTATCCATTGGCCTTTATGATAGCTTCAAAACGTGCCGGCATTGAATGAACTAACTAACATCCTTATTTTAATAATTTTTACATCTTGCAAAGATGCTCAATAGGGTTTAAATCGGCACTTTGGCTTGGCCATTCCAAGAGTTCGGTTTTCATAAGTTTCATGAAGTCACTTACAAGCTTAAATTTGTATTTTGGATCGTTATCTTGCTGGAAATACCAGCTAGGTAGTATACTATATTTTCTTTAGCATACGGTAGCATATCTACCGCGTTGGCGGAAAAAACACCCACAAACCATAATATTGCCACCTCTATGTTTTATTGTGGGTATTTGGTATCCACCACCAAATTTTTTGTTTACAGGAAACAGGACGTTTCACATACCGTATTCCATTGGATGACACTAAATTAAATTTGCTTTCATCACTCCACAACACACTGGACCATTCTGAACTCGTCCATGATCTGTGCCGTTTAGCGAACGCAAGACGCAGCTTCCTGTTCTTTGCACAAATCAGAGGTTTTTGATTGGACATCGTCCATATAATACCGAACTCTTTTAGCCGACGTTTTACAGTTGAAACCTGTATATTTACGTCATTATTTTCTTGTGACTCTTTTTTTATTACAATGGCCGATTTTTGGACATCACTCATCGATAACTTTTTATTATATAAGGCTTATTTTTCATTGTCTTACGTTTAACATCAGCCTTATTCCACGCACTAACAAGCTGTCGGGACACGTTAAAACTTCTACCAACTTCTGATTGCGTCGTCCCTCTTTTTAGGGCAGTTATCACTGCGTTTTTAAAATCATTTGAATATTCTTTAGACTTGGCCATGTTACTATAATACCGACTACTTATTTATAAAAAAAAACTCTTGCTGCTGTGCGACCGATCTCGTTGACAATTTGGAACTAAATAATTGTCAAAAGTAATTTAGTAAAAAAATTAATTTAAATATATAATTTGGATCTTACTTACTTAACGTGTTACTTATTTTATTTTCCATTTTTATTTGATTGTTGCTTTATTTTTTACTATCTTAAATTGTAACATTTTTTGAACACATGTTGCCAAAAATCATTTTAAATTTTTTTTTACTACACACAAAGTAAACAAACAAGTCCCAACTTGTTCGTAGCAATAGTTGCAGGGACGTCGTAAGTAATAATAGTTGCTTTCCAATCGAGCACCTCAAGTATGTACTTATAAGCACTTAAGGTTTTTGCCTTTGCTAAATTAACTACTGACAACAGTTCTACCTTTTTATTATGAGTACTTGAAAGCGTGTGTGTAGTATTTTTGTATCAAAAATATAATTTGACAGGGCATGTGTACTCGTTCTTTTATAATTTAGGCACCACAAATAAGAGACTTAAAACCCAACTTATATTTAAAATTTTGTTTGTTTTCTCGATACGGACGATTTATGCAGACGCCGAACATAATTGAATGTCATATGTGAAGCGCTAATAAAATTTCGGAATAGAAATTTTTTTTTATTAAAAAGTTAATAATTCACTGGTACAAATAAACTACCCATTTGTAGATTATGTTTTGATTTTGTGATTTTTTGTGCTTTCCAATCGACATTTTACCCAATACACAATTTTCGCACTTACAAGTGCTTCTCAATATGAAATGCCGACGGAATTCCGTTTAAATTTGTTTTCAAAAACCATACTCTTTCTATGGACAGCATCCCAACTAAAAATGGGAAAAAATCAAAAAGGAAAGAAGGTGGAATTTCGTTGGAAACTCGGGTTTTTTCTATACACTTTTCCATACTAATTTTAAACACTTTTCTACGTAAAACTTAGCCGATTAGCTTAGCAAGTATTTTTTATATGGTTGGTAGTAATAGTTTTTTGGAAAATAAAAATTTTTGTATTTATTTTAAGAAAAATTATATTTTATTTAAATCAATAAATTAAATATTTGGTTATAATATTTTTGCCATCCGCCACCCGATTTTATATCTTCAATTCCAGTATATTAAACATCTTAAAAAATAAAAAGGAGAAAATTTCATCAGCAATTTACGTCGTCTCAAATATATTTACATTTCATAAGTATGTATATGGCGACGCCATTTTAAAATATATTTTTATAACCTTTAGTACAACGTTGATGAATCATTTATAAAGCACTGTAATTACACTATTATTATTATTATAAAGCACTATATTATTAGACAAAAGTTTCTTTTAATGATCAAAAACATTATTGACAAAAACAATAAAAAATTAAAATGAAAAAATTTGCACGCACAGCTGTGTGCGTAGTTCTCCGCCAACAATACAAAATAAAAATTTACAAAAACAAAACAAAAACGTGAAATAGAAAGAGAAAGAACATATTTCTTGTCAAAAATCAATAATTTTGTATCTTTGCTATTTTGTAGTACGGAATTTAGTACGGAATTAAAATAATTGTTTCCACACACTGGAAAAATTGCATACTGGGTTGCGGTGTTCGATTGAAAAGTAACTAATATGGAAAACACGGGATTTATTGAGAAGTACATGGAAACTAGATAACAAATTTAATTTCGTAATTATAAAAACTTTTCTTTTCGTTTAGCAATTCATAACATTTATGTGTTCCAATTTGTAAAACATATCAGTACTATGAATATATTATTTGGTTAATTTTAACATTGCTTTTATTATTGGTATTATCTAATAAATTACACTTGTCAAAATACTTTTGAGCGCTACTGTATATAAAAAACGAGGAAAATGTTGAATTGGTGATGGGGCCAAAGTACAATAATAATTTTATGATGAAGGAATATTATTATAAATAATAAAGTGGTTGACTCTGGGTGGTCTCTGACTTAAGAGATTATATATTTTGACATTTAAAATCGAATTGATGGATTCTTAACAAGAAAATATTGTTCGATTTTCATATATTTGTGTCGTTAGACGTTTGTTCTTCGAGAATGCACGTGTGTTGATGTATAATTTAAATGTGTATACATATTTAGATACGTTTAGTTAACATAGCCCGGGCGAGTAATAACGTACCATTAATCTTATACGTGGAAGAGAGTTTGGCATCTGCTATGAAATGCTCATGAACGGCATCGATTACATCTATACAAGTGAGATTGGTTGAGTTGTAACAAGTATTGCGGATTATTTTTGCTGAACACTAACCTATAAGGTGTTGGCCAACTTATAGTGGCCGACAAGAAGTCAATTTACAGAGTGATGCCTTTTCATGTAACGTACTATAATAATATTCTCTTCAGTCATGGAGCATTTATCATTGCTCACACTTACATATATAGGTGAACGATTGAAACTTGCTGGGTTAACTATATTTTTTCATGAAGCAGGTGAAATATTTGGGTTTTGTGGTAGAAAATGGAGGACTTACAGTGGGTCCAGGGCGCCATACCATTCAAAAAGTTTGCAAGAAATAGAACTATCGAAATCATGTCAAATTACACCCCGTAGTCCTACCACAATTTCTAATGTATGTGAATTTGGCCCAAATGTCAGCCCAAAAAAATGCAGTGGCAGCCGAAAACTATAATATCTGTCACGTATAAACTGTCAACCCAAAAAAATCGTATATTATGACGTTTTAATGATGCCAGCCCAAAAACTAAAAATATTTTTCATTATAGATTTTTGAAGTCAGTCCAATTTTTTTTATCATGACAGTAACAATTGTCTTGAAAGTTATATCGGATACACTCAGCCCAAAATCTAAACTTTCATAGTTAAAGGAAATATTACCTCAAAGAGCAATTTTTTTAAATATTTATTTGTTTCTGTTTGACACCAGATCTCTCCGAAAATCATACTGAGACCGATGACCAACACCGAAAATCTCAACTTCCATGACATATTATGGTTGTTCGTAAAGCGGTTGAATGTAGGCCATTCTCGGTATGAGGACCTCATCACAACCTCCTGAAACTTCTTACTCGTAAAGGCTAGAACCAGAACTGTTCGAAAATCATACTGAAACCGATGACCAACACGAAAATCTCAACTTCCATGACATGTTATGGTTGTTCGTAAAGCGGTTGAATGTAGGCCATTCTCGGCCATCACAACCTCCTGAAACTTCTTACTCGTAAAGGCTAGAACCGTATCTGTGCGAAAATCATAGTGAGCCCGATGATCAACACCGAAAATCTCAACTTCCATGACATATTATGGTTGTTCGTAAAGCGGCTGAATATAGGCCATTCTCAATATGAAGGTGTATTGTATTTGTATGTATATATTAAAATAAAACTGATAATGAACGGATCAACTAATCGTAATTATATAATATGAGGAGTTTATTAACAATGGCTGAGATACGTCATAGATTTTTAGTTATGAAAAATTCCAGAAACTCCGATTTTCTTAATAGAGATTTACAAAACTCAAGGCCACATATTATTCTTCCTTAAAAATAATATTTTCGTGAACCAATTGAAAATGATAAGAATTGCTTCTTGAGGTAAAATTTCCTTTAACTATGAAAGTTTAGATTTTGGGCTGAGAGTATTCGATATAACTGTCAAGACAATTGTTACTGTCATGATAAAAAAAATGTCGGCTGCCTTCCAAAATTTATAACGAAAATTTTTTTTATTTTTTGGGCTGACATATTAAAATGTCGGGATATACGATTTTTTGAGCTGACAGTTCATACGTAACAGAAATTATAGTTTTTGTGTTGCAAAATTATTAGAATTTTGAGAAATGTACTTTATCACTTTCATTTAACACACGTTTATCATGATAGCGTAAATAGAATATTATGAAACCAATTAGTAAAAACATGCATTTAACCCTTTCGATCCTGTTGGGACACATACACATGTCAGACGTTCTATCAGCTCTAAAATCAAAAATGCACATAAGAAATGATTAAAATGTATCCCAGTTCGTAGTTTATGATCAATTTATCAATAAAAAGAAAAAGAGGTTCAATATAGTTCTCTGTACCTGTTCAGTCTTGTTCAAATCGTGAAAGTGATTACATTGCATGTAGGTTTTGTCGAAAATAGTGTTGAAAACTAGTTATTTTTACTGCCAAAAACTTCATAGAATATATAATGTCGTGTGTGGATATAAGAAAGTGTAAGTGTTATTATTTTATTTAATTACACTTGTATTTATAATTTTTAGCTAACTTATCAAAATGCCTAAAACAGTGAATTTTTGGTAGAGCCACGCCAACAAATAATTTTTTTTGAATGCGGAATATCAGTGCAAGAACCAAGTTACCAGTTTTCTAATTATATAAAAGCACTATTTATTACAACGCAAACAAATATAAAAAATAAAACTCTTATAAACGAAGGTATGTAGTAACAATTGAAGCAGTTGAACGCCGTTAGTTAGAGAGTTTATTAAATGTTCAAGAGATTTTGGAATCTGAATGTTTCAAAAATGTCAAAAATTTTATATTTTAGGAAGTAAAATCAGTAACTTCAGAAGACGAAAAAAGTTTGTTTTCAACATTAAGTATCCAGAAAAGTGATTATGAGAACAAACCTTTAGATTATTGGAGAAATAATTTATGAACTGATAAAAGTTCGTTTGCGATCCTTGATGGAAATTATCATAAGTCGTTCGTGTATTAGGAGAAGATTATGTTTGGGGAGTTGTATTTGGGGACAATCTCATTAGGGGAGACTGGTTGCTACAATAAGACAACGCACCAATTTGCACCGCAAATGTATGCCAAACATTTTTGATACATTCTGGCTTTATTGTTTTAGACGAACCTCCACAAAGTTCATATTTAAATGTAATTAAAAATATTTTGGTGGCAGTCAAGCAAATTGTGGCATACGTAACCGGAAAATTGAAAAAATGACCGAAAATGAAATTCACGAAAAAGTATAGATTCCATATTCTGTAATAAACGCAAAGGGATACGTCATTAGATATTAAAAGTTTCATGGTTACTAATTAAAAAATTAAAAATTCCAAATACTTGGAAAAGCTCACTTGAAATAATGTAAAAATAAAAAAGAGAAACGATGAAATTTTCCTAACATTTTGTTTTGTTATTATATTTTTTTATTAAGATTTAAAACATAAAAATTTGTTATTTTACTAAGATGACCTTTCGTAAGCAGAAAACTTAATTTCCAAATTCTTTTGCCCATGATGAGCATGTTTCATATCATTTTCAAGTGATGGAAAGAGCAACAATTTTATAATTTATACTTTAGTTCACAAATCCACCGTTTTGGCGTTAGTACCTAATTATTCAATTATCATATATTATGTTTGTTTTGTATATCATTAAAAAGTCTTAAAGAATGCCGTAGATTCTCTAGAACAGTGGTTTTTAACCTTTTTTTACTCGCGGCCCACCAATTAATTCATACATTTTTTGTGGCCTCCATTTTTTTAATAAGAATTTATATTTGTTAAATTATTTATAATGTCAGGTGTGGAAATATGAAACCGGAATTTATCAACGACGCTTATAACCTTACAAGTTTCGTACAATAATGCATGTTTTTACGCGTTAAAAATCTCGAATTGTTTGTCTACATATTACGATTTGGGACATCATTGAGTTTTTGTTATCATTTGAACTGCTGCAGAATTACATAGAATACTTGTCAAAACTTACGGTGAGCATGCTCTTGGTTTAATAAATTCAAAAGTAGTGATTTTGACGTGTGAAACGAAGAACGTAGAAAGCCATCAAAAAAGTTTAAAAGCAGTGAATTGCAAGCATTGTTGGATAAGGATGACGCTCAAATGCCAAAACAACTTGCGGGTCAATCAAATGTGTCACGAGAAGCCGTTTCCATACGTTTAAAAGCCATGTGAAAGATCCAAAACTGGGAAAATGGGTTCCTAATAAACTGAATGAAAGGCCAGAGAAAAATAGAAAAACCACTTGCAAAATGTTGCTCTCCAGATACAAAAGAAAATTATTTCTCCATCGAATTATGATTGGCGTTGAAAAAAAGATCTATTTTGAGAATCCAAAGCGCAAAATGTGTTGGGTAGAACCAAGATAACTATCGACATTGACTGCAAGGCCAAATCACTTCGGGCGGAAGACAATGCTCTGTATTTGGTGGGATCAGAAGAGTGTAATTTATTTTGAGCTGCTAAAACCTCTCGAAACCGTAAATATTGAAAGCTGCCACACAAAAGATGATCAATTTGAATCGATCTTTGCGTAAAAAATGACCAAAATATGATAAAAGACAACACTAAGTGATTTTTATGATAATGCACCAACACACAAATCAAATAACCGGTCATGGAAACGTTGGAACCTCTTAATTGGGAAATACTTTCACATGCGGCTTACTTGTCAGACTTGTCTCCGTCCGATTATCACTTATTTGCATCCATGGGGCAAGGGCTTGCTGAGGAGTTCTTTGCTTCCTACGAAAATGTACGAAACAGGCTCGATAACTATAGTTTGCCTCAGAATGATCATTTTTTTTGGCGTGCCATCCACGCATTGCCAGAAAAATGGGAAAAATGTGTAACTAATAATGGGCAATACTTTGAATAAAATACTCTTAATCATCATCATCAGGAAAGTCGTGAGGTGTGGTTTGGTGATATACAAGATGAAATTCTCCTTTTATTTTGGCGAAATTTGAAAACAGAAATAGATTGCGCAGGTGGAGACACAAGCAAAATTCAAATATTGATTGACAATGAAACAACGCTAAACGTAAATTTATGGCCGAAAAATCAAGTATAGAATTGCACTGTGGATAATTCGGAGGCCCCAACTGAAAATAAGAAAATTGTCAAAAGGGAAATTACTTCTGATGCAATTACACCAAATAAATATTTTGAACACTTAAAGAGAATTGAAATGGATAAAGGCAGTATCTGAAAAATTGGCGCGGGCCAGAAAGAGAGAGGAAAAGAAAAACTAAAATTAGCAAAAGAGACAGTTTATAAAACGAAACGGAATATCAACCAGGATCATTAAACTAATTTTCAAACAGATGGCGGATCGAGTGTAAAAAAACATATCCTGGCGATTATGTCATAGTTGCATACGATGGAGAGTATTTCGCTGGGTCTGTACTGGAAGTAAAAGAAAATGAAGCATACAAATGAGTGGTCAAAACTAGAAATGGCTGAGCAAGGACGACGCTATTTGGTATAAAGAGGAAGAAGTATGTAGTGTTATCAGCCCACCTTCTCTATTAAATGCCAGAAAAATTTATGCGGTTCCTTAACTTTCCAAAAGAATAATTTTAATTAATTTTAGTAAAATTATTACTTATCTTTATTATTTTGCAACCTGAGTACGTGAATCATTTTTGTTATCGTCTAGTTTTATTATTTTTTGATTGATTTTCTAAAGTTAATATCCTAGCTGTGAATTAGAAGGACATAGTTTGTTTGTAACACTTAACGTTTAATGAAAAATACGAAAAATAAAATTTTATTTTATTGAAAAAAAAAGTTTTTCAAAGATTTTTTTTTTAATGGAATAAAAAGAGATATCTTTTAATGAAACTTTCCATTGGCATTTTATTTAACTGAAAGTGCAAAAAGAATTTTTTTAGATTTTTTTAGCCCAAGGTCGTCTGCTACAAGGTTTTTCCAAAAACACTAAAAATTCGCGGCGTGCATCATAACTACTCTCAGAAACGTCTGATTAAAAAAACGGGGTTTTATTCAGCATTAAATAGCCCTTGGAATGAACTAAAAGAAAAAAAATTGGTTGAAAAATAAAAAAATGGCGGCATTTTTTTCGAAAATGCAGCTTTTTTGTCTCCCCCAATTAGTTGTAACTCAAAAAATTGAAAGCCGATTTTTCCTTCCGTAGTTCATTCTGAGCAGAAGTATATGTAGATCAACATATTAAAATTTTAGAACGATTAGAGGATAAGTAGTTTTTTCTCAATCTTGCACGCCAACTTGAAAAACGTCATTTCGAGATAACCGCATTTAAAGTTCGTCATTTCGAAATAGCCGCGTAAAAAACGACTTTGGCGCGCTTGAGATTTTCATGTTTATATCATTAAAATGATGTTTTTAAACGTTCATTCTAACATATTCTATCATAAACAAAATTCGATTTTTTGAAAATTTGAAGGTGCTATGTCGCCTTAAGTTTTTGTTGTTTCAGCCTTGAATATCTTCCGCTTTAACTTTACAGTGCCGATAATACGAACAAGAGCTGCCGAAAATTAGATCAAAAATAAATCGCATATGCCGATAATAAGAATATAGACTTTATGCGATGAAATTATTTAATTTTTATGATTAATATGAAAGAGTCGTTGAAACTTAACTTAATAATATTAATTTTTTATAAATTTTTATACATAATGGTAATATTGAGAGATATATATAATCATTACATTATTATTATTTTATTCAAGAATAATTTAATTATATCGTACAAAATAAGGAATCTCTAACGTATAATAATGACATTTTATTTCAGGAAATTGACCATTAAGATGCCAACATTATTGATTATCAATTTTTTAAGATGCTATAATAAAGGGGTGTGGTGGGCCCGGCGTCGCGACATTGAGTGCTTCATTTTTTTTTGTTTTTTTGGGAGGGGATGGCAGAGGAAATGGTATTAAATAAAATTTAATCCCTTATAATAATGAAATTTTATTTCAGGACATTTACTAATTAATCAATTACTTTTTAGGATGTTGATTGCTGATTATTTATATCCCGAAAAACAAAAATAAGGGGTCAAGTCTATCATATCTAACAACCTTTCCTATCCCTCCATCTTGTTATATGTAAAAGGGGTGTACGGTAGGCCCGGCGTATCCGGGATCCTTGCTTAGTCTTGGCCGTACATTCTAATCAATCAATCAATCAACTTGTATTTATAATTTTTAGCAAACGGGATACGGGTGTCCCATTCGATGTTTCTGTTATATATGTATATGTCCCGCTAGGTTTTATTTGATTTTTTTCTATTTATCAAATTACAGTAACTATACATAAAAAGACTATTTAGAAATACTGGTAAGACTAGACTATTTAGAAATACTGGTTTTAACCCTTATTAAATAAAATATTCTATACATTAAATAAATGATTTTACTTAAATATCTACCACACACAATGAGTAATTCTAGTATTCCGCGATGCTGTACTTGTAAAATGTTTAGATCTCTTCTAGCTCCTCTAATAAAACATGAATCCATGATTTACTCGATATTACTATTTCTACAGTGGAGTTCCCCCCCAGTACATATCTGACATATTTAAACGGACTTAACCACTAATAATAAACACTCAAATTTTTAATTGCATTTTTATACGGAATTCCATAAATTGAATGCAATGCAATATTATTTCAAACACTAGCAGCAACAACTATAATTGTAAACCAAAGCACATTCATACATACAAACGCACTGAAAATATTTTCATTCCAGTTGAAACTGGATTTTGCTTTCCATTTCCCATCCCGCATTGTTGTCTTATTTGTTATTTGTTTGTAAACTATGCCAAATACATGGCAAGAAAAGTTTTTATTTCAAAAGTACAGTCGAATACTAGTAATCAATTTGAGGGGGTTAACACGAATATTTCCATCTGAATACTAATTTCGTTGATAATGTGAATCATTGTCATATCGTGTCATCATCTGTTATATGGAAATTCCAACTTTCATACACTGATGATTCGATATCATTTTGACACGTCGAGAAAGAATGAGTCACAGTGTAAAAATGCTTGCATTTTATACACTATGGTGAGTCCGATGGCTGAAAGGCTTAAAAACGTAACAATGAATGGAATTTTCCACTACAGTTTTAACGTTTTATTTTATGTTTAAGTATACTTTGTAATATAAAACTGCAAATAATAAAACTTTTCTTTCATGCATTTTACATTACAAAGCTGGTAATGTAATTGGAATTCATACACGTACACGGGTATTAAATAACAGTTGAGCTTGATCGCAAATATTTCATACTAAGAAATGTTAACCCCATAGTGTAGGTCAAGGTTTCGATTTAGATGTTTTATCGACTCTCGCTCGTGTCTCAAATTTAAAGAGGTGGTGAGGATCACTAGCATATACAAAGCTATTTATCGATTAAAGTCTGTAATATGTAAGCTGCTGCACGGTAACTTAAGCTCCGCGGTAATTCAAGGGTCTGAACACATACTATTGAAGTTAATCAAAAGTTTGCAGCCCAAAGTACACAGAATGGTAATGCAGATCGTGTCCACGGTTTGACTGCCAAAAATAAAAACAAATTCGTCAACGTTGATGTATATTTTCAGCCGAAAATTACGAGGCGATATGTAAAATTAGTTTTCTAATTAATGTAATAAACTTTATTGATTAATTGGAGTTCATTTTGAAAATCAGTTCATTTTTATGTTATATTATTTTAATATTTAATAAATTTAATAAGGATAAGGAATCATGTTCCATTGTATAAGCAATTGCACTCTGATAAAATTACAGCTGTTATAAAGTTTCGATGCAGCTTCTTAACAATCATTCAAGTGCCATTGCACATTACTTTTTTTGGGTTTAAATTTCTCCGCAGCATTATAATTACTCCAGGTTTCATACGTAAAACATGAGGTGGCATTCCTAATGGCGTTTGATCGTGGAGAAGCACTGCTTGATCATTTGGATCCTCTGAGATCACCGAATCAGCACTGTAATAATTTCAGCTTGTCCTGGCATCATGTCGATGATCTTATACGATTCATCCTAAGAGTCTGTTGATTTGTCGGTACAACAATGACGCGTTTTGTCAACTCCTACACAGATATTTCAGAAATATTTGTGCCAAAAATACTTTTAACCACATCTCCAGTTTCGATCAAGAGAGATTCAGAGATCAAGAGCTTTTGAAGATTAACAAAAGCAACAAATATATGAGCGAATCTCCTGAAGCTGTCTTATGGCATTTGAAAGACTGCTATTTTCGTTAAGCAGTGATCCCATTCATCATCGTTTAGCGAAAGGTCCCGTTCAGCTGAAGCTTCTTTGAAGGTTTTGTAAATAACACCATTGAATGCTTGTACAAATTTAAAGCTGGTGGCACCTCGAATATGTAGCAAAAGCAACAAACTTCTCTCCACCTCTTTGACGAAGTTGCTATTTACCGCGTACATAAACGTAATGGTGGGAAATGTCAGTATATAGAAAATGACGTGCGTTTTGTTCGTTGAAGTTGAGCTGAAACCATGACTCAAGCTTCGTTAGGCCAGTTTGTGCTGCAAGCAACGCTTTATTTTCATTACTTGTTTCGAATGTAATTATTTGTTAATTCGGCGATCATGCATTTTATGCATTTTTTTTTTAATATGATATATTCGCGGTTTGCAATAAAGTAGTTGACGTCAGGGCTAGGATGTTCTAACGTCACCATGTTTCGATAATTTATCGAAGTTTATTTCTCATTTCTGTAGAATAAAATTTATCTCTGTTTAAGTTTTATATCATTTACCAGCCTGCTAGATTGCAACATTGTGATGTTTCTACTGTGTTTCTATGTCTCGAGCCCAAATAACAAATCCCGTAGATCGTTTGAATCACCACAACTCAAATAAACTTGACCCCGAAACGCAATTGTACCGCAATCCGTTAGTCGAGAGATTTCACGCTATGCAGATTAGCATAGAAATAGCGACACGAGAAGCGTATCGATTCCGTTGAAAAATAAAGCAATTATCCGCAAATTATTAACTTAGATAAGTTCTAGACTCCTATAGCAATCAACCGTGCGAGTATGTGGACCCGCCTATCAAGGAAGTCCTCGCATTGTGAATCTCAGTGAGAGTTACACGATATTCTACGGATTTGAGCAACGAAAACTTATCCGGGATTGTTGGTCGCGTTCTATTGAAAGGTCCACCGATCTACATTACCAATAGTTTAAGTACTCTTTTCATGACGATTTGAACTCAAAAATGTAACCTTTCATCGTTACATTTCCCTCTGTAGCATTTAAACAGGAATATAGAAACATTTGGACAAATGCCACAAGTTAGTGCTGGCCACCAGGATTATTAAATATATATCCCCATTACCTCATCAGTTGGATAGCAGGTTCACAGAGATGGGTAGATCTATAGATGAGCAGTTTTTATAGATGATCAATTTAAGGGACTCTGTATAAACCAATAAATCTGCGGAACGTTTCAACCCTTAAGCAGTAGAATTTTGCTATTTTTCGGCGGGACAAATACATTTCCCGTGTCACGTATATTTTCACGATTAGTGGAACTTTATGTTTAGTCATAAACTGGTCAACAGAATACAGAAACTACTGGCAAAAACAATTCTGCGGACCCGTTAATAGAAGTACCCATCACAGGTTAATTTCACGGTTCAAACACGTAGAATATCGTTGAACTGTCACTCATTTGCATAGCGGGAGTATACCCACGATTAGTGGAGCCTCACACTCGTACGGTGGATATAGGAGTCTAGAAGGCCATAGGAGTCTAGAAATTATAAAAATAAACAAATCTGCGGATCCTTTAATTCCTTTGGCACATTTGAATTATTGTTAGCTCCACGACCAATGGAACCCAACACTTGAACTCAAGACAGCCATAAAGGTTCAGAACATAATCCTGTTGAAAAATTAACCGACTCTCTTTAGATTTTAACAGTACAATTTGTTTCCTAGTAGAATGAGAAATATTTAAGAAGAAGAAATATCACTTTGGACGGCAGTCCAAACGAGTGACGAAAGCACCCTACTGTGCTGGAAGTCGAACTCGTTAATATACAGCTAGTTTCGAGCTTGTTCCCTTTGAGGCCGCCAGGATCATGTTATATACCATTGGAAAGGTCTTGAAAAGTAGACCCAAATAATGTATAAAAGCATGAATTTCTACCAACATTGAGTGGAAATATAATCTTCTGAAACGTGCCCCAAAAAATCAGTGTTTCGGGTATAACTGCCCCAATTGTTTTTAACTAGCAAATTATGATTGTAGACATCAATACCAATTCAATGATACCTCAAACGTCCAAAACAGATGATTTTGACCAAAGTTATGACATTTGAAAATTTTTCTATGACGTCACCATATAATCTAGCTTTGGTGGTATATGTTGGTTTGTTTGTTTGTTTGTCCGTACTTCTTTCATTTGATCTCATATTTTCAGGGCTTGTAGTACTTGAAAAACTAAGCAACTTTTATTCTATAACTTTTTGATTTGGCCCCATGTTGGCTGCGGCCGGCCTCTGAACAGTCATTTTGCCCATTTTGGCCACGCTCACAGCGCTGAACCTATTAGACATACCCCAGACATTTGCATATCGTTGGAAAGGTATTGACGCCAGCTATCAAATGGCATATAAAAAATTTGGCCAAAAAACTGAAAAATGCCAAATCGGCTGGCCACATTCGGCCAAATTGCTATTAGCCCAAAACATTTGGTTCATATTTTCAGGATTATTAGCCACAAATCTCACCTACAATATGACATCAACCGTTTGTCCCTGAAAACTCGTATATTTTAGATATTGACCTCCATAGCTTAAAAGCAATTTTTTGCAAAATTTCATTTTTTGGCTCAAATGCACCCTAATATCGGTCCGTTACAGTTCATAATGATAGTGAATCAACGTATTACAATGAAACAAATATAAATACATCATATTATTATCATTGCTAAGAGAATTTTTACCAGTGACCCTTTTTTCAAAACAACAAAATGAAAAAACTGACAAATTGATGAGATCGAAAAAATCACCAAAAACATTGAACATTTGACAGTCTCCTTGCATAAAATCGATATTTTTTTAATCTTTATGATGATTTCTTTAAAAAAATAGATCTTATCTCCCCTCCCATCGCATGAAGATGGAATATCAGCGAGCGGGTAGCTACCATTAATTTTTGTTTGCAACTAACATAACACTAAAATATGTATATTTTATTGTATTGTTTAAGGAATCAAAAATGAATGGTAGCCGCATGCGGTTAGTAAAAAAAACGGCAAGAAACATGCAAAAAAAATTGTTGAATCGATTTTCTACCAAAAACGCATGCATCTGATCTAATTTTTTACTACTCTGTAACATGCACTAAAAACTAAGCTACAAATGTTCAGCCGATAGCCTACGAGAACCGGGTGTGTAATAAGATCACACCCGGCATGACCTATTTGTGGCATGTGGTAAAGGATTCTGAAATAAAATACAGTTCACACACACTCAATAGCACACAAGTGGCAGCTACGTGTTATTCAGCCTCAAGTCGTATTCGTACGACGGATAAAAATCTCGGATTGTGAGTGTGTGTGAAAGGTTTTGATTGACAACAATAAAACGAATCGCAATTCAATTCATTTTCAATTTGCCATGCCAAAATCATTGATATCAAATAAAAAACCTCTTAACGAGGTAAATGTTCGAGTGACGAAAGCCGAATTCAATTCACAAAATTTCTGACATCAAATTTGTGCCAAAAAAAACAATTGCATTCGATTTGTCAACGATTTTTCGGAATGTTAGTGCATTCGGCGCGTTTGTTTATATTTTTCTTTCTAGCTGTCAAAAACAACAACTTGTCAACGATTTTTCGGAATGTTCAACAACAACGCGCTGAATACACTAACATTCCGAAAAATCGTTGACAAATCGAATGCAATTGTTTTTTTCGGCACAAATTTGATATCAGAAATTTTATGAATTGAATTCGGCTTTCGTCACTCGAACTTTTACCTCGTTAAGAGTTTTTTTATTTAATTTATTATAGTGGTATTATTATGAAAGCCTGTGATAACTTCAAGATTCAGAATATTGAAGGAGAGTGGAACCAACCAGCCAAATCGTTCTATTTGGTAAATAAAACTCATATTTATATTTTTTGTGCCTATTTTTCATCTTTGACTGAAAGTTTCTTGTGTCCAAAAATAATCAAATAGATACGTGAAACTTGACTTAACGCATCTCTTTCCACTCCGAAGTTCCAGGCTGAGAAATATTACTGATGCTAATGGTAGAGATATTTGACGTGAAGCAACCTACTTAATTTTAATTACTCTATCTAATAAACAGATGCAGCTCAATGTCCCTAATAAAATCGAGCCTTGGGATTGGTGCAGTTTTAATGCTCTTGTTGAAACTAATTTATTCCACGAGGAGCACTCAGCCACTAATATCCCACTATAAGTATATGCTGGTTAATTACTACTTTTCAAAATAGGTTACTCAAAATAAAAAATAAATAGTCTTCTTTCAAAACGAACCATTTTAAACTTGCTGTATATAAAAACTTGGACGAGCCTATCTTTATATTGAAATAAAACAGTAGAAATTAAACCATAGAGTTTTTGAGAAATAATTGAATTTACATAAAAATTTACTGAAATCGTACTTTTACCTTAAGTTTGGCACACAGCCTTAGAATTAATTATTGGTAAAGTAGGTAAATGTGCGGAAAGTACTTTCAAATTAAATGCAGTACTTTGTTTTTTAAAAATTAAGTACTTTTAATATCATATCAATGTCATCCCTGATTTGCTATCCATCAAAATTTGGTATGTAATCAGCAACCAACTGTGATTTTGCGACTTATTTTTACTGTCACTTTAAAAATCGATTTTATTGACCAAACAACTTTTAAAATTTTTCGGAATTTCTACTTTTTTAGATTTAAATAATTCGGGGGATCCTATTCTCCCGCTATCGTCGGAGTTTGGGACAAGGGACAAGTACGGTAGGTGTAGCTCAGTCGATATTCTACCGGATCTAAAATTCCCCATCGAATTTACCTAATTCTTCCTGAAACGCAAATCTGGCATTCATGCTTGAATGGGCTACGTGAATACATATTACACAGGCCCGAACCACTCAAACCCAATCAAACTAGTTTTGTACCGCTGTATGGAGTGCAGTAGGTTAGGTTAGGTTAGAGTGGCTGCTATCGCACACTAAAGCCAGTTGTGGCCCATTGTGATACCACAGGATCCTATCTCCACTTTACTCCCGCTGAAACCATCAACAGCTACTTATGTAGCGTAAAATATCTCGCACTCCACAGCCCGCGGGTTCCAAAAGGCTGTCTATACCGTATACACCTAAATACTTATGCCCTCTGTATCCCTACAACCAATCCTACCTCTCGTTTTCCCAGGGATACTAGTGCTTTGGATGGCCGATTTAAGCGCTGCTATATGCCTCCCCAGACCTGCCCTTTCCGGCTGCATCTAGAGAATCGTACCGTACCTAGCTAGTTCGTCCGCCCTGCAGTTTACCGTGACGTCCGAGTGACCAGGGACTCAGATTATCTGGATGCTGAAATACTCGCTCTTCTCATTAAGAGATGATCGGCAATCCAGCGCCACCCGTGACTTCAGACAAACCGCCTTTAGCGACCTGACCGCCGCCTGACTGTCCACATAAATTGCGACATCCCTCACAGATACCACGTTATGCTTCAACCATGTCCCGACTTTGCCTATCGCCACCACTTCAGCCTGGTACACGCTGCAGTAGTCAGGGAGACGAACGGAAATATTAACATTAAGCTTCTCACACAAGACTCCCGCTCCTATAACCTTGCCGTCTAGCTTAGAACCGTCCGTGAAGAATTGCAGTGCTTCGTTTTCCAGTACCCGTTCCTCCATGATTCTCTCGAAGGACAGATGGTCCGGAAACCTTTAACGAAGCACAACGTTGGTTTAATATAATCTAGATTCAGCAGTTCTTCTCTTAGCGATCTAACTATCGTCGAGTGTCCCGCTTGAAGACACTTCCACTGAGAGACAGCCGAGAGTCTCGTAGTCCCATTGGCTGTCATCTGCTTACCAAAAAACTCGATTGGAATAAGGTGGAACATAACCTCTAAAGCGCGTGTAGGTGTTGACCTAAGCGCCCTGCTTATAATCATGCAAGCTGTTCTTTGCATCTTCTCCATCATCTTCCTATATGTTACATTCTCTAGAGCTGGCCACCACACGCCCACCTCGTACATCAGAACAGGTCTTACCACTGCCGTGTATCAGCTCTGGTTCTAGACCCCATCTCTTCCCTATGGCGTTCTTACACGAGTAAATATTAGCCTTATTCAACAAACTTTTAACAATCTTAGGCTTCCAGCTGAGCTTAATGTCCAAGATTATGCCCAGAAATCTCGCTCTGTCAGCAAAAGCCAGTCTAGTGCCGTTCACGGTAGGAGGACTAACTACCGGAATTTTATATTTTTTAGTAAATAGTACCAGCTCTATCTTGGAAGGGTTGATCCCTAATCCACATTTGCTGGCCCATTTCGTAACGATCAGGAATGCATTCTGCATAACATCCCTAATCGTATCCAGATATTTGCCTGAGACAGCTATCGCTACATCATCCGCATACGTTACAATCCCTATCCCCTCTCTCTCCAGTTCCAAGAGAAATCCATTCATCACAACACTCCAAAGAAGGAGGAACATTACACCTACTTGCGGGGTTTCTCTAACCACCCACCTTCTAATGGTGGCCTCCCCCAGTTTCGAGGTAATAATCCTGCTTACAAGCATCTGATTTATCAACCTACTTATCCATGGAAATCCACGTTCAAAAATAACAATCCTTCCATGATCGCCTCCGTTTTTACATTATTAAAGGCACCCTCAATGTCGAGAAATACTACCATACAGAACTCCTGCGAGTACGCATGCTGCGACATTGCCCAACTCCTGGGCTCAATTTTTGGTTGAATTGATCGATATCTACCAACCTTTCCAAGATTTTCAACAGAAAGGATGATAGAGTTATAGGTCTCAGATCCTTTGGATAGGCATGTGAGCTTTTTCCCGATTTCGGGATAAAGACCACTCTGACCTCCGTCCGTTTTCTAGAAATATAGATCAGTTTCAGACATCCCCTATAGATACCTTCCAGCCAGGGGAGGATGACTGCTGAGTTCCTCTGGATCTCTGATTTATAAGGCTTAAACCCGTTCAGCACCCACTGAATTCGCTCCCTACCCACGATGCCCTCCATCTCTATTGAAGGTGTTACTCGATGAGCTCCAGGCTCCATCGAGTCATCAAAGCTTCCCAGAAAATGGGTCTCGATGAGGAGCTCCAATGATTCCGCACTTGAAGCTGTCCATAACCCGTCTGATCTAATTAAATAACCAGTACTGGTTGGGTTAGTAGCTAGAATTTTCCTAAGGCGAGAAGTCCCAGAGACCTCCTCCATCCTACAACATAAAAGTCTCCAAGACCCGCTTTCTGCCTTCCTCAACTGTTTTTTGTACTTTCTTAGGTCCTCCTTATAGAAGTCCCAATCCCGAACCTCCTTTGAGTTCTTAGCTTTATTAAAAGCTGACCTACACACTCTCCGATAGGTTCCCAACTCCTTGGTCCACCATATCGGTTTCTACCTGCCCCTATAGGGTTTATTAGGGGGCACGCAGCATTAAATGAAAGATTGCATGCTTTTGTGATAATATCAGCCATGCAGTCCAATTCTTCCAGGGACCTCCAGCGGCAATAATTCCTCCAACACCTCACCATATTTGTTCCAGTTTGTCCTTCTGGGATTCCTGAAGGTTTTCCGGGCAACAGGTTTAATGTCGAAGTTATATGTTACATATCTATGATCAGAGAATTGGTGCTCCTCCGCCACTCTCCACCCTCTGATCATATGAAAGATCGTTTCTGACGCAAAGGTGACATCTAAAACCTCCTGTCGATTTTTAACAATAAATGTCGGTTCTCGTCCAATATTGCAAACTAAAAGGTTGGCATTTAATAAATAATCAAAAAATAACTCACCCCTCTCATTGATGTCTGTGCTTCCCCATATTGTGTGATGCGCGTTTGCATCACATCCGAGTATAACACCTACCCTTCTTTGATCTGCTTCCCGGATCAGTTCCCCCAGGATATCCAGTGGGCGGTGAAACCTCCTTCTCGCGATCCATATAGGCTGCGGCCGGCCATAGTTTTTCACAGCCAGCCTCAGCACTCACCGCTGTAACGTCTCCGCTACTAAATTGTGGAAGAAGAAAAATATTCAAATTATTTTTCGCTAAAATACACGATCTGATCTTCGACCCGAACCCGAAGTTGATCACTCCCTTTAATTTTGCAAGGGAAGCCAGGGATTCTTTATTGATCAGCATGATTGCCAATCTAAAGCCTCCCTAAGCTTCCTCTCGCTTTACAATCAACCGTCCAATTCTTCCGTTGGTAGATCGGGATTGCTGGCCCGAATGATCTCGAGGATCTCTTCTGGTTTATCCCGCTCGGTTGGTAGCCAAACACGTGCCCTCGGCCTGCTCAGGATTTCCTCCCTGCAAACTGCTTCAACGCTCGCGCCCTGCCACACCTCGCCTACTACGGCCACTGCCCTTTTATAAAGGTCGACCGATCTCAGGTCCGAGCACGCAGTCAACTTCCGGATTTTCTCTCAGGATCCGCAGAAAATAGAGTTTAGTGCATTAAACACTACCCTCCACTTCTCTGACGTGATGTTCCCATGCAGGAGTGCAGTAATTAACCTCCATTTTGAACAGAGCTTTAATTTAATGTCAATAAATAATTTATACTCTACATTAAACTTAATCAACAAATTAATTAGACATAAACATTAAATATTTACTAATTAAGCCTGGAAAAGTCGAGACAACCAGTACTTAGTAAATTTAGAGGACATAAACGATTCTAGATCGTTTCGTCGATAAGTATAAAGTTTACAACCACGTAAGTGCTTATGTAACGCAATGCGCACTTTACCATTACGTAAACCGTAAATATGTTAATTTTTCAAGCACACCGTGTTTCTAAAGAAAGAGGGTGGGGTGTATTTGCCCCCAAACTAAATCAATTATATGACACTATGTATAGTGACAATGAAATTGTTGTTAATTATCAGTAACAACAATCGCGCACTTATATACGAGTTCAATAACAGAATCATGATAAATTCGCATTCATAACATTACAAATCTAACTAAAACTAGTTATTTATACAAAATATTATTGTATCGTAAAGTAAGATTGTAGAAATTATTCTTATGTCGGTGAGGCAGCACGTGACTACTGAATTACGGTTCTTCCGGCAGCGTTCTTTATTAACTGAAAATTATGAACCTTTAACATTTTCTAGTAATACTTTCATAACTACGTAATTGGAAATTAAAATTGTTTTCGGTTCGAACTAGTTCTAAGCTCTAAAAATAGTAATCTAATTCAATTCAAGTGAAATTTTTTTGTTTTTATTTTTACGATTAGTAGTTTGTAAACTACTGTACATTGATTAAGTCTATTTATATAAACATGCATGCAAACCTATGTCATACGTGTATATATTTATGCTTAGCAAATCATTAAAGCGCTAAGTTATTTTTAACCTTGTCAAAGTAATAATAATTGTAGGTATGTAACCTTTAACCGCTATACACTAACTAGCTACCAGATTTAGAAGCGGTGGTAAGTAAAGATCGCGACACAGATCTATATTTAAATATAAATTACGGGCACGGTCAGCTCGCAAAAAAAACTGAACTTGGTTGGTTACACGTAGTAAATTGCCAATCAAGTAAACAACAACAAAACCAAATGAACCGCGATTTGTTATCAAACAAATCGTATAACTGATTGGGTAAATTGTTATTGTTTACTTTGGCTAATACAACAACAAAATAATATATAAGATTGTATCGTTTCGCCTGAATTTAGTGTGGGTGTTGTATTATTATAGGGCGACATTGAAATGTCGTAAGCTTTGTTTTACTTTTTGATTTTTTATTGCACACATTTAAGTTGTAATGGTTATTAAGTTATATTGCGCTTTTATGACCAATTTATTGACGCAACAAAAATTGCTGTGAATTGTTCTACGTAATTGTAACTCTTATCTAAATATAGCTTATGCCACAGTACATTTTATTGCATTTTTTTTGCAATATATATAAGATTTTGATTAATTAAGGGATGACGTAATTGTCGCCTGTTAAAAGGGAAAAAATGCTAACGCTTTATTGCAATTACAATTTATATAGTTTAAGTGATAGTTTTATTATCACTATTTGAAATTTGTTACATTTGCGTCCTTCTTGTTTTTTTTTCTAGGACTATTATTTGTTTCTAGACCTGTAATGTGTAAGGTTTTGTACATTACACCCAATATTATTTCTGTTCCTACCTCCGTCTCTGAAAACTCCTAAAATACTCCTAATTATTTTCGATCTATCTTTTCTCCTCTATCGCGGTTCATTTCAGACGCACTTTTAAATGTAAATTGTATGCTGAATACATACTTGCGGATACAGAAATTCGCCGCTATCGTTCCCGCAGTTTAAACCAAGCAAATTGTGTAAAATGCTTTATGCCCCGCCTACTCTTGCCGCAATCGAATTAAAATATTTTTTATTTTGAGCAATGATTTTCTCAAGCTTGCCAACCAAAAACTACAAATGGAACTAAATTGTGTGCTCTTTCTACGAAGCCATTTTTATTTTTGCTATATATTTGACAAAAAATATGTATTTGACAATTATATATTTGTGATGTCAAACCAACCAAAGAACAATAATATTATTAATATTTTATAAATATTAATCTTCTCTATATACTATATATAAAAAAAACGTGTCACGATGTTCGTACACGCTAATCTCCGAAAACCCCCAACCGATTTCAATGAAATTTTGTGAATGTATATGGTTAATTCAAGCTTAATGGTTAGTTCACGTACGTGATCAAAAAATGATTCGCGAATCAAGCCAATCAAATCGTTGGAATTTCCCCTCATTATATCCCTTTTTCTAAAAAAAAAAAAAAAAAATGGCTAAATTTAAGTCCAAACCACACAAATGTGTAAGAATAAAACAGTACGTAATGGCTTTTTGATAAAAAATTTCTCTTGATTTGAAGTACAATCAACACAACTGTGTTAATGCACAAATGTGTAAGTTGGTTCAAAACACATACAAAAATAAATGTTTGACATGATTCTTTTGTCCTACCCACACAATTGTGTCGGTAAGTGGGAAAAGGGATAAATAATTTTGCTTTTTGTTCTGACATTTCTATATGACTCACGTCATAAAGCAAAATAAACATAAGAGGACTCATGTAGAGTTTCCGAGGTTAATCTATTTTACTTTTGGCAACCTGTATAAGCCTAACAAGAACAATAAAATATAAAATAACTATGCCGATATGCTTATAAGATACGTATATATGGGTTAAATATAGAAAAAAATTTAATTTGTGTATATACGTAAATATATTAAAACTATAAAATAAGATTAACCTCGGAAAAACCTGCTATAAAATTTGCACTACTTAATTTCTCTTATATATTTATTGCTCGATGCTCACGTCAATATCAAAAAGAAACAAAACACGCGCCATTTTCACTGTCGGCATTTGGTGTTTTAATTTTGTCGTGCGTTTACATAATTAATTAATTTTAATATTTAATAGATGTATTAAAATTGTGAAAACAATTTGTAATTTTGTGCGATGTATTTTCAAAATATCTTGTGTACTAAAATGTTGTGTAATTGCGGATTTATTACATTGAATAAAATTCGGAAATAGGATAGGATCACTTACCATTTCAAGCGATTCTGTGCCACATCGCTAATATTACAGTAAAACAGGATAATCATAAACGTAAATTAGATGTGCTAGAAAACTTAATTTTAAATAAGCCTTTGACGGATGTAGTCATGTGAGTATTTGGAGTATATAGCTCCACCCAGCACCCACGTCTTAGTATACCCAAATTTTATTTAAAAAACTTTTTGTTTTGTATTAACTTGATTTTTTATTATATACATAGAATATAATGGTTTATAAACAACTGATTAGAAATTTATGATTTTAGCACTATTTATAAACGACTTAACCACTTTTTTATATTTTCTTACAATTTTTATTAACAACTTAATTTTCATGAAAAAACAGAAAACTCAACTAGCTTTTATTTTTCAAAAGCTAGCTGCGAAAAAAAATAAAAACTACAATATTTTTTTGGATACCCAACTAACCATTTACGGTGCTTGACAGTTTAGGAAATTTAATTAGTTGGGCAAGGTGTGAAGGACGCCACAATACTCCCCTCCCAGAGAGATCGCAGATCTATCGCCTCAATCTCTATATCTGGTTGGAGTCCTGGACTCACGACCCGAACTTGTAATCAAAACAGGCCTCGACGAGAGATCAAAACGAACCTGTTTGCGAACTTTCGGTTCCACGGTAGATGATTTAGGTCCATCAGCCGAAATAATAGATTCTGGTCGGTCAGTCGATACAAGTAATCCAGTTTGCGAAGTTGGTGCGTCCGTAGTTTGTTGTTGATTGTCCGAGTAACATGGTTTGAGTCGGTCGATGGAAATTTTGGCGTGTCGTCCGTTTAGATCCAAAGTGTAAAATTTGTCTGTACGGTCGATAACCAAATACGGTCCAGTATACGGTGGTTGCAGTGATTTGCGTACTGCGTCAGTTCGTAAGAAAACGTGCGAGCAAGTCAGCAAATCTTTACTAATAAAAATTTTGTCCGTTGTATGTCGAGAAGCCGGTACAGGTCGAATTTCGTCAAAGTGTCGTCTTAAATTAGTAATGAAGTCTGATTGTGAAATTTGTTCGTTCGTCGCATCTAAAAATGCTCCAGGAACTCGAGTTGTACATCCGTAAACCAGTTCAGCTGGAGTAGCTTTTAATTCGTCACTGTACGTCGTCCGTAGTCCAAGTAAGATTGCAGGAAGAACACTAGTCCAATCAGCACGATTATAACACATAATGGCAGATTTGATGACTCGATGCCATCTCTCGATCATGCCATTACATTTGGGATTGTAGCTAGTTGTTCTCCTGCGCTCAAAACCAAGTAAGTTAGCCAGTTCGTGAAAAAGTTGTGACTCGAATTGCATGCCTTGGTCCGTTACAATGGACTCTGGCACACCAAAGCGAGCTATCCACTGTGAATAGACTGCAAAAGCGACGGTTGCAGCAGTTATATCCGGAACTGGAACCGCCTCAGACCAGCGAGTGTATCTATCAATCAATGTTACGCAATACCGCTGATTATCAGAAACTGGCAAAGGACCGATGATGTCGAGATGAATAATCGAAAAGCGTTGAGAAGTTAATTTATAGTTACCAATCGGAGATTTTGTATGTCGTGAGATTTTAGCCTTTTGGCAAGCTACACAATTTTGAGCCATCTTCTGAACGTCTTTTTTAATTGATGACCAGATTACATTCTGAGTCAAAAGTTTTACGGAAGCTTTGACGCCAGGATGAGAAAGATTATGAAAAGCCTCGAAAACTTGTTTTCGGAAATTAAAGGGAATGAATGGCCTAGGTGTAGTAGTAGAAATATCGAAATAAATTAATTTTTTTGAATTGAAAGAAACAGGAAATTTCTCAAATTTGAGAACAGAGTTACTCCTTAAAATTTCTTGAAGTTCCTCGTCATTGGTCTGAGCATCTGCGATGATAGCATAATCAATACTTTCGGGAATAGAAATTTGATTAATGCGTGAAAGAGTATCTGCAACAACGTTATCCAGTCCAGAGATGTGCTGGATATCGGTTGTGAATTGACCGATGAAATCTAGGTGTCGAAATTGACGAGGAGATGCTTTTTCCGGATTCTGATTAAAAGCGTAGACAAGTGGCTTATGATCGGTATAAAGCGTAAAAGTACGACCTTCGAGAAGATATCGAAAGTGTTTTATTCCCGAATATGCCGCGAGAAGTTCACGATCATAAGCACTGTATCTTTTTTGCGTTTCATTGAGACGTACTGAAAAGAAACCGAGTGGTTGCCAAGAATTGGATACAAACTGCTGAACTACCGCACCGATCGCAGTATCGGAAGCGTCAACCATGATGGCCAGAGGTGCTGATGATGATGGATGAATAAGTAAAGTCGCGTTCGTAAGTTTAATTTTGCAGTTATCGAACGCTTCGATAGCCACCGTTGACCATTGAATTGGAACTCGACTGTTTTTGGTATAGCCTTTTAGGTAATCGTTCAACAATTCCTGGTCAGCAGCGGCACCTGGGATGAAGCGTCGATAAAAGTTAATCATACCTAAAAAGCGTTTCAGTTGTTTTACAGTCTGTGGTCGTTCGAAATTTTTGATGACTTGAACCCGTTCATGCGACGGTAATATACCTTGTCCAGTTACCAAATGGCCTAAAAAAACAATTTCGGTCTTTGCGAAAACGCATTTGTCCACATTTACCACTAGTCCGTGTTCGTCTAATTTAGAAAAAATGATTTTAATATGTTCAAGATGTTCGTCGTAATTTCGAGAGGCAATGAGCACATCGTCCAAATATACAAAGCAGAAGTCAAGTCCACGTAGTACTGAATGCATAAGACGTTGGAACGATTGTGCTGCATTCCTAAGGCCGAAAGTCATTCTACAAAATTCAAATAGTCCGAAAGGTGTCGAAATTGCTGTCTTTGGAATGTCGGTCGGTTCAATAGGAATTTGGTGGTAAGCCTGGACAAGGTCTATTGTTGTGAATATAGTGCAGCCCTCGAGTCGTTGTGTAAAATCTTGGATATGTGGAATCGGATACCTGTCCGGAATCGTGACTTTATTCAGTGCCCGAAAGTCTCCACAAGGTCTCCAAGACCCATTCTTTTTAGGTACTAAATGTAACGGACTGGACCAAGGGCTGCTACTAGGTCGGCAAATCCCGAGTTTCATCATATTTTCGAATTCTGTCTTCGCGATGATGAATTTGTCCGGTGCTAGTCGTCGTGGTTTGCATGCAACCGGTAGTCCGTTCGTCTCAATTTTGTGAGTCACACTATGTCTAGTATTGTCAATATCAATATTACCGTGAATGACCGTTAAAAATTTAGATATTACGTTGAAAACTCCTGGGTCCATTGCTGACTTATCGATCCTAGAAACAGTAGTATCATCGAAGGAGGAAGGAGATCCATTTGAATACAGAGAGGTTAACGGATCTATGAGCCTCTGTCTCTGTATATCCACTAGCAAACCAGTTTTCCTCAAAAAATCCGCGCCGATGATAGGCATCGACACGTCAGCAACTATAAATTCCCAGGAGAATTCGCGGCGCAGTCCGATGTCAAGTCTTAAAAATTTGGTTCCATACGCATTTACCGAAGAACCGTTCGCTGCGAACAATCTGAATGATGGGTCGACCCTTGGATTCCGAACAAAACGGACTGGCAAGACTGAGACATCTGCACCTGTATCTATTAAAAAATGTGTTTGAAGAAAAATTTCGTAAATTAAAAGGCGGCTAGTTTTAGAATCGTCATTACACACCGCCAATTGTGAATGACTACTTATTTTTTTGAAACATTATTATCGGAGCTATATGATACAAATTTACAATTTGGTTTACATTTTAATGCTTTTGTGCCGAAATGATGATGATAAAAACAAATAAAATTATTCTCAGCCGAAGGTTCACCGTAAAATGGATTGTAAGAATTTCGAGAATTTGGAGAGTTTTTACGAGAATAATTATGTCTAGAATTTGATCGCGAATAATTGCGACCACGTGAATTTGATTTTGAACGAGATCTAAAATTTTGATTAATAATTTCCGATACTTCCGATAACAATGTTGTTTTTAAATTGGAAAATTGTTGATCTAAAGACGACAAAGAATTTGGAAAAACCGAACAAGGTGCAGATGTCTCTAGACTATTCACTTGAGACTGTGTCATAGTCTCGAAGACGTTGTCAGCCCGTTCTGCCAGGACTGGCAGAGAGACATCATTTTCAAATGGTGTGAGCACCATTTGAACGGACTGGGGCAACCTCTTCATCCAGAATTGGCGAAGAGTTGCTTCGTTAAAGTTGTTCCCAGCGTTCAATTTCATGGCGCTCAACAACTGTGATGGCTTTCTGTCTCCAAGTGTCAAGCCATGCATCAGGTTGTTCAGCTTCGCCTTTTCCGACTCGCCGAGAACCCGGATCACTTCAGCCTTGAATACTGTATAAGGTTCATTACCTTTTGGGCTGGTGATCAAATATGCGAAAGTGTCGTGGAGTCGTGAATCCAAAGCTGCAACCGCATGAGCATACCGCGTTGCCTCAGTTCTTATATCCGCCACCGTGAACTGTTGCTCGAGTATTTCGAACCAAACCTCTGGGTTTTGTAAATGTAGTGGTTGTGGAGGCTTGAATGCCACTCGAGCAACCGTTCCGGTGTAAGGAGGAAACGAAATGTGAGATTGAGATGTCTCTGGCAGAGGAATTGTACTATTTCGCCCTACCTGCGCGACGGCTTTAGTGACAGCATCGTTGATGAGTCCGGTTAGCTGAGAGGCTGTCAACGAAAATGTTGGTTCCTTAGAACCGCTGCCCGATGCTGCCTCTTCATCCGTTGATTCCGCAGATAAAGGAGCCACAGGTGGATCGTTCACACCTTGGACAACGCGCCGAAAAAGAAAAGAACACAAAAGAAAAAGGACCGAAAAAATAAAAAACACCGAAACAAAACACATTTTAAAAAGTTTTATGAATAAAAAAAAACGAAATTTGAATTTAAAATAAAAATTTATTGAGTCAAGCACCAAAAATAATTAACTGGGTACTTACAGTTTTAAAAAATGTGCCAAAAATCCCTCGATGCAGAGACACGTTACAATTTGGAATCACCTCGGTCTCTGTGTAGCAGTGATGGGGTTGAAACTTGTCTGCCGTAACTGTATACCCAACCGAAATTTTGTTGGTTGTTGAAATTTGTTGAAACACCAATATAACGGGGATTAAACCAGTATGTTGACTCGGTTCTGGCTTTAAATTTACCAGATTACCAGATGTGGTGAAAGGCGACGTATTTGCAGCTGATTGTATAAGTGGCTGTAGATTATGTGGCCACAATCACGTCGGATGGTTACCAGTTTTTGGAGTATATAGCTCCACCCAGCACCCACGTCTTAGTATACCCAAATTTTATTTAAAAAACTTTTTGTTTTGTATTAACTTGATTTTTTATTATATACATAGAATATAATGGTTTATAAACAACTGATTAGAAATTTATGATTTTAGCACTATTTATAAACGACTTAACCACTTTTTTATATTTTCTTACAATTTTTATTAACAACTTAATTTTCATGAAAAAACAGAAAACTCAACTAGCTTTTATTTTTCAAAAGCTAGCTGCGAAAAAAAATAAAAACTACAATATTTTTTTGGATACCCAACTAACCATTTACGGTGCTTGACAATTTAGGAAATTTAATTAGTTGGGCAAGGTGTGAAGGACGCCACAAGTAGATCGTTTGTTTAAATCACTAAATTATCTCCATTTAACTTTTGAATGAATATTACAGCAATAATTTAAGCGATTTGGACGTACTACAAAGGATTCGAAAGGTGCAGATATAGGCGACCAGCTGGTACAAATGAATTTAACTAGCCACCGTAAAATGATCACACCGATGCACGGCGCCAATTGTAATCCCTTACCACAATAAGCAGAAGAGTGAAGGGTAGAGTAATAAATAATTGGATTGGCTAGATCGGATAAGACTGAATTAAATCAATTTTTTTTTCCACTTTTGTCTTTATTTTATGAAAAATGAAATACATATTTTATTTTATATTTATACTATCGCATATTGTTCGTATAATAATTTTACGCCCATTCAAACCGTTTTCTATTAAATCGCGAGCAAAAGTTCCAGGCAAGGTACGATTCGTTAGAATAATGCTGTTGTTAGAATTTGAAGCTCATTGTACAAATAAATCACGTGCTTATCCACATTCAATATCGGAAGTACAAGCTAACACGATCTTTGGGCTCGGAACTTTACTTAAATCCGCCAAATTGTGACACAACTGCAAATGCCGAAATTGAAACGGATTGTTACGGGCATCTTCAAAACTTTTCATCAATTTATCACTCATTCTATCGATTTGTGATTTAGCAAACTCAACAACATTTCTTTTATGTGCGAAATTATGTAATTTCTTATATTATTAATTAAAAATTATTGGTATTTAGTTATAAATAAATTATTAAAATTGAAATATGGAAAACACTATTGAAAATTTTAATAGTATGTATTTTGCTTTATAATAATTATACCGATGCTAACAAAGTTGAAATGTCTGACATATTTAATAATAAACAATTTTTTGTCTTTCTCTTCACCAACACTACTACAAAAATCGGGTAAACTTTTTTCGTGTTCATTTCCATAAAATCCGGGTAACTTTATGTTGTATATTAGAATGAACCTATAAGTTTTGTGTAATAAGTAAAAAAGCATTAAAAACTATCGGCTGTTCTTCAGAATGAATAAAATGAACGAATGTTGATGAAAAATGAAATGAATGTTTTTATTTTATTTTATTTAATTATCAGTCGTCACCACAGCCAAACACAACACACAAATTAAAATGGTTGAAAATGACAAATGAAACGGCAAGTAAAATTGCTTAATATTTAGAGCAATAGCTTTTGTTTCTAACTTCATATTATGATCAAATATTTTGATCACGTACGTGAACCAACCATAAAAGATAGTATAGTTTTTGATCCGATAGGTGGCGCGGTTGCCGAGATTTAAAAAAAAATCTTTTAATTTTTTTAACAAATTTTTTTTTTTTTTTAATTTATTTTAGATTTCCCATTTAAAAATACATATAACCACAAATTTTAACTTCACTACTCCGCCCATAAATATAACCTTATGTTTATCTCATGCTCATATTTTGATTTGGCTTGAAGATAAAATCCGCCCAGAAGAAATTGTCCAAATAATTTCATCAGAAATTCCAGATCGATCAATTGACCAAGAATTGTTCGATATTGTTACCACAAATATGATCCATGGTCCGTGCGGTGATTTTAACATGACATCGCCATGCACGGATAATGGAAAATGTACAAAGCGTTTCCCAAATCAATGTATCAATGATACCATTACTGATATCGACGGTTATCCATTGTAGCGACGTAGACACGCAGAGAATGCTGGCCACACATTCACAATACGAACGTCGAACACTACAAATCAAAATGAAATTAATAATCAGCGGGTGGTACCATACTCACCAATACTTTCAAAAACGTGCAAGGCTCATAATGTCGAGTTTTGCAGTTCTGTACAGTCCATTAAGTACATTTGCAAATATGTTAATAAAGGCAGGGATTTGTCAGTATTTGAAGTACAAAATATAAATGAAAACGACGAAATATCACGATACCAAATGAGCAGATACATCAGCACTCAGCAGTAACGAAGCTGTCTGGCGTATTCTTAGTTTTTCCATACACAAACGAAACCCAAGTGTCGAACACCTTGCGATTTATCTTGGAAAAGGGCAACGTTGATATTTCACTGAAGAAAATGCTCTCCAACGAGCATTCGAGCCACCAAAAACGACACTTAGCGAATTTTTCAAACTGTGCCAAAAACCTGATGTTTTCGGTCAATTCGCAAAAATATTATTATATACCGACGTTCCACGCTATTTTACATGGAACAAGTCAGGTAAAAAATGGAATCCACGTAGACAAGGCGAACCACATCTAACAATCGCAGGCGTATTTAAAGCCAATTAATTGGGACGACTTTACACAGTACATCCACGTGCAACGTGAATGTTTCTTTTTACGTTTGTTGTTGGCAAATGTTCCAGAGTCAACGTCTTTCCAATTTTTGCTAACAGTCAATGGACAAGCGTTCAATACATTTCAAGATGCATGTCGCGAGATGTAATTGCTAGAAGACGACAATCATTGGGATCTGACACTTGCAGATGCAGCATTTACATCCATGCCGAATAGCATTCGTCAACTGTTCGCAATTTTATTAACGACATATTATCCAACAATCATCGGCTTTGTGGGAAAAATAAAAAATACAAGAATTACATGATTGAAGACATACTACACCAAGTTAGATGCACAAACCAAGAACCAACCATTGATTACACGTCAGAAATGTACAATGAGGCTTTAGTGTTGATCGAGGATTTGTGTATTTTAATTTCAAATTGGCTAATAAATCATTATGGTATGCAGTCATCTAATCGTCCGGCGGCCGACTTAGTTAACAGTGATGTGGAGCGAGAAACACAGTATAACAATGTTGACTTAGCTACATTTATTGCGAACAATGAGCCATTAATCACTGCTTAACAAAAAACTATTTATGATCGGATTATGCTGACTGTGCCTGGTAAATAAGGCGGCTTTTTCTTTATGGATGTACCAGGCAGAACCGGCAAGACGTTTTTAATATCACTTATCCTTGCAAAGATTCGTTCGCAGCACAAAATTGCTTTGGCAATTGCATCGTCAGGCATTGCTACCACTTTGTTAGATGGTGGACGAACTGCACATTCAGCGCTCAAACTGCCATCAGACGTTCATAACAAACCGAACGCAATGTCTAGCATTAAAAAAGCAGAGGAATGGCTGCAGTGTTGCAGAAAAGTTCGATCATTATCTGGGATGAATATGGCTCATAAACATTCACTCGAAGCATTGCATAGAACTCGGCACAAATATTTTGTGAACAATTGCTGGGTATTGGCAACGGTAATATCGAACTGCATCTAAACAAACAAAGCATCAAATTGCCAGACAATCTTTGCACTATCGTTAATTAAAAACATCAATTAATCGAGAATATCTTCCCGGACATTCTAGATATTTGTTTGAACCATAATTGGCTCGGTGGACGTGCTATTTGTTGACGAAATTAATTTTCAGATACAAGAGACGTTGCCAGGCGAACTGATGTCTCTCAAATCAATCAACACTGTTGTTGATGAAAATGACGCAATAAGTTATCCAACTGAATTTTTGAATACAATACCCACTCAGATTATGCAACGGCACACGTTTGGTCATCAAGCGGATCACCGGAAATGTTACTGAAGCAACCATTTTGAACGAAAAGTTTAAGAGAGAAGTCATTCTTTTGTCAAGTATCCCAATGATATTTTCGAAAACAACAATCCTATTCAAAAGGCTTCAATTTCCAATTCGTTTGGCATTCGTTACAACAATCAACAAATCTCAAGGGCAAACAATGTCCGTTTGTGGACTCGATTTAGAAAATCTAAGTTGCTCTCATGGCCAGTTATACGTTGCATGTTCACGTGTGGGTAAACCATCGAATCTCTTCATATTGGCAAAAGACAGATTGACAAAAAATATTGTTCACGAAATCACACTACGTTAAATTTAAATTCAGTTGGTTAAGTTTTATATGGATAGTATTCGAATGGCAATCTGCCACACTGTTCCGCAACTTTAAGATATGTAAATAACATTTTATTTGCGTATGACTTGCGCATATATTCTAAGTATGTCAAATACATAAAATATCAGACACCCATGCTACCAGATAAAAGGCTTTCTACATGAAATGCGGTCTACGAAGAAGGCGCCCAGCAAACGTGACTTCACTAGTTTTAGCTACATACAAAACATTGTCAATACAGTTGCAACTATTTTTCATATAAAATTACAAAACGAATGAAACAAAACTAGTAACGAAGTTGCATCTCTTTCTATCACCTTTTTAGTAATGATGTCTGTACTAAAAATCGTGTTTCTATTACAATTGTTTTAGTGTGATCAAGTTTAGTCGCCATTTTTCATTAATTTGAAAATTTAAATTTTAAATTATTTAAATTTGTGTTGTGAATTTGATTTTAATATAAATAAAAATAGTTGTGTATAATTTAATATTATTATTTTAGTGGTGTATAATATTAATAAAAAATAGTAAGACCGTAAGACATTGCAATTGAGTGATTAATAGAAAATAATTGAACGGTAAAGTCGTAAACATTTATTGTGTTGTTGAATTATTTAATATTCTATTATTTTAGTTATTTACGTACATTAATTCTAAATTAGTAGAAATGTCGAACAAAACGTTCTTGAATCGCTTAGCTAATCAAAAGCAAATATACAAAAATGATATGTTAAGGTATCAAAATTTGGATTCGTTCGCCCAACCTGCAAAATCGGGATCTTTGGTAAACTCGAACTATTCAAACAGAGATACAGTGAATTCTATTTCTTCTGGTCAAGTTGATGATGTGCCTAAAAATCCATTATCTGATAAAACCAGCGACTGCTCTCATTCAGAATCTGACAATCATTCTAGTTGTTGCAACAGCATTTCTGACCCTAATGTTAGTGAAGATCTTAATGCTGAACCAATAATTAGAAGGAACCTAAAATCATGGGCTATAAGAAACAAAATTCCACATAATCATTTAGACGATTTACTAAAAGTTCTAAATGATTCTGGTATAAGAAACTTACCATTAACAGCAAGACAACTGCTCAATACTAAAACTAATGTTATTAATGTTATTGGCATTGCGCCAGGAGAGTATTTTCATTTTGGAATACAGAATCATGTAAAATCCAATAAATTTAACTTCCTATTTGTTGGTGCCTAACACATAATATCCCTTCTCAACCTAAAATTACATAAAAACCTGGAACACATAAAAATTGATGACATACTTCTACAGCTGGAAGAAAAATTCTATTAGTAAATATAAATTTATAATACGTTTAAAATTACTTACAATTCCATTAACATATAATATATTATTAATTCGGGCAAACCTGAAAATATATTGTATTTAATTAGTAATTAGTTTAATAAGATAAATCATAAATACTTAGCTCACATCCATAATTATGCAGAAATTGTTTTGTTTACAATTTCCATTTTGACGTCTATGTGTAAAAACAAGAACAAAAAATTGTAGTAGAGGTATAATATGGAAACAAAACCTGCGTTACCATCAGAGTAACGCACTGAACTTACATTTCAAATCGTTTTGGAAGTAAAATTGTCAAATTTATTCATTTTCCAAAAAATTAATTCATTATAAGAAAAATCTTTGCAAACTCAACAAGCAAAATAAATTATTAAATAAAATAAATATTCTAAAATAAATAAAATCTGTGTCTAACATTTATCACGAGTGCGTTGAATTGCGGAACATAAATACGCGCCAAGGACAACCGGTGTAGGAAGATACAGTCCACTATATGGCAACGTGGAACCAACAGCATCGTCATCAGAGGCCACAAATTCCGTGGATTTTATATTCCAATCCGACTGTGCTCCACCAATATGGTCCTTCGAGCCGGATCGTCATCGATTGCCAACTAATTTTCAGTCAACAACCACGCGGTTGGTCAGCAATCACCTTATCGACAATTTTCCGGGAAATCCAGAGGCGTAAGCAGCCATTTTTATATTACGCGCGTAAGCAGCCATTTTTATATCACGCGTGAAAGTAATACTGATAATTAAAAATCGCATAACGCATTCAATAGTGATAATTATAAAATCGAATTACGTGGATAACTAAACGTTGATAGTTAAAAGTCAATTATTAAATCATAACCGTAATATTTTCACGAAATCTAATTCAGCGCAGTGCGATAAATCGTGAAGTGTAAAAACCAGCTTGAGTAAATATTCGGGATGGAATTGGCCGGTTTAAAAAAGCAACGCGCTTCGAACAAAGGAAGGATGACGCAAATTGTGAATTTCGTGGATCAATGCGACGATCAAACGCCAGTCGAAGATTTGAAAACACGTCTAATGCGCGCCGAAAAGTTGATGTCCGAATTCACTATCATCGAATCATTAATTTTCAAAATTAATCCCGACGAAGAATCGGATTACCAGTATGAAGAAAGTTATTACAAGGCCATCACAGGCCTGAACACATTGATTCGCTCCAATTCCGCGTCCTTCAGCACATTCACTGGACTAGATGCCTCCATGAACATGACTCACCCGAGCGGCCAGGCCGAAGTCAGATTACCGAAGATAAATATCCCAATATTTTCCGGAGAGTACACCGAGTGGCCATCCTTCTATGACCTGTACTGTTCCACAATACATGAGTCAACCTCGCTAAATCCCGTACAAAAGTTCCAGTACCTCAAGGGCCAATTACGTGGAGAAGCGGAAAAGTTATTGCGTCACATCAGTGTTACCGAAGCAAATTACATGGGAGCACTAACCAAATTAAAGGAACGATACAGCCGCAAGAGACCAATCATCCAGTCATTTATACGGACATTCATTGATCAACCGGGGATTCAAACGGCAACTGCTTCCAATATCAAAAGGCTGATGGATACTTCGGACGAAGTTATTCGGGGTTTAAAGGCAATGGGGGAAAGCGCTGAAACCCGAGACCCGTGGCTCATCTATTTACTACTGAGCAAATTAGACGAGAAATCCAAATCGCAGTGGGCAGAAACCACAACAGACGTTGACAATCCCGCATTCGCAGATTTTCTGAAATTCCTGGCTAGACGAATCGACGTGTTAGAGTCTTTTACTAGTTTAACGAAGAGAACTAACTCCAAACCCACAATATCCGGGCATATTGCAACCAACCAACCAAGCTTCAAATGTGCACTGTGCAAAGAAGATCATTCTCTATTTCTATGTCCTACGTTCAATAGTATGAATAGCATTCAAAGAAGAGAGTGGGCGAAAGATAGTCATCGATGTTTTAATTGCCTGAGCCTCAAACATCCAGTGTTCAAATGTACGTCGCAACGACGCTGTCAGCATTGCCAACGTAAGCATCATAGCTTGCTACACAGTGATGAACAACGGGATGACCCAACCAATGAAACCAACATAAACTCCGAGTCCGACGCTAAAGGTCATTCCGGTTCGCGAAGAACGACGGCAATCACCGAATCAGCCAATACGTCTAGAAGCAACCTCGAGATCAACAAAACAACGTGTTCAGCCGTCTGCTCATCAGGATCGCCGTCTCAAACAATATTGCCTACCGCCATCATTGGAATAGTTGATTCAAATGGTCACACGCAGACATTCAGAGCCCTATTAGACTCAGGGTCCCAAGTTAGCTTTATTACGGAGGCTAGCACACAACGGCTAAATTTGAAAAGGCGAAACGCTCGCTTATCCGTGTGCGGATTAGGTGAATCCAAAGGAGGTTTTACAAAAGGAGTGGTAACTATCAAAGTAAGAATCGACAAAGGCACTGAATTTTCCCTCGAAGCATTTGTACTGCCGAAGATCACCACTAAGCTGCCAATTCAAAGTATTGACGAAATTCACGTTGATGCTACTCGGGGAACCAAATTAGCGGATCCCAAATTTCATATATCTAACCACATCGACGTCTTAATTGGTGCCGACTATTTTTTCGGACTCCTACAAGAAGGGCAAATCAGGTTGAAAAATCAAGGACTCACGCTTCAGAGAACAGTATTTGGATGGGTTGCAGCCGGCAGACCCAATAATTCGTCACGAGAACAAGCGGTTTCCTTATCGGTATCAACAAACGAAAATTCACTCCTCGACATTGACTATACATTAAGAAGATTCTGGGAAATCGAGGCAATTTCCAACAACACACAACTACTATCTCCCGAGGAACAGCTCTGCGAAGATAACTTTCGAGAGGCATTGCAAAAAACAGATGACGGCAGATTTATCGTGAGGCTACCATTCAAAAGGTCACCAAATTCGCTTGGTAATTCCATGAACAGCGCAGTTCAAAGACTGAGAAGTATGGAGCGTCGATTTATCCGTGATCCCGAATTCAAGGATCTTTACCACAAATTCATGTTGGAATACCATGAACTCCAACACATGGAGCAAATCCCACAAAACGAGATAAATAACTCCGGTTTCTACTTACCACATCACGGTGTTCTCCGCACATCCAGCAGCACGACCAAATTGCGTGTCGTTTTCGATGGTTCTGCAAAAAGTTCCACCGGGATCTCTCTCAACGACTGTTTAGCTGTCGGAGCAACGATCCAGTCAACGCTGTACTCGATACTATTACGATTCCGAGAGCATCATACAGTTTTCTCAGCGGATGTTGAGAAGATGTATCGCCAAGTACGGGTTTCGAAGGATGATACCCAATACCAAAAAATTGTTTGGCGAACTTCCCCGACCGAACCAATACTGCATTACCGGCTCCTAACGGTAACCTACGGGCTGGCATCGGCTTCGTTCTTAGCGACTCGAACCTTGAAGCAAATTGCTCATGAGAACCAAAAGGCATTACCACTTGCATCGAAAATAATCGAACGAGACATTTACGTGGACGACTTGATGTCAGGAGCAGACACCGAGCAAGACGCCGTTCAGTTACAACGCGAAATAACCGATCTCCTGAAGAAACATGGATTTATTCTACGCAAATGGTCCTCTAATACGGCGGCCATACTACAGAAAATCGACAAGGATGACCAAACACACGATCCTAAAGAAATCAATGACCACACAGAAGAAAGCATCAGGGCAGTAAAAATATTAGGCATGAATTGGAATCCATCCACGGACGAGTTCGCATTTTCTTCGGATATTCAAGGCAGCCAAATACTGACCAAAAGAATAGTATTGTCGCAAGCCAGCCGTCTATTCGATCCGATCGGTTGGTTAGCGGCAGTAGTCGTATCGGTGAAAATCTTCATCCAACAATTGTGGGCAGCCAATTTAGAATGGGATGAACCATTGCCTGAGCAAAAGGCAAAAGAATGGCTAAGCATGGTAGAACAAATGGAAAAGGTCAATCAAATTCGGATCCCAAGATCAATATTCGCAAGCAAAAGGTCCACGGTTCAAATGCATGGTTTCTGTGACGCTAGCCAATACGCCTACGCAGCAGTAGTATTCTTCAGAATCGAGTCCATGACCGGAGAAGTGTCATGCAAATTAATATCGGCCAAAACAAAGGTAGCTCCCATCAAACAAGCCACATTGCCACGATTAGAGTTGTGTGGAGCCCTATTGCTAACCAATCTGCTCAATCTGATAAAAAGTGAAACACAACTGACAATCTCCGAAGTTCACTGTTGGACTGACTCAAGAATCGTTCTAGACTGGCTTGCAAGCCATCCCAGGCGGTGGAAAACTTTCGTTGGCAATCGAACCGCAGAAATTGTAAATTCTTGGCCAAGAAAACATTGGAAGCATGTTCCATCATTGGATAATCCAGCCGACTGCGCCTCACGAGGTTTATCACCATTGGAGCTTAAATCACACAAACTTTGGTGGAATGGACCTGATTGGTTAGTCCAAACCCCTGATAATTGGCCAATTCAACAAGCGGGGTACGGACAAATAGAAGAAGAAAGCAATCAGCTGCTTAGTTTCACAAGCACGGTTCATAACGCTTGGATCGACGACCAATTCGAAAGATATTCTTCATTTCGAAAACTACAAAAGGTGCTCGCTTTTGTTTTTCGATTCATAACGAATTGCAGGAAGCCTAAAGGCACCAGAACGAGTGGCACTTATCTAAACCGAGAAGAAATATTCCATGCCGTTCATAGGATTTATAAATACGAACAGACTAAATTTTATTCGAATGAAGTAAAGTCCTTAAAAACAATCAAGTCTGTTGTCAAAACGAGCAGTATCAAATCACTAACTCCATTCATTGATAAACATGGAATTATTCGCGTAGGAGGGAGATTGGACAACAGCCAGATTCCATTCTCCACAAAGCATCCAATAATTTTGCATGCGAAATCAAGAATCGCATCACTACTCCTTGAAGAGGTGCACGTAGACAACAAGCACGCAGGAGCGACGCTAACCTTATCAATTGCGAGACAACACGTGTGGATCCCAGGAGGCAAAAACAAGGCAAAACAAATTATAAAGAAATGCGTCATTTGCACAATGTTCAAGGCACAAACGCAAACACAGGTAATGGGGAATTTGCCACGATGCAGAGTAGAGCTTATTCGCCCATTCATGAGAATCGGAGTTGACTATGCCGGACCAATCCCTATCCACTTACGCAAAGGACGTGGACAAAAAACATATAAAGCATACATATGTTTATTCATATGCCTTGGAACCAAGGCGGTTCACCTAGAGCTGATTACCGATATGACCAGTGAAGCATTTATTGGTGGTCTCAAAAGATTCGTTGCCCGGCGAGGAGTCTGTCAAGAAATTTACAGCGACAATGGGACGAATTTTGTTGGAGCGGACAATCAATTAAGGGCAGAATTTCACAAATTAATAAAAAAATCGAATGATATCTCTGATTATTCTGTAAGACAGCGAATTTCCTGGAAATTCATTCCTCCCAGTGCTCCACACTTCGGAGGAATATGGGAGGCTGGCATTAAATCCACCAAACATCATTTAAAACGTGTGTGATTGGGAAGACGATTCTAACCATCGAAGAAATGTATACGTTATTGGCAGAGATTGAAGCAATTTTAAACTCCCGACCGATATGTTCCATCTACTCCAGCGATATCGACGTTTTAACTCCATCGCATTTTTTAATCGGACATGCCGCCAACAAAATTCCTGAGGTAGACATCACCCATCTCAAACCAACGCATTTAGCCCGCTGGCAAATGGTCCAGCAAATATCACAACACTTTTGGAAACGATGGAACGTTGAGTACTTGACGTCACTTCAAGTTAGACAAAAATGGCAAGAGACGCAAAATTCGATGAAGGTCAACGATATAGTCATCGTGAAAGATGAAAATTCATCACCAAACCAATGGCTTTTGGGAAAGGTCATAAAAACTCATCCAGGGTCTGACGGAAAAGTGCGAGTCGTAACACTTAAAACAAAATCGGGCGAGATGAAACGACCAATACACAAAGTATGTATCCTACCCGTTGCGAATGATGATTCGACTGTTAGTTCGTGATTTTTTGAACCGATTGGTTCAACGGGGCCGGTATGTTGGTGCCTAACACATAATATCCCTTCTCAACCTAAAATTACATAAAAACCTGGAACACATAAAAATTGATGACATACTTCTACAGCTGGAAGAAAAATTCTATTAGTAAATATAAATTTATAATACGTTTAAAATTACTTACAATTCCATTAACATATAATATATTATTAATTCGGGCAAACCTGAAAATATATTGTATTTAATTAGTAATTAGTTTAATAAGATAAATCATAAATACTTAGCTCACATCCATAATTATGCAGAAATTGTTTTGTTTACAATTTCCATTTTGACGTCTATGTGTAAAAACAAGAACAAAAAATTGTAGTAGAGGTATAATATGGAAACAAAACCTGCGTTACCATCAGAGTAACGCACTGAACTTACATTTCAAATCGTTTTGGAAGTAAAATTGTCAAATTTATTCATGTTCCAAAAAATTAATTCATTATAAGAAAAATCTTTGCAAACTCAACAAGCAAAATAAATTATTAAATAAAATAAATATTCTAAAATAAATAAAATCTGTGTCTAACATTTATCACGAGTGCGTTGAATTGCGGAACATAAATACGCGCCAAGGACAACCGGTGTAGGAAGATACAGTCCACTATATGGCAACGTGGAACCAACAGCATCGTCATCAGAGGCCACAAATTCCGTGGATTTTATATTCCAATCCGACTGTGCTCCACCACTACTAAAGAAAGACCTAATTTTAATTGACGTTGGTATTGATGGGCTACAAGTGTTCAAAAGTTCCCGACGTGTATTGTGGCCAATAATTGGAAGTTTTTCTGAATTTCCGAATGAATTGCCGTTTCTAATTGGATGCTATTCAGGCTTCGAAAAACCTCACTCAGTTAATGACTTTTTAAAGTCTTTCGTACAGGAAACGGAATTTCTCATTCAAAATGGTATAAAAATTGCGCAGTCGGGAACAGTTAAGAAATTCAACATAAGACTATTTGTTTGTGACAGCCCAGCTAGGGCATTTATTATCTACTACCCAATACCACACAGGCAAAAATAGCTGCCCCAAATGTTGCCAAATAGGAAGATATGCTAAGAGAAGAATAGTTTTTGAAACTGAAATTAGAGATGAAGGAACAGATGTATCTTACAGCGTTAGAAGAGACCAGCATTACCATCATAGAAATTTTTTGCTTAATGAAAATATTTTAGAATCAATTGATATTGGTATGGTATCCCAATTTCCAATTGATCCCATGCATATAATTGATTTGGGTGTTGTAAAAAAAATTTTGGGGCTTATTTCCAAAAACAAAATTGCAGGTGTTAAAATAAATATTGATGCAACAATACAAGATTGAAAATGTGTTCTGCGCTTACGCAATCTGAATTTGGTCGAAGTTGTAGAACTTTCGAGGATTTAGCTTTATGGAAAGCCACCGAATTTAGACAGTTTCTACTTTATACCAGCATTATAGTTTTGAAAGGTACAGTCAATGATAAAATATATCAACATTTTTTATTATTGCATTGTGCTGTGAGATTATTATCGGATCCCAAAAGTTGCAGAGAAAATGCTAATGCAGCCTTAGCCATGATTCAACAGTTTGTCAAAATATTTTCAACAATATACGGGGAAGAAAAAGTAAGCTTTAATGTCCATGCTCCCCTACATTTGCCGCGGTGTGTGAAACAATTTGGGTCATTAGATTCGTTTTCCGCCTACAAATTTGAAAACTTCATGCAGTTTTTGAAACGAATTATTAGAAAACCAAATAAAATACTACAACAACTATACAGACGAATAGAAGAAATCAAAGGGTCTAACACAAGTTTCAAGCTAACAAAATTTAATAAATTTCATATTTCGAATGAAATTGGAAATGATTCTTATTGTCTGACAACCAATAGAAAGTTAGTTAAGGTTATTGGTTATTGGATTTGGCTCGCTTGCAGGAGAAAAAACTGTTATTGGGCATGCTTTCAATGAAAGTTCAAACTATTTTAATGAACCGGTTAATTCATCAATTCTTGGAGTAGTATACTAGGCCGCAGTTTTCAACCAGACCTACAAACCTTTTATATGAAAGAAATATTATATAAATATTTTTGTGTACCAGTAGATGAGGGATATATTCTAATACCAATTTTGCACCATTCGTTTATCAAATTTTCGCATTAATAATCAATGTGAATATTATATTTCCAGATAACCTGAGCCAGCAATTAAGTAAAAATGGTCAATAAAAATACAAACAGTACATAAAATATTTAAAACGTTTTAACACTTAATAGATTATTTAATAGATTTACTTTTATTTTAACAGATATTCCTTTACGTCCAGTCATCGACAACTACCAAAACACACTGAATAGCCAAAGTATTTCACTAGGATTCATTACGTCGACAGAAAACCCACAAAAAATTAATGAAGATTCAATTTCCAGTGCAGACAGTGTTGAACATAGCGAAATACTATGTCCACCAAGAAAAAGATTTAAGTACTATAGCACAAAAAAATTAGACACTGAAAGAGATAATCCATTTGCTACAGATAAGCTTATTGGATTAGAAATAACCCCGTTTTTAACACAGACATCGATTTCATCAAGTTCCGCAAATACTGACAACTTAACTGAAACTACACATGGAAATGGAATTCCCCAAGAAACTATAGAAAATGAAAATTTAACAGGTAAATATTATATTGTTAGTTTAATAAAATGTAAATACAAGAAATAACACTGACAATTGGTTTACTTTAAATATTTCAGAAAATGTATCGTGCAAGTTGAGAGACATTTCAAATCAAATTTATTTATTAAACGATAAATTTGATAAATACGAAAAGGAAAACCAGATTCATCGAAACGCTCAAAACAAAATGCTTATGGAGACTCTCGTGTATGTTAAAAAAATTAGCAAATCAGTGGAAAAAGCGATTGATGGAGACGACCAAAATTCAATTGAATTTGAGGCCATCTTCCCTATTAAAACCATACCAGAATTAAGTGAGGTGGAACTTCGGTTAGGAGATGATAAATATGCCACAAAATTAGTAAGTTTATGTTGTTATAATCATGTTAACAATAAGTATGTAAAACAACAAGCTTACTGTTTTTATTAGGTTACGTTTCTTAGAAAATTAAAGGGCTCATCTTCATTGGAAAGTGTGTTTCGTTTATTAGCATCAGATGACCTTTACCATGAATTCAATTTAAAGGGAAAGGCCGGGAAAAGGTCGTTGAATTCGTTAAAGCTTTTTAGCACTGTTCTCTTCGGTCAGAAAAATCAATAATTAAATTAAATTATAATTAGCTAACAATAAATTTCTATTTATTTCCTTAGATGCCTGCGGCGGCGTACTGGGCAAACAAAATTTCGAAAAAGAAATAAGGGTATGCATTCAACATGCACACAACCGATTTTCTAAAAATAAAAAATAGTTAGAATGAATTGTTGTTAATATAAAATATATTTCGTATATAAAATGGATTACCTATCTAAATCCACTATAGTACCTTGAATTTACTGATAATAATTAAGAGAAATTAATTTTATTTAAAATATAATTGATTTAATAAATTTGTTTTGTTTTATTTAATGAAACAATAAACCTAGTTTTTAAACATACTCTAAAAATGCTTACGCATTAGTACTTTTAAACAACTATAAAAAACTACTTTTAAAGTAGTGCCTTAAGAAGTAGTTTTAAAGTACTTTTTATATATGGAATAGGCGAATAGTGTAAAAGAGACAGCATGATTTCTTAGTTAATAAGAGTAAAAGAGAAACCACTATAATTTTTTTTATAAAACTGATGAATTTTTTCCCGACGTCCTATCATTTTTCACAAGAAAAGAAGTACTTTTTCACTACTTTTGCACTAGTTCTGGAAGTACTTCTACGTTTGCTGGGCGGTTTGTGGCAGGACAACGTCTGACGGAGCAGCTAGTACCATTATATAATAATTATCTATAATATAAAAATGAATCGCTGAATTTGTTGTTAAACGAAAATCTCGAGAGCAGCTGAACCGATTTCGCTAATTCTTTTTTATTTTATTCCTTGAAGTACGAGGATGGTTCTTATGGAGAGAAAAATTTAAATAATTGCAACACTTTTCTATATTTCCATACAAAAGATTCATAATAATACTTAAAAGCAAATTTGAACTTTAATACCATACCATAAAGTTTAAGTGTTAGTGGAGGGGTTCCGGGAAGGCAAAACAATTGAGTGACGTTAGTATCGTATAAATATGTCAATATTTGTCAATATTTATATGATGATAACATTGTTTGTCAATATTTATGGTAACTATGGTAATATCAGTGGTAACATTACTCAAAAACAAATTGTCTGTCGTAAAATGTCACTTGAAATGTAAACGTCTCTTGGCTGTGTATCTATACTATTATATTACTAAATCTAAAAGCCACAAATTTCTATAAAATTAAAAAAGTGTTGTGTGTTTAAGACTTACTAAATATGCCTCCTATAAGGCGGCGAAACAAATTTAGGCAGAAGAACCCGAAATGCAACGAATCAAATTAATTATCAATCTAATCGTACTTCCCAGGAACGTGAAGCGCGACATTCGACAAATAATGGTGCAAGCTTGAATCGAGCTGCTTTCTGTTACGATATGTCAATTGATTACCGTACCTACAACTGTGTTGCTATTGGACTTATGAACTCAGTTTGCCAATATTGTAAGGCATTGAAATACAAAAATGAAGCCAATGGATTGTGTTGCGCAAATGGAAAGGTGAAATTGATACCATTGCTTCCACCTCCAGAGCCATTGTACTCATTGGTTTTAGGAATAGGAACAGATTCCATACACTTTTTAAAGAATATTCAACAATACAACGACTGCTTTCAAATAACTTCATTTGGAGCAACAAAAGTAATTGCTTCTATCATATTTTGCATTGTTGCCATTAACTGCATCATCAATTGCATGCAGTAATTGAGGGTAGGTTCAACATTTTAAGATTCACTTTGGAGAACGCTTGCATAATTTTGGTTTGTTGGTTATTATTCTGGGCGAAAGAGAGTCATTCGGCGTACTTGAAGGGATATTCTTTTGCGCATCTGGTGTAGTTGTATACTGCCGCCTGGGACGTGACAATAGAATAATATTTCTGTAGACTATGGGCATCTTCGGTAGTTTGCAGTGTGGTTTCCACCGTAATTGCTGTGTTTCTTTTCTGTTGAGTAGTTCTTTGGCTTTGGGCAACTTTTGGTTTGGTGTTTTTCCGGACGAGCAGTTCTTCATCCTATATACATTCTGTATCTTAAAGAATCTCGTCAAAATGTTTTGTTCTTGAGTATTCCCGGACCCCCACATAATAGTTGTCCTGAATATTTTCTAGGGATAATTAAAGGACATAGAGACACGCCGTAATAAACTACACTCCCTATATAAAATACACGGTTCGAAATATTATCATGAATTCGAGACCGCACGGAAGGAGTTTAAAACATTAAACTGGTTCCTGTATAATAATTATATTCTGCAGATCGAGGAAGAATTAACTTCTACTCCAAAAAAGTTTTGGAATTTTATCAATATGAAAAGAAAGACCGTTGGGTTCCCCTTACCTATGACGTATCTAGATGGTTCTGCAAGTCATTCCTCGGAAGTCTGCAATTTATTTGCTAACTTTTTTGAATCCGTTTACGAATCGCCATCCATCGATCCAGCAGTTAATTCTTGCAACGGAGGGGAATTTACCCAATTACGGTTCACCGAAGATGACGTTCATGACAGCTTGTCTCAAATTGATGTTAATAAGGGTGCTGGGCATGATGGATTTCCGCCGATTCTTATTAAGAATTGTGCTGCTAGTCTGGCTGCTCCCATCTCCTTTATCTTTAACGAAAACATTCGAACTCAAATTTTTCCAGATCCCTGGAAAATTTCGTATATACATCCAATTTTCAAGTGCGGTAAAAGAAGTGATATCTGTAATTATCGTGGGATAGCTATTCTCTCCGCCATTCCTAAACTCTTTGAGCTTATGGTACAAAGGTTTTTATTTCTCCATGTTAAAACGGTTATTTCACCCGCACAACATGTTTTTTTCGTCGGGAGATCCACCGTTACCAATTTGATGACATTTTGCAGACACTTATTCAGCAGTATTGATTCGAAAGTGCAACTTAGTTATTTATACCGATTTTTCTAAAGCGTTCGATAAAATTAATCATTTAATTCTAATCAAAAAGCTACAGCGGCTGAATTGTCAAGCCATCCCTACTAAGTGGTTGCTGTCCTACCTCTCAGATAGGTGGCAGTTTGTTAAAATTGATGAGTCATCTTCTCGTCTATTTCGGGTTACTTCTGGAGTGCCACAAGGTAGCCACATTGGACCACTTCTATTTTCAATATTCGTCAACGATGTGGTTAACTGTTTTGTCTCTGCAGATTGCCTGCTGTACGCAGATGATATGAAAATATTTGCACGAATATCAAACGTATCCGACTGTAGAAATTTCCAAGCGGATTTAAACAGATTTTGTGATTGGTCGGTTGAAAACAAACTGTTGCTGAACGTGAGTAAATGTAAGGCAATGTCTTTCTGGCGTACCCGCTTTCCGATTATACATCAGTATTCGCTTTATAATGAAGAAGTCGTTAGAGTTTATATCCGATAGAGTTAAGTTTATATCACTCGAGATCTCACATTTACAAGGCATATTGATTCGATAATAAGCCGAGCATATATGATGCTTGGTTTTATTAAACGGAATTGTAAGGATTTCTGTGATCCGATAACCTTGAAATCTCTGTTTGTCTCATTTGTTCGATCAATTTTGGAGTATGCCTCACAGATTTGGACACCTTCTTACCGATGCCATTCCGAGAGAATTGAGAGTGTTCAAAAACAGTTTCTTATCTACGCGCGTAAAGGTTTACCTTCAATGCGGGCACATGAGCACGTACTTCCGCCTTATCGCGATCGTTGTGCTCTCTTAGGATTACAACGGTTAGATCACCGACGTGATATTTCATCCGCAATATTTGTCCGTGACGTATTATGTTCACGTTTAGATTGTGCCGAGATACTCACCAGCTTCGGCTTTTATGTTCCAGAACGGTGCTTGCGTCGCCGGGACGAATTCATATTTACGAGAGCGGTGGCCACAAATTATTGTTCATCTGAACAGGTCTTGAACTTATCGCGTGTTTTTAATCTTGTTTTTCATAGGTTTGATTTTAACATGTCAAGAAATTCATTGAGGAACGAACTATTTAAATTTTATAATAACCGTTCTTAAATTAAATAACTTTTTCAATTTTGTCATGTCGCTTATTTTTAATAATTGTAATATTTACCGATTGTAACCCTGTAGGTAAATTATATAAATAAATAAATAAATAAATAAATAATGATCACTAAGACCTTTCATTAGAATTCTTTTCTAGCTCCGTCACTTTAAACGATAAATTTTTAGACATTTTCAAATTTTGTATGTACATTTAAACGATACATTTAAACGAGTTTTACCTCCACCCCACAAGAAAATTGACCTGAAATTTTTCAATAGATAGATACTACGAAATCTCTTCCTTTTGGAAAGCGACCTTTTGGAAGTTGTATACATATTTCGTTATCACTTTTTAACAAACAGAAATCGGCCAGGAATTTTGATCATCATAATTGCGACTATATTTATATTTTAACTGTTGATTAACAGAAACATGTTAATAAGGGTGTATATGTGATGCTGCATATAAAAAGAGTGGCCCATCTAACGTTTACAATTTAATTTGGCTCTAATTCAAAGACAAATGCCATTAAATATGGTGTTCCATCAAATTTCTTTCAAATGATTTCCACGGCTGGCTTTACAGTACCACATTCTGTCAACCCTATTTTTCAGAACATTTTCGATTGTTTGGGATCTCATCAATGGCAACTTTGATTCGATCTTTCATGTCTTGGATAGTCTCTGGATGGTTAGCGTAACACTTATCCTTAACGGATCCCCACAAAAAAAAGTCCAACGAAGTCAATCTCAGCTGCGTGGTAGTCAATTGATATCGGAAAATAAAATTTTTCGGTAAAAAAAATTCTCATTTTCTTCCAAGCGTTCCACAGCCCAATTAGCGTACTGTAAACGTTGTGGATGATCATTTTGCTTCAGCTTCTGCACTAATTGAACTTTGTACGCCTTTCGAGGTCTTTATGCAAAATTCTCGTCACAGTGGGCATGTTTTTCCTTGAGTGATAGGCTCGATCTCATCACTTGTGTTCGTTCGAGAGCTCCAGTAATGGCTTCGTTCGGATTTAGCAACTCATAATACACGACACCAAGCTAGTATCATCCCTTATTTCTTCTTTTTTTTGGGGTTATCGTAGTGGATCGAGTTTTTATCATCAGTGATTATGCGATGCAAAATCCCTCTCGTTTATGCCTGTTCAGCAGCATTTCACAGCGAAGAAATCAGCGTTCAACATCTCTCGGCTTCAGTTTTTATGGAACCCAATTATCTTGCTTTTGAAACATTCTCCCCCCAAGTGGGGTAAAACTTCCCAATTGAGTGTTTCCAAGTAGGTTTTAAACGATGTGGAATTGATTGTTGGGTCACCCCATGTAAGTGCAAATTATTCTTGCATTTTGCACGAATAATCATCCAATAATGCTTCCAATTCCACTTCTTTACACTTTGGGCCTTCCGCTACGTTCTTCGTTTACGACATCAAATTCACTATTTTTAAATTTTTGAAACCACTCTCGACATTTTCTCTCATTTACGGCAGCCTGAGACGACTAAAATGACGCTCATTCGGCTCAAAACACGACATTTGCACAAGAAAAGAAAATATATGATGCTGATACAAAATCGCTAATCTTTTAAGGTTATGTTGTTGACAGATGTCCAAACCTAGGATATGACGTTTTACATCGGGAAGTTTTAACCATAACTTACGGATAGCACTATTTTTTGTGGACCAGCGGAGACTTATTTGTATACCCAATAATGTAGCCGATTATGGTTTCAGAGGTGTTACTCCCGATAAAATTATCAATTTGACACGGTAGTGGAAAGGTGCAGAATGGTTCATTCAGCAGCAGACATCATGGCCATTGAATGAGTTATTAAATTTTCAAGAAACCGATCATGATATGGAATACAGCAAAGTGCGATCTTTCACTACTTTTCATTAACTGAAGAAGCAGAGAGAAAGAATGCGTTATTTGTACGAGATTGATTTTGCGGGACCAATTTACTTAACGGCGAGACAGGAAAACTGATTTTAACACAGAGCCACATATGTATATTTGTGTGCCTTTCGCAGTCAGACGCATTCATATTGAAAGTGTGACCGGCTTAACCAGTGAAGCTTCTTAGCAGTTTTAAAACGCTACCAGAAGAGGACCTAAGCACATCTACACTGATAATGGTTCAAACTTTATCGAATTTTTGATTCAAAATGGCACACCACCAATATGACCGCACTTTAGTAAATTGGGGGAGACCGCAGTGAAAACGGTTAAAAATCATTTACTGGAAGCTACACAAAACGTCAACCTAACAAACGAAGAGATTACAAAACTGCTGTATTAAAAAGAAAATATTTTAAATTCGCGTCCCACTTCTTCAACCGATGGTAACAATAAAATACTGACTCCAGTACATTTGTTAATTGGTACATTCACAGCATCGATTCCCGAACCAAACATAAACTTGCTAGAAAATCGTTTATCCAGATGTCAAGCATTGTTGTAAAGTTCAATCATTTTGGACAAAATGTTATTTAGAAAATTAAAATAATATCCAAAAGCGACACAAATGACACAAACTTAAAGAGAATATCAAGACCGGTGCTGTAGTATTCAGAAGGATTAGTGAGAGCTGTAACCTTGAAAACATCATCATCAACATTACCACGACTAGTGGTAAAATTGTGGAAATTACCCGTATAGGTTAACGATAAAATCGTTAACATTTATTCGAGCACATTTATACCGGCCACAAACACTTATTCTTTGTTAGATGGGGCTCTTAGCTCGGAAAAAGGTGTAATGGAAAAATGGCTGATGTGGAGAATGAACAGTGAATCATGTTCTTATTAGGTTATATAAATCTAGTTTAAACATTTTGGCTACAAAAAACTGTGATATTTTCTAACATAGTAAATCTACATCAACAGATTATGTACATAATTCACTTAAATATTCAGATATAGCCATTCAATGATCAATGCAGGCCAATCCTGAATGAGAACTAAATTGTTTCTGAAATGCACAGTTTAGCGCAACAGAATTAAATTAAAACAAATATTTGCTTCAAAGTTTAAACGGATCTATGGGATTTCTGGTGTGATAACCACGCAGAAATCCCACACATTTCCCAAATTTTACTCAACAAATTTTACAGTTATAGGCACACAAAATTGTACAATCAAATACCGACAAAATTAGAAAAGAGCGGGATTTCGAAATACGGGGTTTTCGGCGCTCCCTAGTGAGGAATAATAGAATTTTAACATAGATTTTAGGTCAATATGTCGCACAGTTCACGCTACCACTTATGCAGTTATTTTAACCAACTGTCATTGTTGATCCCGCTTACCCCATCCGAACTGATCTAATAGCATAACATAAAGAAAATGAATTCGTTTTATATCCAAAAAAAGCTACAGATAGCTATAGCTACGGAATAAAAGATTAATTTCCTACATCTTTATCATATATCGAGAAATAAAATTAATCTGCCCTATGGCATAGTCACATACCAATATAATCGACCGGTAAATCGACATTTGCGCACTAGTGCTGTACGATGGGTATAGATGATGAAATTTTGATTTGTCATTGCAACTGGAATTTAAATTATGCCATGAAATCAAGCGGTAAATTAAGAGCTAATGCGTATGTTCATCGTATACGTACTTGAAGTTTAATTAAAATTAGACTTTAATAAATAACAAGAATTTCTATGGCGCCACAAATTTGTGTACGGTTTGTAAACAGATCCAACAACAACGTACACAACGTGTAATCATTTGAAGATACACCGTACAAACAAATTCACAGAGGCAATACGCTTATATAATAACATGAGTATGGCTTTTTATTACGTGAATTACTGCTCTATTTGACGATGTGCGCAACCATTTGGAAATTATACTATACATATTTAAAAATAAATGTAATTATAATTAGATGGATTGTAATTTTTTTGATTTGCAACGTTCTAAAAATTGTAGCAGTAATAATACATTACGATCACATGCCAGCAATTTATTTTGGCACTCAAAACTTTGTGTACCACTCACGAGCATGCCACAATCGCGTGAACTAATATACATTTCTCACTTCGATTGTTTCACATGTAGAATGAATTGATTGGATATGCTAAATGTCAAGGGTACCGGCAGAGTATTATTGGTTGCAATACACCAATACGAATGAAATGAGAGATCAAATTTGGCTGTCGAATTAGTAAAATTGGTTATGGTCCTCCAAAATTAGCCTCCAAGAAACATTATAGTTAGAAAACCTCGATTTTTCCGTTCCGGGTGTTTTCAATTTATAAACGTAAATAGTTGATCAAGTTTATCGCAAGAGGCAGCACTGTTCCAAAAGAGATCTCCGAAACAACTCGGTATAGAAAATTTTGCAAAATTAAAATCCTGACCGAAACTTGGCCATTTCTTAATGATTTATAATGAAATTCAGTCCTTATTAAGAAAGCTAAACTCGGTGAGCTCGCATCACTTAGACAAAATCAACGAGTTTTGGTGATACTATGCTGGTGAAACGCCAGCATAGTCATTAAAAGAATTGAAAGCATTCAAAAGAAATTTCTGCACGCTTGAAAATAGACGACTTCTCTTAGGCGCGGCTTTTATTGGTAACGTTTTGCTTGGTCACATTGATTCAGCTTACATTTTGGAAAACATATCAATTCATGTACTTAGATCATTTCAAAACCATGAGTTTTAAGCACTGGAACACCATTCCACAAACTATGGAGAAAATAACCCCATTCATAGGTTGTCTAAATCATTCAACATCATCGACGACCTATTTGACTTTAATTTTTCAAAGAACAACTTCAAACATATAATGAAGAATTATTTTTTAAATATTTAAATGTTAAATCAAAATTTGATTTATATTTTTTAAAGTTTTTTGTTTGAATTTCTTTTTTTTAATTTTTACATTTGTATCACAAATTGATTTCTTTAAATAAATAAATGAAGAAGCGCGTACTACTAAAATGCACTCCAACGTACGACTGCATGCCTAAACTCGACTCCCATAAACTGTGTACGCGACCCTGCAGATGAAAGCTTACTCACCACAGATGGAATGATTTTTAATATTTTATTCCAAAAACGAACATCTTAAAACATTTTTACAAATCTTCTATAACGTTCAAAAAATAGCCGAACATGACCATTTGGGCAGACAGAAGCAGGTGTTCAGAGATAATAGCCCGTTATTTCCGACAAGACACTCACGCGGAAGATAGATTTAATTTACCATAAAACTTACTATAATCATCGATATTCAGTTTTTGTTTGCCCATTGCTTCCCAAAGTTGATTAACTCAAGCAGCCTAAGTTTTAGAGTCACGTGACACAGCTTCCCCTATTAGATTGCAAGGCACGCATTGCAATAACGCCACTACGGTGTATTTTTGAGGTTTTAAAGCAATACTTTATATTTCTCAACATTTTTCAAACATTGTAACAAGTGTTGTTTGAATCACGATCGTACTAAACAAAAATCTAAAAAGCAGTTTTGCAAAACTCAAGCATTGTGTAACCTACACCCACAAATACTTTCGTATTTGTTCAACCTGAAAACAGTAATCCGTGAATTCTTAAATAATTTAATTGTAATTTTTTGGCAACTAACTATAAATATTTGTTATTTTGCATTTTATTTGTTTATGTTTATTATGGGCGTTCATCGTTTTTGCAAAATGCCATCGCTGCGTCGCCAGTACAGCGCCAAACAAACGGAATGATTATTTTTAGCGTGGACAGATTGTTGATCGCATCTTTCGTTTTTGTGGTCGTAATTTACGACTTGAATTCAGTAATATTTCATTTGATATATGGATGCCGGCGTAAAATATGAGGATGAAAATAGAATATCGCGTGAATGTTTTCTGGTATATAAAATGTACGAATATATTTCTGTTTACATATTTATTATTGCTATTTTAACCGACGTACAAATTGTGTATATTCGTTTCATCTAAATATGGACTCATAAAAATAAAATACTGTTGAAAACTACACTTATAAATAGTTAATTAATTTAGAATGCAACCCTTGTTTATTTAATATCATCGAACGGTTTGAAACCCCTAAATTGTTAAATTATACGTTAAATGTGACAACTAGTACATTCTACCAGGTAGTAGGGGTACTAAATATTATTTAACGAAAAATAAAAGCAAAATTCAGCAAACTAGTGACATCTGTTGTATGATAGAAAATCATAATAAACGGGTTTGAACACTTGCTGATGTAGTGACACCTATTAAATTAAATAAATACTACAAATCATTTCTATTTTTGCCCTGAAGATGTCAATATTTTAAATTTAACTTTTAATTTTAAATTAAGCGAAAATTGGCAAACATTTTTAATTCGATAAAAAATATTCTTAGTTTTGAACTTCATTGATTGTATATAAGACTATCTTAATTTAAGTAAGTGCATAGAGCAAACTATACATAAGAGGACTCATGTAGAGTTTCCGATCGAGGTTAATCTATTTTACTTTTGGCAACCTGTTGCTGTGTTTTTTATTAGCGCCCGATAGCTGTATCCGGAGCAGCCAATTTTCTATGTCAAAACTTTTATTTAGCGCGCTATAGAGAACTGTTTGTAGATCTGACGGCAAAAAAAATAACCTGATTGGGTCTTTTTTTGTATGTTAATTTTTATTTTCATAAAGTATGCCGTGCTAAAACTTCATGTAAAAAAAGACCCAATCAGCTTATTTTTAATGCGCCAGATGCCACTACCCCGAACATTTATAGTTCTCAATTAGCCGTGTTTTAATATTGGAGCACTATCCGGAGCCAAATGGCCATTTTCTACTGAAACTGCAGCTATTATTCACTGGTGTCACTGTACTATAAAAATTAAAACTAAATTCATCAATAAAACAATCATTTATCACCTGAAATATACTAATTGACATTTATTTTTACATGACGTTATAAACAAGAATTCATTTTGCTGCGTTTTAAATTTTTATTGTAAGATTTAGTTTCTAATGGTTTCAGGGGTTTACGAAATAAAAGCCTTTTCAAATTTCCCTTTGAAATGGATAGCGCTCCCGGTAGCGGCTCCCGATAAATAGGTAGAGCAAGATATTTTTTTATCGATTTTAACTAATAAGTCGAATGAAAAATCTTAGTTTAGAGTTAAATAAATTAATTATATGCAATAATAGCGCGCTAAATATAAGTTTTGACATAGAAAATTGGCTGCTCAGGATACAAGTGGGAACTATAGATAGAATAAAAAAAATAACGTAAGAGAGCGAGAGATAGGATTCATATGTATTCGACCATACTCAGAATAAGGAAAATAAAAACTATAAGAAAAATTGCGTTTTATTTTGCTGTCATTTAAAAAGAATAACCGAGCGAAAATTTTCGTCCAAGAATAAAAAACTTAACAAATACAACAACAAAACTCGAACAAATTTTTGTGCGTTGAATGTAATATGCATGTTTACTATTTTATGTATGGAAATTTTGAATTGTCCGTGTATATTATCTTTTCTATTTATAAAATATTCATGTACACATATACAAATATGAATATAAAATCACAAATAATTTTCACTACACCGTAGAATTGTATTTTTCTAAACCTAACCTAAAAAAATAATTTATCGAATTGCGGTAATTTAAACCGCATATAAATATTTTTATAATTTTAAACACATATATTTGTTGATATGTAATACGTTTATACTCAAAACTATTGTAGTTTCACTCAAGATTTTAGGAAATACATCAAAAAAATATTACATGAAAAATATGAATGAACTTAATATTTTAAGTAATCTGTAGCCGAAAAGTCATATTAGAAAAATAATTTTTTGTCTTCGTTTCTTACGTTATTTCTGTTATTTTTTTTATTCTACCTATAGTTGACCCAATAGTATTCGACCATACTCAGAATAAGAAAAATAAAAACTATAAGAGAAATTGCGTTTTATTTTGCTGTCATTTAAAAAAAATAACCGAGCGAAAATTTTCGTCCAAGAATAAAAAACTTAACAAATACAACAACAAAACTCAAACAAATTTTAGTGCGTTGAATGTAATATTCATGTTTATTATTTTATATATGGAAATTTGGAATTGTTCGTGTATATTATCTTTTATATTTATAAAATATTCATGTACACATATACAAATATGAATATAAAATCACAAATAATTTTCACTACACCGTAGAATTGTATTTTTCTAAACCTAACCTAAAAAAATAATTTATCGAATTGCGGTAATTTAAACCGCATATAAATATTTTTTATAATTTTAAACACATATATTTGTTGATATGTAAAACGTTTATACTCAAAACTATTGTAGTTTCACTCAAGATTTTAGGAAATACATCAAAAAATATTACATGAAAAATATGAATGAACTTAATATTTTAAGTAATCTATAGCCGAAAAGTCAAATAGGAAAATAATTTTTTGTCTTCGTTTCTTACGTTATTTCTGTTATTTTTTTTATTCTACCTATAGTTGACCAGTTATCTGGCGCTAATAAAAAAACATAGATAGAATAAAAAAAATAAAAAAATAACGTAAGAGAGCGAGAGTAAAATTTGTTTAAATTTTGTTGTTGTATTTGTTAAGTTTTTTATTCTTGGACGAAAATTTTCGCTCGGCTATTCTTTTTAAGTGACAGCAAAATAAAACGCAATTTCTCTTATAGTTTTTATTTTTTTGAGTACATATTTTCATTCTGAGTATGGTCGAATACATATGAATCCTATCTCTCGCTCTCTTACGTTATTTTTTTTATTTTTTTTATTCTATCTATAGTTCCCACTATAGGATTCATATGTATTCGACCATACTCAGAATAAGAAAAATAAAAACTATAAGAAAAATTGCGTTTTATTTTGCTGTCACTTAAAAAGAATAGCAGAGCGAAAATTTTCGTCCAAGAATAAAAAACTTAACAAATACAACAACAAAACTCAAACAAATTTTAGTGCGTTTAATCAATGCCTTCTAAACTACTGGCCGCTTACACCAAATGATGACGACACGCTAAGTCGACGTTTTTGTTGCTTTCTCTAGTTGCTTTGTTAGTGTAAATATGTTAAAATTATTATTGCGCAGTCTCGGTTTAGACTTAAATTGACGTCATGTGCGAAAAATGAGAGTAGTAAAAGGCCAGAAGTTTAGAAGGCATTGGTTAAATCTAATATGCATGTTTATTATGTTATATATGGAAATTTGGAATTGTTCGTGTATTTTATCATTTATATTTATAAAATATTCATGTACACATATACAAATATGAATATAAAATAACAAGTAATTTTCACTTCACTGTAGAATTGCATTTTTCTAAACCTAACCTAAAAAAATAATTTATCGAATTGCGGTAATTTAAACCGCATATAAATATTTTTTATAATTTTAAACACATATGTTTGTTGATATGTAATACGTTTATACTCAAAACTATTGTAGTTTCACGCAAGATTTTAGGAAATACGTTAAAAAAATACTACATCAAAAATCTGAATGAACTTAATATTTTAAGTAATCTATAGCCACAAAGTCAAATTGGAAAAATAATTTTTTGTCTTCGTTTCTTACGTTATTTCTGTTATTTTTTTTATTCCACCTATAGTTGGCCCATAAGCCTAACAAGAATAATGAACTATAAAATAACTATGCCGATATGTTTATAAGATACGTATATATGGATTAAATATAGAAAAAAATTAAATTTGTGTATATAAATATATTAAAGCTATAAAATAAGATTAACCTCGGAAAAACCTGCTTATAAAATGTGCACTACTTGATTTCTCTTATATATTTATTGCTCGATGGTAAGTGTTGAATCTCCCTTGTATTTGTGTTGCTCTAAAAAACTTGATTATTTAAAGATTGGTTCTCTTTCATCGATATTTCGAAAGCAGTTGGTTCAGTAAATAATAATATACTGTTTGTTATGAATTTCGGGCGTTCGAATTCCAGAATTTTTTATGATAAATAACTATCGCTACCGTTTACAATTGCTTTCATTATTTCTTATTTACATATTACCCTCCACATATAATTCCTTTCTAAAATTCAATTTACAATCAGTATTGAAGAAAGCTCGGATTAAGCTTTCGCCAATACTGATTGTTGCAAGATCGCGAATCGAAGAATAATAATCACCTCAATAAAATGAAAGACTCTGACTAGGTTCGAACCCGCGGTCATTGCGATGATCACACTTGATGATGTACTCGTGATCTTGCTTCTACTACGTTTCGATCTATGTGCATTCTCTATCGTTGGTCGGCTAGGCTCCATTTATATGGCCACGAAAGATTTTACATCATTTTGACCCGAATTTCTGGACTCTCACCACTTTGGTTCAACCATGTTGCTGATAATTTCTCTATCTCATCACAATCTTCACATGAACGCATTCACTGTTAGTCCATTCAACCATCAAGCAATAAATATATAAGAGAAATCAAGTAGTGCAAATTTTTAAGCAGGTTTTTCCGAGGTTAATCTTATATTATAGTTTTAATATATTTATATACACAAATTTAATTTTTTCTGCATTTAATCCATATATACGTATCTTATAAAAATATCGGCATAGTTATTTTATAGTTTATTGTACTTGTTAGGCTTATACAGATTGCCAAAAGTAAAATAGATTAACCTCGGAATCCCTACATGAGTCCTCTTATGTATATTTTGCTTTATGATTCAACACATCTGAAAGTGCATTGCTACAAACTTGCGATCTAGAAGGCTCTCCGTGCGTACTTGCCGTTTGCTCTGTAGTTGTATGTTGCATATTTTCAGACGTATGACTGGACTGTTCATTAAAATTCTTAAAATTCTCAAATGGGATCTTAACATCGAATGTCGGAAGCCATAGTATTCCTTTGAACTTGAAGCAATTGGTTCCATTAAAAACGTTGTATTTAGCAGGCCATCCCAAATAGTATACGAGCTACATGTTTCAAAGTGGGTCGCCACTTTACTTAATCTTATATTCCATCCCCTTTAAACGACCGACCGTTTACATCTCATCAAGCTTTTTCATCTCTACTTTAAGCTCTTGCATTTGTGCTCTTGCGTTTGAAGCTGGTTTGATCAAGTTTCAGGTCTTGTTGAAGAAATTTCGCGTTTTGTTCCTTACGTAGCTCAGCAAATAAACCACCTTGTCAGGTTTTGGCAGCTTGCTGGTCTATTTTCGCATCTTGCTTCTTTAATTTGGCATCTAATTTAGTGTCCATTCGATTCAGTTGAAACTAGAGTTCCTTCATCATATCTCCCATATCCAAGGATGGTTTTTGATGTTCCGGAGCAGGCGGCTGTACACAAGTAGTTGTTTCTGTTTTATACATCGATTCGGTTTCTTAATGTTTTACTTCTTCTTCGCAAGGCTGAACTTTATGTTCATCGTAATACTATAAAAACTAAAGTATCATCATCAGCAATTGATCAAATTTCACCAAGGAATAAGAATGATTGGTTGAACGAAGATTGCTTGAAAGCAATTCGAGAAAGAGACCGTGCACGCCAGAAAAATCTACCTGAAAATACAAAACAATCACGTAACGATTAAATGAATGCGAGGAAATTCTCCACTCGGCTGTGCAGACGGAAAAACGAAAATGGCACACTCAACGTGGGCTTAACATTAAAAATTCGAGTATTAGAGATAGATATTAAAACATAAAATAGAAAATTGCAGATGTCCAACCTCGCACGAATCACGATTCACAACGAATCTGGCGAGTTAGTGTGGCGGAACTAATTTGCCTCTCTTTTAAATCGACTAGTACGATGAAGTACGTAACGTGATATTAAAAATGAAAAACAACAAGACTCCTGTTGAAGGTGGTATGTCATGCGTAATGCTAAAAAACTATTATTGCGGTCAAATTTTTTACCGGATGTACGAACTTGTATTAACAATATGTCTACTGAGGAAATCCCAGAATAGTGGAAGACTGCTCTGACTCGCTCAAACTTATCAGCAACCGATCAGACCGTCGAATAAGCTTATGATGACATACAGAGGAATACGTTGTGGGACGTTTTTCGATATCTAGGTATCGTGTCGAAAATGATGATATCTATGTGCAAATAATTGATTAACGATTCAAATTGCAAGGTAAAAAAGGAAAGAAAAGGAGATTGATCCGCCCACATAATTTTTAACTTACCTCTACGGAACGTCGTCCGTCAGCAAGAGTCAACAGCTCATCAAATTGGCTTTCAATTTCTGTAGATATAACATCAAGAATCGTAGCTGGATATCGATCATTTTACACAAACATTAAAATTTTCAAGTCTTGCAACATTTTGCAACAAAAAATGTTTACATCCACAAAGCGCTGATTAGACCAGTGGTCACCTTTGGTTGTGAATCATGGACACTAATAACGAACTTCACGTATGCACGATGTGAAAAAACATCTGCAAACATTGAACCATCGCGTCTGGCGTCCTCTTGTTGTGAACCACAATATCCGAAAAAATGTATTTGAGGTGGCCAAATTCCTGCGGGCGACGAAAGCAGGAAAAGCGCCCCTACTTATTTGTACGGAACTATATTTCAATGCGTGGTAAAGTGTCTTAGCTTCGAAAGGATAAACATTGAAAATAAATTGTCAACCATACATTGGCTAGAATTAACCTCTTCAAAGTACTTATAAAGTGGTCTACCGGTACACTGTGTGCATTTTGATAGAAACGATTGATTACAACTGCGAAATGGTTCCTTTTATAGCATAATCTGCCAAATGAATGGAGTTCTTGCTAATTTAACAACAAAAATTTCAATTGATACATATTTGGGTAGGCAAAGTTTGGTATTCAAAAATTTGCTATTAGTATTGCGTTCCGATCGTGTAGCTATAGACAAACATTTGACCTATAATTTGTCAAATAGGATAGTTAAAATTAAGGCTCCTGTGATGCAACTACTGTATGATGAGAATTTATTGATGAAGTCATGCAAAGCATCATTCTGTTCAATCCAATTTGTAAGTTAATAAAGGAATGCCAGAATAACAATACAACATAGCAGATGCAGTGGAGTTATAGAAGGATTCTGTAATGATCCAACAGTACGTTAACGCCGGTCACTACGGAAAATTTCTGTTACGTCAGATCAGAATAAGGTCTGCAACATCTACACCATTGGTGACCTTATATCAAATTTACAGAGGTAAATTATTAATGCCCGAAAAGAAAAATGCGTTAAAAAAATTTTAATTAATGAGTTATCAGCAAATGGAATAGGAAGCTATTATAATATGCATAAGCATTCAGGATAATGTGTAAAATTATTTGATTGTACCTGCACAAATAGAACCTTTGTTCGCAAAATGGACTTGTGTGCACCCCAAAACATTCAAAAAAATTGTATGTTTATCATATCCCTTTTCCGGCCAGAAAAAAGCTGTTATTTCTTCAATATAAGCTCACCACGCACAAATATGTATATAAAAATGACAAGTTGTAATGTCTTCCGGATATTAACGGATCTTAATTAAACCGAAATTCTTTGAAAAAAGCATTATAAATTGATAACATATAAATCATATAACATATTAATTATTTATTTTGATAACATATTAGTTATTTTATTGTATAGTTATTAGCGATTTTCATCGAATGTAGATAGTGTTGTTTTCTACGTCTAAAAGGGAGACGAGAATTGTCAAATTCATTGTTATGACAGTTTTATATGATTCACATTTTGATCACCAGATGTTAGCTCCTTTCTTGAAAATCACGAATAGTGATGTTTTTCGGACGAAAACGATTTTATTTTAATGCACAATTGTGTATGTTCGGCCAAAATAGATAAAAAAATAAATTTCTGACATGATTCTCTTTCGCTACCCACACAATTGTGAAAGCAGGCCGGAAAAAGGATATGTACTTTTCCGCGATATTCTATTTCCGGTTTAGAGGCTTAGAGGATGTTCACTGTATATTGTTTGTTTTGTCAATTTGACGAACTACGAAGATAATACGTTAAAATATAAAAAACCCAATTCAGAGTTTGACAAGTTTGTAACAAACTATAAATAGATTTTAGATTAAAATTGTGCCAATTTTACGGTTTATAATTTTAATTATATTTCTATAAAAAGTCTAAAGTTCATGGAGTCACAAATCAGACAGCATCCAAAAACAAATTATACAAGCTAATTAACCACTAGAATGGATAAATTAAACAAATTTAAACATACAAAACAAATTTGGACATGCTACCCATAAGTTCACATCCCTGTATGGATTGTATCCAAATAAGGGTTAACAAACAACAAACAACACACAAATATTTGACTTCTCTGCTCTGAGACTTTGACTCTCTTTCAAAGAAAAACACAAACAAACGATAACAAAACTCAAAAAAATTCCTCATAATTTTGATTATTCTCATCGCGGTTACTGTGGCGAATACATCAAATTTTGTGTTTTGTGTGGACATGACAAGTTATTAATTTAATCATAAACAATGTATAAATTTTTAATAATTACATTACTTCTAATATTTATAACAACCCTGCTGCATAATAATTTTATCAGTTGTAGTTCAATTGCAATCGACAACGATATCTTATCGAACAGTATTGAGAGCAACTCAATTCATCAGTACTACTACGATGGAGAGTGCCATTTACCCGATGAATTGGTGGCCGAGATTCAGGGCTATCAAAGTATTGTGAATAAAATCATTAAGAATATTGTGTCGGGGCCGTATAAAGGTGACACGTGGAATAGTTTGGCAGAAATGACAGATAAATTTGGGTCACGAATTGCGGGTAGTGAAAATTTAGAAAATGCTATTGACTATATGGTCGGGAAACTGAACCAGGCTGGCCTAGAGAATGTCCATACAGAAAATGCGACCGTATTAAATTGGGTGCGCGGCTACGAAAAGGCGTCGTTAATTAAACCACGTAAAACGGATCTAAACATATTGGGACTAGGAACGACGGTTGGTACACCAAGAGGTGGTATAATTGCAAGTGCGATTGTGGTCGAAAGTTTTGAGGAATTTGATAAATTACCGGCGAACAAAGTTAAAGGAAAAATTGTAGTCTTCGTACCGAAATGGGTTAGCTACGGAGTAACTGTGGAATATAGGAGTCGAAGTGCTGCGGTTGCTGCCAAAAAAGGAGCTGTTGCCGCGTTAATTCGATCGGTTACACCAAAATCCATGAATACACCACACACTGGACTACAACACTATGAAGATGGGGTAAAAAAAATTCCAGCCGCCTGTATCACCGTAGAAGACGCGTATATGCTTTTACGCATGCAAAAACGGGGTTGGCCCATTCAAATCAAACTAGAAATGGAAGATCGTAATATGCCACCCGTAACATCCCGTAATACGATTGGTGAGCTAAGAGGTACAAAACCAGATAGTTCTGTGGTTGTGGTTTCGGGACATTTTGATAGTTGGGACGTTGGTGTCGGGGCAATGGACGACGGTGGTGGAGCGTTTATTGCTTGGAAGGCCGTTGAGTATTTACAAAAACTAAAATTACGACCAAAGCGGACGATTCGAACGATTTTATGGACCGGTGAGGAACAAGGCTATTTAGGTGCGGTCGCCTATCGCGAAGCACATATGAATACGGCTAAAACTGAATTCAATTTTTTCATGGAATCCGATATTGGAACGTTTACACCGCGAGGTATTGATTTCACCGGTAATCAAGATTCAGAATGTGTTCTACGCGAAGTTGTAAAGCTTATGAGTATGATAAATGCAACCGAATTTGCTACGCCCTCCGATGGTGGACCAGATATTTCGGTGTGGTTCCAAGATGGATTTCCGGGTGCATCTTTGCTTAACAAGAACGATGAATATTTTTGGTATCATCATTCGGCCGCTGATCGAATGGAAGTTGAAGATCCAGTTGCGCTCGATAAATGTACAGCACTGTGGGCGGCCGTTTCATATATTATAGCAGATTTAAGTATTGAAATGCCTAAAGATTTAACTCTATTATAAATGACTAATTAATTTGTATGAACATAATTTATAAAATTATTTTATTTTTAAATAAATTGGTTGCATCCAAATATTAAATTTTTAGTTTAAGTATTTCACGTAAGAGTTAACCGCTGATCTGCCACCTATGGTTAAATCTGCACAATCACAAAAATAATAAAAATACATCATGAATGTGGCGTGTGTTTGGTTGTGTACAAAAAATATTTTATTTTTAATAATAAATTATCTTTATTTTTAATTTTTTTTAATAATTAAGCGTATAAAACATTTTTAAAATTAAACAATTCTCTATTGTGTATATAAAATGTTTAGTTTATAAGTGAAGTGCTATAGTAAATGGGCAAAAATAAATACGGAGCTGAAAAAAGTTTGGATATAAAGAGCACCAAAATTGACATTCTTGTGTTGATTTTTTTTTATTTTTATTAATTTCGGTGTCTCTAATCACACAAATAATTATAAAATTTATATCAAAATAAATGGAAAATAGTATAATTTTATTGTAATAATGAGTAGGTAAGTGAAAATTTGTGTAAATGTTATAAGAAAATTAGGTTGGAGAAAAAAAAATGTCAAATGTTGACATTTGTGTATTGTTGTCAGTCAAGGAAGGTTAGATCCCTTTCGATAGAAATATGCGAATGTCTCCCTTGATCAAATTTATACTCCCTCGACCTGAATGTATCATTAATATACGTTGTTTATTGTTTCATTTTAGGATTAAACGATACTGTGTAATCCATCGTACACAAATTCGCAGCTCTAACATATTAATACGAGCTAACAAGCAACAGCATCAAATAAGATAAAATTCTATTCGCTTACACAATTTTATAGAATTTACACAAATTTCTTAAGAAATATTATCATTAAAGTTTAAATTGGAACGATATTCTAGTTAATAAGAAGAACACAACACAACATAAAAAATAAATATATAGAGAAAATTTTGTGATATACAATGACTCACAATTTAGGTATGGCGCCATATAGACTTCCTGGACCTGGTGGAATATGTCCACCAGATTTTAAATCACCTTCCGAATCACCGACAACAGCACCCAGTAATCCTAAGAAAAGAAAAAGAGCAACGAATTCATCATCAGTGTCAATGAATAGTCAACCACCTCCATCACCTCAAGATTTACTACCGCCTCCGTTAACGGGGTATGGTGATACAATAGTAGCATCAAATCCTTTCGATGATTCACCCGCCAGTAGTCCAATGAGCCATCCACCGGGGATGGGACCGATGGGTATGCATCATAATATTGGCCTTATGCATCATCCGCAACAGATGGGTGGACCACAGATGCGGGGGATGAACCCAATGCAAATGAATAATATGGGTCCCATGGGTGGTATGAGCCCGATGGGTCCTGGACATGGAATGGGTCCTGGGCCTGGCATGGGTCCTGGTCCGGGTATGGGACCGGGAATGGGATTAGGGCCAGTAATGGGACCTGGACCGGGACAAGGTATGGGTCCACATATGGTACCAAGATGTGGAATGAGCCCAATGGGTAATATGCACGGGCATGGTGCTCAAATGGGCGGGTTAAGCCCTATGGGAAATATGGGACAGAGTATGTCACCGATGGGTCCAATGGGTGGTATGTCACCGATGGGACCACAACATATGGGTATGGGAGGACCCAATAGTAATCGTTCGATGGGTAGTCCAATGAGTAATAGCGGTCAAATAGGAAGTCCGATGAATTCACTACCAATGGGTTCACCGATGGGAGCAGCTATGGGTAGTCCAATGGGATCACAAGGTGGTCATTTAAATAATGGGCCAATGGGTCCACCGATGCATAGTCCTTTGGGGAATGGCCCAACATCACATTTACAAGGCGGGCCACGAATGAATGTTCCGAACGGTTCGATGACATCAACAGTAGGGCCGCTACCGCATCAAATGCAGCAGCATCCGATGGGTGGCCAAAATAATCAATTAAATCAAGTGAATATGAATCATCCTGTAGGTAATCAACGTCAAAATAATATGGTAGCAATGAATCAATTTAGCGGATCGATATGTGGGCCAATGAATATGCCTGGCAATGGAAATAGTGGTGGGGGTGGCGGCGGCGGCGGGAATAGTGGTGGGCCAGGTAGTAATGGCCCAATGTCACATCAAAATGTTCCTATGAGTCAAAGTGGGCCATTACCCGGACACAATAGCAATACAATGAATACAAATTTACATATGCATATGGGAGGAATGTCGGGAGGTCCACCACATCCACATTCCCATCCTGGTGGACCTCCAAATCTCCCCCCAAATCATCAGATGAGTCAAATGCGACAAATGCCACAAAATCATCCAAACAATATGATGGAAAATGTGTGTGCCATGAATGGCCCAAATAACAACAACAACAATAATATAAATAATAATATGGGAATGTTCGGGCCAAAACCAATGCCAATCGGTGCTGGAAAAATTTATCCGCCAAATCAATCGATGGTATTTAATCCACAAAATCCAAATGCTCCACCAATATATCCCTGCGGAATATGTCATAAAGAAGTTCATGACAATGAACAAGCAATATTGTGTGAATCAGGCTGTAATTTTTGGTTTCACAGGTAAATTGGAATGTTTCGGAAAAGTTTCACAATAAATTTACTAATGCGTAATATATTTATTTGTTACAGGACTTGCAGTGGTTTAACAGATGCAGCATTTCAATTAATTCACAACGAAGTTTATGCTGAATGGGTATGTGACAAATGTTTGTCTTCCAAAAGTATTCCACTTGTGAAATTTAAACCTTAAAACATACTACATGTTATCTTTAAACAAAACAAAAAAAATCTAGTGTAATAAACATTTTTAAATAAAATAAAATTAAATAAAAAAAAAAAGAAAAGTTAAAAATCAAAATTAAAATAAACAAAAAAAAAGATTTTTTAAGTGAACTCAAAAAACTTTGTGGTTAAAAAATAAAAATAATTTAAAAAAAATTGCCTTGTTGACAAATCTAACGAATATAACATAAATATTATAAATATATAAATAAATAAAACAAACAACAAAAAATTAAAAACCGTTTAAAAATGTATTAATAAATTTTTAATATTGTATTGCAATAGACTGTATAAAAAAATGAAAAAAATAAAAATAAATTAAAACATGGAATGAAATAAAATAAAGAGATTAGTCACATTTTATTGCTTAATTATTTTAAAACAAAATAAAAATGTTTTAAAAAACTTATTAAAATTTATATAAAAATATATAAAATATGAAATTTGTCCCGCTGCTTATTATTTCAATTTTAGTAATTAAATACTTATTTTTAAAAATTTTAATCAAAATTTTCCTCACCCCTCCCAATTTATATTTTTTTTAGTATTTTTATTATTATTATTATTATGTATTGTAATTTGTAAATAGTTAAAATAATTTTAATTTTATTTTATATAATTTTTTTTTTTTTGATTTTTATTATTATTATTTTAATTATGAGATTTTTAATTATTTAAATAAAACAAAAACAAAAAAAATATTACAAACTTTTTTTTTTTAATTAATATTAATTAATTTAAATGCGTGAAGCATGAACAATTTGAGGGGGAACACGTGTAAACCGTTTTGTTCGAAAATCATTCTAACATTTAGGATAATTTTTAATTTAAAATTATTTTTGTTTCGATATAATTTCATTTGCTGTTTGAAATTTAATTTTATTTAAAAAAAAATATTTAAATATGACCTCAATTTGTGAAAATTGTTAATAAAAACAAAAGTATATTTAACTAATTTAATTTGTGTTTTAAAGCTGAAGGTGGAAATATACTTCCAAAATATTAAAATGTCTCTGAATTTTGTTTCTCATCTAGTCTTGCAAGATCTATAAAACAAATATAATATTATAAATCATATAATTAATGTACCTGAATTCAGCGCGCGCACTAAACGATTTAGCACAAATAATTATTTTTTTTTATTAAATAATTTCGGTTTTAGTTTGGTAAGTGTCTCAAATTTATTAATATTTGTTTTAATTTTTTTTTTAAATATTTTAAATTTCAAACACATAATTTTCTCGTTTAATTTTATTTTAGAAAACAATTTATAATAATAATAGTAATAATAATGTGTACATTTTGTAAAAAAACAAACGTAAATTGCTCAAATTAAATTTTAAAATTTTTGCATTTAGTCACACTGCCAAAATAAAAGGAAAATTTGCTGCTTCTTCCATTTTCAGAATCTCATCACACACACACACGTCTGTACTACATTTTTAGTGCCTAGTGTCCGATTAAATTCGGATAGTTGTTTAATTTGTCTTTTTTTATTTTTATTTATATTTCAAGCAATAATTAATTATTCTTAAAAAATTATAATTTTGAATTCTGTACAATTTGTAAATATGTATTTCAAACGTAAATTTCTCCGTTACCTAGTCGTCTACCCACACATTACATATTAATATAATACATAATTTTCATTAAATCAATAAAAAGAAAATTATTAAGTTGAGAGTGAGATAATATTAATTTTTAAGATCTGATTTTTTTTATATACATATATTGTGTTGCCATTATAAAACATTTAATTTTATAATTTATGATTACCTACTCAAAATGCAATAGTATCTACTTAAAATTAATTAAATTTAATTATAAACCCTATGTGTAATATAAAATAAATAGTAATTTAAGGGATATAAAATATTGTTGACAATCTTTAGATAATTTAATTAAAAATCAATTATTTTATTAAATAAATCAAAAAAAACAAAAACATTACATAAATAATTTATTTTTAATTATTATTGAATGAATGATTGTGGTACGATTTATTATTTTTGAATGTATGATACACATAATTATTAAATAATTACTAACAATATTACTATAATTTCAAAAATAGTTTTCTTTTCATATTATATAATCTTAATATACATAATTATTATTATTACTATTATTATTAAAAATTAACAAAAGAAACAAAATTTATTAATAAAAAATTGTGAATAGTTTATTTTTATGATGTGAAATAAATATATATATATATATATATATATAATTAATTATTATATATAAATAAAGATAAAATTATTATTATAAAAATAAATTAATTTAAACTTAATTTAAAAAAAATAATGATGAATAAAAAATCAATATCAGCAATAATTAATTAAAAAAAGGAAAAATACAAAAAAAAATTGTTATACATTAATATATATAAAAAATAATTAAAACATTTATTTAATTCTTGTTATTACTTTTAAATTTGTAAAAATTTTATCGTTCCTAAACTAGGGGCGCCACCCTAGGGGCTTTTAACACAGAACTTTGGTGGCTGCTTACATAACACCCAAATTCCATTAGTCATCCATGTGACTAGAGTCTCATCTGCCTTTTTCTTATTCTTATAGTCGTATCTTTTGACTATAGTAACTTCAGATGCGTTCTGTCACCCAACTTTTCCAAATGACAAGAATATTATTTGTTGAACCTATCGGGCCCGTTTAAACGTGCTGCTTCTCGCAACTAAATTGATTCTTTTATATGTGAAGTGTTACGACTAATGTCACTTCACATGAAGTGACATGACTATGGGAATTGGCTGATTAAGCCGATTCTGATTAAACAAAGAAAATTTACATAGTTTTTTTTTCGGCATTCTATATTTATTCAAATAATATTTATTCAATTTAAACCCGAATTTAGCGATTGTCCACTATTATACCACCACCTGTAAATGTGAAAATTTTCTAAACGGCTTGCTAAATATTAGGGATAACGTTAAAAACGTTACAACTCGTACTCTTACAATTATGAAATTGTTAAACTAATTTCGACGAAGAAGATAATAATCGATCATAATGAAAACCAGTTACGATAATTATGGTTGAAGTTCTGGAATACAGCCAACCCCAGCAGAATGCACGGAAATTTTGGGAAATTAAAGCTCATTTAGCATGGGGACACTTTGCTCAGTTCTTAGAGCTGAATTGGAATTCTTAACTGAATTTTGATAGAAGCTATAGAATGTGACCTTGCTGATTGGAGCTTGTCTATTTTATTTATTGGTTTGCGATAGTAGGATTAAAACGGTATTTTTGTGTTTTAGTGCTGGAAGTATTTACCATTTACATTGAAAGTTTTGATTCTAGATTATGGCATTGATTAGGACATTTTTGTTAGTTTGAGAAATTTACATTTTCTTAAGGTTATGGCTTCACACGCAAAGTGAAAATATTTTCTACATGCATGATACTCTAGGTATATTGCTTGCGGAAATGTTGGATTCGTGACTAACTTAATTCCTTAAAAACTTAAATTGATAAGAAAGAAACACAAAGCACTGTATCTCATAAAAAATTACTTGAACTTTGTCTAGACACACAACATTTTTATAATAGTGCTTTTAATATAGGGTTATCCAATTCGAGGTTGATAAAGTAGAAATCTGTATACCGACATCTGTCAAAGATAAACGTCAAGTACGCTGTCATTTATTTAGTTGACATTCTGCCCTTTAAGAATATGGAGCATTTAACAATCGACCAACGCGTTAAAATTATTAAATCCGTCGATGCTGATTTTTCGAACAAAATTTTCTTCAGTGATGAAGCTCATTTTTCGCTTGGTGGATACGTTAATAAGCAAAACTGTAGAATTTGGGGCTCAGAAAATCCACAATTGATTGTAGAGAAGCCATTACACCCGGAAAAAATCAGTTTGGTGCGCATTGTGGTCTGGTGGTGTGATTGGGCCGTATTTTTTTGAGAACAACCATGGACGAACCGTTACCGTCAATTCTGAGCGCTATGGCCACATGTTAACCGATTATTTTTTTACGAAAATCGAAGATTATGATCTTGACGATATGTTTTTCCAGCAGGATGGAGCAACCAGTCACGTAACACGAGCAAATCGAGATCTTTTGCAAGAGAAATTTCCTGGACGTTTGATTTCGCGATTGGCTGATGTCAATTGGCCTCCAAGATCCTGTGATTTAACGCCTTTGGATTTCTTTTTGTGAGGCTACGCGAAAGATCGTGTTTACGCAAACAATCCTCAAACTCTTGACGAATTGAAAACTAATATTCGTAAGGTAATGGCCGAGATACCGCCCGAAATGTGCCGAAAAGTCATTGAAAATTACCTCAAAAGAATCAAGGCCTGTAAGAAGTCCCGTGGAGGACATTTGAATGATATCTTGTTTAACTAAAAATGGCAAGGATCAATCTGTAAAATGAAATAAAAACTACAATACATTCCGAATATTTTGTGTATTTTTTTTAAGTTTACTTTATCAAGCTTGAATTGGATAACCCTTTATTACGTTCTATTGCCAGATCCATTCAGGTTCAGAATTTATTTAATGCTTATTACCGGGATTGCTCTGCCTCTCAGTCGCTAAAACGGACCATTGTATAAAACCCTCACGAGACACTTAGAATCGAAAACGGTTTGTTTTGCTGATGAATTCCAAAATATCCGGTATCCAAGTGTGTGTCATTAACTGATCGTCAAAAATCAAACGTGACCCGAAACAATGTGATCTTTGAAGGGAGAAAAAAACGACAAAAACATAGGAAGTTTCCAACCGTTTCTTTCACTCCACCATATTGCTCACAATATGCATTCTCCCGATGACTAATTCACCTCAGGATCAGATATGTGCAGTTCCGCACCATCTAGACTAGACCACCACTAACTGATCCATCGATGAACATGATAAGCCCCCATTGCAAATATGAGGTGGAACATCATGTAACTCATATTTTTCAGTCATAATCACACTAAATGATATCTCGAAAGAGTGTCGTGTGACCATCGAATCCATTTAAGTAAGCTTGCTTCCATCCAGATTCCATGGTATCCATTAGCACTATCTACCATAGAATGATTGAATAAATGTCGCAGCGCAGGCGAATAAATGTGAATTCTGCATATCTCCTAATCCAGAGATCAAGAAGTTGGAGATCCAAAGCAACCTAAAGTGCATCAGTTGAGGTGGTATGCATAGCCCCTGCAACTCCCACGCATTACGATTACCTGAAAATGAGCCAGTGGCAATTCCAAGTCCAATTTCAACTCTAGGTCAGAACACCAAGGCAGCAAAGAATACAATGGGTCTGATTACCATTATAAGTACTACCAGTATACGCATTTTGGTTCCAATAGTTATTTTACAACATTTTTTTACTGCCACAGGAAGCCTTCTTGAGCTTAGCAGTTGCTAAAAGATTCCATGCTCTCTTTGAGAGGATATTGAAACGATTGTTTGTCTGTCTTCTAGACCTACTCAACTCACTAGTTCACTAGGATGTCGCAGTTCATTTGGTTTTACTAACAGGGCAGCTGTTGTGCAGATTATTGCTTTTTGAAGCACCAGGTTACTACTTCTTTGCACAATACCTTATTTGGTGAGAAATTCGAACAACTGTCCAGTAATCCTCATCTCCCTCCCTATGTGTAGTTAGTGTGGAGTTTCAGTTTCATTTTGTCTTCAAAAGCGGTTTTAGTTTTATTTGCCTTCAGTTTTGTCTGCAAATAAACATTTCTGTTTTTTTTCAACTTAGTGTAAACCCAGCATTAGAGACTATACTTTTTCCTTGTCCGTAGTAGTTATTTGTAGGCACATTTTTTTCTAAATCATTCTCGATGGCTGGTTCTTCGAGCCTTGTGTGACGATTTCTCATATCAATTTACAAATGAAATGTAAAATTCGTCGTTGTGCTTTCAAAATTTAGCCCCAATCGATTACACTGAAAGATGAACCCCGCTGAAAAGCAGCGAATTACTTTATTTATGAGAGAAAACAAATAGTTCTGGATGTTATTCTTAAGGTTATGGCCGTTTTAATTTTTATTTACAATGAATGGGGTTTGTCTTGGCACACCTTGTGTGACACTTTGCATGTTTGAGTCGATATGTTGACCACAGATGCAGCTCAGCTGTTTTCACTGCCTTGGCTCAAGCTTGGGCTAGATTCTGATTAGGCGAAGTAAAAGCACAATTTAATTGTGAGATTTATAGGACTAATATTGCTGAAAGAAAATTAATGAATTTTCACAAAACTTCTGCGACTTATAAGAAATAATTTTATTAATAGAAATATCACAAAAAAGTCATTTGATCCGAATCTAATTCAGATTCAACTAAATTACGGCTATGTGGGCCGGCTTATTGTGACAGAGCACTATTCATATATTTTAAACCATTTCTGAAAACTTAACTTAAGCCAGCAGTGGAAACTAATATATCTCATCAGAAACTATTGAGTGGATTAAGACAGCTTTTAACTTATACTGTAGACAGACACAAAATTGATCGCGATTTTCATTTATCTAGATTGAAAATTAAATTATAATAATCCTAATAAACAAATTGTGGTGACAGACAGAAATCCGATTTTTTCGAGTGTGTCTAATTTATCGGGATAGTTTGCATTTATCTAGTTATGAAAACTTAATAATTCTGTTTTGAAAAAATCGTGCACAGACAGACAAGCAGATATAACTTAATTAATAATCTAGATAACGAAGTTATCTAGTTTGTGTCTGTCTACGGCATTAATTACGAAAAGCGAAAATTTACATTCAACGTAAGTATTAAAATAAGTGCGTTCTTCCTTACTAATACTTTTTATTTATTTGAAAACTAATAAAGATTTCTATAATTTGTATGTTCTACTATAGGAAATATAAAATCTACGAAGATGGATTAATACACTTTAGAGAAATGCGGAGTTCAGTTTACAGATTATACTGAATTATCTGTAATAATTGAAGCACTAACGAGTTCAAATCAACCAGTGATTTTATCCCATTAATGACCAAAGTTTTCATTTTGGTTTTTTTAGTATTTTTTGTTTCTTTTTCATTAATATATATAGTTTATTTCAATCATAAAATATTTTAGCCCGTAATAAAAATTTACTAGTGACGACACGTTGCGTAAACCCAACATTGGCCACTCAAGAGCTTTTTTGTGAGTTTCTTAATTATATTTTAATGACACGAAGAAAAATAAAATAACTTCTGAAACTTTATTTATGTTTCAAAAATCAAACTAATATATTATTAGTAAAACATAAACGTTAATAAAATGTAATAAAAAAAATCACAATTCATATATATTCAGGTTTAGTTGGCCAAATCATCGGAGCATGTTTTGGAAGTCATCTGAACAATTTACGTGTAAAGCAACTTGACATGAAGAACACATATAAATTGTTTGCGATTTACAATGTTTACAACGCAATCTTTGTTTGCCCTTTAAAACCGTGTGCGCCCCCTTTGAAAGAAAATCCATTTTGTTAGATGTTTTACCTTTTGAAGATAATTTTCCATATCGTTTATGCAAAGAAACGGCTAGCTGTTGTCGAAAACTTAGTTGGTTTAGTTTTATCCGTATGACTTGGCTAATGACCAGGAATTTGTCACTGCAAGATCCATCATCCACAGCACTATGGGCCTGAGAAACTTTCTTTACAACGTGTGGTTGCGGTATATTTACTTTTTTTCTCTCTGTCTGTACATATCTCCGAGTGGTTCTAATGGGATTTTTACCAAAAAGATTTGATAAAAAAGAGACCGTTCGGTTGTTCTTCCGCAGCGTGTTAGTACTAAATCGTTTCGCGCATCCACACAATTTTCGAAATATCCTCTGGGCTTCTTATTTATTTTTTTCTTGTCTTCCATTTTAATATTTTTCAATCTTTTTTCACGCACAGTTCCAATTCCTCCCAAATTTAGAGCATTTAGTCAATGCCTTCTTAACTACAGGCCTTTTACTACTCTCATTTTTTGCACCTGACGTCAATTTATGTCTAAACCGAGACTGCGCAATAATAATTTTAAGATATTTACATTAACAAAGCAACTAGAGAAAGCAACAAAAACGTCGACTTAGCGTATCGTCATCATTTGGTGTAAGCGGCCTGTAGTTTAGAAGGCATTGCTTTAGTCCACAAAGATTTGGGCCGGTAAAAAAGTTATCGAAATAAAATGGAGATTGAATTCCTAGAAGCTCCTGGTAACAATACCCTAATCTAGACGCTGCTACTCATGCTTTATAGCCAAAGCGTATCGGCTTATTCCGGATAAACTGTTTGCACGGATGTCTATTCATTTCGATAGGAGCATATCTCAAGAAAACTTCATTCAAATGTTTTATAAATGGACGCACTTTCACAAAGCGATCAGCTGTGAATCCGATAGAAACAACAACACAAAAATAGATATTCGTAAAAATTGCTTCAAATAGTCGCCGTCTCACATATTTTGATATTAATTTATTCCGAGTATCTTTATCAGTGGCCCAATATTATCGCTTCTGAGGTAAAAGATTGTAACCCTATATCATCCGAATCAATTTTAATTGACTTATTTTTCACTGAATACTTTGTAGTATGATTTACATATTATCAAATCTACAATTAATGATGGTGTTAAAAATATTTTAAAGAAGTCAAATGCATCAGATTCGGCTGATAAGGTCAACGGATTAATGAGTATATTAGGCCACGATTTTGTTTGATACATATTGGCAGACAACCTCAAACTTTCCACATTTCTGCGATTGCTCTTTGTCTGCTTCATTGAGTTTTCCTGCATCCTGACCTTGATTTTGCGGCATAGGTGCGTCTCCTTCTATATAATCAAGCTCGAGTTCCACGAGGTTTAATATTTCATCATTAGATCTGACTTCCACACCAGACAGTAACAGGTTTTTATTAAATAAATTGTAATTTTATTAAATAAATTGTAATTAAATAAATTGTAATTGTGTAAAAGTTCTAACTGTAAAACTAAATTGCAAATTTCTCAGCTGTTTTCAATTTAATTAAGGAAAAATTGCTTCTTAAAGTTCAAAACTTTGTTGAAATGTGAAAATATTTCTAGTTATGTGGCCTAAAAACTTTAAGGGTGATTTTCCGTAACGCGATTGGGACATTTTCCGCTCGCGATTTATAACTTGTGATAAAATTTTATATTCGCTAACGTCAATTAGTAATCGACACGACAAATAAATGACAATCACAGTAATGGGTGTTGTATAGATATCGGTGCGCACAATCTTTTATATGAATTGAAGTCTGAAACCGAGTCAAGGCATTCACATCTAACATTTCCTTTGGTGTGTGTAAAAAGGTGTACCCCGGCGTTTCTGAAACATGCTTAATTGTTGGCAGTTTAGTCAACGAAATTCAGGATTACTTCAGATTTACTGCATATAACTTTTGGTAATTTTTTAAAATCTATATGTAAGTTGATTGGATATAGACTTATGGGCAGTTGCTATTAGTAAAGCTAATCGTGGCTAACCCATATTATCAAGGTATCCAAATCTCAAATAGCTCCACAGTTTTCTCCATTCACAGCACTCACAAATACAAATCGATCCTTATCGGCAGTATCAACGGGCCCCTCGACTAGTACCTGTAATGTCATTATACCGTTTGCATTAATTTCGGGATTTGTAAATGTACACTTGTTAAAGTTACTAAGCCATTTATGATAGCCGTTAGAAGACCATTTTGATATGATCTAAATGCGCTTCGCTCGAATGAACTGAATGCAATAAACAAAGAAAATGACAGTTCAAAGAACAGCAAATACATAAATCGTTGGGAAGATAACGCTGCATTTCTTAACCCAAAAGGTTCGGTCTACTTATTCTAGTAAATTCGAATAATCCAACTGTGTGGTTTGATAACCTCAATACATAATCTGTTTTGGATTTTTTCGAATTGCAAAATTAATCAGATATGTTTGGGGAGGTAAACAGATGTATCGATCTTAAATAAGGACGAATTTAGAATTAAGGCATGACCTATCAACATCATCTCAACTACGTTGAGCTAACGCAGCCGCATTTTAGATTGAATAAATTTAATGGCTGATGGTGGTGATGATCACCCAATGTAGTCCGTGTAGCACATTGCAACATTGTATTTTGCTTTTTCAACTTACTCGTGACACAATTAACTTCTACTTTAAAAACAGTGTTTATGTGTACATCTTTCCCTCAAAATTATAATATCTTTATGAATAATGTTATAATCGAAGTGCGGCATGTTAGATTTGTGAACGCTATACCCGATTTGAGCGACACAATACCGAGAAATAGATTACATATATGAAATAAAATAAAATTCATCACTAATTAGCTTCCAGTTTGTTTATTCGATTTTACATAGAAGGATTGTACGTACATACAAATTTTATTTTACAATAAATTCAATTTAATTACCTTAAATAAAATTACCTTTATATCACAGATATGAACAATATAGACAGAAATGTAAAAAAACAGAGTTGGTTAATTCCCTATGACCAAAATCCTCTAGAATTTAAAGTTTGAATTTTCATTATACTGCCTGTTCCTTCCCGTTTCAGTGGTTTGTTGCTGCTTCGGCAATTAATGAGAGGTTCTTCGAAATTAATTGGTGGTAAAAAATTTATTTTGGCAGCATTTTTGCTACTGTTATTATTTGTAAGACTGGTGATTTCGTCCCGAACAGCAATACCCAAAGTGACTGTATTTGATTGGTTAAGCTGTGAAATATAAAATAAAATAAAAATGAACAAATATATGTAGGCTATTTCACAAATTAATTACAACAGATTTTGCGATAGGTGCCACCTCTTGTGTAGTTGTTAGCCTTGTTATGGCATCCTTGTATTTTTTCTTGTCAAGGGATGTAAGAATATTGTATTTATGAAAATTTTGTAGTATCTGAAATAAATAATTGATTGCATTATAATATTGTACCGAGGATCTTTGCATTATTTGGGCTTGTACAGTTTGCAAAATTCCACAATTATTAACAAGAAAATCTCGCTGGGCCATTAAACGAATGCGTTCTCGTTCATCATGCTCGTTTATATTGTTATTACTAGATTCTCCGTCCAATGATGCTGATCCCTTTCGTTGCCTGCGTAATTTCATTTTTTCATCAAATTCAGACATACACCTTGGCTTTGCTTTTGAACAAAATAATTGTTCATTCAGTAAACGAGCCTCTAATTCTTTGCGTTGTTGTTTTACACACTCCTCGCGTCGTTTACTTGCCGCCGTGTCTGAATAAACAGACGCCTGATTTATATTCATTTGCAAGAATGCTGCATACTTATTAGGGTCACCGCGTTGCGGTGGCATAATTCGACGGTATCCGCCCATATGTGCATCTTCCCATTTAATTTGTGCTTCCCACAATTTTTCTTGGGGCGAATCATTTTGGTGATTTACATTAGTCGTCTCCTTGCTATTTGTGTGCTCCGACAAACTTTTCGAATGGTCCTTGATTCGCTGCAATAACCGATTTTTTACACGTTTTTTATCTTCGTCGATACATCGTTTTTTATCAGATAAAGAAATATGCAACATGCTAAACGCATCTTTTAGTAGAGCATCTTTAATTTCGCGATCGATTGGTTCCTCAGTATGAAAACTAGGCGAATGGTTTACTTCTAGGATGTAAGGTTTCAGTTTGTGGTCGATTAAAATGTCGATTCCTAGAATTTCGAAGCATGCCTGTATGATGTCGTGCGATGGAAAACACGCATTGTAATTATGCTTTAGCATAGGATAAGCACTTAAAATCGTTTTCACTATTATATCATCGATATTCGACCACAACTCCATAATGTTGTGACCCTCCTCTTCGAGTATTTTATTTATTGAAGAAAATTTGCGTTTGCTTCCGCACTCATTATCCAAATTATACGTTCGACTGTGTCTGTTTACCGAATAATTTGTTAGATGCATGAATACATTGGTTGTATTGTGACCATTTGGTTCTTTATATTTGCTTGTAGCAAAACGGGCTAATCCCTCGTTATAGACAAAAATGCGTAACGGATCGGTAGACGTTAACAAAACGTATACCCGCAGATCAAATTTAAAGCCATCGATCAGAAGCGGTTTATTAATGTACAATTGACAAATTAATCGTTCCGTTGGTTTTATATCTTTCGGCGTTTTTGTTATCCAAATACCTTTCCCCTGTGCACCTTGATCTGGTTTCAAAATAAACGTTTTATTCCGATGCAATTTACTGTACGCTATTACCTCGCCCAAACTGAAAATATTTTTGAAAATTAAAATTTTTATTAAATAATTAATTATTTTAAATACTCAGCCGGTAAACACCACGTTTTTGGAAAAATTTGGAAATCTAATGGGAACACTTTTGCCATACGATTTAAATTTCGTGCCAACAAATCTTTGCGGCAGATTTCGAACATTCCCGGAAAATGGTTTATCTTCTGAAATCGTCGCATATCTTTGCAGAATTCAACTCCGAGTATCGTATCCGTCCAACAAATATTCCACAATTCAGTTTCCTTAACAAATTTGTAGCTCAACTGTCGCGACACTCGCCTGATAGCTTCATATTTGCAATTTGTGAGACAAATGCAAATTTTATTTCTGGAAGAAAAGAAAAAATATTGACGACTTAAAGTTGCGAATATGTCATGTAGTGCATTAAAAATAAGCTCATTGCGGGCTTTCTCCATGAAATTTTAGCACGGCATACTTTATGAAAACAAAAATTAACATACGAAAATATCCCCAACAAGCTTAATTTTTTTGCCGTTAGATCTACTTGTAATTTTCGCAAGTGTTTGCTCAAAATTCAAATTTAAATTTGATCTATTGTTAACTTCATTCGTTATATTTTCTGTGACACGTGATTCTCATTTGTTTTGTTCGTTGCATGATGGTATGTAATTATTTTAAATGTATTAAAATATTTTAATCTATGATAAGATCTAATAATTTAATTACTAATCATTAGGAATTTTTTGATTTTATGGACGATGAAATCGAGTACAAGCTTGATAATTTGCTTTGTGATCTAATGGACCTGGTGCAAGAGTGTGATTCTTCTGAATTCATAAACACAATTAAAAATTACAATGAGAAAGAATTTAAACGCAACTTTCATTTAAATCGATCTACTGTTTAAGTAAGCAATATAGTTTTCCAAAAATCTTTTTATTAATTAATAATCCAATTTTCTTTTAGATAATTATAAATCATACAATTTATCTAAAATAGACAATTTTGATGCACTCTTCGATATTTACGTGTACATTTGGTACTTGAGTAACACCTTGAAATTAGGTGAAGTCGCAAATTTATTTGGGGTAGAGAAAATCACTGCTTTAAACGCCTTAATTCGTGTTTCAAAATTTATTATTGATCGATATAATAAACTGGTTAATTGGCCCAGCCCCGATGAATCTAAACAAAATTCTATAATATTCGAAGATCTTACTAAAATTCCAAATGTAATCGGTATATTAGATTTGGTGCACGTAAGAATTAAAGCGCCTAAGTATGATAAGGGCAACTTTTTGAATGGTCAGAGATACTACAGCGTTTCTGTGCAAGTGATTGTAGATGCAAATAAAAAATTTATAGATGTATATAGTTACGAACCGGGATCATTGCAACCTGATCATGTTTTAACAAATAGTCCTATATACGAGAAATTTTTACAGAACATGAATTTGTATTTTCCACAAAATACATTTATTTTGGGTAAAAGCATTAAATACCCAGAAACAAATTGGCTCGTCCCTCCATTTCGAGAAAATGTACATTTACGTGCTTCTGCGAAACGATTTAATCACTTACACTATGGAGCCGGAAAAATTGCAGAGGATGCTATAGATCAGATGATGAATCGCTTTCAAAAATTGAATAATTTTGAAGAAAGTTTTGACTTGGACGTAATAACGCAAATTATTTATTCGGCATTTTTCTTACATAATTTATGCATTGTTAAAAATGATTCTATTGTGGAATTCGTACAAAATCCGATTTGTTCTGAGCCGACTAATTGCTCGTTGCGGCAATTGCTTGTTGAGGAACTTCTGTTTAAAAATATAATATAAGAGTTGTTGTTGTATATTTATTAATTGAAATAAAAAAATAAAATTCCTAAATCTGGTGAAAGATGATTCTGTAAACCCGGTCCAAACAATACTATTAGAAGCAGCGTTTTATGAGTAAATAATCATCGAAAATGTGTTAATAGTCACCGAATGAACAAACTTAATTAGGATATGACAACACAATTACTAAAAAATTTTGGGATCTGGAAGAAATAGACAATTAAAAGAAACTGGTCAAAGAAGGAAAGTTCTGTAAGAAAAATTCTATAATTCACGTTATGCAGAAGGAATATATAAAAAATAAGAATTTCTTCCTACTCCCTAATTTGCTCTTATCCATGCTCAAAAATAACAATGACTGTTTGATTATTTGCAAGTTAAAATCCCAGGCAAAAAACCGCCGATTTAGCATCACTATATCCACTATTCAGCGATGAATATGGATTACCGCGTTATAAAGGATGTTCATGAAAATGAAAGTTGGTTCTATACCATTTATGTATGGAATAAAAAATCGATCATGTGACCACCACGGCTCCTGTTACAGGCCTGCATCCGAACATCAAAATTTTTGGTGACTTTTTGTAAAAAACCAGTTCAATGGCCGCAATTTCAACTCTGCGAATACTGTTCTTAAGATTTTGATGAACTATTTATGAATCATTGCTATACAACGTACTTTAAAAAAACCCCAAAGAAAATAATCTAACGGTGTCAAATCAAATGCACACATGACTAAAAATGACATAGTTTTGAGTTTTTGACTTTTCATTTGTCAAAACATTTTTTGGTTGCCACAACAACCAACAGATGGAACACCATTTACATCCGTACGCGTACACAACGTTTGTAGAAAAATTATTTCGCAGATTATCGATTCAAGATTGAAGAAATCACTCAGAAGCACGAGTTTAAGAGTTTAAATTAAATGTTGGTTCTATACCGTCAAGACTCTGGGCATATACTATAATACATTAACAAATAATTTTGAATTTCGCATTCCCTTTCCGATTCCAAATACATACCAAGAATTTTATAAGAAACTGTTTGCTTACTGATAGTGTAAAAGTCTTCGATCCTGAACTCACCTAGAATTAACAACCAGGCTAACATTGGGAGAAATTCAAACTTAATCTAGATTTTGTTAGAAGCATAACACAATGAGTCCACTGTTACTAAAAGCTCGTTCTGTACACCATAATATTAAAGGTCAAACTCAAATTAACACCTTGTTTTATATTAAGTAACAAAAAAGGGTTTTACAAAGGAGTTTACAATTCTAAAGGTCCCGGCAAGATAAAAGCGAAAAATATGTTAAGGGGTTTGAATTGAGTAGCACTATTTTCTCTAGTTTTATAAGGATAAATTAAAAAGCTTTGCATAAAATGCATTCAAGTTCGAATTTGATTAAGGATGGCTTCGAAAAGGCCCGAGTACCATTAGAATGCTAAAAATTCTAGAATCTCGTTTAAAATACGATTTTGGTTTGGAATTAACTCAATTGAATTAAGCAGTCTTAGTTCAGAACTTCTTCAAAATCTACGTTAGAATACTCTCTGTTAGAACCCCAACCTTAAAACCAAATTTGGCCTTAACCGGTGAATAAATATGTAGTTATGTTCCATTTTCAGCAAGGCCAATTTCATTTTAAAAAGCGCAAATTGCCCGAATTTATGTTGAATTTATTCGAAGTTGTATTCAGTATGACTGCTAAGGCTACTCGGAAAACTACAGGCCTAGCAACGAAATCAGGATTAATTCTTTTGGTGCCGTTAATAAATTAAGACATTCTAAGGTTATGTTCTAAACTGTTCTTAGAACTGATCGTAACACGATTTTATAGAAAATGGAAGAATTGGAATTCGGGCGAAAAACAAATACATTCTTTTGAAAGGATTAAACTCTACTATTGTTAAAAGTGATTAGGATTCCACACTTCAGAGTTCTTTTCCATCATCTAACATCCATCAAACGAGGGAATTTGGATTTTACACGTGGTAGAATTAGCACATTTCATTTCGCCATTTTGTAACTTCCTATTGTTGAAAGCAAGTTACACCACTATACTCGGAAACCAAGAACAGTCTAATTGCTAAACCTCTCGTTTAAAATACAAGGTTTCAATTCCACCCTAATGGTCTTAATACCGACTTATTCGGCAAAAGCAATTGAAACAGCTTGACCAACTTATTCAAGATGGCGTCAAGTAAGCCAATAATTTTGAAATAAGCCGGTGTGTGGAAAATGCCATTAAACATCAAATTCAAGTGGTAAAAATAGCCGAATCCCATTCAGCTAGTCTAAATCTCAAAACTTCGCCAAACGTTATGTAAAAAAAAATTTCAATCACATTTATTAGAATCCAAATTTGACCAAAATCGGTTAAGAAATGGCAAAGCTCCATTCAGCATAGCCAAAATCCAGAAACCATCGCTCAATGAAGAAATAATCATATTCTACTAACCATATGGTTCAATTCTAGAAGCAAGAACCAAAAATACCATGGTAAAATCCCAATAATCCCATTCGACAACTCAAGCGGAGCTGTAATCGATTTATTTACAAACCATGGAGCTGTTACAATAATAATAAACTCCAATAAAGAGAAAATTTCGCTTTTCCCTTGAAGAGAAATTTAAAAAGGTTCATGTAGTTTCCCGGGCTTTAAACGTGCATCATGTAAATAGCATTTTAAAAATTCAAGAACAGGTTTAATTAAAACAACAAATACTAAATAAGAATTTTAAAATAAAGAGATTTTGGAAGCCAAATTCCCATAAAATGTTCGATAAATTGAAAACTAGGATTTGTAATCCGGGAATTCGAGGAAAATCCAAAATTAAGTACTACTTTCGGCAATCCTAATATATCAAATTAACATCACAGTCGCTACCTATTAATGTATGCATTGATTTTAGGGGACTGGAATTTTTTTTCACTATTAATGGCAATGAAATATGAACCCTCAAAATAACAAACATAAAATATGTATGTCATCAACCGAGAGTTTGAAGTTCAAATTTGGGGGAACTTGAGTGTAATTGGAGCGAAACGAGTTTAATATGCAAAATATTTAAAATTTTAAAACTTTATTCTGGAATTTCTGCACAATGGACATATCAAAAATGCATATCCTTTTTAAATATTATTCCACAGAGTATTATTTAGTAATTTAGCCTAATCAAAGATTTGGCCCTACATAGCAAAGCCACTGCAGTAGCCACTTTTGTATACTAAATTGCAATTTGCACCTGATCGTGAAAAAATTAACTTAAATTTCCACTTACTTGATTTCATTTTTCTGTTGATTTTTCCGTTTCAATAAACAGTTATCCTCAGCTGGTCGATCGAATTTCATTTTTTTTATTCTTAATTTTAATCCTGGTGTTGCAGTCCGATTCGTACTGGTTTTAACAAAATTTTTCTTAATTTTCTTCCTAATAGATGATGGTGGTCCATTGGCTGTTGTTGTATCATGATGTTGTACACCGGTCACCGACCCTTTTTGTGTTCCATTATTGGATAGGTAAATTCTAGACAACAATTTAATTTTATCAACATTATTATTATTATTTTCGTCTATATTATCGGCCACCATAATAATAATATTTAGATTATGGTTCTGTATGTTAATATTATTTTAATTAGCTAATATAAAAAATTTCAAAAATAAATCCAAAAACTAAAAATTTTGTTTTTATTTGAATTTGCAATTTTCCAAAAACGTCACATTCATATAGCAAAATGCACGCGTAATTAAAAATATGCGATTTTAAAGTGTTTTTCAATTTTTTTTTTTAATGTCACCTCGGTACTTCGGGACAAATTACAAATATACAAGAAAAAAAACAAAATTTGTTTCGTACATTTTCTCAACGATAGCTCTAATTTAAAAAAAATAAAAATAAAATTAAAATCTATTTTTCCGTTTACCAATATGCACACGTGTATCCTACGGCGTATACTAACATTCCGATACTGATGGTAGAAAACACATTTTCTGTAATGAATTTTTCCCCGAATAAAATATTCTTTAGTTTTTCATTGAGTACGTGTAACGCAAGACTGAAGGAAAAATAGTTTTTGCTTTTCTGTTTGTTTGGATTTATTTTTGAATGAAAAGTTTTTCATCAGACTATTTTATCTATTCTTTGTATCAGTCAGGGCATAGAACACCAAAAAATGTGGGATTTTCTACAAAGTAATCATGCAAACCTAAATTTAAACGTATATACAGACCTTTTTAAGCCCCCAGATCATCCCCATTTTTCATGCAGTATCCCAAATTCTTCTGAGTAACAATTTTTAATACTATAAATTTGTCGGTTTACAACAACAATTGCTTTAATATTCCCGAAAATACCGAAAAAAATTGTGATAATGTATATCCCCTTACCACTTAAAACGCAATAACAGTTATTTCCAAAGGTTTCGTATGACTACGTATGCCTGAATGACTACGGAACATATGAGTAGTAAGGTCATGCTAATCCGTGGTTCCACACTTTAATTCTTTCAGTGTGATTCTTTCTTCGTTTCCTTCCCCTTCACCAACAAACTAAAAACAGTTTGTTGGTGAAGGGGAAGGAAACGAGGAAAGAATCACGCTGAAAGAATTAAAGTGTGGCGAGACCCAATGATATCTAAAATATTCTCAAATGTTTTATTCTAGATTTATTTACTATAGAACAACAATTACTACTACTTAAACCTAGATGTCCTTAATTTCATAACCCAAGTGACCAATTTTGTCCGTATTTCCCATAGATGAAATCGAAACAGGCTGCTCATATTTATAACCACTTTAAACAATTTGCACAAGTTGAACTACTGTCAGCAGCTAGTCAACATGGTATGTTCCTTGTGGTTCCGTAAATTCATAACCTAAAAATAATCAAACATTAAATTGGTGCTTTAAAAACCAGCTGCAAGATGGCCGCATCCATTACCAACCTCGTCTGGAATGTTGCATCATTTCCATCTATAAGCGTGTTTCATCATATACGTCCGGAGATTTATTGTAATTCTCTTACATCCTTTTAAGAATTTTGGCCGTTTTGTTATAACTAATAAGGATCGTATCTCGTTTTCATTCTTACTGCGTTATGAAACTTGCTCATAGGCTGTTGTAACTCATGCTGTGTGACTATAACTGGCTGACGTTTAGGTAACCCAAATGTCACTTTAAGAGCGACTGTATCTGTAAAACAAGATGATTGACGATGTATTTTACGGTTCTTTGTATTTCGTCGGTTTTGGTGGTAGTATCATATTGGACTGTTATACCTCGAACAGAGAATTATTTCGATCCCAATTATCCTGACTGTTGGCTTATTTGCCCCGATGCTTTTCCAATGTTCCATTAAATTTTGCTACCATTCCGTCTGACTGTTGGAATGATGTATATGGGTCGTGTCCTGTCATTTTTGTTAAAAATTTTGCACAGTTCTGAAAAACGAGTTTCTCGAATCTATGCCGATTAGACCCAAGCAAGGTATTTCGTTCCATTCTATCAAACGCTATTTCAATGACCCACCATCCATTTACTGTAATTTCTTTCATATCATATTTTAATTTAAGTTGATATACTCAATTATCTCCTGGGACCATTTGAACCATGTAATGATCTAATCCTAAGTGACATTCCTCAACATGCCTAAGTGACTTGGTAGGGTAACCCACAACCTAGATGATAATGAAACATCGAGTGCGTTGGCTGTGGCTTTCATATTTGTAATTATGGTTAGCCTTCCTTCATTTACCTTTACTAAATCATAATATTGAACATGGTCAGCAACCCGACATTGTCGATTTCGCATTTACATAACCACATACGGTAACGGACATAGAAAAAGTCACTTGTCCATTGATCCATTTAAATAAATCAGTGACGCCATTGAAGAGTTTCTTTCGTTCCATCAAAATTGTCTTTCCCAATTATTAATTTTACTTACAACTGCCTCAAACATGTAAAGTTTGATAAGTTGAGTTGACTGGTGTAATCTCTAAAATCTAAATGATTGAGATAAAGACCTGCTTCTCCACATAACCATTTTTATTTATTTTGCTGGCGCTACATCCCATTAATGAATTTGGTCACGTCATCAGTTTAAATTTCGAATGAAAGTGTGATTGGTCCATTGAATCCTTAGCTTACGACAAAAACGAGTAAACGCGAGTAAAAAGCCTATTTTTTACTTTAAGAATTGTTTTACCCTGATGTAATATTAACGTATTGCAGTAAAAAAATATTCGTGTTTGTTACGTACTTTTATTTCAGATTATGCATATACAGTTTTTATTGGCCGCCATTTTGTTTTGGGGGACATTTATCAGTCGTAGAGATTGGTCGATAACAATTTAAAAGTTACACTGCATCCCCAATAGAATTTCTTATGACTTTTTACTTACAGAAAAGTATGAAAAAAAAACTTGACAAAAAAAATATTTTTCTGTAAGTAAACTATTGGGGATGCAGTGTTACTCATGGTACTGGTAATGGTAATTCTCATGACTATACGCGATATTGAAAAATGTATTAAAAGAGTGGCGCTGTTGGTTATTGCGGTATTGACATGTCAACACAGTCAAATTTACATTAATCCAAAGAGACGTCGGAGACATCTACTTTAGTTGTTTCATAACGCAACTTGTATCAAAAAAAAAACTATGATGAAAAAAATTACATTATCACACAGTGTGTTGCCACTCTTTCAAGCTCTCTAGAATTTCGTTCGCCCCCAAATTTAGTTTTTGTTGTTCAATATAAACTATCAAACTAAGCGCTTGCCTGTTGCTATCAGAACTAAAAGGTTACCGCTTAGCCTTTTTGCACCTGTTTAAACTGCATTGTGACAATTTCGAAACGATCTATTAAAAACGATTTTTTAATAGATTCGGATTTGCATCTGAATATGTGTCGAGCATCAGTGTTGAGAATTGATTTCTCAATTGGTGTGTCTGAAGTCATCAGTTTAATCAATAAATGAAAAAACACAATTTTTAGGTCAGCCTTTTTAAATTCGGGGAGCCTTCTCCGACTCTCGACATCCTAATATGCGTATAGGTCTTGTTCGATGCCTTCACGCCAGCGCAGTTGGGGTCTTCTATGATGCACACCAGCTGGTTGTTGATGGAATACCTTCAAGTTTCAATGTTGCTTTTCCGCACTACGCATTCAAGCGCCAAAGAGAACAGCACAAGCGCGAGTGCATCTCCATGTCGAACATCAGGTGCTATTTCAAAGGAGTCTGATTCAGTTCCTGCAATTACGATGCTATACATACAGACCCAGACGTTGTTAATTTACACAGAGAAACGAGTTTCTCTGGATACTATTCCTTCTCCGAGTGCCATTAAGTATATAATATTCTGGGACTCAAGCTAATTCAACTTTATTAATTCTTGTGGTTAAACTTACTCTGACTGCCTCATATCCCATAGCCTACACCAACACTTAATTCATGGTTTTATTTCTCTCTTGATGAATACACTGTTAATCCGTTCAACACATTTGTAGAAGCTTTGTGATAAACTTGATGTACCAATTTGCTCTCTTCGCTTTATATGTCCTTGATATAGCTCCTCTAGAGCTTTGATAAATTTCCACCATGAATTTGTGTGATTCGCTGATCTTATCGAACGCACTGCTGTATGGTGTTTTGAACACCCTAATCCTTAACGCTTTGCAACCGCATAGTTATTAGCTTGGACAGAAAAACCGCGACTAAGAAGTAGAGTGAGTAGAGAGAGGGGTTTGGTAAATAAAGTAAAGTTTATTATGTCAATCCGCTTGAATAATTTCACTTATGACATCAGACACACAGCCAATTCTTGACAAGTAAAATTTTCTGAAATGACGAGTCGTGTAAACGTTTATTTATTGTATTCACATGATATGAAAATGAACTTCTCAGGATTCAATGACATAACCAAAATCTAAGTGGAAGTAAATGTATGCCAATACGTAGTGCAATTTATGTCAGGAAATGGCTGTACATAATAATAATAATAACTCTCAACGACCAATCACCCCTCCCAACCGTACGCTAGCAGTCTAAACCTGTATTAGTATAAACGTCAAATTTGGCTATAAAAAGCAAACCAATTGCTTAGAACCAGAATTAAATTAGTTAGTAATTGGTGATGAAAACCATGTCTGCAACAATTCAGCGTTGTCTGAGTGGTTGTAAGCCAATTAATTTCAGACGATCTTGGTATGAAGGCAGATTGAATATGTCCACCCACTGTTGCTACAATCCTCTTAATTTGACCTTCGAGTAAAAGTGACCACATTTGCAGCATACTCCAACAGGGGCCAAACAAAAGTTGAATAAAGACCAACGCTTGATGAAACCGAGTGCAGAAGTTGCTTGATTGAGAAATGATCGACGTGTGACGCCTGAAATTAAATTCGCTGTCACGAACAACATACCCTTACTTAATATAATAGCCAATTCAAGACTAGGTGATTGTTTGGCATTTACCCACATTCAACTCAAGGTTGCGGTTTTTACATATCATTTTAAACAATCAACGTCGTTGATAGACAGAATGAAAAAAATCGGCCTCAAATGGCCGCCTAAGGGAACTCCAGCTGATATTGAAGATCTGAACAGTACATTATATATATATATATATATATATATATATATATATATATATATATATATATATATATATATATATATATATATATATATACGGCATTCTAGAAAAGAGTCCATTCAAGCGAGAATTTGGCGTGGGAAGCCAAAGTACATGGTATTTAATGTTTGTGAAATGAATTCAGTAAAGTTTGTGGTCGTGTTGAGAAATCCTTGCTGATGATCAGAAAACAACGATTTACAAACAGCTTAGGAATATTCGACAAATTTACAATTGGTCTGTAATTATAAATGTCAGATGTGAGGTCGTTCTTATGGATCGAAACTATATAAATTAATTTTTTTAAATGGATGGAATCTGGGCAACAATATCGGTGCATTTTTTAACAAAGTGATAATCGATTTGAATGGAAGTTAAGGTAATTTGAACGCAATTATTGATGTACATGAAGTAGTTCTCATCGGGTTCAATATCGTTGTTTGTAAAAGCCAGACTAAAAAAGTTAGCTATTTTTTTATGACTTTAAAATCATTGGAAGCATGGCCTTTATGCTTCGGAGTTGAAGGGTATACCTGTCAGATTTTGCTTCAAATTAATAAATCACCAGAAACTTCAGATTGGATTGTATGAGTCTGATATAATTCCTATAAAGTTCGTCGGACAAACTACTGAAATCATTATCAGCGTCTAAATTAAGTTAGAGTAATATATGAGTCCGATTCAGAGGGATCCTTTGTAATTTACTATTATACCATGGAAGTGATGGCGATATAGTTTTTTGGCTAGTGTATGGTATGGACTGTTAAAACATTCAAAAGCTACAGAGTAGAAGGTAACAGTTTCAGTTTCTGTGTCATTGTTATGCCAATAAATCACTAAGTTTCTCAAAGTCAGCTTTACGATAATTAAATCGTGGTGCAGTTCGAGAGTCGACATTAAGATTTAAGACTACCTTCTTCATGACAAAAGGTGATTAAAATGGGAGGATGGTACATTTATGACGAGAGTTCAACAAATTGTCAGTGAATAAAGTTTCTTTGGGGGTTAGTGCATTCGAAGCAACATAATGAGTTTTTTCCTCGAATGATTTCCCCACCAAAATGTCATCTTGTGTATCCATCAAATCAAAGAAAAAATCAACATTATTAGAAAGAAGCTGATAGTTTACCATCTGACTTAGTGGGCCTTAGTGGGATGTGGCAGTGCAATAAGAGCCGCTCTACCGGTTAAATATGTGTCTGGACAAAAAAAACTAGTAGATACATACAAACCAACGTTGTATTGTATTTGTACTTGTATTTGTTGTGCTCGTCGATTTAGTCAAAATAGTTCTTCGTATTCTCTACACCTATTCACGGTAATTAACTTCTAGTTAAGATGCTACTGCAGACCATCGCTCATCAAAGTTGTGGCGTCGATTAAATGTAAATCTTATAATATGACCTTGAAAGATTGGTAAAAACGTCAATTTCCTTATTAAGCTACCGAAACAATCCCAGTTCTTTACTCTGAATTTAAATGCAAGAATTCAACTGAGAAATCGCATGATGGTGGTATATGTGGAATACATATTACGGATATTTATTTATTTATATTGTGTTCATATACATATAATATAAGAACATTAAATTGTTTGTTGAAGCCAAGGGGGAGATAGACATAACATTTCTGCATAAAACATAAATTATTACAAAGTTTTTTTTAAATAAATAATAAATATTTTAAGGCAAAGTTTTTAATTACTTACCTTGTATTACATAACTTTGACAATTAAAAATGTGTAGTCGAGTAAAATAATTTATAAGCAGAGAAAGCATTTCGTGTGTAACAGATTTTTATTTTAAAATGTCAACTGTCAACAAGGAAAGTGTTCACCTATATAAATATGTATATAATACATAATCTAGTACAAAATTCAGAATCTTGCGATATTTTATTTAGATATGATCACGTATCGCATATAGTGTCTGCTACTAGCATTTGTATCAAACGACTATCAGCTTATACATGATTCAACTAAATTACTAATCAATATATAGCATTGCAAATCAGTTTCTGGGAATCCGTTACATATCTGGCAAGCAACACTCATATATCACCCGCCCACATAATTCACAAGAAGTGTGATTTAACATTTTGAAACATTATTTAAAACAACTGTACAATTAAATTGAAAAATAACAAACAACAAACTACTTGTTGTTATAGTAATATTGATCTAATTAATAATAACAGTAAACAAATCATTTAAGAAGCGAGTATAACATGTTGAAAGGATTTTTAAATTTCATATCAACATTATTTCTTCAATAATTAAAATTCTCATTCTTGTTTAAATAGTATTTGGTTAGGTATCTAACATTATTTTTGGCTTTCATTTTTGTATCACGTTTGCAAAGGGGAAAAACTTTTAAAAAATTAAATTAAAAAGTTTTACGATTTAAAATCACGCTTTTTTCGACATACTTTCTTGTAAGTAGTTTAATTAAAAAAAAAAAAAAACAAAAAAAAAATATACTGGGAGACAATATTGATATGCTAAATAGATAATACGGGAATGAGGTTATTGGGGTAAACTATACTTGCCTCCTATAATAACGGAATTCATTGTTTTGCATCTGATCTTCTCGTGCGTTAAGACAGGCGCCGCCTATCGTTTATATTTGTTTCAAACACAATGATACTTGTACGTTCGTGACAAGGACTCAGCTAAAAATATTCATTGCTGACGACAAATAATTATGGTTAGACAGTATTTCGACATGGCATTCAATGACGAAATCAACAGGCATCTTATGTTTTTGATTTTGTCGATTGATAAACTCGTAATGTAACTCTGTACAAACAATATAAGTCTAATAATTGTGTATATATAGAAAAAATTGATTTGGAATTCAAATATAATCGTAAAATGAGGGTAAGTCAAGTCTATACTCGTATTATTATACTGCATATTTAGTCGATGCCACACAGGCCTTATACAAAAAAAATTTAGTTTTGGAAATCATTCAAAAAGCTTTTGGCATGGGACGAGCAGGCGATCGTGAATTTATGATTTGGAATAAAGGAATTTTCATGAGTCATGGTTATGTTACATGCGGTGACTAACCATAATTGTAGGAAATTGAAGCTATGGGATTTACAATATTTATTACATACCTCACGTTTGTAGTCGGTTTCTATTTATTTACAACATTTCTCTAATACATAGAATTACAGTATATTAGCAATTGTGATTCTTTCTAAATTATAGAGGTTTGTAAATTATATCCCTCGGAATTATGGGGTCGAAGGCTGGTTCCAATCATGGAAAACGGATGTTTTGAAGTGTTCCTTATAAAGTCAATCCCGCAGTAACGTTGCATTGTGAAATTAATCCTAAACAATGACCCATTGCTAGAAACATGTGATCACATGCATGTCTTCGCTTGTTGTTGAGGTCAGTAAGTCATTGACGTAAATCCAGAACATTGTCGGGGAGAATGATGATCCTTGTGGTACACCTGTAATTACGTCATGCAAACTAAAGAAAATAACCTAAACCAAGCTGAATTTCTCGATTCGGTAAATAATTTACTTCATTACAATGTATTTTATAGGAAAACATGTGAGAAGGCTTGATCTAATATTAGCTATGAGAGCGAAAGGCGAATTTGTTTATACGAGAAAAAGCCTCATTCCATTTTTATTATTATTCATCATTTGTTGCATTAATTGTAAACTAATTGATTATTTAACAAAATATCCAGTCGAATTATAGTCATCTGTGCAGTATTACATTAAAACTAGTTTTTTGAGAAGGCGATCACCTTTCGCTCTAGTTCCAAGATATTCCGTCATATGTCAGCCACTTTGCGTTCAAAGGCAAATAGGAGTAGTATAGTACAATAGTACACAAAAGGCTCAAACAATTGATTATGAAAAACAAGCACAATTTTTGGATCCAATTTAAAAGCGGCTTAGAAAAAAACTAATTCAAAATAAAATGAACTCATATTCGCCTTTTAACCCAAAGTGATTGACATCTGACGGAATATTTTGAAACTAGAGCGAAAGGTGATCGACTTCTCAAAAAACTAGTTTTATGTAATACTGCATAGATGACTATAATTCGACTGGATATTATGTTAAATGTTCAATTAGTTTACAATTGAGGTTAGGTAAAGTAATGAAAATGCCACCAGTGGAAAAATTTGAAGCTTGCTTCAGATACAACCAGGACACTTTTTTCATTTTGATAATTTTAATATTAACTGTAAATAAATTTATAGTTTTTATGTTTTAACCCTTCAATGCATGATTTTTTCTATTTTGTTGAAAAAATTCCACATTATAGTTTCTGCAATCCTTATTTATAATATTAAAATAAGAATTTCTAATTATTTGTAGTTTCCTCGGAAAATTGATTTTCGTGGTTGTATCATATATGATACGGCATGCATTTACGAGTAAAAAACAAACAAAATTTTTTTTTATTTTTTTTATTTTTTTTCAAATTTTTTAAATAACTAAAAATGTTACATAGTTTTTCACAGCCTATGCTTTTTAATTTAACAAAACTATTTAATAATAAAAATTAAAATAATAAAGGACATAACACAATTTCTGTCTTTGTTGCAACAAAGATGTATGTTACATTTTTCACACATTATAAAAGTGAGTTTGGAACTTCCAGGTAACTTACACCGCTGTTTTTCCGATGTCCAGTTGAGAAAATGCGATTCAATGACAGACGTCTATTGCAGCTATGTGACTTGCGTAGGGCTTTTTTCGTTTAACGTCTATCTCAAGACTAATACTATTGGTTGATGGTCGGTCGGGCTCGTTTTAAATAGTTGTAATTATCATTGACTCTGCACAGGCTTTCAGCAAGTTGAATTCTAAAATGTATTAGAGCGAAATGTTCCTTTCGTAAATCACCACCGATTCTTTTAGAAAGTAGCCATGAATTTACCACCGTGATATCTTAAAGATGGTAAATATTTGTATGCACCATTTCTTGGAGCGTTTTTGTGGTGACCTATTTATCCTTTAGAGCACGTTCGGTTGGTAATTTGCTTGAAAATAGTCTGTCACGATGTACTGTGCCAATTGATTGAACACCTACTTTATTTAGTTCGAAAACCAATGGTAAGCTCGTGTAATAATAATCGAAGTAATCGTGGTGGTTCGCATTTCTTGGTACATTTCATAGTAGTCGAATGACAAATTTGATGAGCTTCCCAAATCTTTTTCTGATGAAATACGTTTATCATTTTCTTGCCCCGAAAATTGTTCAAAATTGTGCGTAAATCCTGAATTTTCACTGAGAAGAAAAAATGTGTAGCCCTATTTATCCGGCTTCATTGGCGTGTACTACTTCAAGTAACTTCTACCTTTAGTAGAGCACATCTGTTCATCAATAGATATATTTTGCTCGATTGGAATCTTCAGAAATTTTTTAATGAGAGCATCTATTACCGGTCGTATTTTGAACGGGCGATCGTGATTTGGATTTGCGTGCTCCATATTGTTCTCATTGCGATTGCAATAAAGAAACTGACGAATTTTTTCAAACTGCTTTTCCGTATTATATTGTACCACTTTATGGGACCAGTATCAGCGCAAGCTTATTAGTTGGTACATGAAAGAATACACACCTCGAGAAATTTTTCCAAATCCTTCCCATTTATTGAAAACGTATTTTTGATGTTAGTTTCCATTGCATAGTTATTTGATTCTCTAACGCTATCACCATTTTAATTAGAATTGAAAATTTCAAGAGGCGTTTGTAGTTCGAGAAGTGTTTCGTGGTCGTGGTTATTCATCACCGTTAAATTTATATTTATCTGATGAAACATTCAAATTTTACTTTCCAAATAGTATTATTATACAACTTTTTTAATTCCTTGACCTCCCTCGTTTCACTTGTCACCTCAATTGCGTTGCCAATATCAGGATCTTGTAATTCAATCACAATATTATTACTATTTAGTAGTATCACTACTGGTATATTTAGTATATTTTGAATGTCTAATGGTACGTCGTCATCCATTTCAGATGGTCGTTTAATTTGGAAGTGGCACTTTGTTGCATTTTAATTATAAAAATCATCGCCACCACTCTCTTCTTTCTCATCACTGTCAATAGAATTACATATTAATAAACTCCTCGATTTCTATAGCATTTAAAAACTAGCGTTGATCAGTCATTTTTAACTACCAAAAATGTTAAATTAAATTTGTTATTAAAGAAGAGTTCCACCTTATCTTCAATTTATACGGTTGTATCAGATTTCATACAACCAAGAATTGTGCTGTAATTGCATGACGTATCATATATGATACAATCCATGTTTTTCAATATTTACAATGATAATATAGACATATATATGTCAAAATGGTTGAAACACATAATATATTTACAAATATTTAATAAAATATTTTTATTATGTGAAATAGTTTATAAATACCCTAGAAAAAGACGACCAAAAATCTACGTTGGTTGTGACAAACTAATTACCAGAGCAAGCGACACCCAACCGGCATTATTCCATAAAATTACGCGAGAAAACTAAATTTTGTGTTGGTATAGGTGTTCAAAATGTGTAGAAGAATATTCTTATATGAAGCAAATAGGAAGTTTATATGTATACATGTACTTTTTTGTAATATGAAATGGTCGTATCATATATGATACAATATGCATGGAAGGGTTAACGCAATATACAAAAAATATTAAGCTTTCCAAGACCAATTTTCATAGATAATTCATAGAAAAGCTTGAATAAACTCTTTTTCGTAGTAATAAATTTTTCCGCGAGAGCACAGGAGTACAAGTCTCAATTAATGTAACAAATGCTGAATTAATAATAAAATAGAACAAACCGACAAAATGACACAGTGGTTAGAGCTTTGGCGTTTGGATCGGATCCCGATAGGGGTTGGATGCAAAAGGAAATTTTCATCAACAGATTACGATCTGTGATTAAAAGGAACACAACTACGACCCATCTTCCATGTCCAGTAAAGGCTGGCATGTAGCTATTCAATGCGCAGATGGTAACTTAAATCGGCCCTATAGCCGTACGTCTTCGATTTGGCAGACGATGCGTAAAGTAAAACGGAAAAATAAACCGCGAAAGAGCAGGGAGTGCTTCGGCTCCAAAACAGATGGCATGGATTAAAAAAAATGGAATGAGGCATTTTCTCATCGTATAAACAAATATCACTTTTCGCACGCAGCTAGGCGGTGATTAAAAGGTTAATAAGCTACACAAATACTTGAGTAAATCATATTCTAAATCTAAAGTGCGAAATAGTTCGCGCGATATAAGCAGCTCTAAATTGTTTCAGTAAACAAAAAATGGATAAAATCCTGTAGTACCACAACGGATCATAAATAAACGAAGTAAGTGGGAGAAGTCACTATACAACCTAACTGGAAAATTAGGCAAAAAAATAAGAAGCTAATTCATTTGCAATTTTAAAGGCATCTAATTTCTAAAATTAAATTAGATGTTATACTCGTAGGACTCGTATTAGACTTTTCTAGTGTGATTTCTAGCAGTTAGAGCTATGTCTTTCTCAGTTAGAGCTATGTCTTCAATCAATTCTTCTAACACTATATGCCGTAGGCACTTGGCGAAGTACGCTAATAAACAAATCAAAACCCGATCCGCCAAACGTCAATATGACATGAATCGATTTTGTATGTGTTTACGAACTTCTTGGCAAAATGTAGTTAAGTTAATTTAGCCGATTGAGGCATGCACCATAAATATCAGACTTATTTTGGTGCCTATGCATTAGAGGCATCTACAATATAGCTGTTGTCAGTTAATTTAGACCAAAAATCGTATCAGGCACCAGTAATCTGCAATAATCATATATATCTATAAATACTAAAGGAAACTTCTCATGTACTCTTCAAGAAAAATTAGGACAGTTGTAACAGCACACAACATGTTCTGCTCTATGTTAATACTACTTCATAATAGAATCCATATACAAAAGAAAATTGAATTGGTTTTCGTTTAAAGAGAGCTGGTAGGAGTCTTGATAATGCGCTCAGTGTTTTACAGATAGGATTCGGCTTGATATACCGTACAAACAATTTGTTACTAATGGAAGCGTTCAACCGAACAAATGATCAGCAGCGAGCAAAAGTCATTGGACAAAACAATGAAATTGGTGTATTGATATTGCACGAGAAATAACTTGAGATTCTGAATTGTCACAGGACAGTGTTTGGAAAAGTTTAAAGCGTCTTAAGTATCATCCGTATCATGTGTCTTTACAAAGATCTTTATGGCAATGATTTTCAAGATCGGGTAACTTTTTGTCAGTGAACAAACACACGAAACCCCCTTTTTGTCGTTATGTATTCTTATCCGACGAGTAACCTTTTATAAACCACGGAACATTTAATCGACACAACATGCATTGCTGGAGTCCGCATACTGCCAAATCCGCACTGCCTTCTCCATATATTATAAAGTAAATATATACGCTACTAATAATAATAAAGAATACCCACATTATTGAAGGCAACTTGAAGGGTCAAAAGTATCGAGACATTTTGGAAAATAAATTGCCACATTACATGAAGATGGGGCTATCTCAAAAACAAAATTCACAAACAATAATCAACAACAGTGTGAATTTAAGCAAACACACGTCTGTGCATTGAAGCCGAAGTTCATCATTTTGAACACTTACTCTGAACACCTATTCCGAGCAGTTACTGAGCGGACACACGTTAATCAACCACCCTGATATGTGTAAGGGAAGCACATCTAGATCGCTATTTCTGGATTATTTTAAAAGAAGTTTATTCACCAGCCATTTATATTTCTAAAGGTAATAATTTCCCAGTTATTCAAAATATGCAAAGTGAATTATAAACATGTTGACGATAACATATTACATAATCTAGGTTCTCAGTTAGCAGAAATCAACAAAAATATTGGATTTTGTCAATTACAGCGCCATCTATCATGGGTCGAGAAAATGTTTCAGACATATCCTATACACTTTTAATTGTAGAATCCGAACCTGCCATAAAAATATGAAATGCTATTTGAGTTTTCAAAGTTACACCTGCCCCACCTTCAAGTAGGGGATATGGAAACTAATTTTAGGAGTAATGTATTTCCCACTTGAAATGCTTAAATATACAATCCGGTATACTAGTGCTCTATTGGTCTTTTAATTACCGCCTAGTTAGCGCCACTTCCTATGCGAGCGAAAGGTGAATTTGGTTATACGAGAAAAGCCTCATTCCATTTTATTATTATTTCATTATTGGTTACATTACTTGTAAACTAATTTAACATTTTACATAAGCTGTTTTGCTTATGTAAAGAATCTCTGTAAGAATCTCGAGAAAGTCACGAAACAAGCTTTGCCCGAGCAAGACTCGGGCAAATCAAAAAACGATCAAAGTACGCGCCCGAGTTACGCCTGGGCAAATCATTCAAGTGGTTAAAGTTGCGACCACTGAGTTCACATCATTGATTATTTGGAAATTGATGCATGGCGTGCTTGGCGTGCCTAGTTCTTTGGCTATGTTAGTGCGATTTTTAAACCTTTTGCGTTATAGTTTGATCATGTCGCGATTTTGTCTACCAAATGGTTTTCCAAATGTGATGAGAAAATCGAAATAATACTTAAAATGCAACGTTTAAATTTTGAAATAAAACACTCGGGGTGACCTTGAACAACGATATTTAGCTAATTGTGACCAACTGCAGTGCCATCTAGAAACGGTCTAAACTAAATGTTTCGATTGAAACCTTCATTAATTTTACAGTAGATTCTTAATTTACCTAATAAAAAATTGGAGTTACTGTTTTAATTGAAGGTTTTAGAGTTACCAGCCCCATCAAATAGGGTTGGGACACTTCTTCGTAGGTTAGATGTGTATGTTCCCAGATAAATCGATATCTTTACTTAATTTGGCTATACTAATACACATCCCGGGATTTAAATAGAAGGCATCCATGGAAGGATAACCGAGGGTAAGCGCAGTGACATCTAGGTACCTAAGCCGTTAGCGCCCTAAAATACCATTAGCTCCAAAAATGTCCGCAAATATGACTTAAGACTGCGGTTCAATTAATGACTTATTTTGAGGAACTGACTTATTTGAAAGTCTACAGGAAGCCTTCTGTCGGTTGGACAAATTGTTGACTTGTTTTTGTTTTATGGGAAGCTTACACTCAAACTGGTAAATCATCAAAATAATTCAAGCAAGATTCCAATAAGTCTATTCGTCAGGAGACTTATTGTAGACTTTTGAATAAGTTTGTATCCACAAAATAAGTTATGAATTAGACCGTAGTCTCAGATATAAAATTAAATTAAGTGAGGGATACTAACCGTGTTCCTCTTAATCAACCTCAACCAGAATCAGTCAATTCTGGCTTTCCCGAGGAATGTGGAATTGGGAAAAATATGTCCATAGCATATAAAAATCGTAAATTGTATTTTGCTGGCCTATTGATGGAATCAGTTTAGTGCAAATATTTTAAAATCAAAGGTGATTAGGAAACTTTTGTTCCATAATTTTTTTATTGGGAAAAATAATTTCCAATATCCCATTTAACCCCATTAAAGCGCAGCTGGTTGTTTAGTTTCAGTTCTAAAATCGAATTGTGTCAACTTTATCGAGGTTATGAGTAGCAGCCAAGAGCAGTAAATTAATGCTGCTGGGTGTGAAACTATTGATAGCATATAGATGCAACTTCATTCAATATAATTTCTTTAAATCTAATTTTTTATATTAAAATTAGAAAATATTTGATTTATTTTATTGGAAATACCTATAATTATACCTTTAGTATGATTTTGTATCATTACATAAGCTCATCATAAGTTACTATTTAAATTCGATGGTTGCTGCTGCTGCTGTTATGTGTGTTTCATCCTTCATTCTTTAATTTGTTTTATATAAAATTTCCGAAATTTAATAATTGGTGTATTTTAGGATATTACTTTAATTAAATACAAATTCCCTGTTGTTAAGCCTAATAATAGTTGTTATTATTTAGCCGAAATTTCAAATACAATTTGTATTTACCTTCAGGGCACAAACTACAAATGGATGAAAATGTAAACCAAAAATATGATAAAATTATTGTAAATCAAACACAAAACTTACGATTATAAAATATATGTGGATAACTTAATTAAAAAGTTAAATAATAACAAAACTTAAATCATAAACTAAAACGGAAAAATTGAAATTATGAAAATCCAATTTCAGATTTTTATGATGAAATTTTAAAATTGATGATGAAATGTTGGCTTCAGATACACCCAAGATACTTTTTCCATTTTTAAATTGATAATTAATTGCTAATAAATTTATAGTTTTTATATTTTAATACAATATACAAATAATATCAAAATTTTCAAGATCACTTTTCATCCTGACATAGAGCAAAATATACATAAGAGGACTCATGTAAAGTTTCCGAGGTTAATCTATTTTACTTTTGGCAACCTGTAAAAGCCTAACAAGGACAATAAACTATAAAATAACTATGCCGATATGTTTATAAGATACGTATATACATAAAGCAAAATATACATAAGAGTACTCATGTAGAGTTTCCGAGATTAATCTAATTTACTTTTGACAATCTGTATAAGCCTAACAAGAACAATGAACTATAAAATAACTAACCGATATGTTTATAAGATTCGCATATATGGATTAAATGTAGAAAAAAATTAAATTTGTGTATTTAAATATATTAAAACTATAAAATAAGATTAACCTCAGAAAAACCTGCTTATAAAATTTGCACTACTTGATTTCTCTTATATATTTATTGCTCGATGATCCTGACTACACTGTTTTTTTTGCGTAGTAATAAATTTTTCCGCGAGAGCACAACACGAATTTTCTACGATAAATTGCCTTAATATATAAATATCCCTTTTCAAAATTCTAAAAGTCAACTTTCAAAATAACTTTTCCGTTAGACGTTTTTTAATTTAAGTTTTGTTCTGCTTTAACTTTTTAATTAAGTTTTCGACATATATTTTATTTATAGGCTTAATAACAAAGAATTTGTATTATACAACAATTACAGATTTTCGAAAATTTTATACATAACAAATTAAAGAATAAGGATGAAATACACGGGTGCAACATCAGCGAGCAGCAAATTTAAATAGTTTTATTTCGATTAATCAAAATTATTCTTTATGGTTAAATATATGCATTTCTAATAAATCAAATATTTTGTAATTTTAATAGAAAATTATAAATTAAATTTTGATATTCAATTTCTATCCGGTATCATAGTACATATTTGTGCATAATACATTTCCGTCCAAAATTGCTCGACAAAGAAAATAGTTATCGAACACAATTTTGTTGTTGTTTATTTGTGTTTGATACCAGAAATGTAAATCCGTAGATTTTAAAATAATCATCAAGATTATTAAATAATAGATATGAGGGTTCTAAAATCTATTTTAAATAAAGACATTGAAATACTAGATTGACATTAAAGAAATTGAACTGAAACGGTTCAAATTGAACTAAAATGCCATTCAATGATTAATTTATCAGTCGCTCACTGTATTTAAAAAAAAATATAACAAACGAAATGAACGTGCCCATTTCAAGGTTACTGTCAAAAAAGAAAAGTCCAAAATTTAAATGTCAAACATACAAAACATAAACAACAGGAACATAATAAAAGTGAAATTAAAAAATGTGCAAATTTTAGTTATATTTTGATAACAAAATTACCAAGAATCAAGTAATTGCTGATTCAATAGTAAATATTCTAAAATAGCAGCGATGTAATTATAACGCAACAAGTGAAACTTTAAAATTCCTTTGTTTTTAGTTTAATTTTGTCTGTGTCTTGTGTAGTCCGTGTTGTTTAATAATTTTCTAGCATAAATAATTAATTTGGCTTCTAATTATGCAGCTCAACTAGAGACCTAGAAGTTTTAAGTTCGTAATAATTAAATTTTTTGTTAAACCGTGATAAATAATATATAAACAAAGCACCACACCACATATAGTTTGTTATCGTAGATGTTTGATGATATTAGACCTGAGATTATTCATTTATTTTATAACATATTTATAAATATAAATATTATAAAATTAACACATAATTTTTATACATAATAAATATTTATTATTATTTTGAAACAAACATTTATAAGGGGAAAAACATACAGTTACAGAGAAACTGTTGGAAAGATAACGACGAAAGTGAATGTGTGAACGTATTCGGTTGGTTTTAGAATATTTTATATTAGATTTTTTGAAAGTAGTCGTGCTCGAACCTTGGTGTGATTTTAACAAATAAGTAAATTTTAAATGTTTCGGTGACACATAATAGTTACGTTTTTTTATGATTTAAATTAAATACCAAAGTATTGTGTTATTGTTCGTGACAATAATTAAACTTTAATTAAAACAAAGAAAATTTAGAAATGAATCCGAGTAGTGAATACAATAAAGATGGTGTTAAAGTTGTGGCCATGGTGATTTTGGGTGTTGGAAGTTTAATGTTCGGTATTGTTCCAGCATGGTTTTCAAGACAGAATCGGCGACGTCATCCGTTATTAATCTCAATGCTATTATGTTTTGGTGCTGGTGTTTTATTGGCGACAGCTATTGTCCATATGTTGTCTGAGGTAAGCAAACTTACGATAAAACGCCCTCATAAGTGATGATTGTAATAATTCAATATGGTTTTGTTGAGCACTTTAGGGGGAATAGCAATTGATTATAATACAATATAAGCGATATCCAATTATAATGGTAATGTAATGACAATGTGTTGTTAAATAAAGAATAGGCCAATCCAATAACTAACATGTTCCCTAATTCTGATTACTCTCAGTTGCAGGCAATGCAACAATTGCTATAATCCATTGCATTCCGGTAGTTTAGATTTTACTGATGAACTCATTCAACTATAATTGGATTTTCACTTTTTCTAAGAACTATATTTTGGTACTCAGCAATACTACGAGTTCCTCCAAACTATGACTTAAGCTAAATCATAATTAATTTTTTACCATTAAATGTTTTATCAACAAAGAGGGTTTGTTTCTGGTAATACTGGGACTTGGTTTTTTCAAACAACAGAGTAATGGTTTGATTCGCGTATCTTTCCTTTGTGTTTGCAACCAACCAACTTGTGCGGTTATACAAGGTAAACTCTCAATCACTGTTTTCTTGATTCAAAGAGACATATGTTACTCAACTGTTAGATTTAAACTTTCGGCTTTAAGATAGATATAAAAATAAATCTGCGTTCCAAAGTGCTTACTAAACTTAATACATATGTCGCAGTAGAGCTTTCAGGTTTTAGGTTTCAGTGGTTGACACTTAGGCCCCATTAAGCCAAAAAGCCCATTGTGATACCACGCATTCACGCCACATCATTAACCCATTCACCTACTCACACAACTATAGTATACCTGCACATTGCAAGCTCCATGTCAACCTGTACATTGACATAGACGATGGGACGGCGCTGAATTCTGCACTCCATCAGAGGGTCTTAGTTGTGTTTATTAACATCACCGATTGTAATCGATGATCAAAATTCGATTTGCATCTAGCCTCTGATGGAATTCGAACCCAGTACCTCCCGGTCCAAGTGCCAAAGCTTTAACCACTGCATCACTTGTCCGGTAGCTTACATATAAAATAGTTCTTAATTTTCAAAGCAGATTAGAAATACGCATTTGGTTGTGTAACTGAAATTCATTTATTTACAAAAGAGTACAACAACAACAAATTGTGAGATGTTGACCAGAAAATTTACTAGTTTATTTAACAACCACTCACCGGCCAACGTTTTATCGGCAATCTTCTTCAACGCGCCTGGTCTCAAGAATTTTAGCGATGATTATAGCTTGTTACATTTTATTTCTCTACCATTTCTCCTCTTTCTGTCAGACCTTCATCCAAGCCATACTCGCATTATCCACCTCTGGCATCATTATCGTCTCCTTCATCATATGGTTCGTTGCCGTTGGTATATAATGTCATACTCTGATCATATCATGATATCATATTCGATTTGTTACATTATAACGACATTTCTTTAATCATCATTATTACCTTTGTCGTTTGATCCCCATATTTGAGACAACGATTCCGTTTAATCATAAATAATACATTTTAAAAAATGTCACAGTTTTAAACAATAAAGAAGTGAAATTTAAGGATAAAACTACAATAAATTAACTAATTTCAATAAAATTTATTTATTTCAATATAAAGATAAGATAAATAAAGATAATTATAAAAAGTAACCAAAAATTTACTAAGTCGTAACAGGTAAAAAAAATATGATTAGGCATTTGACCGACACATAGCCATCAATAAAAATTTTGGGAATATGTTTAAATCTTTTAAGGCCTTTGTATATTTTATGTTAAGAAAGTTTTAGCTTGAGTAAATGTGTTGCCATTTTCAAGATTAGCTGCATGTCATTTACACTTTTTATTATTATTATTATTTTTTTATTGGTAACTATGCGATCTGTTTTGGGGCTCAAGGCTCACCCTGCTCTTCCGCGGTTATGCTTTATACGTCCTTACTTTACGCCTCGCGGCCAACTCGAGGATGTACGGCTATAGGACCGATTTAAGACCATCTGCACATTGCAAGCTCCATGCCAGCCTATACTGGCATGGAAGATGGGTCGACCCATGGGTTTTGCACACCGACAGGGGGTCATAGATGTGTTACATTTCACCACAGATCGTAATCTATCGATTTTTTATTATTTACTAAGATTTTTTTAATGTACCTGATAGTAAGTTGTTTTGACTACAGGTAATTCTTTGTTCATTCGGATTATTTTTATGTCATACAATTTAACTTGCTCGCCGCTCTCTGTTATCTGCAAATTGCTTTCATAATGCTGAAAAATGACCTTAAATTTTTGAAACTTCAAAACCTGCACTCGAATAGATTTATTATTTACCTATATATTTTGCTGGTGCTATATCCCTAGAGGGATTTGGCCGCCTCATATTTGATTTTACATAATCGGTTATCTTCGGATTAATGTGTGATTGGTTCATTGAATCCTAGCCAGATTCTTGAGCTGCTGGAAGACGCTTCCTGCTGTTGGATCAGGCATACTGGCATGTCGTGGGTTGAGGCACGATTTTCACGTTTTACCGTACGTTTTATTTAAAAAAAATAATTTTCGTCATTATCTCCATTAATGATTTTCAAGGTCATTCAAGATCCCGACTACACGGCCCCATTGGCATTGAACAATTTTCATTATAAGTAATTTGCTCGTATCTTGCACCGTTTCTGAGATAAAAGTCTAACATTTATTAAAAAACACACCCTATATAAAATGATACAAACTAATAAAGTTACGACCCAAATCGATAAATGAAACTAAATCCTCAACCGCAAATAAATTGTCAATTTGGTATTGGCGCCTAAAGAAATTACCAGTTTGAAGTGAAAATTCAAGTTGTAGTGGATATCGACGACTAGGTTCGCTCTTTATCGCTCATTTATCAATTACTAACGTTTATTTTCCGTATCAATTTTAGATAATATTTGATTTTGTTTTGCTTGCAAATACGGAATTCTAATAAAAGCGCGTGCGGGAGTACTTCCCATCCCAAGTTCAAGAGGGTCTTCTGAGTCACGCGAGTAACGTAAAGTCGAGCGTTGTCATGCAGCAGTATGACTTGCCCGGTTCTTTGCCAAGTAAATGATCAAGTTCTTCGCTCAGTTTGTTCAAATGTCGGCAGTCGTGTTCTGCAGTATATACTTTTCATCACCCGTCACAATTTTTCACAAGAAGTCCTTTTTTTTGTTGCCGAGCAAGCAGTGAAAGACACGTGTTCCTACGTTGACCTAGGTTGTGTTCGGTCAACACATGTGGGACCCACGTTCCAAGTTTTAGAATTTTCCCATTTCATAAAAACGCGTAGAAATAGCTGTTTGGATGGGTCTTCATCCAGTAGAGGTCGCAATTCTGCATCTTCAAACTTTCGAGACTGTCCAGGGCGCAGCTGGTCACTAAGAACGAAATCACCACTTCTGAAACGTTTGAACCAGTAATCCATATCATCACGTTTCATAAGACACAACGTTGGCACCAAAGACACTACAAATTGATTCCCGTGCTTTGGTAACATTTTTTCTTTGTTGGAATTCGTGTAGAATGCAGTGCCGATTGTGCTGTTTATCAGTTGCCATCGTAAACTCAGCTATTCGGATAGATTATGTAACTCACGTAGACTTGTCGTTCGGTGTTTTGCGTCCGATCCTTTAAAAAATACAAAATACTGTGAAAGTATTTCTATTTTAATTATATGTAATTTTAAGCTCGAAGAAAAAATCTGTAAAAATTAAGTCATACACCTAAGGTAAAAGTCAATTTTAAGTAATATTTTTGGTAAATTGAATTATTTTCAAAAATTACGATTGCTTGTACAATAAATTATCGATCAGTTTCGAGTTTTTGAATAGTATATTTGTCGACTATTTGTACGCAGCCATAGAGTATACATTTTTGTTACTATTTCGCCTTTTAGGGTAAAGTTAATTCTGCTTAAATTCGTCACTTATAATGCTATGTATTCTGTACTGATTTTTTTTTGCCTAAGTTGGTTTATTTCAAAGCTATGTTAAGGCCGTTGCACACTTGAGCTATGTTCTTTTAGCAAAGAGAGCTTGTTTTGACATCACGGCTTTCCATTGTACTTAGCAAAGCATAAATACGTGAAACCGTTCTTATGGAGCTTATTTATTTATTTGTTCATTGGCATAACAAAGAAAAAGCGCATATGAAAGCATTATAAATGAACAACAACAACAACAACAACAAAAACTACTTCCATTAGGCATAAAACCCTCAGATTTTTTAAAAAAACAAATCCACTCCATGCTAATACGCTTCGTATTGAGCTCAAGCTCTTTTGTTACAGAGGATACTGCAAGAGGCGAATACTTACAGACAACGTACAAAAATTATACAAAAAATATTAATACAAAAATAGTACTAGATGTATTGTCATTTAAGCGCGCCACCGCGCCACGCTATATAACACGCTTTAAAAGATTTAGGCGACGCTGACCTCTTAATATCTAATGGAATAGAATTCCAAAGAGAATACCCCTAACAGAAAAGGATGTAATTAAAGATCTGCACAGGTTTATAAGGAGAAGTAAACGTGAACTTGAAGAATGAGACCTACTGATCAATCACTTATTAAATAAATAGGGAGGTTGCTTCGTTCTGAGAAGCTTAAAAATAAAATGTCATACACGAAGTTCATAAAAGTCAACCAAACTACAGCCAAGAATTAAATTTGAAAATGTTGAAATGTGATCATATTTCCTAATACTAAAAATGAAACGAGTACAAGCATTGAAACATCTTTGGAGAACATTCATATTATCCTGAAGTATTCCAAACAAACAACGTCACCATATACAGGGTGACTGACACGAAGTGTTACCAACTTCAGACTGTCATTGCTGTCAAACCAGTGATGACAGAGCGCTCAAATTTACACTAATGACAGTTTAGAAGTGTACAAAAGCATTTTAGTTGCAGCCGCAGATTGTTAACCAGTTAAAACATCTGCATGTGAATAAAATGTTTGTGTATCGCACCATAAATCGTTATAACGATACTGGCAGCATTTCAAAACGCCATGGTGGTGGACCGAAACGCACTGCAACATCGTCGGATATCATTCGGAAGGTGAAGGCTAGATTGGCTCGGAATCCGCGCCGTAGCGGCAGAAAAATGGCTCGTGAGGCAAACATTTCGCTCGAACGGATGCAGCACATATTGAAAGATCATCTTGGACTAAAGGCCTTGAAATTCCATAAAACGCCTTTTTCTCACCGATGCTCAAAAAAAGTTAGAGTGGAAAGAGCAAAGGAGTTGTTACGCTTGCACGAAAGTGGCGATTTGTCGAATTTAGTTTTCTCCGATGAGTCACCGTTCGTTATTGAGCAACATGTAAAGAAGCAAAACGACCGGATTTACTTGTCCGGCCGTTGTACTGAAAATTTGGACCAACAGATTGCTGTTTACCACTCGAAACCAAACGCCGCCGATGGTGATGGGTTGGACCGCCGTAACGGCCGAAAGCCGTTTACCGCTCGTTTTTTTGGACCGTGGCATCAACATAAATGCTCAAATTTTCCGCGGTTCATTTCCACTGCCCAATGGCACCAAATTCACCGGATGCAAATCCGCTAAATTTCTCGGTTTGGGGTATTTTGAAGAGCAAGGTTGAAACAAAAAAATACCAAAGTGTCAAAGAGCTACTTTCGCGCTGCATGCAATAGCTTTGTCGGCCGTTTGAAGGCCATAATAGCAGCTAAGGGTGGCCAAATTGAAAACTGTTAATGCAATTCGAAAATTGAAAAATTTGTGAACATTTTTTACTTTGATTCAATAAAATTCATCAAAAAATAAAAATATCTGTGGCGTTTTGTTTTGGTAACACTTCGTGTCAGTTAGAAAATATTGAGGAAAGTGCGAAGGGAACAAACGCTTTTTAAAATTACTATCAGTGAACCCTACAACTTTATACAAACAACTAAGCATTCCGAAAACCGTTTTGCTTACCTTAACCAAATGATCATCCCAAGTAAGAGTTTTATTAAAAATAACCCTAAATTGCTAACTCTATTAGAGAATGGAATTTAAGGATCACCGAAAAAAGTTCCAGGAAAAGAGGAAGTATTAATAGTTTTTTTTATAAATTATAATGGACTGGGATTTATTAGCATTAAAAGCGAGTCGGTTAGATAATGACCAATTATAAATTTCTACCAAATCATCATTAATAAGAGAAATGTTAGAATGAATGGAATCATTATCTAAACGACTATTTCTATCTATTTGGGCATCATCAGCAAATATATGAAAACAAGAATGACGAATGGAACATGCAATGTCATTAATGTACATTGAGAATAGCAAAGGACCAGGAACCCACTCCTGAGGAACGCCAGAAAAGACAGATAAGAAGTCAGAAAAAGAAGTGTCATAAAAGACTGCCTGTAAGCAACCCGAAATATAGTCTAAAATCAATTTAGCAGCAGAGAAAGAAAAATTAAAGTTCGAAATAAGCTTATTAAACAAAATTTAGTGATTAATTGAATTAAACGCTTTAGAAAAATCCAACAGAGTAAGGCAAGTCATTTCTCTTTTACTCATACTATGATGAACATCAGCACAAACATTCAGTAAAGCAGTGGTAGTACCGTGGAACCTTCTAAAATCCGATTGAAAAAGACTAAGCAAGTTAAAGCTATCGATATGAGATTGAATTTGTTTTTTACTACCAATGCAAACGCCTTGGACATAGAACTTAAAATGCTAATCGGGCGGAAATGGGAAAGCTCAGAATAATTGACAATTTTAGGAATAGGAATAATTTTACTCATCTTCCACTGAGCTGGATACCACTTAGCTCCTACCACTCGTACTCACTGATTTGTGTAAATGCTTTATTAGAACCAATGGTATAGAAACAATAGGAACATCACTCATTTTTGGGCGATTTGAGCTAATTATTAGACATATAAATATATTGCTGTACAGATGGGTTTGGCCCTGAGATTGATCAACAAATGGTTCTCTTATTTTAGTTTCGGAAACCAAAACGGGAAACTGTGTAATGAAACCATCGCAACAGTAAAAAAACATAGCACAAGTGTGAAACGGCCCTTATAATGTGTGCCTATGTCGATCTTTTTGTCTAAATTTCCGGCTACATTTCTAATCGGCGATCGATAAATCTGAATACTTTTGGTTTTACTACTTTAGAAACATCTATCAATAACTATAGAATGAACCAACAATCAGTTTAGTTAGTCGAAAATTTAACCAAAAAATCGGTGTCAGGCACACAATATGTCATCAGGCGGCTAACAAAAAGTTTTCTAATTTACTTGTCAATTTATTTATGATTGTTTTTCTGCATATAGTATTCAAGAAAAAACGCAGTCTTTTATGTTTATTATTTATCTATTAAGAAATAAAATAATGTTGGTTTGCCCTGTCAAGTCCAGTTCGTACCATTGGATTGTGAATATGGTTATAAAATTTGACGCTTATAGAACACCACTTCTCGTAATTTACTCTGCTTCCCGATACCAGAAATAGTATCTCAAATACTTACACCAATACTGTAATATTCACACCTTTTCTGGAATATTCCTGAATATTCCCACAGTAATTTTAGTCACAAAAATGGCTAGTCTCAAAAACACGACAATAAATAATTTCCACAATCATTTATTAATTCACTTAATACACCATTTTCTAGACTCGCCTGGATTTATTCAGAAGTAATATTCTCGGCGGTTCTGTTCTAGACTACTATAATCTGCAATAGCAGCCTAATCTACTACTAATGTTTTAATTTTCTAAACCTTAAATCAAACCATTGGGCGAGATCGTAACAATAATTTAAATATTATTTCGTCTGTCCTAATTTAGGCCTCTATTCTCTTTAGTCGGATCACTTCATGCGACGTGACTATGCTACTTCCTGATTACTAGATTATAAAATTTATCAAATAATTGTGTGCAAAACTCTCAATAAATTTTTTTTAAACCTTAGTTTGCTGCCTTAGTTTAAAAAAAATCTATTAAGGTATTTGTTGCGTTAAATCAAAATTTCAAATGATAAAAATTGCCGTTCGAAGTGATAGCAGTTAAGGCGATGCCACATACACATTTCTACGGACGACATCTAAAAACAGATTTCGCATTTACAAATTAATTAGAGCATATTTTTGACTCAAATCAATGAGATAATATGTAAAATATTTAAGTTAGTAGCTAAAATAATAAATTTGGAATTATTTAATAATTTTAATTGAAAAATTATCAATTTTCTATTTACCCGTTTCTAGAAACGATTTTTTCTCTGAATGGTATAATTTTACACGTAAACGAACGCACAAAAATCTAAAACGATTTCCGAACTCATCAAAAAAATTTAAACGATTTTTTTCTCTGTTGTGTGTGAACTTCAACAAATGTCAAAAAATTCCAAAACAAAATATATATTAATATAAATATATACACTTATATAAATATATACACTTTGGATAGAAATGGCGGTATAAACATTGGATCTCACCACACTTTAATTCTTTCAGCGTGATTCTTTCCTCGTTTCCTTCCCCTTCACCAACAAACTGTTTTTAGTTTGTTGGTGAAGGGGAAGGAAACGAGGAAAGAATCACGCTGAAAGAATTAAAGTGTGGAACCGCGGATTCAGCTCAAAACAAAATATAAAGAATTGTTGTTGTAAAAATCGTCCGTATTTTTTTTTGGTATGTGGCGAGGCAAAATAAATTTACGCACGAATCGTCTGTTATTAGATGTGTATGTGGCAACGCTTTCACAACGAAATATTTATAAAGCAGCATACTAAGATTTAAAAACAGCCACAACGAGTTTTGCGAACAATTATTTTGTCAGTCATCGTCATATCACATGGGGTGATGCGACTAATGGCTGAACCAGCGAATCAGTAACAGCTTAACGTAAAAATGCGATAAATAGGTTTTGTTGATTACTGGCCAGTGAAACGTTAACATCTTTTCGTTCAGTTTCGTTAAAATATGTCTGTCCCTTAACAGACTCAAAAATTGCGTGCAAACTGAAGGTAACGTCAAATACCAAATAAACGCGTCCTCCATTTTTAAACGATCACAATTTTAAAAACACAAGGTAATTTAATGATGTATATTATATTTATCCAGAAAAAAATTCGTTCACGTAATGAAAATTAAACAAACAATAATTTGGCGGCCATTTGACAAGCTGTGTTACAGCCAACTAGTCAAATTTTCCGTAACAAAAAATGTTCGTCGCTTTCTGTAAATTTTCGACAAGTTGTATGACTGATTCGCTGGTTCAGCCATAAGACTGCGGTTATATTGGATGCGACTCGGTACGAAAATTAATTAACTCCAATTCGTAATCAATTCAGTCGTACAAATTCATAAGTTAAAGTGTTTGCTAAATTGTAGTACAAAAACAAACGTATTGCTGTCAATTAGTAAAAAATTAATTTTTCACATTCCATTTTGTATTGGATTCGTACGTAAACAACTGATAAAAAAACGACGTTTTGTTCGTATTTAAATACCGTAGGTGAGAATTCATACGACATAAGCGTAAGTAGTGTATAACCGTAACATACATTTGTTTACTTTTGATGAAATACTACAAATTCGTACGACATCGTACGAACAAAATTTCTTACGAATTCGCATCTAATGTAACCGCAGTCTTAGGGAATACGGGTGTTATTTCATTGATAGATGCTTACGTTTGGGACTTCAACTTATTGGGGAATGATAATGGTGTGTGCATCATCGTGACATATGTTTGAAGGAACCACAATTTTGGCGGCAACAATCTATAGAGCGCTCATCGCATTCAAAAATATTTTGGTGTTTGCTCATGAGCTGTAATTAGTTCAAATTTTCTGTGAGTTGGCATATTGCGAACTAGACAGAATAGAGCGAAATTTCAAAAGAAATTCATCTTTTGTAACGAGCGATCTGAATTCTCACCTAATTCTTCTTTCAATTTCCATTCCTATTTTTAAATATTTTAATTTGACTTGAAGTGAAACTTGTTTGTCAATAAACTTTAATGTTTAAAAATATTCAAATTTAGAATCACAAATAGTCACGCGCAGCTTCTGCTGTTGTTAGTAGTGCCATCTATTAATGGCAGGTGTTCACTAACAAACAATTTAGAAACGTCCTCAATCTCAATTTAGTCGAAATATCGGTGTTAGGTACGCAGCATAAGTTACGAAATCAGGGAAATTTATAAAATTATTGACATCTAGTCTAGTATGGAACAGAAACTTAGCGAGCGATCTAGTACCACCTACCATGGTTGACCGCGGTATATAAATGTTGGTACCATTAGCCAGGGATACCAAAACAGTATTTTTCATCAGTAAAATAATAAAAAAATTTTGGTCAGTATAATTTTGCAAATTATTTAACATATTAACATGATAACATTGTAAATTTGATCACAAGAATAGGGTCGAATATGTATTTAAAATAATTAATTCAACTTGTGTTCTTTGACACACTGTCTCCTTCTACGCCGCTAAAATAAATATACGAGTTATACAAGTATGCCCGTCGTGTAGCCCGTTCACAATTTCTTGGCGAATTTAGATAGAACAATGTGGTTCGATCACCCAGGCACAGACAAACTTATTCTACTTTTACATACAGTGCCCTAATTCTCTAAAAACCAAGATAAATTGTAAAATGTAAAAGTGATAACTTTTACACACGAAAAAAATTATCGTAGAAGTCTAGATTTGTATTGGATAACGTGATGTTTTAGTAAATTTGCATTCTCTAAATTTTTTTCAAGGTAAAATGTAAAGTGGCAAGATAAGTTTATGTCAAAAAGTAACACAAGTAATTTATCGCAGAATAACTTTGCTTCAATGTGTAAAACGCTTTCGTTTTTAAATTAATAATTAATTGCAATTTTTGATATTTCAGTTTATAATTTTATTTTGGAATTAAACAAGCCAAGTTCTAACAATTTAAATAACTGCGATACTTTACATAAAAAAGTTATAAAATTCCTTCCATTTAGAATGTAAAAGTGGACTGGTATCGATGGAATCAAAATATTCTTTCAGTAAATCAAACATTTGAATACTTTAATCGATCGTCTTCACTTTACCTATACTTTTGCTTAGGTTTTCTCCAGTATTTCCACAACAACAATAAAACAAACAAATTTATTATTTATAATTTTAATAGGGAATAAATAATGTATCTATTTATATTAGAAGAAAAAGACTTAAGGGGTAGAATATCCTAGAACGAGATGGTCTGTGGATTACAGAAAAAGCAATTTTAGTTGGTCAATTTTCAAATACAAATGTCAAGTGTTTCAAGTGTCTGATTTGACAACATCTAAAATGGACACGCTCTCCACATAGCAAGCAAAGCTTTCAACTTGGTGTGCACTTATTTATTTATTAAAATTACAATTTAGAATAAAACCGTACACGTAAAACGTTGAGCTTTCAACCTCATTTGTTGTCAAATGCGCAGTTTGTTAAAATTCCAAATACAGCCATTTCCTTCATTTAATGGTTATCCCGTTAGTTTTCTGCTAATATGTGGCACTTGCAATATTTTACTTGATCATTATACATGCACAATTAAGAAAATTGACGAATACAATAAATATGACGGCCTATAGAAAATCTAAATTAGCTAACAAATTTCAGTTTTTTGTTGTTTAATATTTCATTTAAAGGCACTAGAAGCTCTCAACAGTCTATCTATAAGATCTTACAATGCTTTAATTCTAAACTACATATTTATTAATCTTATGTTTTGAGAAATTAATAGTTAGGACAAATTTCGAACACTAATGAACGAGTACAAAATTTAATTATATTATACATTAAAACTAGCTTTTAACTAGCACTAAGGTCAAACAAGATGTATATTGCATAAAATCGATTTCTAAAGTGCAGGTAATTGATCAAAGTCACACCTCTTACTCGTTACCGATCCTTAAGATTAACCCAAACATTTTACAAAGATTGAAAATTAACTCATCGTAAAAAACAAATCGTAACATTAAAACGTCCCTCCATAACTAGACCTACATCAACTACTAGAAATGGTTTCGATTAACCAATTTTCGGTGCTATTGAGGAGGCACATAAAAAATATAGGCTGAGCAACTCGTGGAGTTCGGAAAAGTGGCTTCGTTGCTTAAAACGCATAGCTTTTTGTAGTTTACTCGAAATTCTAAAATTCTAATAAGACAATCCCGAACTTTCGAGATCCGCATGTGCGGAAAGAGCTAAATAGGGCATCGGAAAGAGCTAAATGGGTCTTCAACAACGAAAAACACTGAAATTATAATCTGCTTAAGACAGATTCGATTGGATATCAAAAACATATCGCAAATAATAATTACATAATAATGCGATTTTGTACTTATAGTATAAAGAATAACCTTTAAACAGATTAGAATACACAACATTAACCAAAATTCAACGGATCGATCAATTGTAAACAAGACTTATATTGTACACGTCTTTACCATACGAAGTAAAGAATTTTTTGACTGTTTGTAACGGTTCTTCGAGGTCTTGCGTAAACAAAAAAAAAAAAATCACACGTCGTAACCGTTAACAGACTCTTGATACTGTTTTGGTGGTGCAGCACATTGCCGGCTAGGTGGCAGTCGTACGGGGGAGTTCTTTCCACCATTTATCAAGAGCTAGATATGCTGCATGAAATATTTCACTGTTATGAACACTCATTATAACACTACACTATATTTCACTGTTCAATGTAACTAGGTTGTGACCTTCGGTATTTTGATCACTGTCTTAACCCACACCTCCTTAACGTTTGCTTTCTCTGATAGGAAATCCCCGATAGTACAGTGTGGTTAAGCTTACTTCACCATAATATTTTTAACTTTAATTGTTCATACTAAAATTCATGTGATTTTACTCTAAATTTATTCACCAATATCACACACAACTAAGTTTACACGTAAAGGCAGGGAAACGATTCGAACTTAAAGCACAACTTCTTAACCTTTTTAATGAGCACATAGAAAATTGGTGGAGAAAGAAAATATAAGATAAATATATTTAGTTTGTTTAAAGATTTTAATTTTTAAATAAATTGTTTGCAATTGTACATACTATAATCGAAATATAATAAGGAAACGTACACGTCCAAGTAGATAAATAAATATGATAATATGCGTAGCTGTATAATAATGTGTAGATACACATGTAACTATAATGCTAAATTTTAATATAATGTATATATAAATGTAATATAAATATGTAAATATAATAAATATAATAAATATAACTAAATATAATAAATAATTAATAAATTAGTAAATGAATAAATAATGTTTAAGATGCAATATAACACGTGCAAAATTTGAACCATAGCTCATATAGGGTTAACTTTTATTTTAGGCATACGGGATTTTAATTTATTGAGAAACTAATATGAATAATAATAAAAATTTTATAAATATACATAATCTGAATAAATAAGGCATGCAATAATATTAATTTCAATTATTTATAATTGTAAATAAGATTGCTTAGTTATTCTTATGAACATAACTTTCATTCACGACAACGCATTTTGTCATATTTTCTGTGCCAACCTGATATTTTCGCATACGAAAATTTCCAAAGTTGAGGTCGTTTATTAGATGCACACGGAATTTTGGATAACCGTTTAAATGTACTTGCACACAATTTGCACTCAATAGAGTTTAACAAATACCAAATTCGTATATATGTATAAATATAAAGATATATATTGAAAATATAAAACAACACGCTTACCAAAGAAACGGATTACACGTACCGCGACTCGATCTTAGTTTTTAGGTTCCTTACACCGTTTCTAAAAATTTTCGAGAACATACCAAAACATATCAGTACATCTATATAATATTTACGTAAGAAAACACCGAGAAATTTACCTTGATAAGCGTTAGAGAATTAAACAAAATCTTCTATCCAATTTCAGCTAGTTGCGCGTCCTCGTACCACTAGTAACTATATTACGTGACTACGACTTTTACGTTTGCCGGCACTTAAATAATATTGCGAACACTCGTTTGGTCTTTATGACCTATATTGTTTTATTATTTAGAACTTTATTATTTAGAATTGTGGTACACTTACGAGATGAGCCGCTTGCTGATGTTTGTACGAAGGTAAACCGGCTAATGAATCGACCAAAGATTTTATTTAACTTTTCGGTTATTTTATTTTATTTTTATATTTTTTTCTTTTTGTTGTTGTTTATCAACAAGTTTAATCTACCCAATTCTAGATGTCTCATTTTGTGGGGAGTTGTGCGTCGTTGAAATTTAAATGATGTACAGTACACCAACAAAGTGTGTCTGTCACCTACGCGATGCAAGAGAAGAAATAGTGCGATTGTATTTTTTTGTATTATATTTAATGTATTTTTATTTTTTTTTTTTTTGTTTGACTTTAGCAAATTGTAACAGACTACTGTTACAAAACGTGGGGCCGCCCCAGACCCTTGAGAAGGTCTCAAAAGCCGGGCATTCAACGTGAGATAATTATACAGTACAATATAGTATTCGAAACACGTACAAGTCACCACTAAGGAATATTGAAATTACTGCAAATAGGACTCACCATTCACCTTATGTCCTTCGCATGATATACTCCAAGAATCTTTCCGGTCTCATCCACTATTTCGTAAAGTACTGTCCCTATGCGTTTCTGAATTTTCGCTTTTACAAATTTTTGAGCCAGTTTGCTTGAAAAATTCTTTTGAGCACAACTCTGCGTAAAGTTACGGACGAAAACTGTTTCGCCCGGACCAAAAGTTCGTGGCCTACTTCGTAGATTGTAGTTTGACATATGTCGCTCGTGAGCTGCTTTGAGATTCCTTAGCACGACGTTTTGGGCCATTGATAACCGATCTGGTGAGGAGAAAACTTCTACATTATTGCTATCTAAACCACTTAGTATACGAACTAATTCATACATAGAGCCGTGATTAATTTTGTGTTGGCCAAAGACTAGGTAATGTGGCGAAAATCCTGTAGAACTATGGGCTACATTCCGTAACGCTCCAGCGATTTCGTCTAAGTGTATGTCCCAGCTCTTGTGGTCTTCATGTATATATGACCTGATTGCCGATATAATAGAACGGTTGACGCGTTCCGAAATGTTCGACTGAGGAGCGTAGATTGCTGAAAATTGATGCTTCACTCCATATTTTTGGAGTAAGTTAGTCAAGAGTACCGATTTAAACTGTGGCCCGTTATCCGAAACTAAAACCTCGGGTACTCCATACAAATGAAAACATTTTCTTTCTAAAAATTGACAAACTTTCTCTGCCGAAGCGGAACGCATAGGCTCTAGGATAGGAAATCGTGAATAGTGATCCAATATAATTAGAATATACGTAAACCCATTATTGGTACGAGGGTAAGGACCCAAGAAATCGATATATATCCTTTGGAATGGTCTGGTTGTCACGAAAGGTTTGCCCATCTCTGGTCTGGTTAATAAATTTACCGGCTTGCTACTCTTACAAATTTCACAATTATTCACGAAGTCTCTAACCTCACATGCCATTTTCGGCCAATAAAATTGCCGTCGTAATACTTCAAGTGTTTTTGAAATCCCCTGGTGAGCAGCGGATGGTGGGTTGTGCGCTTTTTTGATTAAGGTTTGTGTAAGCACTGTCGGTATCACCAATTTCCATGGGGAGACATCAGTGTCGGTTGTACCCGGTTCGTTGACTTGGATAAATAACTTTCCATCATAGGCTTTAAAATTACTAGCAACTTTTGGATTTTCAACCAGAGCGGTAACTTTATCCTGATATTCTGGATCCTGGAATGCTGGAGAATCCAAATCGACATGAAGTGGCTCATCCGTCGTTTTGTTTAATTCATCCAGGTTTATTCTGGACAGACTATCTGGGACTGTATTTTGTGTACCCTTTCGATATTCGATAGTGAAGCGGTGCGGTTGTAACTTCAACGCCCATTTCGCCAAACGGCCAGAGAGGTCTTTTTGATCCATAAGCCATTTTAAACTGGCGTGATCAGTTATGATGGTGAATGAGTACCCCTCAATATAAGGCCTAAATTTTTTTATGCTCATCACCGCATCCAAACACTCTAATTCTGTGAATGTGTAGTTACGCTGGGCCTTGTTTAGCTTCGACGACATATAGGCAATTGGATGTTCTTCCTCCCCATTCTTCTGAAATAAAACACTACCTATTCCGGTCGTACTTGCATCACATTGTACGTAAAAATGCTTGTTGAAATCGGGATTAACTAATATCGGTGCCGATATTAACGATTGCTTTAGTAAGTCAAACGCGTCCTGTGCTTTTTCATTCCATTTCGGTTTGACACCTTTTTTCAGTAAATCACTGATTGGAGCCGCCAATGTAGAATAATTCGGGATGAACCTTCTGTACCAACCGGTCATCCCCAGGAATCGGCGAATTTGTTGAGTAGTGCGAGGCGCGGGATATTCGGCCACTGCCTGGACCTTAGAGGGGTCCACTCTAAGGCATCCATCACAACCACATAACCTAGGTACTTTGTTTCCTTGAGTAAGAACTTGCTCTTCTCTACATTTATAGTGAGATTTGCTTGTCGCAATAATCTCGCTACTTCAGACAGCAGATGAATATGATCTTCAAAAGTCGCAGATACGATAAGAAGATCATCAAGGTAAACAAAGACCCGATCATGTAGCTGGTGAGGGATAACCTTATGCATAAGTCGACACATCGTTTGGGCTGCATTACACAACCCAAACGGCATGACGACAAACTGGTAGAGTGGACGCCCTGGGACGGTAAAAGCTGTCTTATCCTTCGCCTCTTGATCTAAGGGTATTTGCCAAAAGGCATCTTTCAGGTCGACTGAACTTATATAGCGCGTCTGATCCAGTCGGCTTAACAACCCGTCGATCAAGGGCAAAGGATAAGCATCAGTTACCGTCACCGCATTTACCTTTCTAGCGTCCAGGCAGAGCCGGACTTTTCCGTTGGACTTACTGACGAGGCTCACTGGGGATGACCAGGAACTCTGGCTCTCCTCGATTACTCCTAGCGCTAGCATCCGATCCAGTTCTGTGTAGAGCTCTTGCTGTTTAGCGGGCGATATGGCGTAATATCTTTGTTTCACAGGTGCTGCTTGACCTACATCAATTTTGTGTGAGACAAGATGTGTTCGTCCCAAACCCAACTTCTCACAGGAAGGAAATTGATTGATAACTCTGGTTAGAGTGGCTTGCTGATGTTCGTTCAGTTCATGTTTGTGCGTTTCTACTGGTATCGTCGGACTGGGATCGTATATTTCGCTGACCATCATGGGGGCTAAACCAAACTCATCCCAAAAGTCGATCCCTAAATACAATGGCTGGCTAAGTCCTGGGGAAATGTGAATACGCAAAGTCTTGGTTTTTCCACCGTAAGATACCCGCGCCATGATGTGACCAAACACACGTTGCCTCTCGCCACTTGCGGTCCGTAAATTTGATGGAAGATAATTTATTTTAATATTGTTCATTTCAAGGAACCCTTCTGAGCCATATCCCAAAACCGACACATTTGCACCACTGTCTAAAAGTCCCCTGTATGGTACTCCGTTAATAAGAATTTTGCCGTAAGGCCTAGCGTCACTGGTATCGATAACAGCCTCATTAACCATCTTTTGCACCTGCTTCCTAAACCTGAAATATTCTAACGCTCGATCTGGTCTTGACTTTTTATAAGTTGGCGTTTGGGTGGCTTGGTGCATGTAACTTATTACTAATCCTTTCGCCCGTTTGTCTCCTTCTTCAGGATATAGCGATATAGCTCGGGATCGGTGTTCGTCGCTACGTCTTTTTGGACTTGTCTGGGTGCTGGACTGGTCATAGTTGTTCGGGAATTCAGAGTCCCAGGATTTCTGAAATTCCCCATCAAGTTTCCCTTCGGTAAACAATTACTACATTGAGTTTTAAGTATATTGTGGGCCCCACAGCCAAAACAAAACCGATGTTTTATTGTTAATGGACAATCTTTAAAGAAATGATCTTTAGAAAAGCAATTCCAACAAGCATTAGGTGGCGATGACTTTTGAAGCGATGAGGGAATTCCTTTTGGTACATATGATGTGTTGAAGTGTTTCCGGCCTGAAATTTCACAAACAGAATCAGAGTAATGAGGCTGCTCAGCACTATTAAACCCAAAGGCCATACTGCACTCATCTTCACCAATCACATCCAGCTCATTGACGTTACGCGATCTCGTTTGATGGAATATTTCCGGAGTCCAGCCTAGTCTGTTCCATGTATCTTCTACCTTCACACACTGTCTCACCATTTCCGCGACATTTGAGAAATGTTGCCCTGCGAAGTTTGCCTGGAATCCACCGCGCATATTTCGTGAAATTAAATTTATCAGCTCGTTATCTGACAATGGTCTCAATAACGACAGCGCCGTGCTCCGGAGAGAATGATAAAAATCGAGGAACGGTTCCTTAAACTTCTGCTTTCTGCGTTCCATCTCTTGTTTCACATCGTCGTCCGTTCTTCTGGTTTTAAAGCGCTCGATCATGGCGTCTTTTAACATCTCCCAACTAACTGCTCCGTAGGTTTCTTGATACTCCCAATACCAATTCAGTGCACCTTCTTTGAGTAACACACTAAAATTAGCTGTTAACCTCTCCTTTGCCAAACCGTTCTCAGCTGCCATGCGTTGAACCCGGTACAGGAATCTCTCGATTGGTAACTCGTCCTTCCCGTCACCGTGATACACCAGCTTCCAATTGTTAATATCTAAATATTGTTTTGGTAACCTCATGTTCGTGAATTGTGGTAGTAAACCTGTACTTTGCTGTTCTGGCGGAACCCCAAAAACGGGTGGCGGTATCGTCGGGTTAAAAGGATAGGGTATGTGAGCTTGGTTCTTACTTCCTGGAACATAAGGAGTTCCTCCGTCGTTTACTGCCTCCTGACGTTGTTTCTCCTTATAGTTAGTTGATGATGTGCCACTAAAGATTAGTTTTCTACAAACCTTTTCAACGATCAGTTCCATTCTTTCCTCTTCTGTCAACTCCGAGGCCTGTTTCGGTAGTTCAATGGCCGGATTAATACCTTGCTGTGAGGTCGAAGTTTGCGGTTTTTCCTGGCAAGACGCTCCATTATTATCACTGGTGTCGCTTGTCACGTCTTCTTCCATTATAATTCCATTAAAAACCTCTTTAAGCGAATTTTCCATACTGGGAGATACGGTTTGTTCAGTACGAATTTCTAACAGAACACTTAATAATTTTTGACAGGCGTCCAATAGTTGTAAAGAAACTGGCGCCACTGTTTTGGAATGGCTAATGCGACCTAGTCGATCACCGACATGAAGCGCAACCGTAATAAGTTCCGATATTTTGTCCGCTTCGTAATCCCGTGTTTCTGATAGGGTAATGAGTTGACCTTCGATATTTCGCAATTTATCACTGCATATCTGAATTTCTCTTTTCGGACTTTTCAAAGCCGCTACATGCGCTCGTGTTGGTGGATCAAGTTCTTTTGATCTCTCCTTTTCCAAAATCTCCTGTAATTTGGACAGTTTTGTTGAAATATTTCCCGTTATGTTTCTTATTTGGTACTCAACCGAAAGCTCATCACAATCTAAGTACTTAACTTCCATTTGTGTTTCTGCCAATCTGGCCATATTCGGTTCACGATATTCTAATTGCAGTAATTTCACCAATTATATAACTTTATCCCGACACAATATTAAATGTACTAAATATAACAATCTCAAATTTTTCAAAATTTTTCTCTTTCGATACGACACGATATATCTTAAATTATTAGTTCGATAAATAATTTTATTTTTATAAGTATTTAGGTAATCAACTATGGTGAAATAAGCTACACTACAACACACACTTACTGTTTACTAACTCCTAGTTACATTAATGACGTTACTGAAACAAATTTACTGAAGAACGATGATTGGTCATGCATCAAAAACAATCAAAAAAGTAATAAAAATGATATGAACTAAAAGGTTTTTGATCGACATAGAATCATGCATCACGAGGAAGTTCCTTATCCCCAAACACGTATTGTGGAAACATGCTATTCGAACTCAAAATTCAAATAATAAAATCCTACAGTTGCCTCTTCGTGCACTAGCACTCAAAAAACCTTACGGTGAAAACTAGCGCAAGACAACTTTGGTATTTATCTGTTAAAAAAAAAAATAGATATATATTTACGTTATTGTTAAGCCTTTGTAAAACCGCTATAATCGAGGTCGCAACCAACAACCAAACATATCAACCACATGGTAATACGGAATAACGAATCGCGACTAACAAAACAAAAAAAATAACAAAAAATATAGAGTTGTACTGAACTTCAAGCGGTATCCCAGTCCAAACACTCGCAAGTGGAAATTGTAACCAACGAAATTCAGTAAAACTACAAAAGAAAGAAAACAAAATTGATGCATACTAGATAATGAAATGCTAAAAGGATGAGTGTTCATAAAGGTTTTACAAAAAAAAATGCTTCCTTTGGGCGCCACTGTAACGGTTCTTCGAGGTCTTGCGTAAACAAAAAAAAAAAATCACACGTCGTAACCGTTAACAGACTCTTGATACTGTTTTGGTGGTGCAGCACATTGCCGGCTAGGTGGCAGTCGTACGGGGGAGTTCTTTCCACCATTTATCAAGAGCTAGATATGCTGCATGAAATATTTCACTGTTATGAACACTCATTATAACACTACACTATATTTCACTGTTCAATGTAACTAGGTTGTGACCTTCGGTATTTTGATCACTGTCTTAACCCACACCTCCTTAACGTTTGCTTTCTCTGATAGGAAATCCCCGATAGTACAGTGTGGTTAAGCTTACTTCACCATAATATTTTTAACTTTAATTGTTCATACTAAAATTCATGTGATTTTACTCTAAATTTATTCACCAATATCACACACAACTAAGTTTACACGTAAAGGCAGGGAAACGATTCGAACTTAAAGCACAACTTCTTAACCTTTTTAATGAGCACATAGAAAATTGGTGGAGAAAGAAAATATAAGATAAATATATTTAGTTTGTTTAAAGATTTTAATTTTTAAATAAATTGTTTGCAATTGTACATACTATAATCGAAATATAATAAGGAAACGTACACGTCCAAGTAGATAAATAAATATGATAATATGCGTAGCTGTATAATAATGTGTAGATACACATGTAACTATAATGCTAAATTTTAATATAATGTATATATAAATGTAATATAAATATGTAAATATAATAAATATAATAAATATAACTAAATATAATAAATAATTAATAAATTAGTAAATGAATAAATAATGTTTAAGATGCAATATAACACGTGCAAAATTTGAACCATAGCTCATATAGGGTTAACTTTTATTTTAGGCATACGGGATTTTAATTTATTGAGAAACTAATATGAATAATAATAAAAATTTTATAAATATACATAATCTGAATAAATAAGGCATGCAATAATATTAATTTCAATTATTTATAATTGTAAATAAGATTGCTTAGTTATTCTTATGAACATAACTTTCATTCACGACAACGCATTTTGTCATATTTTCTGTGCCAACCTGATATTTTCGCATACGAAAATTTCCAAAGTTGAGGTCGTTTATTAGATGCACACGGAATTTTGGATAACCGTTTAAATGTACTTGCACACAATTTGCACTCAATAGAGTTTAACAAATACCAAATTCGTATATATGTATAAATATAAAGATATATATTGAAAATATAAAACAACACGCTTACCAAAGAAACGGATTACACGTACCGCGACTCGATCTTAGTTTTTAGGTTCCTTACACCGTTTCTAAAAATTTTCGAGAACATACCAAAACATATCAGTACATCTATATAATATTTACGTAAGAAAACACCGAGAAATTTACCTTGATAAGCGTTAGAGAATTAAACAAAATCTTCTATCCAATTTCAGCTAGTTGCGCGTCCTCGTACCACTAGTAACTATATTACGTGACTACGACTTTTACGTTTGCCGGCACTTAAATAATATTGCGAACACTCGTTTGGTCTTTATGACCTATATTGTTTTATTATTTAGAACTTTATTATTTAGAATTGTGGTACACTTACGAGATGAGCCGCTTGCTGATGTTTGTACGAAGGTAAACCGGCTAATGAATCGACCAAAGATTTTATTTAACTTTTCGGTTATTTTATTTTATTTTTATATTTTTTTCTTTTTGTTGTTGTTTATCAACAAGTTTAATCTACCCAATTCTAGATGTCTCATTTTGTGGGGAGTTGTGCGTCGTTGAAATTTAAATGATGTACAGTACACCAACAAAGTGTGTCTGTCACCTACGCGATGCAAGAGAAGAAATAGTGCGATTGTATTTTTTTGTATTATATTTAATGTATTTTTATTTTTTTTTTTTTTTTTGTTTGACTTTAGCAAATTGTAACAGACTACTGTTACATGTTGTAATGTTCTTGTGAAACATTTGGTTTGTTTTATAAGTCTATCTAACCGTATCTTGATTTGAATTTCAAATGACTCCCGACTCCAATTATTTTTCAATATGATTTTGGGGGCTATATGTGATTCTAGATGGCTTTGATGTATATGCAACAATTTACGTTTCTAGAGATCATATTTTTTGAGTTATTAAGGATATAAAATAATTAAAATTTCGTTTTGACGTTTAATGTTATCTTGCTCGCTTGCTGCCAATAGGTTTATCTTGGGTAAAAAAACTGTTTAGAGAATGCGATTTAAAAATGCCAAGATAATATATTGTATAAAATTTTCACCTATAAAATTTCCTTCACCACAATCCGTAACAACTTGAGCTATAGTTTGTGAACAGATGCTATTTAGAATTATTTATATCCATAAGAATAATATTGAAATTTAAATGGGAACGGTAGTTATAGGCCTTCAAAGTCGAAATATGAACCTACATACATCATAAGAGTGTGTTAAGTTTTGACATTTATTTATCGTAACCGTATTACATTTTATCTTGGATTGCAATTACAGAATGCAAATATTGTAAAAAAGCAAGATAAATTATCGTTTGCACGTTTACAAATTATCTTACTGCTTAGAGAATTAGGGCACAGCTCTGACTTACGATTGCAGAATTTTGAAACAACTGAGTCAGATATTTGTTTTTTTACGTGACTATCCGCCGTCGATAAAGGATTTTTCAATTTGAGCGGGTCGATGTTGGAATGGAATAAAACAAACTGTGTGTGAGATATTAAGGAAACTGTTTTTATTTGAAAAGCCCATGTATGCCATTATTTATAGAATATAACATCGTTCGAATGTCCGCCGCGCATAGATACTGAATTTGAGTGATGTCATTGGTTATATTGGCTGGAAACCCATGTCGTCCACTCCCGTATCGTTCAATTTGGGCCAAAAGAAATCGGTTAGCTTCGTTCTGCAGCGCTCGCCGTTAACGGTAATGGCCTCGCCAACATCATTTTCAAAAAAGTACTTTTTGTAGATGCATTGTAACCTGATGAACCTCGTGTGGGTTAGCGTCGTCCCATATACGCCAATTTTGCTTGTTAACATAGCCATTCATCAACAAATGCGCCTCGTCGCTAAAGTTGATTTTTCGACCAAAATTGTCAGTTGGAATTTTACGGATGTAGGTCCAAGTCCTGGGTTCTTCTGAACACTTTCATGGACCACGACAATGTTCTCGACCGCTCTGGTGTTTCTTACGCAAGGAATTCTCTGTGCATCTCTGCAGGCGGTTTGTAGGACACCGTTCGTAGCTCTAAAAATGGTCTGCAGCAATTTACGATCCGTCTCATTCATCATCGAAAGATTAAAAAGAGGTGATCCGATCCTCAGTCCACTTGTCCTCCTATAACAGTTCATCCAATCGACCATACATTTTTTTCATTTTCGGTTTATAAACTTACGAAGCCAGTTAATGGGAGCTAGAAAAACGTGCAATTTCGAAATGTCTGATGGTGCTTGTAGTTTGCTTGTGACCGAACATGGTTGTTTCAACACCCGATGAAAACGATGAAAACAGTAGCTGCATTTGTTTTTCAAATCGAGTATTTCGAGTTTGCGATAGCCTTTATGGAATTTTAGTTAATTTAAAGTTAAATATAGTCAACACTTTTAAATGTATGGTAAGTAGAACTGTCATCTATGTTTAACAAAAAATATCCATCATAAAAGTGCAATCAGTTTCTTGTACCACTCTTCTTCGATATAGATATGTTATTATCCAGAATTGATCAGAACTGTTGAGAAAAACAATATTACAAGTATATATCTTAAATTTTAAAACAATTATACGATTTTATTTTTAAATTAACTAAATTTGATTTGAGCCATTGCGACCTCGAACAATTTTTTTTATAATAAACGTGGCTAGTATTACCAGGAAGCTTACCTTAAAACCTTACCTCGTCAAATAATCAGGTATGTTACCTTAATAATCAGGTATGTGGAGAAGTCCTTGACGCAGTGCTGATCGCGTTGATTCTGTGGTAATATGCTGACGGTGGCACGTTTCACATTGTAAGTTCCGTTGTTCAATCATTACCGAATAAATTCAAACCTTCAGAGGAGTGGGACAAAGATGATTTCTTGTAACTTGAAAGATAATAGTTTAGTTTATTCTACTGTAATGTCGCAGTATAAATTAATTTCGTCAATAGTAGCAGTGACAGAGATGAAGTTTGATATGTATAGGAACTCCGTCAATCTTAAAAGCGAACGATTAATTGAATTGTGATAGTTTGCGTTTGGTATTCGGTGTTGAAGACGAGCAAGTTTTTAATTCCTCGAATAGTTTGATATCCTCGTATTTCATCTGCTCATTTAAGTAATAGAAATTTCATGGGTAAGTAGTTTGGTTCTATGACCCAACGATTTAAGACCCATTTTGGCACTCTATTTACGAGGAAGCTCAATAAGTTCAGTTAACCTAACGGAAAACGGAAATAACGATAAATTTTATTAATTTTTTTTTTTTAATTTTCCAACATGTCTACCAACGCTAATGAACTATTAAACCTGTCAATTAGAAAATTTGCGCAAATCATCCAATACTTCATTCAATACTTCAACTCTTCTACAGCGGATATTCACTTCACTGTTATTTGAAAATCTTAATCCCCTTATATTTTTCGAAATTTGTAAAAAGGAAATAATCGCTGGGAGTCTATGCTGTAAGGTTGATGCGGTATTTCATGGAGCGCACAATCTCATACTGCTTGTTGTGTGTGCATTGTGCAACATTCGTCTTGTTACTGATGCGTTGTCATGTAAAGCCATACTTTTCTTTATTTCACCTCGTCGTTTTCCCCTGATAGCATTTTGCAATTTATACAAACGGCCTATTATGCGAGCCCCTGTTATTGTGGTCTTAAGGATTCCTGTTTCGGCTCTGGATCATAGCAATGAATCCACCTTTTATCACTTGTTGCTACTCGATATTATTTTTGTTCCACAGACAACATTCGAGGAACCCATCTTGCACCAGCTTTTGGCAGCTTAGATTTATTTAATATCATACTTAATTTTCCGCTGCGGAGCCATCATTCAGTGACTCTCTACTTTAGAATAGGCGCGGACTGAACTCACTTCGCCCCTAGAGTTGCTTCTCTATAAAGAACGCTGTACAATTTTCGAGAAACCATTATACCTACTAAAACTCTATAAATCCCCCAATTAAGAATATTTTATGTAAAAAGCAGGCCTTTCGTTGTTTTTCAGCTTACGTTGCTCTGGGCTCATGTTCTGATCGAAGGACTTTGGGTGGTTTCATGACACCCAATAGTTGGGAACATGTTGAGTAAAATCGTCGCCGACGGTTTCAAAATGTTTGGACAATTTTACAATTTAATTGTGAGATTTAAGAAGACATATATGTCCAATACTTTTTAAAATCGTCACAAACAATAATGCGTTCTTCGATTTTCTAAATTTTAAACTAATGGAAAAGTCACGCTGGACAAGTTTTTAATTTTTTCTTTTGTGGCTAACAGATATTGTATGAGTGCTTTGTCTCATTTTTTTTAAAAGAACGGTTTCCAGCAGGTAGACCTCCATAATGTACGTGTTTAAATTTTTGCGAGTTGAAATTTATTGTTCGCTCTGTTCATCGTAAAACTTCAGAACTCGAGATGTTTTGGTCGAAATTCATAGTGAAAAGAGTCTTAACTTCAACTATACGATTTCGCATTAAAAGTAGAGGCCATAGTCATGGCCTCGCACATATTGGTATAATAATAGATTTTTTAAATACTACAATCCTACTTGACCAGGAGCAGGGATTCCGCATCTTCAAATTTCTGTAAACGTTAAGTGGTCTGGTTCAAACGAACGAATCTAGTGCCATCTGGGGTATTTGGGTCAATAATATCGTTCTTTGCAAAGTTTAAATTTCTGTTTTTTTTACTACAGACGTTGTTACACTATCCAATTTCGGGTGCTAGCCAAATCAAGCATTTCGATAAATATCCTCTTCAAAATTATTTGAAATTTACTTAGATTTTCTTGTTTCGCGTATCTTTGTGGTATCAGAACACCATTTATTAATTAACACGCCATAAATTTTCCATTAAGACATATGTTTAAAATTGAATTATTTATTTTACTTTCAGGTCAAGGAACAACTGCCCAAATATGCCGAATTAGTATTTTGTGCAGGATTTTTCATAGTCTATATCGTAGACGAACTAGTACACTATTGTTGTGGCGAAGCAATTCAACATGATCATCACGTCGTAATTGTTGATAATCATTGTGAACCGGACGAACAGATCAACGACACCCACCGACACTCACATACAGTTCACCATCGAACTCCACATAACAACGCTCATTATGGGTCAGATCAAGAAACGCGGTCGTTACTTGGAAGGCCTGAGGAAAATTGTGATACCGATACAGAAAATGCGAATGCCCGAATATGTCATACAAGTCACGATGAACCATGTGGACAAAATTGGATTGGTGTACTAGGCTTATTGTGTGCCTTGTCATTACACTCGTTTCTTGAAGGCCTAGCAATTGGTGTACAAGATACCGGAAATCGTGTATTATTACTACTTTTGGCGGTGTCGGCACATAAATTTGTCGTTGCATTTTGCCTAGGAATTGAATTATGCACAAATACAAACCAAGGTTTTCGATCGCACGTAATATCGATATCAGTGTTTGCATTAGGGTCAGTACTCGGAATCGGATTAGGAATGTGCCTCGTTGATATACAGCAGTCATTATCAGTTTTTACAATACCGGCACTACAAGGTTTAGCTGGCGGTACTCTACTATATGTAACAGTTAGCGAAGTGTTACCGCGCGAGAAAGCCCGTTGGCATCAAAATCGGAATCAACCAGCGGCCGGGCTAAAACAACTGCTGTCGGTTATGATTGGATTTACAATTATGACCGCTTTGAACACATATCTAAGTAAGTAGTTTTTATCTTAGAATTTATTTTAGAAATACTGATTTATTTTTATCAGGTATTTTTTTATCTTATTTTGTTGGGCTTAATGTGAAAATCAAGATAGCAAACTATTTTTTGTGTTTTGTAATGTGCCAGTTCCAAAGAACATTAGATTATGCGATTTTATAACGTAATAATTTCTAGAGCAGATACATTTCTGGTTAGTGGTTAGTTCAGTTAAATTGTGCTTATCGGGGAATTTTTCTCTATCAATCAATAATATTTATACAGACGGAATTTAATTTTAGTTTAGTTTAATCTCTAATAATGACACAAGTGTTTAATTTTTCTTAAATGGATTAAACTGCATTGTGTAACAAGAAACATGACAAAATGCTTGCCTTTTGTCTTTTTAATTGATTTATTACATAATTTTTCGAATCAAAATAGAGTCACTTTATGGAAATATGATTCTTGCGTGCTTCTTTTGAACAAGACCATTCTGAATATTGATCATCTCCCAAATTTAATCATATCTTCCGGGCTTTTATGTCCTAAAAAGAATTTATATAGTTTCGGCTAGGTTTTAGAGGAACAAGCACAAGTATAATTGTAGCAGTAGTAGTGTTAAACTGTCATGATCAATTTTTATCATAACTGAATCTTAAGATAGCTGCTCTAATGTTAGAAATATGATCGGTAGCAAAAGATAGGTCATCCCCTGATTCGTTTCAGTTAGTTGTTTGTTGCTTTTAACTATGGTAAGGAAGCTATAAGAACTATTTCATGGTAAATTTTCGGTTAGAGACTTTCTACTTTAACTGACGTGCGACGAGCTATTTAATAGAGAATCCAACTTGGTACATTTGTAATAACTGCGCGAACTCATCCAACAAAAGCTTCAAAATAAACCCAGTTTGGTATCAAAATCCCTCAGCAGTATTGACTGCGAAAGAGTTTGAAGAGAGGATTGAGGCGAATTTCCATTTATAGGAGGTTTCTATACCTTATCCTAAACACAAACTTAGTTATACAATAACTTTGCTGCGGTTATTGGCCTGGTTATTTCTGTGACTAACATTCTATCCCCATAAACCATTTATGTCGAGGATGCAGGCAGGGCCTGGCCTCGCACAATTTTGGAATATAGTGAGATGGAGAATTTTAATACTGTATCGTGTATATTCCAGGAATGTGTTATGTGTAAGTCTCTATCATATCATATCACTACATGAAATTTGAACTCCGAATAATGAAGTTTTATTTCAGAAAATTTACCATTATATATGGCTACTTAATTAATTATTTAAATTTTTTTCAGGATGGTGATTGCTGAGAATTTATTCCATCAAAAAAAAATAATTGTGCTGTCTTGTGCTAACCGCCTTACATTATATTTTCAACTAGCAATTTACTAACTATTGACTACTTAGGTGGCTGTAACCGGGTTAATTCTGTTATAATTATTATGCTTTTCCTATCCCTCCATCTTGTTATATGTAAAAAGTGTGCGAATGGGCCCGGCGTCAACTGGAAATCTAATTTAGGTTTGGTCGCATACTTCAATCAATCAATCAAAAATTAATTTAGAATATTTTAGGTTCTAATTGTTTTTCTCGTAAATGACACCTTTCAAAGTCCTATTTGCAAAAATCGAAAAAGCTGTTATGGAAGCTGCCACTTCCGGTGAACTGGGATCTCCTAATTATTGGATAAAGCTTAAGTATAAAGTTTTATCCCGATCAGTCAATCCAGCTGGGCTGTAGACAGCGCATAGGCATTTTAGTCTGCACGGACCACGCACACACACAGATTTTTTAAAACTACTTTTTTCTAATCTGGTAATCTGTAAAAATCTCGAGGTCAAAATTTTTCATGATTACTATACTTTATTTTACTACGTAAAAGAAACGTAGCTTCTCTACGGCCCAGACGGATTGTCTGATGAACTAAAATATTCTAAATTAATTTTGCAACAATATCTGCCTTGGCCAGTTTTTCACAATTTAAGCGGAAATAACGAGTTTTAACAAAAAAACTGTTGTTCAGCATAAATTCGGTCCATGTACAGCCCAAACAAATTGATTGATCCGGATAAAACTTCATACTTAAGCTTTTTTTTATCAATTGGGAGATTTCAGTGATTTATCTCAATTTTGAGAAAAAGGTCGATCAGCTAAAAGATTGTAAATCAATTTTGCTAACATCCCGGTCCAGATCAGTTTTCCAAAATTAAAGCAGAAATGACAATTTTTGAAAAAAAAACTCCGGATGATCCGGATGAAACTGCATATGTAAGCTTTTTCCACAAATTGGGAGATCCCAGCGATTTTTGGTCGACATCGGTATACCGGAAGTGCCACCTTTCATAGAAGCTTTTTCGTTTTTTGCAAATATTTTGACAAGTACATATTTAGAATTTGCGAAAAAAACGAAATGCGATTACAAACGATTGTAAATTAATTTTCAAACCAAATTAGTTCAGACCATTTTTAAAATTTAACTGGAAGTGAGAAATTAAGAAAAAAAAGCTTTTTTTCACCAAAATTTGGAATCTCTACAGTCCAGGAGGATTGACTATTCGGAATAAAACTTCATACTTAAACTTTGTCCATTAATTGGGACTTCCTTGCAAAATGCAAAATTTGGTGGCAGCTTCAATGAAGAATTCAAATAAATTTAAAGATTAAATTTTCAATTTAAAGAGCAGGGATAATATTTTTTGATTATACAAGACAGTTTTACCAAAAGTCCGGTAAGTTAATTTTTCGCTTTAGATATTAAGTGTGGTGTATTCGAGATCTATGTATACGTTCGTGGTAAAAGAAAGTCGGGTTCTAAACGGCTTTAGAGAGATCACTATATACTAAAATAATGAACTTCCCAAAGCATTTTAGCATTGGAGGATTAGAAAAAGAAAGTAAATCAGGGTAACTGAATCTTTACGCATAAGACGTCAATTTTTTGTTCGCGTATCAAAAAAATTTAATTTGTTTTTCTTAAAATTATGAAAATTAGGGACTTGGTCGAAATTAAATTCGACGAAAAAAAAATCGTTAGTTTTATTCGATTATTTTTTTCAGTATTTTGGTTTTGATTAAATTTTTTGAACATTTTATCTTTCGATATTTTCGTTTCGGCACCAGATCTTAGTCAAAATTCGATAATTAATTCGACGAAAAAATCGATGTTTTGTCTTTCGAATAAATTCGAACTATTTAATCATTAGATTAACTATCCATACGATTAGGAAAATGGGCATATGATTATATTGTTTACTAAAATAAGAACAAATATCCAAACAATGATGTGGTTACGATAACTTGGCGTAAGGCCAGCATGAATGTTCATACGATTAACCGACCGTATGGATATGTCGTTACGATTAATTATGCTTATTCGATAATCTGCAGTCGAATGTGAATATCAGCTTATATTGAAAAATTAAAAGTGAGATAGTACAATCGAACTCGGCTTTGTGGCAGTTGATAGTTGCATAGAATGCAATGTAGAAGAAGTAGGTATTTTAAATAAGTTCGATTATGGGGCTAGTTTATAGTTGCATTTAATATTATTTTTTCAGATGAAATGAAATTCACTTCGTATCGTTTGATTATTTCATGGAAACCAAATGTAAAGTTGATTATTAATTATCTTGACCACTACTGAAATTGGTTACAATATTTCATGGTAAACTAATTACTCTCGCATTGTTTATTTTTCAGGTGATTAGACGAGCACGGTAAACCACACACGATCGAATGCGGCTGAATTACGCGTATATGTTATCAGAACGCAGTAACGCTTTTATTATGTTAATACTTAAGTATATTTCTAAATTTTATTATAATCATGGTTTTAACGAGATTTTTATCAAAATTATTGTGATTTTTTTTAAATTTATGATAAAGTGTAAAATAAAAAATAAAATTATTGTTTATGAAGTTTTGGAGATGAAAAAGTTGTTTATCGCACTAATATAATATGCATATGCATTACGGATGTATTCAATTTCAAATTATAAAACTATATCAGTATTAATAATTCACAACAAAATTACTTAACATTGATAAAAAAAATTTACAAAAAATTTGTATTTTTAGATAACATTTAACAGAATCTCTTTTGGAAAAAAATATAAATTTGTTGTTACAGTAAGTTATATTTCGTCATTAAAGGCAATGTAATTAAGTTTAAATTTACATTTAAGATTTTTAATTTATAAGTATTAAAATTAACTGAAAATATAAAACTGTTTTACAATATAAACTTTGAGAATTTAATTACCTACGTGAAAGTCGAAACACTAAAATGGTAAGTGACATAGAACTTTAGTTCATCTAAGCAGAACTTGTCGTCATATTCTTGAAATTACTGTATCGCCTGGAGTTACGCCTCTGCGTTGTCACGTAGTTAATTCGTTATTATTTGTAAGCAGTGCAATTTTGAAAACATAAACCTGGTTTTGAGCAGTTGATGATTGATAAGCAGTGTTATGGTGAAACTGATCCGGTTTCAGACAACTAAGTAGTCAATAGTTAGTAAGTTGTTAGTTTGCATGAAATGTAATGCAAATCAGTTAGCACAACACAGCACAAATATTTTTGATTTGGATATGGTATACATTTCAAGCAATCAGTATCCTCAAAAAAATTTTAATTAATTAATTTGCCAATTTACGATTATAAAATTTCCTGAAATAAAACTTTCATTCTTAGGCATTGCAATTTCACTATTAAAAGTAATATACTTAGAGTCGTTGGTCAAAAAAATTGCGCACCCATAGAAATCACATAAATATTTTTATCAAAACTCGATTACACTGTACATAAAAATAATATTTTCCGAAGAGATTTATTTCTAATTAATAGGTATAGTTACTTAACATAATTAAGTTTATGTAATTAAAAAAATTATTAATTTAAAATTTAAATTAAAATTTAATTTTTTTTTTTTTTCAATTATTTTTATTTATTGAATCTTTCAAAACATGAAAATAACAATAAGTTTTCAAATCTTAAAAACTAAGATAATTATGTAAATCTGCGGGAGCAGAATCTACTTTTGTTCAATAAGTAAACTTAATAATTTATTAATTTATGCTATTACAGCCATCGTTTTCTTCTTTAATCGCGAAGACGTAGGTATATCTTGTAGGTTTCGCGCCAGCAAATTCGGATGAGATACCAGTTTCCCTGCATAGCTTATCCGCATCTTTTTCAATTCATCTTTGACAGTTAGGATGCTAAGGTCCTTATGTATATTTTTGTTTTTTACGAACCAGGGTGCTCCTGTAATCATTCTCAGAATTTTTGACTGTGTTCGTTGGACAATGTCGATATTCGAATTTGAGGTTGATTGCCATAATTGACAACCATACGACCAAATTGGTTTAATCATTGTATTATACAGAAGAAGTTTGTATTCTAGGTCAATAGTTGAATATTTCCCCATCAACCAATGCATTTTATCAATTCTTAGTTTGATATGGTCTCGTTTCATTTCAATATGTTTTCGCCAAGTTAACCGTCGATCAAGATGGACTCCTAGATATTTTGCTCCATTTGATTGAGGGATTGGTATTCCGTTCATTATGACAGGCGGGCAAGTAAGCTTATTTAAAGTGAATGTTAAGTGGGTCGATTTCTCTTCATTGACCTTTATCTTCCATTTCTTTAGCCATATTTCGATATCATAAATATGTTGTTGCAGAATTTCGGACGCCATTTTTGGATTTTTATGGCTACATACAATTGCCGTATCATCTGCGAAAGTAGACGTCAGAATTTGCGAAGACGTTGGTAGATCTGAAGTGAAAATTAAATATAACGTTGGGCCAAGCACACTACCTTGAGGTACTCCAGCCAGAATGTTTTTCTCGTTCGATTTAGAGGTGTTGTATTTGACATAATATCTGCGATTTGACTAAATACGACTTCATAAGTTGGTAAATTTCTGGCAATTTAAGCTTTATTTTATGAAGCAGACCCTCGTGCCAAACTTTATCGAATGCTTGGGCAACATCCAAGAATACGGCGGAGCAGTATTTTTTATCTTCGTATGCTGATCTTATTTCAGTAGCTACTCGGTGAACTTGCTCAATGGTTCCATGCTCGGCTCTGAAACCAAATTGATGACTAGGGATGATATTTCGTAGTTCCGGTTTAATATTTTCGATAATAGTTTTTTCGAATACTTTCGAGACGATTGGTAGTAGGCTTATTGGTCTATATGACGAGACTTTGGTAGGATCCTTGCCAGGCTTCGGGATCATTTTTATAGTTGATAATTTCCAGCACTCAGGTATATATCCTGATTCGTAAATTGAATTGAATATTTGAGCCAGTCGTCCAAAGGCACACTCAGGCAGTTGTTTAAGCATTTCACCTGTAATTTGATCATACCCAGGGGCTTTCTTTAATTGAATTTGATGTGCAATAATAAACTTTACCAGTGGTTTCTTTATCTTAAATTTCCTCACAGTTCTGATTGCTATATTTTCTGTTTGAACCACCGATAATCCAAGGTTTGGAGTGAATACACTTTCAAGATGATCAGCAAAGGCTTTAGCTTTTTCTTCATCACTTCTAGCTCATTCACCGTTTGAAAGACGAATTGGCGGATTTGGTTGCTGAGGCCGTTTAAGATATTTAGTGGCCTTCCATAATGAATAGTTTGTGTCCGAATGGGGAGATAATTCTTTAAGATGATTTTGCATATAATCCATCTTGTTTTTTTGTAGTAGACTTTGTAGTTTTCGTTTTGCCTGATTAAAGTTATGTTTAGCATCTGGTGATCGATTAATTTGCCAGATACGCCTTAAGCGACGTTTCTCTGTTAACATTTTTTCTATTTCAGCGGATGTTATGGTGTGTCTTGTACGTTTGCTCTTCGGTTCAGGCGAGGCCGAAATAGCTGCGTTGACTAGTAGATCATTAAAGTTTTCCATAGCAATGTTTATATCGTTCGTCGTCTGCAGTTTAGACGTTAGGTCGATATGTGAACTGATGTACATCTTGAATTTCAACCAGTTAGTGAAGGTGTTCGTTAGATAATTATTTGAAGAACATGGCTTTTGGTCGGCCCAATAATGTAGTAAGACCGGAGAGTGGTCAGAAGATAATTCTAAAAGTGGTTTAGCTTGGATTATTTCTCGGTTTATTTTACTTGTGACTGCAAAATCTAGGACGTCAGGAATTTTTCGACGATCAGTAGGCCAATAAGTTGGATGGCCACACGACGCAACATCGTAGTGGTTTTCTTGAATAACATTCATTAATTGACGTCCCCTTGGAGTAGTCAATCTTGAACCCCAGTAGGTATGTTTGGCATTAAAATCGCCGGCGACCATAAAACGTTGACCCAGGGTTGCAAAAAACCGTTTGTAGATATCTGCCGAAACGTTATTATTTGGAGGGCAATATATTGAAGCGATGACTAAGCTTTCTTTGTCGAGGTCAACACACACGGAGGTTGCTTGAATTTCCTCAGTGCTATATTCATTTAGAACATAATGGCAAATCCGCTTTTTTATAATTATAGCAGTTCCTCCTCGACTTCTGCCCAAGGGATGTTTTGTATCATAAACTTCGTAACCATTAATTCTGAAATTGTGTTTATCCGTTAAGTGGGTTTCAGAAACTAACATAAGATCAATTTCGTGTTTAGCTAGGAAATGTTCTAATTCAAGTTTGTGTTGGCTTATACCGTTTGCGTTCCAGTGGCATATCTTCAGATAGTTTATCGGAGACATTCTAGTTTCTGGATCATAGTGGTTTGATTTTGTAGCATTGCTTGTAGCATATTTTGCATTGTTGTCATTAATTGCATCATCATTTGCATGCAGTTATTCAAGGTAGGTTCAACATTTGAGGATTCACCTTGAAGAACGCTTGCGTATGTTGGTTTGCTGGTTGGTGTTCTGTGCGAACGAGAGTCATTTGTCGTATGCGGAGGTATATTATTCTGCGCATCTGCTGTAGTTTTATACTGCCTCCTGGGACTTGACAATTGACTAATATTTATGTAGACTGGGCATCCTCGGTAGTTTGCAGTGTGGTTTCCGCCGCAATTGCTGCATTTCCTTTCAGTTGAAGAGTTCTTTGGTTTTGGGCAACTTTTGGTTTTGTGTAGTTCGCCGCATACGACGCACACTGACATCAACTTGCAATATGTCCTTGAGTGACCGTATTCTTGACAGTTTAAACACTGTATTGGTCCGGACCTTTTCTTTGGTTCTTCAACAGTTATACGTCTGTGTATGAGGTATTTTAGTTTATATATTGGATGAACTTCTCCCTTTTTCAAAATGCTTTCGGATGGATCCAGTTCAACTTTGACCATTGGTTGTGGTTGCTTCAAGCGGTTCATGATTCTATATACGTTCTGTATCTTAAATCCATCTTCAACAAGCGCAGCCTGGATTTCGGTTGTTTCAACTTGAACATCGATGCCTTTAATAACGACTGAGATACCCTTTGAAGACTTCAATCGGTATGTATAATAATTTCTGTTGTGAGCATCGTAAAAATTAATGACCCCTCTATAGTCGTTGACCTCATGTGTTTGAATTTTTACTTCGTGTATATTGCCTCGAAGTAAATTTGTTACGTGAAATGTTTTTCCATTTGTTAACACGCTTGATTTGAGTTCTTGCACTACCTTGTGTGTATCGATTTCGCGTAAGTAGATTGGAGGTGGCTTATAGTTTCGATTTGCCTGTTCTTGAGTATTTGCATTTACAGTTTGCCGCTCTTCCGCATCCTTTTCGATGAACGTTTCAAATCGGTTGTTTAGCGGTAGTTTGAATTTTGCGACGTTCGATTTCTTACTTATCAGTAGTTTATCTGCTTTTGGACTATCCCTTTTCCGTTTTAGTGTAATATAGCGATCGATGCCAGTTTGTGTCAATTGAACATTGCGTTTGGTGCTCTCTTTAATGCTTGTATCGCTACTGTGTATTTCTGGGAGTTTATTTATCGGGTCGTCTACCACTTTTGGTTCCATATTCAACATTGAAGTTGAAAATGATCGTTTAACAGAACTTGATGTAGAAGGTTTTATAGGTAATCTTGTCTCCATACCTCTTTTCAAGAAAGGATTGTTCAATTCCATAAAGGTCATTTTACTTCCGTCAGCCGTACTGGATGAACCACCCGCCAGACTGACAACTTCAGTGGTATTGCTTGTAGCTGTATATGATGTAGTAACCAAACTTGGAGTCACTACATCATTGCGGTCGCTAGATCTCGACGACTGGGAGCCCGCTTGCTCACTCCCGAGAGTCGCCGGTACTGGGCATCCGATTCCCTGCACCGTATCTTTGTTTTGGTTGGTTAACTCCATTGAATATATAGATTCTGGGTTCCTTCCCTTAGCATTTTATACCTACTGCCAGGTTTTTTACAGCCGCTCCTAACATGGAGAACAGACGCTTCAAGATTTGCCATGGGTATTTCCCCCTCAAGGCAAGTAGCTTGGGTTTTACCGCGCTCGTACCCGCGGGGTATTACTTTTAGCGTTACCCAGGGTGCAGCGCGAGGAGCTTGTATAACCAGCGCACCCCGCAAAATTTAATAATTTGTTTTATGTAATTAAAAAAAAAATATTAATATTTTGTGGCTCCTGCTTTCGCTAATATTACTTGTTTGCTCGTTCTGGAATGCTTTTGTAGCAATTCCTTTGTATTTCTAAATCATTTTTCCAAACGTCCTCGATGTTTTTTCTTAGTTCGATCACTGTATTGTTGGTACGCATACAAACTAGTCGCTTCAACATGGACCAGCAATTCTCTATCGGGTAGAGATCTGGCGAATTGCCTCGCCAGGGAAGAATGCTTATTTTTGTTACTGTTCAAGTAATTTGTAACGCTTAATGCATTGTGACATGGTGCGCCATCTTGACGGAAAGTGTACACCGATGGACGAAAGGGCAGGGATTTCACATAGGACATGTACACATCATTCAAAACCTTATTGTATTGGTCTTGCCGCATCGTTCCTTGTTCAAAAGATATTAGTCCAGGGCTCCCTTTGGTGATATACAGCCCCATAACATGACGGCCGGTGGATGTTTGACTCGTTTTTCCACGCAGTCCTCATTATAGCGTTCGCTTGGTCGCCTGCGCACGAAACTGTAAAATTCTGTGACAGCCTCTAAGCGGCACATAACCTATGAAATGGAAAAATAAAGTTGGTTAGTATTTTGTATGTTTGAACACAGTTAAACAAAATTGGTGTTTTTTAATTTGGAACTTACCCTATTCCAATCAAATTCTGTGAATTCCTGATGCTGCCAGGCCCAAACCAATCGTTGTTGTCTCATGCGTGGAGTAAGACGAGGCTTTTTTTGGGCGTCTGCATATATGAGTTGATTTTCTTTCAAACATCGTCGTACTTTTCTTTCCGATATTATCACTCCAGGCTCGATTATCGCATTGGCGATTTTACGAATTGGTGCATGGCGGTCTTACAATGCAATACGGACTATTTTCCAATCCACTCTATTTGACGTTTTCCGTTTTCTACCACAGTTTTCACGCTTACTCATGAAAATATCCTTTTTAGCCTCTATTTTTTGGGCAATTCGCTGAACACTGTCTCGTTCTTTGCGCAGTTTTCTGGCTATAGCACGCGCATAAATGTTGCCCAGTTTCAATGATAGCAGCTGCATCTTCCTGATGTCCTTTCCAACCATTTTGTTCGAAAAACTTTGAATTTGATTATGTGACACGAAAATTCACTATAAAACAATACGGTAAATAAAATAAAAGTTGTTTGCAACTTCAAAAATATGGCGTCACGTACACAAAACACAAATGTAAAAAAAATATTTTTCTAGGATAAATACTTTCTTGAATCGATGTACGGAAAACTACTTTCGACTAGCAACTAATTAACAAACTTATGTAAGTTAACATATTCTTTTCACTGGAGAAAAACATACACACACAGACACGTTTACGCGATCGCTCATTTAAATTAGTCATAATTCATAAACAAGAGCACGAAAGGGACTCAGAAAAAATAGTAGGAGGAAACTTAAAGAAGATCATAAAAACCGCGCAAGTTTTTTGGCCAACGACTGTAAGATGTTATTATCTAACCTGGTTATCCTAAAACTATTAATCAAATAAAATTTATTGAATCCAGTAACCACCAAATGGTATCAAAGTAGAAGGAAAACAAGCTATGTTTTTCAGAGCTTTCTGTATTCTGTTGACTTAATTTGTTTGTTTCTAAGGAAATAGTTAAAAATTTATATATAAATAAATAACTGTTCCTATTGACTTCTTTCGCGTCGTCTTCAAGTTAATGCGATAATATATCTATTTGGTAAGAAAGAAGAAAGAGTTTGTATTTTAATTCTGTTTAATTCTACTTTTGGATACTAAATTTTGTCCAATTGTAGCGATTGTCCCTGTTCTTTGTTTGATGGTTATTGCAAATGCGAGTTCAACCGGAAACGGAAAACGTTTGAAATCAAATGGCATACCTATCGGTACCCAATGATGCGTGGCAACAGTACATTTGCTCCTTTAAATTTTTCATTTAAAATTGTAGCTCCGATGACACGGTCCATCATCTTTTTCTCCTGCTACCGTTGCAAAGCCGTGGTGTATTAATATTTCGGCGAAGAATGATACGGGCATGTCAATTTTCAATGTTAAAACGTGCGGCGGTCTTCTTGGCAAAACAAGTGAATTCAAGAATTCAATTCAAAACTGCTCATGGCTTCTGAACCACTTTGATGTCACTGCTTATAGATAGTGGTTTGGTTAAAACATTGGCAACCATTTCCTTTGTCGAATTTTTAAGTCGACGGTTCACAACCGACACCTATATTTTTAATTAATTAAATTAACTTTATTTAAATGTTGTTTTATATGTTACATATAGTGGTTTAATTTACATTCTTTTAAGTGTTTAGTTATGTAAACTTTACAACTTTGGTTTTTCTTTTTTTTAATAAATTTATACATTGTAATTAATTTTTAGTTTGAAATTATCCATATTAAATTATTTCCAGGAGAAAGTTGAAAAAAAACCTGAGTGTTGCTTTTTTTTCCTAAAATTAACCTAATACTATAACCACTCGATTCTAACGTACAGTCACAGACGTATTTTCAGTCTTAGCAAGAACTTTTGTCTTAGCGAATACTATAAACTTTCAATTCTTATTCTGCACTTAGTCTTATCTGTCTTTAGTCTTAAAAAATTGTCTTCGTTAATATTAGCGAAATAGGTGGTCTTAGGAATCATAATTTTGACATTTAAATAAAAACAATAATTACATGTATGTATTTCGATTTGAATTGTCGCTTTTCGTTCATAAATTTGAAACAATATGGTATACATTTGGTTTGGCAGCTCTACAAAAGTGTTTGGAGAGTTTATAATATATTATTTAAGACTACTGCCTTCAGAATTTCAATGAAGACTTTAGTCTTAAAAAAAAGTATTTACAATAAAGTTTTAGCTAAGATAGTCTTAGTAGTCTTATCGTCAGAATCGGGGGGTAAGCCTAATCCTAAAACCTTATAAACTAAATTGCATTTATCATGTATTAACTACTGTTGCCGAACATAAATCGTTTAACTGATCTAATCCCGTATTAAATTTGATATTTAAATTATTGATTTTGTCTTTAATAGGTTTTACTTTACTGAGTTTATGTAATTTTATAGTTGAATAGAACCAAGGTAGATTGTGCATCATTTTTAGTAACTTATTCTGCATTACTTGAAGCCTTTTTATATGACATTGGGAGATAGTTTGCCAGGCAGGTGCCCCGTAGGTTAAGATAGGGGAGAAAATTGCTTTAAATATTAATAACTTATTATTAAGGTTTAATTTTGACTTACGATTTATAAAAGGATATAAAATTCTTATGAGTTTAGTCGCTTTATCGATAGTGTATACTATATGTTTGTGAAATATAAGTTTTGGATCTAGTACTACTCCAAGATATTTAACTTCGTTGCTCCATGGAATTATATTACCCGCTACACAAATATTTCTGGATGGTAGAGCATGTGTCGCACGTTTACGGGTAAAGAATATAGCTTGTGTTTTCGTATTATTAATTTTTATTTTCCAGGTATATAGGTATGTTGCTATTTCCGCATACGCATTCTCTAACATGTTTACAATCTCTAGGGGGTCGGCAGGATTCGAGAGCATTGCTGTATCATCGGCAAATTGAAAAATGTTGCAACCCTCTGGACGACGAAAATCATAAATATATACATATGTTAAATAATATCGGACTCAATACTGCTCCTTGTGGCACATCAGCGGGGATTGAGTGTGATTTTGACTTTATATTTCCCACGAAAACGAAAAAGGATCTATTGTGTAGGTAAGACTGTATGATCTTAATTAAATAAGTCGGAAAATGAGACTTAATTAATTTATAAATCAACCCGCCGTGCCATACAGTGTCAAAAGCCTTTTCAAAATCTAACATTACAAACCCAGCAGAATGTTTCGAGTTTAGCTGCGACCTTATGACATTGCATAGTCTGTAAGTTTGGTGAGCTGTTGAAAGATGCTGTCCAAATCCAAATTGAAAATTTGGGAGTAGGTTTGTGTCGTTAATGTGTGTAAGGATTCTCTTTTGTATAATTTTTTCAAATATTTTAGATAGGCTACATAACAAACTTATTGGGCGATAGCTATCCGGGTTTGAATGATCTTTATTAGGTTTCGGTATTGCGATTATTTTTGCAGTCTTCCATGCGCTGGGAAAATAATTTAATGTAAAGCAGGCATTAATAATGTAACATAACATTATTTTCAGGTGCTTTGGACTTCGTTTCAATAGATTGTAATCCTATCAGTACCCGGGGATTTTGAAGTTTTAAATTTTTTGATTATTAGTGATATTTCCTTGGGAGATGTGTGGTCAAATTGGGTTGTAGGGTTTGGAATAGAATGCAGAAGATTTATTGATTCATCGATTAGTGAGTGAGTTCTAATATTAGATAAACTATTGGTTAATAGATGTGATTTATGAAACTCGTCCGCAATGGCGTTAGCCTTTTCTTGAGTTGTAATGAGAATTTTATCATCAACTTTAAGACAAGGAAGACCAATGTTTTTGTTTCTAATTACCTTTGTTAAGTTCCAAAACGGTTTACTTCCTGTCTTTTGTAAGGAAGTCAGGAGTTTATTCCAATTTTGATTCCGAATTTCATAAGTTTTTTGTTTTATTTTATTGGTCAGGCTATTCATTATTTTCCTTAGATAAGGTTGTCTCGTTCTTTGCCATTGACGTCGATAAATGTTCCTAAGTCTAACTAGGTATATTGTCTGTTGGTCAAATGAAATGTTATTATTATGTCGATCTAATAAGGGCACTGAGGCATTTTGCGCATCAATGATCGATTCATTAAGTTGTCTAATGCTTTGATTAATTTTTTCTGTTGTATTAAGATTGGAGCTAGTATGATTAGTCAACACAATTTTGTCTTTTAGGATGTTATGGTATTTTTTCCAATTGGCAAGACTAAAACAGCGTATTTGATTAGTACATGAATTAGGAATTTGATGTGCAGTTGTTTCGAATAAGACCGGATTGTGATCCGATGAAAGTTCGGGTACTGATATAAGATTTGATATTAAACCGTGCCTGTTACATAGAACTAAGTCAAGACTGGATGGGGTACCACGTCTCGAACTAGGATAATGTGTTGGTTGAGGGGAGAAGTTAACTATAAATCTACCTTGGTTCATTTCATTATAAATAATATTACCAGTACGATTCGCTTTTAAGCAATTCCAATACCGATGCTTGGAATTGAAGTCACCACCTAGTATAAGATCGTTTTTAGTATTTGAAAGTATTTTGAAGTCATGCTTAAACTCACTTAACATACTTGAATTAGTATGCTTACCGTTAAAATAAGCTGAGATTAAGTTTATCGGTTTGTTTATATTTTCAATTTCAATTCCAATACTTTCAATCACTTTAGTTTTAAAAGCGGGCAACAATTTATGTTTAACAGTTTTTTTTTCACGATAATTGCAACCCCACCACCTGAATTATTAAATCTATCTAGTCTATATACACAATATTCTGAATTGATATAAAACTTATCTTTTGGATTTAACCAAGTCTCAGTTAGCATAATTATATCTAAATTATTATTTTTTATATAATCTAATGTCTCTAATATTTTATTTTTGATTGATCTGGCATTCCAGAGCACTATTTTAAAATTATTAAGAGGTAGACTGTTCATTTTGAATATAAATGAAGCTAATGATGTTATAGTGAAAAAAATTTCTTCTTTGCTGTTACACGCACTTAGCTTAGCGAGAACTTCCGTTAGCAGGCTAGAAATTTCATCAGGCGAGAATACGTCACTTTTATCCAGCGGTTTATTATAGCTCTTGTTGTAGTTTTCGTCGTGTTGATTGTTATTATTGTTTTTGCCGAAACACCAGGCATTTGTTCCGGTTACGTAATTATTTTGATTCGGTAATTTTGGAAACTCGTTTTCGTTGGTATTATACGGTATATAATTGTACTGACGATGTTGACTATTAGTTTTATGATCCTTTTTACTGGTTTGTTTAACACGGTTGTGTTTAGTACTTAATAGCTTTTTAATGGAAATATATTCTTTTCTCTTGTCACATGAAACAGAGTTCGATGCAAGACCTTGTCCACAGTTGATACATTTTAATAATTTATTTTTTTCAACTTCGTTAGTTATGCTTTTTAATGGACAATTTGTAGACTCGTGCTGCTCACCACACATATAGCATTTGGCGACTTGAAAACAGTTCCTAGTTCCACGGCCGTACATTTGGCATTTACGGCATTGCGTTGGTCCATTCCTGCGCCTCACGTAGTAATTCCATTGTACAATTTCGTGTAGGATTCCAGTTATTTTACGCAGTTCGTTTATGTTTGCTTGATTTGGGTTAAAATACAATAAATATGTAGCGTGGCTATTGTATCTCTGCTTTTTTACAGATAGTTGTGTAATTTCAGTAGGAAAAATATTTGATCTAGCCAAATCATCTTTAATGTCTTGAATATCATTGATTGATAACCCTGTAAGTACGAACTTTTGTTGTTTGCTATCCGGATTCTCGAACGTGAAGAAGTGGGCTTCTTCTTTTATCAATTGCGATTTTATTTTATTATAATCGTTCATGTTGTTTATGTTGATTTTAACACCAATCGACATGTTTTTTAATGTGTAGTTTAAAGTACTAACCTTTTGTTCTTTTAAAAAAGATCTTATTTGTGCCGTAATTCCATCTCTAATTATTAGCGGTGGTATTTTGCGTGGTTTATCTGGAATTGACTCACCTTCCGGTGGTAGATGATCAAAACCATATTGTGAAATTGTTGATATGGTGGTCATTGTTCCATCGTCTTGATCCAAACGTAAGTTAGGCTCATCACTTGATTTTTGGATTTTGCACTCACTATCACTAGAGAAGCCACTTGGGCTTCTCTGTCTTTTACTTAAGTAAGACAAGTTTGTCTATGATTTATTTAATATTTATTTCACTGTACTTTATGTACTGTTTTACTAGATTTAATTTTATTGTTGTGTTATCACAAACAAACTGGTTATATTTATTGTTTGTTTGCAAAAAAATAGGTCTGTTCGTATTGAATATTAAACATGAACTCAACCGATACCTATATGAAGTGATGTTTTACGTCGATGCGTTTCGTCCTCGGAATATATGTATTCGTTCCACTAAACCTTATTGCGCTTTTATTATCACAATAAAACCTTTTCATGTTTAATGTTTCTGAAAAAATTGTAGTTTGTTGAGCCTTAACCCTTCCAGTGTTGCTGCTACCATTAACATGTACTCGGCTTCCGTATAAATAAACCGTATTTTGTCGTTTCGAGTTCCAGGAAATTGGATTCAATTTTATGGCTTTTGACGGTATTCTAATGGGCCAAACACGGATTATAATATACTGCCAACTGTCTCCTAATACGGAATATTTTTAGTTTTTATTCCATCATTCTCGTTCTTTAGACTCATCTCGTTGGGCAGGATTTGCTTAATATCTAGTGATGTAACTTGTCTTGAGGCAATGTTATCTATCTTTTTTTCTTTACGATTCCTTTCAACTTGCACTACGAGTATAATAGAGGGTCACTCCCTGGAACTCCGCCCGGGAATTCCCGGTAACTTGGTTGGTTTTCTTTCCCGTTTCCCGGGAATTTTGTATTTCCCGGGATTTGTTTTAAAGGCTAGTTTCATTTAAACAACTATCAAAACACAAAAAGTCAAACCTTGTAGATGTAATGCGAAAACCAAAACCTAATAATCTTTTATATACATATTTGAATTATTTTGAGTTCAGCTCACCCAAAATTCGTTGACTACACTGAGTCTTTTAACATATCAATTGTGAATTGGCAAATACAGAAATTAGTTGAGAATTGTCATATAACATATGTTTTACCGTTCAGTTGTTCATACATATTTGTATTTGTTGAATATCGTTTTGCTCGCATCCCACCCTGCGAGTCTACAATTGTGAAAATTATCATTGATATTTAACTGTAATTGTAAAATAGTAGTAGTAGTAATATAAGATTACCTAGTAATAACCTTGATTGATTTTTAATTAAAATATTAAACTAAAAAGCGATCCCCATCTCAAGAAGAACTATGTCTGGAAGTTTGGAAACATTTAAAAAAGATGAAAATCGAGAAAATGCTAAGTGCCTGCTATGCTCAAGTAAAGTTTAAAAAAGATTTTCTACTAGCGGATTGAGACGGCATCTAGAAAATATACACAACATCAATCCAAACAAACGTAAAGACGACAGCAATATTGCAAGTTGTAGTGGAATCCCCAAATCATTGCGGTAGTGTAACAAAATTTGGTAAAGTTGAGCACCCGCCTGGGTCTGTTATATGTTTTATGAAACGCCAATCCATGGCGGAAATTGCTGCGAGACTTGCTGCGGCTGATGGTTTTTCGATTCACGGAATTTGTAAAAGTGGCGAGCATCGTGTGTGGATTCTTATACATATATGAGTTTTAAGTGTAATAAATCAACGTTACCTAAATGTGAATGTATTTTTTAACCAGTGTTACATCAACTTGGAACTAGTCAGAATATTTGGAAGCTGTACGGCTGCGAAAACCATTGAGCTTCTTGATACCAAGCTCCATAGTTTTTTAAATTTTCACCAATGCGAAACACTATTTTCAAACATCATGTAAAACAGAAACATAAGAAAGAGTTGAATTTGTTCTTGGGTTGCAAAACCTGACGGAATAGTACGGACGCAATGCTAGAACGGTTTTTGAACACCATCGACGGGATTCGTGCGGCATTAATTGATTTGGGGTCTAATCTACTAATTGAATAAAATATCAAAGTCGTAGGTGATTTGCGCATTACTTTGAAACCCGGCAAATTGGTAATTAAAGCGCTGGAAGGCGTGATCCAAACTTGCTCACTGAAATCGAATAAAAACGATCATTTCATTAAAAATTACATTGGCCATTCCATTACATATTCCGGGAATAAGATTTAAAAATTCCCGTTTCCTGGGAATCAAATGATCCCGGGAATAGTGACTCTCTAGAGTACATATTTGGCTTCACCGATATCTGTCATCTGGAACTTGCTCATCAAATTCCTTTTTAACTCCATAATCATATCCAGATGATTATTTCATCATCTACAACTGCATAATAGATACAAGCATCTACATACTGACAACTGTATCATACCAAACCACCACAATTGCTGCATTTCTTTTCAGTTGAGGAGTTGTTTGGTTTTGGGCAACTTTTGGATTTATTTTTTAAATATAATTTTTATTTTGTTTTAAATATGAATTTTATTACACTCTTTCAACGTCTAATTTTCAATTATAGCTTGTACAATTCTGAAAATTCTTGAAGCTGCTTAGTGTTGCTATCTAAGTTGAGCGAGATTTGTATTATAATATCGTCGCTAATTAATTGATGGGGTGGTTCATAACTCGAGTAATCAGTCCACGCGGCGTTACCTCCACACCGTTCCGCAAAATCTAATTTTCCAAACTAGGCCGAATCTTCGTGTCTTTGAATACCATTAAATTACATATTTATAGAAATACGAATATTTTGGCAAAAAATAGGTTTCTTCAAATATATCTATGTTACACTCGTCTTGTTTTGTGGCCCACGAGGTCTAGATACATTTGGCCGGATATTATCAGTGATCTGTCCTCGATCACGATATTTGTATTTGCATTGCAGATCATACTTTCAAGCTACTTTTTATTTGTTCAGTTCATCTGTTCATCTATACTAGACAATTTTTAGATACGATTGCATGCTGCGCCTCACCGTTCTTAAGAATTTTCATTTTTCATACATATGGTAAAGCTTCACTCACTTCAGTTTTTAGTTCTAACATACCTCCCAAATTGATCATGGACTATAAACATTTTATTAACGTTCTCACGCGAATACCGGTTCATTACGACATTAACGAAATGTGGTAGCTGATACTTTAGCCAAATCTGGTTCACATCTGAAGTTAATTGGGGCCAAACCAGTAGCTTTGACCTTCTACCTACAGGAAGAAGAAGTACTTTGTTTGTGAACCTATAAATAACACGATGGATATTTGAAAAAACGCCATTAAAGACCTTTGGTCGTTATTCTTACTGGTCCAGAACATTCGTTTACAATAAATGGGGCTGGTTCGTGATCCCTTGTATTTGTATGACGACTGTTATAAAGTATATTTACTTTATAATATCGGACTGCCTTGCAGAATATAATGCCGGGGTTCACTTTGTTAACCGATTCCGAATTTTGCTTCGTTCTGATGTCAAATACGTCTAATATGTAAGTTTTCGCTTATAGTTCGAAAGATTTCATAGATCTCGGGGTAGGCAACCTTTTAGCCTTATTTCAGGGTCCCACGTTTGTCGGGTAATCCTCGAGTTGGTATTGTGGGTTTCCTACATCGACCATGTTTATCTAGCGAGTCACTTGCTAAAGTTAAATGTCTTTCTAATAGTTTGGTTCCCTAAACAGCAGTAGTATTCTTTTTTGTATGAAAGTGGTAATACATCAAATATGGCCAAAAAAAATTAACATTATAAAGAAAGAAATTTGCAATTAAGTGGACTGAAGTTGAGTGTTATATTGATTATAAAGCAACAATCATTCACCTTGGTTTGTAATATCGTTTGGTATAACCAATACTCTCTTTAAAACCGAATACATCACCTCACGACTAGACCTTTTTATGTATCGTTGCACGTTGTAGGCAGTATGAGCAAGTGACAGGACCAATAATAAATGAATTTGTTGTAATAGCAAACTATTATCGGTCAAAGTCGTATATAATAACTCGAAACGATTAGGTACGTTAAACATAATACCCTCCTTATCATCACGCTTCAATCGACATCATTACCAGTGATACGATCTTGATTAATGTAGTAACCGGGAAGTGGTATGGTTGCCGCCAGCACATCTTAACATAGCATGGCATGTTGCAAAGGAATCATCCCTCTAAGTTCACATGTAAATCAAAAGCAAATGATTCATTTGAAGTTAAAAAATGAACGACATATGATTTATTATGAATTAAATATGTATCTAGAAATTGTTTGGCCAAATAGAAAAATTAAAAAACATATTAATTGGAATATCACATACGTATAAAATAATTTAATTCTTAATCTCAGTTATCTCGAAATCATTGAACTGTCTTTTAATCTGGTCCAGTAAATCATGACCATCATTCCATTTTAATACTTGTGCCTTAACACTAGTCGAAATTTTCTCTGCCGCCTTCTCCATATGCTTATCAGCTGCATAATTAATTCGTGGGCATGCAAAACCTTTTGCATTTAATCGTAACATTGGGCATATATCATGATAGCCATCGCCAACATAAAATATATTTTCATATGTGAGATCATTTCGGGATTGAATCGTTAAATACTGATCGAGCACTTTCCCTTTGCACAAATTAATCGAGCTAATTGTGCATTCGGTTTGTGAATGGAATGGTTGCAAATGCAATAAACCATCCAGATCAAATTGTGCACGGTTCGTAAATATTTCCGTAATGTATTTGCTGAGTCCACTATCGGAATTCCATTCCGTTATAAATTCAGAATTCGAGTCACTTATAATGATGATATCGAAATTATTCGAGTACAGCGTTTTCAGACACTTCATCATACCTGGCACTTCGGGTATATTCCGGATCGCCGTTAATACATCGTTTTTCTTATATCCATTGTTATATAAAATTTTGAATACCTCCTGCATGTACGGTATCCATCCATCCGATTTGTGTAACATTTGAATACTCTGAGGTATTTTTGATAAGCCGACCAATTCGCGTGCCACGATATCTGTATTATCATTGACAATGGTATGATCAAAATCTATGGCAATCAAACGTTTTGTTTGTCCGGACATTTTACCTACGTTAATCTTTTTTAGTTACAAAAAAATTTATGATTAGGTTTTATGGTTATTAAAATTATGGGTTTATATCAAATTATTTTACCTTTTGACCCAATCGTAGCATTTCGAATTTAATTATCTAAAATAATCATAAATATTATATAGTTCCAGTAAATAAGTTTATTTTCTTACATATTTTAAATAGTTCACAGATTTAAATAGAGTATTATTTTATTAAAAAAAATCGTTGGCGTGAAAAAGCCGTCTTATCAATAAGTCTTGTTTACAAGCGAATTTATGAATGAAAAATGACAGGACAAAATTTTATAGTCATCTAGTACAAATTTTAAGTTGCTCAATATATTTTAAGGTTAGGTTGACATAAACAAAAAATACTTTTCAAAACACAATTTTATTTGTAAATTAATAAATTAAACATTAGGAATATTTGGTTTATACATAAGTTTGCGCAGTGGTTTCTTTCTATCAGATTTCACCATTGGAGTGGCGAAGCCCGCCGATGGATTATTCTTCGACACGAAGAATGCATCCTCTGGCGATGAATCCAGAGAATCATTCATGTACTGCACACCTGAGGTATTTAAATCGTTCTGGCAGTGAACAGTTTCTGAACTACTAGCATTTAATGTGGCAGGATTTTCCAAAACTGTTGGTTCATCATTTAAAAATGCTAAATCTTCATCAAGGGTCTCAATCGTTTTGGAATCCAAATCTAATTTGATCGCTAATTTTTGTATTTCTGAATCAAAATATATCGCCAGCTGTTCACCTTCGGTTACCACATTTTCAAAATTTTCACAACTTTTAACAAATTCATTATAACACAATTCAATTTCTTTTAAAAACGTTTCGTATGTGGTGATTATTTCACGTGGATTTTTTTCATTGTGAAATGTGTAATTGTTTATTAAAAATTGTATATGGGTTTTTAATTTGTTGATTTTACGGTTTATTTTTAAATATTTACTGTTTAAAGATGACATATTAATAATTCTTAAATATTCGGTTTGTTTTGTTTACGAATTTTAAAAACTATTGACAGATGTGCGTTATTGATGGGTTCGTTTTTTTAACTGCAGATCAAACATAAAAGGCTTTTCGAATTGTATTGCCCAGTATACAATGCTCACCGACAAGACGATTGTAACAGAGCATACCCAATAGAATTCCTTATGACTTTTTACTTACAGAAAAGTATGAAAAAAAACTTGACGAAAAGTTATACAAAAAGTTATAAAAGTTATTATAATGAAAAATATTTTTTTGTCAAGTTTTTTTTACATACTTTTCTGTAAGTAAAAAGTCATAAGGAATTCTATTGGGTATGCTCTGTAAATTATTAGGCGTTTTCGGAAATATCTCATGGTAACTTTTGAGTATTTTTAATTTTGGTAACAAACGTTACTCAAGTTACCCTGGCTATACAAAAAGTAAGATTACATTGCGCGTGGTAATACAAATTTGTATTCAGCAAAATTCAATGACGTATTTTAACAGATACAACATTTTTGTTGTATTTTTTTTAATAGTTTATACTTTGAAAGTTCGTACTTTAATTTTTCTGATACTACTAATTTAATACAAATTGTCAGAAAGACAGAAATTAAAAAACATCTAAAAGTAAATTACCCTAAAGTTACTCTACATGTTCGGAAGTAATTTTTTGTCAGCAAGTTACCCAAAAGTTACCATGGGATATTTCCGCAAACGTCTATTGTTACGGATTTGCTCTGTTAAATCCTCTTTGTATGGCTAGATTGTGAATATCGTAGTAGAATTCGACGGTTATAGCAGCAATTTTCGTAACCCTCATCATGTCCAGAATATTCGTGAAAATACCAGAAATTTCTCTGAATAATTTCTATTTACATCCTACTTAAATACTTAATATTTACATTTCTATTGGAATATTCCGGAAATATTGCGACAATAATTTTCCCCGCTCTTATTTTATTAGCACTAACTTACAACAACAAATAATTTCCACAATTTTTTTATTAAATCACCATTTACATTATTTATTTTTAATTTCACCACTATTTACACTTCACATTTTACTTATTATTTTTTCGTTACTCACTTTCGCTTTTATTCATTCGCGTACCGAATCTCCCTATTTTTACACCGACCGAATATTCTAAAAATAGATTGCATAGATTTGTTCTAGACGGTTCTGTGCCAGACTAGTTAAATCTGCAATACAACAAAACTGATATAATTACCGACCAAATGACACAGTGGTTAAAGCTTTGGCGTTTGGATCGGGAGGTAACGGGTTCGAATCCCGATAAGGCCAGGATGCAAAGTGAAATTTCATCAACAGATTACGATCTTTGGTGAAATTTAACACATCAATGACCACTTGTCGATGTTCAAAACCCATGGGCTTCCATGGTACCCATCTTCCATATAGGCTTGCAATGTGCAAATGATCCTAAATCGGTCCTATAGCCGTACGTCCTCGAGTTGGCTGAGTAGGCGTAGATTTACTTAATTTATTTTTATAATTAGAGTTTCAGGTATGGAAACCATTCTTGGTTGTCAATATAAATTGAGGTAATGATAACTTAAAATAAATAAAAGGTAAAATAATTTGAAATCCAGTTAAAATTGACTTAACCAGTTAATACTTGTTTAAGCTGTATAGCGATTCAGTGAAGTTTAGTCAAAATAATCTAAATTTAATTTGTGCCTATTGTTTTACCCGTTCACTTAACAATTTAAAAAAATAGTGTAACTACTCAAATAAAATTTATCGAACGTCTATTCGTATTCTGTTTTCTTTGTTTGTTCTTTTTTTATTTAGAATTTTCGGAACGTATTCTTTCTCTCCCTTCCCACCCCGTATACACAATTGTGTATTAAAAATTTCGATTACGAGAAAAGTATATGTCAAACATAGAATTTCGTGTAAATTGATGACCACCATACACATACACAAAAATACACAATTGATAACCACAACGAATTATTCATACCACTTAATTTTGTTTTCTTCCGAAAAATAACACTATAACTATAATATTAATAAAATAATTAATATGTTATCAAAAATAAATAATTAATATGTTATATAATTTATATTTTATCAAATTATTTTTTTTTTTTCAAAAAGAATTCCGATTTAACTAAGTTCGTTGAAATCCGGAAGAAATTACAACCAGTCATTTTGAAATACACATTTGTGGCGCGGTGGACTTATATTGAAGAAAAAATTTAGTATTTCTAGCCGGAAAAGGGATATATAATATTTGTATATTTCTTTTCCTGCCAGACAAAATTTTGCTTGCTTCAATTTACGTCCAACCCACACAAATGTATGTAAAAAATGACAGGTTGTAATGTCTTCCAGATTTTAAAGCATTTTTGTTAAATCGGAATTATTTTTGAAAAAAAGCATTATAATTTGATAACATATAAATAAACTTGAACCTCGATTATCCGGGATGAGTGGGACTTCCTGGAGAATCAAAAATCCCGGTTGAACTATTTATTTTCATTAGAACTAAAAAAAATCCCGGTTAATCAGATGAAATTCAGATTAACCAAGAGACTAAAAAATCTTAGATAATCGAGGTTCACGGATAATCGTATCCCGGATAATCGAGTTTCAAGATATAACATATAAATTATTTGTTTTTTTAATAACATATTAATTATTTTACTATTATTATAGTTATAGTGTTATTTTTCGGACGAAAACGATGTAACTGGAATGCACAAATGTGTATGTTGGTACAAAATATATACAAAAATAAATTAATTTTTGTTTCTCACACAATTGTGATGGCAGGCAGGAAAAGGGATATTATATATGACTCAACAAACATAAATGCTGCCAAAATAAAAATAAGTTGATGCTGTGAAAAAGTATTCTGTTTATTCTATTTATGTTCTTTTATTATATTTCTATTTATGTTCTTTTATTTATGTTCAATATTCTATTTCTTCTATTCTTTCTGAAGAATAAACTAACGAAAATACCTAGGGAGTTCTAAAAACCCTCCTTCATAGAAATTAAATTTTAATTTTGGCAGAAATTTTTCATACTAAATTTGCACAAAATATACTCGTTAACTGTCACTTCGCCGCATAATTTAAAATCGAATGATTTGTTTATACCGAGTTAGTAATTTTTCACGGTGGCAGACAAACAAGAACGAGAAAAGTTCGGCTGTGTGCACTACCTGTTTGCTTGGGCAGAGCAGTGCACCTAGAATACTACAGGCCACACTGCTTGCTATGTCATTAAATTTATGTCTACAGTTTATTCTTTGAACTAGTATTCTAGGTGCACTGGGCAGAGCCAGTATAAAAATGGCCATGACAACATAAAAAAATATCGTTGAGTTGGGTTTAGTGACAGGCAAGCGCGCGTATACTTTTCCATAGTAAAAAAAAAATTGATTACATCGGATTTTTTGCCAGGCAAGTTTTGTTTCGCTTGTATTTCCTTAAATACTTAAGCTTTTATTATGGTTTTTCAATGACATAATCACAGTTTATCTAAGTACAGTTTCAGATTATTTTTAATGAAAATTTAAAAACTTTTATTTCTTAATTTCATTTTTTTCTAAAAGTTTATCCTATTTATCTGACATTTTTTATTTTGTTTTCATTTTTTTGTTTGTTTTGATTTTTTGCTGCGTTTTGATTTGTGCAGCGCTAGTCACATGAACCAATTAGATCTTTGTTTACTTTTTTTTTGTATATGCATAGGGTGGTTAAATGATAATTTTTATATTTTTATCTTTATTCTCATCTTTTCAGTTTGAGCACACGCTTAGTGGTGGCATGACGTGTGGAGGGATATATTTGTTGTGAGTTTGCGACAGCCATGTTTAATGTTTAATGGGGAAAGAGTCAAAATTTAATATTTCTTTATTTTTAACCCTAAACATTTTTTTTTATAAATTAAATTACTTTTTTAAACTTAAATTATTATTTTAAATTGTTTTTTACTTTTATATATTACATACGTTTTATATGTTACATAAGATGATTATTATTTTAGTATTAAAATTAAATTTTGTTATTAATTTAATATTTGGCTCTTGGCTATATTATTATTATTATTTGTACTGCAGAAGAGCACAACATAACTAATGAGAGAAAAAGAGTAACAGAACGAAACGTCATCGAGATCGACTATAGACTATAAAATAAATCATCACTACCCTGTAACAAGTAAGCAAAACAAAAAGAAAATCAAACAATTTAATTGGCTCGTTTCATTTCGGTAAACGAATTTATAAAAGCAAAAAAAAAATCCATGTAAAATTTTAAAGTAGTATGCGAACAGGTAAAACTAATACTATGTTAAAATAACGTGTGGCCAGTATATATAGGCTCTGGCTTGGGGATAACGTCATTTATTCGACTTTACTGAAAACGGTCTCTTGGTCATTCGATGTAATGAAAAGGCTTTTATTTTCGCTCTAAAATTATTTTAGAGCGAAACAAAAACAATCCGTGTGCTGTCAATCCAATCTATGTGCTGTGCGTGTGCATAAAATATTTTGCGTTGTGTTTTTGAAGAGAATATATTTATATTTAGATCACTTATACATTATATTAAAATTATATTTCTTTTATTAAGTTTAAGATTGTTATTATATATTTTCTATTGTTTAATCTATTGTTTTATTGAAACTTTAAAACAAATAATTTTGTTCAAATGGCCGAAAGAAAATCTCAATCTGAACTAATTAGACGAGTCTGGATGCTGATTAGAAGGCTCAATAATGATAAAAAACCAACAAATTTCAAAAATCTATTATCATTATTATCAAAGGAACTTACTATTACTGCAGAAAACTTGGAGAGTGAATTGCTAATGGCGCTTCACGAGAATCTAATTATTAATAGCAATAAAGCTTCTACTGTAGCTCGAATGCTCTTTCAAATTCCCAAGATGAACGAGGAAGATAAGCGGCGCCTAGAAATGGAATACGACTGGTATTGTTATTTATGCCATACTGGCGAAAATGTGATCAAATGTGCAAAATGTTTACGTGCGATTCATAAATTGTGTGTCAGTCAGGACGACGAGGAGCAAGGTGTACAGGAAAACCAATCTACCCAACAAGACCAAGCGGCGCCTGTAGTTAGGTCCGCGAGTACAAATTCGGAAGTGGTAGACAGTCCAAATAGCTCAATTTTATGTGTCGATGACACCGACGTAGCCAATGATTGGTTACCGTTTGTAGTGTTAAAGAAGGAGCGAATGAAATCTGAAGAAATCGATGCAGAAGAATTTAAATCATTCATTCAGGAAGACTGCCAATTTGTTTCTGTGATTAGACAACCTACAAAGCAAAAAGCTCGAGATATTAAAACAGTTGTAATTAGGCATAGTACACCGGATCCGGACGACATTCCTTTAGACGATTCAGCCGAGTTGGATTTAAGTCATTCCTATGAAATTGTGTGTCAACATTGTAAATTAATGAACAATTCTGACAAAAACCAATCACCCAATGTTAGTATATCCGAATTAAATAATTTGTTGGGATTTCTGTATGGACGTATTAAGCCGTGGGTAAGTTTCAATATTTAACACTAATTTTTATCGAATATAACCATCGATATTTTACAGATAAATTTTGCCGCATCACCTTTATTTAAATTAATTGCGAAAGATTTCCAAGAAGTATTTAAATTATATTTTTTAAAATTCCCTGTAACGTTGGAATCAATTAAATTGAAGTTGTCTTCAAACTCGTATAAAACACTGGATGAATTTTACGGTGATATATTAGATTTTCATCACTGTGTTGCTATTATATTTGGCACAAAGTCTAAGGAATGTCATGTATCGCAACAGACGAAACTTGAATGCGCTTACCACATATCAGAAATACGAGCCTGTCATGATTGCTACAGACACTCAAACCAATTGCAAAATCAATCAGCAGTTTGGTTTACCGAACCGTGTACAATACGGCACGAGGTAGTATTTGCTAAACAAATTGGTTTCAATTATTGGCCCGCTAAAGTGCTTAAAGTTTCGAATGATGATTATGATGTAAGATTTTTCGGTCCGAAACACACGCGTGCAATAGTAAGCGCAAATTGTATTAAGCCAATTGATACAAGTTTAGAGGAACTGAAAATTACCAAAAAATCGACCGGATTTGTAAAAGCAATGGAGGAACTTGAGGTTTACCAGCAACGGCGATTAAATCATTTCAATGAAGACTATCTTAATATAGCGCAGAATAATGTGCAATTAAATGTTGTAGAAAGTTCGGAGTATAACACAAGCACAATGTCGGACTCTAGTACTGCAATTAATGGTATTACTAGTTCCGCGTCGAAATTAAAAAACAATTTGCAATCGAATATTTCTAAAACAAGTCTCCGCATTAGAAACAAAACTACCAAAGAAATTCTAAACAGTAGTAGTAGTAGTAGGTCATCGAATCGACCAACAACAACAACAGCCAGATCGATGCCAATTTTTGTTGCTAATCCAAAACATCCGAATAGGCCGTTTCGTAACAAATCAGTTAATATTGACAAGAGTGTTAAAAGAACTCTTGACAATTTTAAAACAATATTATATACGGTACCAATGGGGGCCGAAGTTAGAAAAAAAACTCTGCGGGATCTAGAGCAACAAGTGGAAAATTTGAATCTAGAGTTTAAAACTACAATTAACCAGGTGAAGAAAGATGATTGGTGTCATGTTTGTGGTAAAACTGGTAAATATTTATGTTGTTTTGTGTTTTATTGTTCAACTGAATGTCAACAAAAGCATTGGGACGAAGAACATGCAAGCAATTGCAAAAGTACCATGCATTCTGGGTGGACCGGTACAAACTTATTAGGTACATTGTAATTAGTGGAAAATGATAAATAACCAAATTCATTTAAAATAAACAAGTTGAATTATATATTTGATTTTATAAAATAATTCTGTTATTGCTATTCATACGGAGCGACGTGAACCTACAGCCCGAGGATGCACCGACACCAACGTAGGAGGTAAGTAATTTTTTGAATACTATATCAAATTAGTAATATCATGATAACAGGGAACGATTTTCATCAATGACATATGGTGTGTGATGTTGGGGATATATATTGTCGGACCTTGGAACAGACAGTTCAAGCTCGAACGGCATGTAACAATGGAAGATAACGATGTAAAAGGGATTTTGCATTATCTTTATCTGATTACGATCGGTGATGGAAATGTACTCAACTATGGACTCCCTGTCGGTGTGCCTAACTTATGGGCCGACCCATCTTCGATTCGCAGTCAATGCGGTAAAAATGTTTCGATTGTTTCAGTCTTAGAACAGATTGCAAAGATTAATTCATAAAAAGAAAAAAATGAAATGGCGAACTTTTTTCGGTAAATTTCGTGCAACATGGAAAAACGCTGACATAAATCTTCTGTAGTAAATACATCCAGTGGCCCGGATGGTTTGTTGAATTTTTTTACGTTTAGCTTTAATTTGGGTGTAGAGCATGATTTTGAACTATCCTAGGTCCTTATAATCATCAGATCTCCTGCACCAAAAGCACGATCCTCTTCGTTCGATAAATAAATTCGCGCTTGGCCTCCTAAGTTCGGTTTCGGCAGCTTCACGTAAACCTATGCATTGACCGTTCCTCTTGTTACCCGTCCTGGCGTAAAGAATGGTGGTATTTTCTCCTTTAGTTCTGCAGAACATTTACCAATCATTAATCTGTAGAACACGCAAGTTATACAACATCTTAACGGTATTGTAGGCTTATTAGAATCTTTTGTAAGTCTGGGGTTGCGAATTATTTGCGTAATCACTTGTTTAAGATTGTTAAGGTGTAGTGAGTCATTGTACGGCCTAGTACATGATGCGGCCCAAAAAGTTTATGTATATTAGCTGGTGTGTATATTAGCTCGCGAGTGGCGCATTTCAAATGGCATTAATGGTTGTTAGATTCCTCTTTTAAGATTTGATGTACTGACGTGTGGAGATTTTGGATTTTGATAGTGTGTTGAAAGTGCCATCATTGAGGCAACGGATAAGTATCCTTCTCGCTTTCGTTTTATCGAGCCATTCTTTATTTGGACAAAAAACTGGCGAACTTTATGAACTATAGCCAATATTTTTGTGCATTTTTTTACCATCCAAAATATGAAGGTCAAACTCGTAGCCAACATCGATTTCGACCACTTTCTGGTAGTTTCGAAATGAAATATCGTCTATCCTTCACTTATAATAGCCGATTCTAACGAATCTCACGTTGGAGTACTGAAACATTGAAAATCAAGTTTTCTGGCCCAACTTCGAAGTTAGCATACCGGAAACATTTGACAGCCAACCACTACCCCATTCTGTTAAAGAACAGTGGAACGTAATAAATTCGGTTACAATAAATGCTTCGAGGAAAAATCTAGGTGAAAATACATCTAAACCTAGAAACACGTGGCTGGATGAGAACTGTACAGTTTCAATTCAAGAAAAAGATCGCGCACGAAATCGGAACCACTCAACCAACAAGACAGTCACTCAATTACTAAATCGTCGCGAGTAGATACTCCAACCGACTGTGTAGAAGGAAGAAACGTGAATGACACAAGCAACAGTGATCGAAACTGCGATACAGACTTCCAACGAGCAGATCGGTGCAATTATTTCTTTTCACTTTTAAACAGGCTGGCCTCAAGTGATCAACCAACATTATTGCAACAGTCAGATATCAATGTAGAGATGACCATCCGCTCATTTTACGAAATGCTCGAAAACGGTGGCGATTACCTCTTCTATCGTATGTTTGAGCTGGTTTCATTGATTCGATTTATCTGTCCTCTACGTAAAAAAAGTGACCGGTTGAACTGTAACAACTATCGTGGAATAGCTTGGCTCAACAAGATCTAGGCTGACGTATTTGCTGACTAATTATCAATTTACACATTTTGGGCGACTACCAACGCGGGTTTCGTCCAGGCTGGTCGATAACCCATCACCCTTTTTCTTTGAGGATAGTATTGGGAAAATGCGGAAAGGACATCTCTGTATGATAGCATCGAGATGTGCACATTATGTAGTGTCTTGTCGCATTTAGGCATTCCCTCAAAATTATAAACATGTTCAAATTATTAATAGATGTTCTAAAAGCATGGTGATAATCGACGGAAAACTCTCAGAGGCTTTCGAAATAACATCAGAAGTGCGGCAATGAGCCAAATTATCCCAAATTAGCAAATAGCGCAGCGCAGCGAGTCTTGGACACCAACAACACGAGACAAAAAAAATCTTGCAGTTTTTAGAGTAAATTAGTTCGTCTGATGCTAGGTCCAATTAAGGAAGGAGAAATTTACTGGAAGCGTATGAAATTTCAAGACGAAATGATCTGGCCAACATCGATATAATTGGAAAAATCAAATCGTCAGGGAGTTGCCACCAAAGAAGACAGGACTTTGCGGGTGGACTGATATACGATAGATAGACGGCGTTGAACAGGAGCTTTAAACTTTTGGTTGTCATATTTGACGCCTGCTAGATGCGGATCGAGTTATTTGGAAGACAATTGTTTGTTGAGGTGGCCAAATCCATTCATGGGTTGTAGCATCAGCGAAGAAGAAGCAGAGACCAATACGCTGCTAAAATATACGTACCGATGACCTTACATTTTGTTTTACGTAGATGGATTGCCCTGTCTGACATGTTGTGGCTGGCTTGCTCATACTCCTCGGCTTATCGGGGAATTTCTACCTTAACATACCTGGACTGGTTTTTCTCCGTGGTTGACTGCAATATTGAACAGTTACAATCGTTAACTGCTCTCTTGTGCAATTCCACGAAAGTTCGTCTCACAACGTCGGCCTTAAAGCATCTCATTATCAAATACGCGATCAACAGTAAACAATTACATGTCCATAAATGTGTCATTTGTTACAGGTTTAGAATCAAGTAAGAGTACAATCAATTAACGGGAAGCCTACTTCATGATGCAATCATCAAGCCCGTTTGCTCACATTGAAAATGACTGTGGATGTCCGTTTCAAATAAGAACAAGTGAAGGTAGAGTATACAAAATTTACAAACACTACACTGCGATATATTCATCTGTCCTGCAACCAAGGAAATTCAATTAGAAATAGTAACAGTGGCAATGCAATAAGTTTCGTGTTGGAGCCAACAACCAATTCAGAAAAAGGCAAAAGGCGGTGGTAGCTGATTTTAATAACAGTATTTATTTATTTATATTGAAAAAAGTCTACAAATTTGACTTGAAACATATTAATTTAAGAATATAACATATAAAATAAAATAAATCCGCATTGGGTTTGAAAATTTGCAATATAAAAGTAAAGTAACAAGTAAAAAAATCATTGAGAGGCATAAAATTGCCTTAATCTACTTTTAAAATTATCTTTTGTTAAACAAAAATCAAATTAATAATTAATTCTATTGAAACTTTTACACATCATCTTCTCTGGTTCATTATCGCCATAGTTGGTTCTGTGTCGATCTAAGTGGAGGAAGCCAGGATCTCTTAGCTGTCTACCAGGAACCTTTATTTTAATTGACTTTAGCACATCCGGTGCGTCGATTAGACCTAGTAGAAGATTACCAATAAATGTACTTTTTAGCAGTTCGCGTCTATTTTCAAGAGTTGTGAAGTTTTATCACTTGCACCCGGTTAAAGATGGTGGTTGCTGCTGTATATTTACATGGTATGGTAGATCATGGTCATATACCCATCCGTCGTTCCAGGTCAAGTAGCGTATAAACTTCTTTTGAATTTTCTCAATATTCTGGATATGAGCTTCGTAGAACGGATACCATACATTTACAGCATATTCCAGCTGGGATCGAACGTAGGCACAATACAGGATCTTAATTGTTTCCACATCAAAATTATCACCCGTCCAACGTTTGGCAAAACCGAGCATGGGGTTCGCGCGAGCGGTGCACAGCTCAATAGGCTTAGTAAAGCTCATGTTTTCAACGAAAGTAACCCCTAGGTCTTTAGTCTCAAGTACTACCTGAAGAAGTACACCGTTTATCTTGTAGCCTTGTGTAACAGGGTTGGTTTTTCGGTGAAATGATAGAGATTTGCACTTTTCAATATTGAGACTCAGAGAATTAAACTTGCACCATAACGCTAGGTTGTCAATATCTCCCTGTAGTTTATTGGCATCGTCGACTGACTAGATTGTTTTGTAGATTTTGAGGTTATCTGCGAACATCAGGATATTGGAATGCTTTATCACTTCGGTAATACCATTTATGAAGATTATGAAAATCCATGGGCCAACGTGAGAGCCTTGTGGTATACCAGAGGTAGCTTGTATTCTATTTGACGTTTTATCTCCTATTTCAATATATTGGATTCGATTACTCAAATAAGATTTGAACCAGGCTACGAACTGGCTGGAAAATCCGAACTTGAAAATGTGTTCCAAAGTTTTACAATGGCTGATGGAGTCGAAAGCTTTTGGAAAGTCGGTGTATATTACGTCAACTTGTTTGTGCTTCTCAATTTCTTTAATAGAATAGCTAGTAAATTCTATGAGATTTGTAGATACTGATCTTTTAGGCATAAAACCATGTTGATGTTGTGATAAATACCGTGGAAGCACTGCTTTGAATGAGTTACATATTACTAGTTCAAATAATTTAGGTATAGCAGATATAAATGTAATACCTCTGTAGCAAGAAACATCATTTCTAGATCCAGTTTTGAAAATAGGCGTCACTCTAGTTATTTTCCACTTTTGTGTAAAAGTGGCCAATTTTAATGACTGATTGAACAAAATGCTTAGAAGGATTGCCAAATTTTTAGAATTTTTAAAAAATGAAGCAGAAATACCATCAGGACCACATCCTCCGAATCCTACCAATGCTCGCTGGATGTCTTCTGGCTCGATGTGTGGAGTAAATATGAATGTACTATATTCACTACAGGTTGAATCTTTATAATTATCAATGTCTTCCGCTTTATAAACAGATTGGAAAAACTCAGCAAACATGTTGGTTATGACCTGTGGATCACAAGACTTTTGATCATTAAATTTCATCCATGGTTACCCAATCAATTTCGCATTTGGTTTTAAAAAATTTCCAAAAGTGTCTGGGATCGCCTTTTATTTTATCCTTTAGATTACGAATATAGCTTCGGTATCTCAGTTCAAAATAAGATTCAAAATTTTGGTTATAAGCGGTAAATTTCTGTTTAGTATCCTGGGAACACACTGAGGTTTTCTTTATAAGCCTTGTCTTTTCTGTTTTTAAGACTGATGAGTTGATCGTCATATCATGGAGGATATTTGTTCGGTTTGCTCGTAGACACGGGAACGAATAAATCGATTCCTTTAAATAGATGTGTGTAAAATTTTTCCACGTTTACATCTATGTCATCGCTGTTAAACTCGGCATTCCAATTTATTTGCTCAAAATATTGTTGTAAATTATTCGAATTGGCCTTTCTGAAGTTGCTGTTATTCACTCTCGTTTCCTATATTATATCTATTGCTTTATGGTGAATATCATTAATTACGAAAGGTGTTGGTGATTCTTCTGTTTTTAATAAAACTGGATAAATAGTAAAAATAAGGTCTAAGGTTCGGTGTCGTCCATTTTTTAATTCGCAGATTTGACTCAAATTTGAATCAAATATATGGTGTCGACGAATAGGTACTCATTATCAGAATTCACATTTACAGGCATAATCTCGTTGGTTTCTTCATCATACGTCCAACTACCATTTGAGAGATTTAAATCCCCAGTTATTAAAATTATGTCTGATTGATCGGCAGTATTGGTAGTTTCCATGATTGTGTCGCAGCACTTGGTATACGATGATGTTGGCGAATCAGGTGGAATATACGCCAAGTAAATTCGTACTGTTTTATTATTGATGACAATTTTAACACATAATTGCTCGATCGATGGATTCGTTAAATCTACCGATTCATTAGGTAGTGATGTATCGATAGCTATGAGTACTCCGCCACCGGATTTTTTTATGCTTGTTTGTGGTGAGCGATCACATCTATAAACTACATATTGACTATAGGGAAGAATTCTGAACTCAAAATTTTATCGTTGAATGATTTTTTTTTTTTTTTTAACAATTAAATTTTTTATTTTCCAGATATTACATTATTAGTTTTTTTTACATTAGTAAGTCAAAATTCAATCTATAAAAAACTTACACAATTTCATGATTTTTTTTTATACAAAATTTCGGCCTTCTTGGCAATATACAGGCTCTCAACTCGTTTTGCTTAAATTTATTTTATTAATATTATTTTACCAATAAATGCATAAACATAAGAGATATGTAATATACACAACCTGATAATGTTTTTTTTTTATGAAATTTTATATTGCTAAAATTAACGTTTATTATATTACTTTTGGATTTAAAAAGATACTGGTATTTTAAAAAATGAATCCTTATTTTTTTATTGTAAAGTAAAGGTACACAATGACTAGAACAAGGGGGTTAATATTGAAAATAAATATGTTATTAACATTATTAATTAATATGTTGAAGCCACCAATATTTTTGTTTGTTTTGTTTATGTTTTAATACTGACTTATTGGATATATTTGTGTTAAATCTTTTTTGAGTTGGATCTCTAAAGTTACTTGGCTTTATTGATTTGATATTTTTTCTTCTTTTTGTATGGTATAATGTAGGTATTGCTGAGTTGTGATCTTGGATTAGCGATTGCTGATCTAAATATATGAAGGCTTCTGGAGGAGGACCTTTGTTTTCTATATTATCTATGAAGAGGCTCATGTCTGGGAGATAAAGTGCAAAAATCATCGAGTTTTCAGTGTTTGTAATTGACCTACAAATATGTTTTCTAATTTGCTCAATAATGAATATGTCTATCCTTTCAAAGTTGATACAGTTATATAACGTTGTATTAGATATATAATGGTTCCTGTTTTCTCTTTTTCTAAATTTTGATAAACAAACTCTTAGGCATTTTCTTTCAAAAACCCTCATTTTTTCCATTTCTGCCGCTGACATATTGTACCAAATAGGTGCCCCATATGTTAATATTGGTCTAATAAGTGATTGGTAACATAACAATTTTACATTGGTATTTAGGTATTTTGAGAAAAATAATCTGTTTAGCATTCCGAAAGCTTTGCGACATTTTTCAATTTGAATATTTACATGTTTATCAAAGTACATATATTGATCCATGGTTATACCTAGATATTTCACCATTAGCTTCTGCTCTAGTTGTCTATTATTTAATTTAATTCGAATTTTATTCCAATTAATCCTAATATTAGAGTTCGTTTTGTTTAATGGAAGTCTAAAAAGAATTATTTCAGATTTAGATACATTTAATTTTAGTTTCCATAGAGTGAAGAACTCATTGATATAGTTCAAGTTCTTTTGAAGAGTTTTTTGTAGAGACAATATTTTTTTGGTTGTAGAGTATATAACTATGTCATCCGCATAAGCCAGGGCTTGGCACTCTTTTGAATTTAAACATTCCTTTTTCAATAGGTCTGCCGTATATAAATTGAACAGGATTGGAGCTAATATTGTACCTTGCTGTAGACCATTGTTTAATAGGAATTCGCAACTTTTCGTTTCTCCGTCCGTCATAACGAATTTCCTGTTTTTTAACATTTCATATAAGAAATATATTATGTTTACATTAAATTTCATTTTTTGTAATTTATATATTAAACCTTCAACCCAGACTGAGTCAAAAGCTCGTTCTATATCTATTAAGATGGCCCCTGTTACACTAAGATCATTAAATCCTCTATTCACATCAGACATTAATTTATTGATTGCATGTACGGTCGAGTGACGGTATCTAAATCCGAATTGTACATCTGGGAGGAGATTTTCATTTTCCGTGTGAAGTAATATTTTGTTGTAAATTATAATTTCAAGGACTTTACTGATGTTCGGTACTAAATTTATTGGTCTGTAATTTTTGTATGATTTATGATTCTTGTTCTTTTTCTTTATAGGAATGATTTTCGCTGTTTTCCAGTTAGATGGGAAATAATTGTTGTTTAAAGCATTATTAAATAAGATACAATAATCCGCTATAATACAATCGGGTGAGTGTTTTAGTGCGATATTCGGTATCTTATCGAGACCTGATGATTTTTTGTTATTTAAACATTTAAATATACTCTTTAATTCATTTGTTGTTGTTTGAAGATCGCTATCATTATCGTGACAAGTTTTATCCGATGTATTTTGATCGTTATATTCCGTTTTGTAGTGATTATTTGTATTATTAAAAAGCACCTCCGTTTTCTGCAGAATCATTTGTGTTACGCGTATATTGACCGCTTCTTCCATTTGTGAGTTGATATCCTTCTGTGTTTGCTGTTGAATAAAGGCCCCCATCACGTTTAATTTGTCCTTGTTACATAGGATTTCTATATTTTCATTGTCAATTAGCTTTATTTTATCTCTGTCATTTATATCAATAGAGAATTTATTTCGGAAATTTAATAATGTAGTTTCCTCACTATTTTTTATATTGATATTCAGATTATCAATACTGATTTTATCTTTAGGCCTAAATATTTGATTAATATTTCTAAAGACATTATTATTTTTATTTATTTGAATTTTTTTAATTTTATTTTGCCACACTTTATTAATTTGTATTTTTATGTTTTGTTTTATTAAGTTTTTTATATTGTTTAATATCGCATGAAATCTGTTTATCAAAACTCTGTTATCATTGTTTGTCCTTTTCATCTTTTTTATTTGGGATATTATTCTACTTTTCTCTTTATATAACTTAGATATTATTTTGTTTCCATAGACATCTTTTAAATAAAGCTTCATAGCGCTGTTTTTTACTGTTGTTTCATGCATTGCCTTTATTATCATTGAATCTATATTTAGAAGATGTTTATCTATTTCAATATTGCTCAGATTTTGATTATTAGGAATCGAGGTCATGGTTTCATTTTGAAGTCTTTCCTTATGTATTTGTTCCAGTTTGCTTCTATATCTATTCCAATCAATTCCTCTCGTCATTGGTAGATTTATTTGATCATCCATTCCCATTGTAATTAATGAATCAATGAGTCTTTGATTGATAATGTTAATTTCTAATCCTCGATGGTCACTATCGAATGTAATGGTATTTATATAAGACTCATTTAGCAACTTTATTCTATTATCCATGAAGGCCAGATCTATTGTTGAGTTGGTTCTATGAAACGTTGGTTTATTTGGAGGAATAAATTTTAGTTTGTAAAATTGTGAATTGTGGTTAAGCCAATTTCTTAGCTTCTTTCCTCGCGGATCTTCTACTGTATTGTTCCATGTACTGTGCTTTGCATTTACGTCTCCCACCAATATATAATAAACATTTGGACTCCCACATTTCAGGTGTTTAAATATATAATTAAAGTCTTTAATAAATTCAATATTTGATTGGTTTGAGGCCGAATATAAAGCTCCTATGACCAATTTATTGTTATTGTTTATTTTGAATTCAATTAATGTGCTTTCAATGGCACTTAAATTGTGATAAATATGATCAATATGTTTAAATTTAAAATGATTTTTAAATATTACCGCCGTACCACCCCCTTGTTTATTTCTATCGTTTCTAATCATTTTGTATCCTTTTATTTCAATTTTACACGTTTTGTCAATTTTTGTTTCTGATAATAATAAAATATCAGGATTGTGTCTATCCATAAAGTCTATAAGGTTTAATCGTCTTTCTATCGATAATATAGAATTTACATTTAGAGCAATTATTTTCAACTTTTTAATATTTACCATGAATATTTCTAATACTTATAATAAAGTTATTATTTTCATTACCAATCCGAATTGATAATGCAAATAATAACTTAAACTCTTTTTTTTTTAGATTAAATATTACCGAAGTTGAACACCATTTCACACCTTTATTCAAATTATTGTTACTTATTATTTTGGTGGTAATTTTTGGATGCTTATCCATTCATAATTGATTTTATTGTATTGAATAACACTTCCATTTTTTTATCATTTTCAATTATATAGGCTTGGAAGGCATTCAACTTCTGTAATACTTTTTCGTTTAAATCGTTAGTGGATTTTTGTTTATTAGTAGTTGTTAGTATATTACCCGCTTTCAATATGTCGCTGTTATCCAGAACATCTGCAAAGTTGACCCCCTCTTTAACGTAGTTTGATTTAAAAGTTCTAGTCTGAGCCTTTTGTTGGCTTTGAAGTTTAGCTTCTTGTATCTTTTTTATTATTTTCTTGTAAATCGGGCATCCACGGAATGACGCAGGGTGTCCCATTTCTCGACAGTTTGAGCAGTACGCAATACTTCCCTCTTCTTGTTTTAGTTTGCATTGTTGAGGTTGGTGTTCTTTATCACATTTTACACATCGATATGGCAGATTACAATTTATTGCTGAATGTCCAAATCTTTGGCAGTTCCTACATTGTGTAATGTGTCCTTTTGCTTTAACCTTTTCCCATTTGATACGTTGATGTCTTAAGTATTTCAGTTTATATACTTCATTCATGTTCGAATCAGCCGCAATTTGAATCAAATAGATTGCAAGTTTGTTTTTATCTGCTTTGGATTTATATTTTGTTTCAAATTGTACACAATTTATAAATTTTAATTCGTCCGTTTCGTGTTCTTTTAGCTCCAACAGCAGTTCTTTTGTATCCTCTTCGTTTGATAAACCTTTAAGCAGGATGTTTTTTGGTTTATTCGCTTTAGGTGTGTATGTATAGTATTGTGTGCATACTTCATTTAACTTTTTTTTGCCTTATTATAGCTTTCTATAGACTCCGTATAGAGTACGTGTTTGTTGTGATTCACTCTTTGTATTGTGAAGTCATTAATAGCCGACATTTCTAGTACAGTTGTAGTTTGACTTGGTGTTTGTACATCTATTATATTAATACGCTTAATTTTTTCAAACTCAACGCCAAAATGACCCGTAAACATGATCCGATCCGTTTAAATTTTTCAGGGTAGGTCGACATAAATATAGCGGTGTGCCTTTGCTAGAAAAATCTGAAAAATTCCACCCGGAAGTACTTGAAACGGATACCTCAGGTGTTTTCAGCAAAATTTAGTCATGACGCCAGAATGCCATGACAAAATATGTTTATATTGATTTTATGATCATGCGCATTATACCGTGAGAATGACAAAATTTATTAAAATTGCCGATGTTTTTGTGATGACACACTATGATGACAAAATGAGTAGAAAATTTGTAATTGAATCTCAATTAAACAAAACAGAGAACATAAAATGATTTTACATACATTTTGGTGTTAATAGTTGTGAGTGTAAAAATACAATTTTGTCATGACACTCTATATCTAATGAAAAAAATTAAAAATTAACCGCGTATATGAATTTACTTTATTTTTGATAAAAGTGCATCAAATTTCAAACATCTTAAAAAATCTTCTTAATTATTTCTTAGCCAAAAATTCAATAAAATGTATTCACGTGACTGATTAGTCAGCTTCTATCTATCTTCTATTATATTAATATTCTTAATAATTGTTCCATACGCAACCCTAAAATGACCCCTAAACATGATCCGATCCATTAGATTGTTTCAGGGTAAATATTGAGCTGTGCGTGCGGGCTAGAAAAATCGGAAAAATTCCACCGGGAAGCACCCGCAACGGGTACCTTTGGTCGGGAGGACCAAAAAGCAAATATTTTGTTCATATTAGTGGCGCGCGATTCAAATTCAAAGTTGTAAAACAGTTGGTACGCGATTCAGATTCGAAGTTGCAACACTGTCGGCGCGCGAATAAATTTCAAAGTTGCTTAACGGTTGACGCGCGATTTAAATTCAAAGTTAATCATGCCAGGAGCAGAGCTCACAATCATAGATGGGTAGTGGGTGTTCCATTAGCTGAGAAAATCAACATCATGTGTGGTGACTACCTGAAGGCGGGACACGCGCGAACTTGCGAATCGACCATCAAGTTGAACCCGCTTTGGAAATTGGTAAATAAGTTTACACTCACCAAGAACATGCGCGTCGATGAAGGTGGGGACGAGTTTGCGCAATATTTACTTTCTGTTGAAAACGGCAATGCTCGAACCGACTCGATCACATTTCCGGCAGACATCTTCAAAGTGAGATCGATTTCGTGTATGGTGACATCAACACAACATCAGCCGAGGAAACCATCGAGGAGCGCACCATCCTTGCACCCAAGAATGATGATTGCGCGCTAACCAATCAGCAGGTGCTTGACCTCCTGCCTGACGAACAAGAAGTCAAACATAGTGCTGATTAATTTGAGAGTGACGACATGCATGAGAAATCCGCCTACCCGTCGAGTTTCTCAACAAGATTGAAGGGTCCAGATTGCATCGCCATGCCATCCCGCTAAAGGTAAACGCGGCCGTTCGTTTGATGTGGAATCTAAACACTAGCAAGGGTCAAACCGATGAAACACGCATGCGCGTTGCAAAAATAAACCGCTACATTCTGGAATGTGAAGTGCTGACTGGCTTCTCAAAAGGCGAGCGCGTTCTCATCCCACGCATTAAGCTCTCACCCTTGGAAGGCATCTTCTCATTTAAAATGTCTCGCCTTCAATTTCCGGTTCAGCTCGCGTTCGCCATATAACCATCAACAAGAGTCAGGGTTAAAGCTTGAAGAAGGTAGGAGTGTACTTGCTGGCCCCTGTATTTACGCATGATCAGATGTATGTGGCCTTTTCACGATGCCGCTCATTTGACGGACTCTAGGTGTTTATCGTTGAGACAAGCGATCAATCAGCTGATCGGGATGGGCGCATCACAACAAAGAATGTATTTTTTGAAGAGGTTCTGTGCATGTAAATTGTAATATATTTTATTATCTACCTTCTACTACTATTTTATTATTCTTTTGTATACATTTCTTATTAAATATTTAGATTAAAGTTTGCCCCAGCAATTATGTGCTTTTCCCTTTTGAGATGTTAATATTTAGTTTGGGTGCGTAAGAGATCATGTGATCCCGAACGCGCGCTTGCTGCTTGAGATATGAATATTTGACTTGACACGTAAGTCATACTGTGTACATTTGAGCGCGTGCTTGCCGTTTAAGATTTAAAAATTAACCACGTATATGAATTTACTTTATTTTTGATAAAAGTGCATCAAATTTACATCTTAAAAAATCTTCTTAATCACATCTTAACCAAAAATTCAACAAAATGTATTCACGTGACTGATTATTCAGTCACAGGTCAGCTAGTATATATTTATTGGCGGTATTTTTGCCTTTCTTTTATTATTATTATTTTTATTATTATCGTCATTGCTAGTATTATGGTTTTTATTATCTTTATTGTTTGAGTCTTTTGTGCTCGGTTTTTTAATATTATTTCTCTTACGGTTTTGTCGTCGTAAAACTGGTATAAAACCTTCATTCTCGTCATCTATCGAGCTGTTATCTGCTGTTGATTCCATGCTGACTTCGTTTAACGGTAGCGCATTAAACTGGGTACTCGTATCCACATTATAATGTGGTTTTGTATATATTATCCAAATTACTACACCGCTTTGTAATCTCGAAAAGTTGTCGTTCAAGCGTGTCTATCTTTTTTTGCATTGCATGTTACTATTGACTTTTAGCAATTCTTCATTTTGTTGCATCACTTGCCCCATTTTGCTATCTGTTTCGGAAATGGTTTCGATTGCTGCCCCAGGTCTTTTTATTAACTTTGGAGGTTTAATAGTTGTTAGCTGCCTATTACTTTCGGCTATTTGCTCATTATCCGAGTTAATCACTATACTTTCATATTCATACATTTCGTTCAACTTTTTACACTGATTTCATCACTTCACAATATATTTTTTTGTCACTTTATGCAGTTCGATTCCACCTGGGGCTCTCTCTAGAAAGCCCCGGTATTAATAACTTTTATGTTGGGCTGATAATATGTTTTTTTTATTTTTAACACTAAGATAACAGTAACTTTTATTTATTTTTAATTAAATCACTTTTTTTTTGTTCGTCCTATTTGATGTGTATCATTCAACGATCATTGAAAGACCATCATCGTTGAATGATGTTTCACAGATGATGTAAACCGGAAATAGTGTTTTTAAAACAAAATTATGAAATTGAGCAGCCTTTGAAGACATTTTATTTGCAATTTGAAAGTAAAGCTGGCCGAAAAAACGCCTTTCTTTGACCCCAATCAAATTCTTTGACAAACAGTCCTGCTTGTGTGATACGTAATCATAGTTCATTCCAAAGCTTACTTTCGGCACCATGCGTTGGGCAAACAGATCGTCAGTATGCGTGATCTTTGTCACTAGTTTACGGAACTGTTCATCCGGCACTGAATCATGTATTCCGCTAACGAAAAGCCACTTTCTGGGTTGTGCCACTCGAATCGAGAACTCATCCATTAATTCAACGTCATTGACAGTTGTTTTAATATTAGGGACCGGTATAATCGATTGTGATGCTCCAGGTAGATTATTATTTCGTCTTGGCTTGATCTATAATTTGACGGTGATGTTAGTGATGATATCGTATGGTTATTGTTCACTATGACTTGGTGTTTCGGTTTAGCTTGAGGCTTCGGACATGGATCTTGTGGCCCGACTTTCTTCTGGTTGAACAACAGATTGGGACAAGGCATGAACCACTGTTGTTAATGTCTCTTCTAATTGATTCATTCTTTTTAGAACATTATCGATTATTCTCTGATTTCTCAATTTTTTGTGTGATTTGTCGATTTTGGATAATTCAATCCGTTTTCACATTTACTACAGAACCACCGCAAACCAGGCACACCGTCTATCACTAATGTACCTCCACTCAACTGGATGCAAGGTAGAATTGTCCGGTCACAACTCTCCGGTCACAGATAGGAACATACGAGTCGTTTCAGTTCGTGCGCCCTCGAAATACTCTTCACAAAAGGGCAATAACAAACATGTCGGTCTTATACCGTGCCAAAATAATTAAAGCAAATTGTAATAAACGCGACCAACGGTAGCCACCTTTACACCTTTATATGTTGTCCTTGCCACACGGAAGTAATATTGTAAGCGCTAATTCTCTCCGAACCAGAAGCTAAAAACTAAGAATTTTGTGTGTAGTGTGCAGCTTTTGTATATAGTCAACATTTATTTATTACGTGTATTTAAAATACGTTAGGGATTAGAAGTTTTAAAAATTATTCTTTTAAATTTCTTAGTAACGCATATAAAGAAAATGAAAAGTTGGCGATCTGCGAAAAAGGAAATAATTTAGTATATGAAGACAATCTTCAAGTTATATTTTCTCTACTGATACTCACCGATGAAAATGTCGTTAAACTAGCATCAAATATCATCCCAGCTTTAATGGTATTGTTCTTTTTGATCCCCTCCATGAAAATGATCATATTTCGTTTTATTTTCAAATTCAGTATCGTCCAATTTGAATCGTACAAGTTTCGTAGGATTAATACATTTTTCCGTGAAATTTCATTACCAAAATAGCACGGCATAAAGATGGCCGCAGACATTGAAATCAAATAGATGATCATAAAAAAATATGTATGAAATTGTTCCGTGATTGACATCAGCGAGATCTGGAATGTTATCATGCAAATAACAAAACCACTTACACCAAACTGGATTAGAAGTATGAATGAGAAAACATTTTCTATTTTGTACAGTGATCTGGAATATGAGAATAAAACAATAAACTTTTATGTTATGAACCAAATTTTATTATTTTGCACAACACCTTTTCAAGTTAATAGTTTTTTCTAATGATTTTCGCAATAGAATATCTTCCCTGCGATTAGTTTGGGGCCCAAACGTCCCAAAACTATTTAAATTACTGCTCAGCCCATCATAGTATCCGCTACATATACACATAAAGCATGAGGGCATTGCATCGACGCCGGCCAAAATTGGGACATGAATCATAAGACACGACAACTGGTACGTCCAACTAATCCAATACATTTGATTATTGTTTCGCCAATCGATCGGATACCATGACGAAAGCGGCAGCGTACTCTCTTTAGTTAACGCCGCAGCAGCCCCCGCTAAGATCGCCGACGCAAAATAGGCGATAAATAAAATTTTATACAATTTCTTGCTCTGATTGATGCCACGAAAAATGCTCGCCCTCTCATTTAGGTTATCCGGATTATCAACTTTTAAAACACTTTTCATAAACTTAACCAAATTCAAGATATTTTCTCGTTGATATATCACGACAAGCAGTTTCATAAACATTGCGAGCTCAGTAATCGAAGTACTTAAAACTTCGGTGGATTTCTCCACATTATGAATGGTAAAAAAATTTATTATGAGCGTCATTTGAAATAGGCCAACAAACGTGGTAAAAATTATGAATCCGTACACTTTATATAACCAGCTGGATTGTGTGCGCTTTGGCCACAGTCCAATAAAATTGAATGCTTTTATAATTGTAGTTATTCCTTCGGTTGGGTCAGGATTTTTAAAGTCGCGTTTTATATTGTACATGGTGCGGCCGCGTTATACAAACTATAAATTGTTTCCGTTTATAGTGATGAACAACTAAATCTTTTTGAACGATGGTTGTTTCATTTTATAGGGAACCGAAAACCTATAATTGATGGTTCGGTATGGAATATGATGAATAAACCTATTATTAAATTTAATAGTTTCCTACAGATTTTAAATGAAGAAACTATTTTTATTCAGTGATGTACTCAGGAAATTTATACGAGTATAGCGTTATACCAGGATATGGTAAGGTACAGGTAGTAGTGTAATTTAACTGAACTGTTTTGGCCCACGGCTGTGAGCGTTGATTGATCTTCCTCGACGATGGCATATATGTTGGACAATCACACAAACCAAATATTTTAATTTGTATATCAAGGTCAAAGCTATTTGGCCATAATGATTGGACACGTGGTTAGGAATGTGCAGTAAAAGGCCAACTTGGATAAAGTATAAGACGACCAAAGTGCGATATGTGCCTAACTTATATACATACCAGCAGTTGCATTTCCTTTTTACAAAGACATTTATAATCTTATAAGTGGAGGCTGGTGTCAGACTGAAGGCCTTTTTCATGCTTAAAAACGCTATTGGTGGATTCACAAATGTCCAAATGAATGAGGTTCCTTGGTGGAGTTCGGTTCTGTTAAAATGGTGAAGGCTTTTCAGAAAAGCCAAGAGAATAATAGTTGTCACAAACCTGGAATAGTATATAAAGACTAGACAAAAGGGAGTTTTTTCCTTTGAAGTTGATTGGCGGTTAATGTCGGAAAGTTAAAAAGATTTGATGGAACCTATAAGTTTATTCAATTAGGCAGTTATACCGCATTTTCTAAAACGCCTTAAGGCTATGACGCCACTAAAATTTCCAATTTAAATAATTGATTCCTGGGGTGACATAGTAGCGCGCTGGTGCCTTGAACATCGATAAAATTGAAACAATTTTAAAAAAATAACTAACAACGCATCCCCAATAGAATTCATTTTTTCTTTTTCCTTACAGAAAAGTATGAAAACAAATTTGAGAATTTTTTTTTTCTCAATTTTTTTTTCATACTTTTCTGTAAGGATTGTAAGGATCAACTAAGTACCAAAATCCACGCTTTGAGACACTTGAACTTCGTGGTAAAACAAAGAGTTATTTGAGGCTTCATAAAGTATAAGCTTTCAGTTCTATCAACCGCGCGTCATTTTCAACAAACTAACAAACTCCGAACCGAAATCAGGGTGAAGAATCCTTGGAGGTGCTGCCGGCAACACATTTTACTGAAACATGCTCCGCCATTGTTGGTGGTCTTCCACAATCCGTTTGATTTTTAGCTGCACTCCTTTTGAAGATGACTCAAATTCTACGGACCTTATCGGGCATCTATCGATTTTTCGCAATTCTTGGAGATTATATTGCGATACCGGTTTTTTCAATTCCGGACCAAGCCAACTTATTTCAATATTTGCCCACTGAGTTCGAGAGTTCCAATAGATCAACGTTAGAAAACGAAAGCTTGTTAGACATTTATTGATGAAACTTAGAATTTGAAGATGCTTGTGTTACTCTTCGAGTTTCATTCAAGTATAAGGAATGTTTATAGTATAAAACGTATTCGAAATGTTTAGTCAACTTTAAGGGTTGTAAAATATTCGCCTGAATATATGGTTTTTAATTATGACGGTGGTGTTTTCTCCCCACTGACAATTTATTATTTTTTTTATTTGTATGGTAAGATATTTTAATTTAAATTGTGTAATTCAATTAGTGAACCATATATTTCAAGATTGAAAGAAGAATCTTACTGGAAAATTGACGTCTATGGCGATTTTTATGGTTTATTTTTATATATTGCAAATGTGCAAGATCATGTGTCTAAAGTAAAAATAATGTTTTTGTATTTTGGAGTTATAGATGGAAAATTTGTAAGGATCACAACAATCAGTTTCGAATGGATGAGATTATTAATTTGAAAAAATCAGTCTTCTCATGAGATCGTGACGACTGATGTTGTATTATTTACACTGATATATTGTCTATAGAACGATACCATGTATACTTGTGTAGTACTAGCGAATTATTGCTTAGCCTACGAAATTCGATTCTTTCACATTTTTCACCTATATTTCATTCTCACAACTAACTTCGTGTTCACGAGTTTTTCTATATTTTACTTTGTTTTTTATTGTGATTGTTTCGTACATTAGTCTATTTTCAGTACTCTCGAATTAAATATACAATCGTAGGGAATTCTTACATGCTTGGGGCATACATTAGCGCGCTAAAATTAGTACCCCTCCTCCCCTTGTTGTAGGTGGGGCGGGGAGTAACTATGAAATTATAAATAGGAACCCCTAATAGGAACCCCCGCTACTTTAACGCATAAAATAAGTATTCAACAATAAAACTAGAATTAGCATGTAAGAAAACACAAATAACCAAAAATCGTCAAGCTCTACAAAACATGGGTTAACCCGTACTTTAGTAAAAACAACTTACGTGCGGGTTTAGTATTTTTTTAATCATTCATTCTAATTATTTATTTTGTTATTACTAAATGACATATCTTGAAAACATTTATTAATTGTATTTGGTTGTTGTTTCATTGATGGGAAGATAATTTGTTCAGATGTTGATTCTAACGATGCACTCAAAAATTTTGGCCGGCCCGCGGGCTTCCGAAGCGTCGGACTTCCTGTTGAACACTTGATTGTATGTTGTTGAACCGATAATTAGGCATATTACTTAGATAATAAATGGCCTAACCATCCTTATATACTACATTCCAAAACGAAAACGCATTGTAAGCTTCTTCAAACCACCATTGACACACCTAGTACAATTATGACTGTTCGGATAATGAACTTAATGTTACTACGCTGCATAACTAGTACTGCAATGTTCAATTGACATTAGAACTAAGTATTATAAATTGCTGGTAATAAAATCAAAATGAGTCGGTCTCTCAAAAAGTTTAGAGATTTATTTATTTAAGAATTCCAGTTGAGCGACACACAGACAAAATCCAATTACGCGTCGCCTCAACTACAAACAAAGCTAAGAAATATAACAAATTGAAATTAGTCAAATTGGAAGTTTGAAAGTTAGTCAAGTGAAAATGAAGTTAAAATTAAGTTAATAGTGGACCGCTTAAAATACATATATGGAAGCCAATAACCATTTTTGGTTATCTAATATCGATACTTTTTGCGTGTGATTAAAGAAGTTGAAATACCTCGATCAAACAATTAGGACAATAAAAAACCAGTGCAACACTGAGGCAAAGCAACTAATATGTACAAGAGCAATTAATACTGATTTTGTGTTAGACAATGATAAACCCCAGATCTGTATTGTTTCATAAACAATGACAAGTAAAAGGAGAAGAAAAGCTCGTTATGACCACTTTGCATTCTGGTAAGCGGGTTTGAAGATCCAAGATTAGTACGCGAATGTATTGGAAGAAATAATTGATGGTTTCTCGTCCTATAAGCAGGAACATACAAATTCAACGATGATAAGGCAGATGTTTCGATTTTAAAATTTATTATTTTGTACAAAAGTAACTCATCATGCGTGCACGTCTCCTATTTTCCAGGCTGACCATACTATAAATTTTCATCCTTGTGCCGTACATAATATTGCCTGAATGCGGGATATATTTTTATACCAAGAATCTTGTAAACTTTTTTTTGAATTCGTTCTAATTGGTCAATATATTTATCATAAAATGGATTCCAAATTTGAGTTGCATACTCGAGGACACTCCTAATTAGACAGTTAAAAAGTATTATGAACACCGCTGGGTCACGAAAATCTTTACCGATGCGAAATATATAGCCGAGAATTTTGTGAGCTTTAGAACAAATCTGATCAATGTGTTTGTCAAATGATAATTTAGAGTCAAAAGTAACTCCTAAGTCAGTAATATGATTCACTCTAACCAATCTTATGTCCGAGATGTAATAGTCAAATAGAACAGGGCTACTTCTCTTAGAATAAGTCATTACAACACATTTCTGAATGTTTAGATTTAGGCCATACACCATGAGCTCAAAGTTTGCATGTCAGTCTGCAATCGATAGCAATCGTTAGAGTTCGTGATCCTTGAGTAGATTTTTAAGTCATCAGCATAGAATAGGTGGGGACAAACAAGCGCACGAGATAGATCGTTAATGAAAATTATGAAAAGTAAAGGTCCTAGAGTAGATCCCTGTGGAACACCAGAACTAGCTACAATAGTTCTAGAAATACATCCGTCAAACTTCACATTTAGTACTCTATTTTTCAGATAGGATGCTAACCACTTACTAATGGGTGGAGAAATGCCAATTTTGAAACATTTGTTAATTAAGATTTCATGAGATACAGTATCAAATGCTTTTTGGAAATCAGTATAGATACAGTCCAATTGACAGCCTTTATCGACACTCTCAAAAGCATAACCAGAAAATTCAAGGTGGTTGCTCAAAACTGAACGGTTTTCATAAAAACCATGTTGTACTATGCTTATGAAATTTCTAACTTCGTTAAATAATAATCCGTAGACTAACTTCTCAAAGATTTTGCTAAACGCGTTTAATAGAGATATTGGTCTATAATTTTCTATGCAAATTTTATCACCTTTCTTAAATATTGGAACAAGAAATGCGGTTTTCCACCTAGTTGGAAATACAGCAGACTTTAAAGAGATATTGAAGATGATAGATAATGGGTCGTCTAGTACCTCTTTCAACTGAGAAATAAAATAGTTAGATATGTTGTCTGGACCCGAGCCTTTGTTAACATCTAATGACTCTAGAATACCTAAAACATCTTGCAATGAAAAATACGTTATTCTAGTTAACGGAGTATCCGATCTGTGTACGTCAGTGGAACTGTCCGGCGAGGTAGGACTGGATAACATGATTTTGAAAACAGTGCTTGTGAAAAATTCCAAAGAAGCTTATACCATAGACACATATCTGGTTTCGTAACTAGGATTATGAAACTATGGTTTACGGGATGAAAACTCAAGACACACTACAATTTATTTTGTCTTCTCGTTTGATTTTAAATAGTAATGTAGTAGGCATTGACAAAAATGCCAAAATTGACATTTAATTGACTCTTAAATTGTCAGAAATGACTTTTATATTGACAGAACAGAGACAAATTTGTTCCCGCCAACCAAATATCTCAATGACAAATAGAAAACTCAAAGGAAACTAGATTTGCTTGGTACATTATTAGTGTCCGGAATCTCCATTTTTGATGTATTCGGCGTTGGGAGCATAAAAATGCATCGGGATGAGAAAAAATATCTCATTCCGAAACTATGTTTAAACCGAGTTGTCAACCATGGTTAGGGGTGACACATTACAACGAAACCATGGTTAACTCGAAACCATAGTTATGATACCAGTAATGTGTCAATAGCAAAACGTAGCTAGTTCCTCTCGGATACGTTCATAGTTTAAATTTTTAACATTGGTAATAAATTGCCATATAAACAAGTATTATATGGCAATTTTTTGAAGGAGAGGTTAACTAGACTGATAACAACTGGTGGATGATAATTGTCCACCTTAGAGAGATAATCCCGAGCATGATTAACTTTTAACGAACTATTGCATACGTTGGAGAATATGAGGTCTAATAATCTATTATTACAGTTAGTCAGTCACATGGTTGTGTTGATAAAGCTTAACAAGCGTAATTATATCAATAAGATACTGAGCTGCTCTACCTTCAGAAGAAATAGCATAAGATACGTTATTTTTCTCCCAGGATATACACGGTAAATTGAAATCACCGATTACTAAAAAGTTATAATTAGTCGGCGAATTTAGCATAAAATTAGATAGATGATCACAAACGGATTTATAGTTTTCGAATTTGGTGTATCGTGGTGGAAAATAAATTACACATAAAATTAAAATCTTGCCATTACGTAAAGTAATTTTTAACCAAATATCGTCATAGACCGAGTTAGATAATAAATAGAGTCAGTAAAAAATACTAAAATCAAAAAATTACTTTTAGTAAATATATTTTGCTTTAGTTACGGGAAATAGAAATAGAAATTTCGTTTATCAATGTTAGTTTTCAGGATAGAACTATTTTTATACAGGTTATTTTACCTTTGTTTAGCTTTAAAATAATAACATGCAAACAATTAATATTCGAAAAAAAAAAATTTCTAAAACTACCCCTTTCGTTTGATATACTCATTTATTAAAATCGGTTGAGTGGTTTTTGAGAAATAGGTGTTGAAAAATTTGCATTTTCGAAAAAATCTAAAAACGGCGTAATTCGCAAAAAAAGCTGTAAGTATATTTCCGAGTTTCTTTAAATAGAGAATATTTCATTCCAAGTTACATAAAATTCAAATTCGGTGAGAACCGGTCACGATGTTTGTAAATACTTCATAGAAAAAGGATGGTCATTAGTTCCCTACATAATCGTACATTGCCTCTATACCTTAACTGATTCTTTATGCGGGATTATTTTCTGGTGGCCTTTTTAATATTCTGATAATATAAGATGACTCATATACTCTTTGTAGCAGAGACTGCCGCTATCACGTCACCACATTCAGACCCCTTGTAAAATCATATTACGTTATATTGACATAAAGTTAGATGAACTCACTCGTCAAGGTCGGCTATGAAAGACAGCAACGGCATGCAAGTGGTTGTGCATGTGGGGAGGGGACGAAGGGGGGGATGGGGTGTATTGGGTGGAAAACTAAAGTGCAGACTATAATATAACTTTATGTAAACTGGAACCTTTGCAACATTGTAGCAAACGTATGAAGAATCAAGATTGGCTTATGTATCCTTTTTTTTTGTAATATTAAATTATTTTTATTTTTATTTATCGATATAAGAAAACTGCGGAAGTATCTGTGAAAGCCGCCAGGGATCAGTCAAGTATCAATATAATTACCAAAGCTGAAAAAACTACAGCGAGACAGAGAAATGCATACGGGTACAGGGTGATTCTAGTTTATGAATAAAAACGATGTCTACAACAGATCTCCGCTTTCTGAATGGCTTGAAGTTAATAAGCTCCAAGCGGTCAAGATAAGAAGGCAAGTTGTAAATGTCCACTCATGGAAACCCGCGCAAAATAAAGCGCAGAAATCTACATTGTACAGTTTCAATTCTTCGTATGTGCACTTCATGTTATGTGCACCAAACCTGATTAGCATACTCGAGCAAAGGCCGAACAAATATCATATAAATTGCCCTCGTAACATAAGGGTTCAAAAATTCTTTAGACTAGCGTTTGGCAAATCCAAGCAAAGAGTTTGCTTTGTTAACAAGAAAATCGATGTGATCTCTAAAGTTCAGTTCGCGGTTACAAATTACCCCTAAATCCCGTACGGCTAAAAACTCTGGCAACAGCGCTGTTGATGGTACACTGTCGACTAATGAAAATTGACGTTAACTCACATTCAGATCAAGATTATTTTCAACACCGGTGGTTAACATCATGGAACTTGAAATTTATCGGTAAATTTTGATTTCGTCCGCACAAATAGAAATTGACGAGTTTTTAATCATGAAATCGACGTCGTTGATGGACAAGACGAAAAAATAGGCCTAAGATGACTGCCAGTACCTTGAGGTAGGTATAACAGTAGCAGGCATTAATGACCTAAAGATTATCTGATACCTACGTTCCCTCAAATAAAAGTCCACCCATATTAAGAGTTGAGGTGCGTAACCAAGATCTCTGAGTTAAAAAAAAACTTATCTTACGAGGAACTATGTCAAATGCCTTGCTGAAGTGTGTGGTAATAACATCAAATTCGTTTCCACCTTCTATAATGTTCAAAGTATGAGATGCAAATTCGGTTAAATTAGTGGTCGTAGATCGTTGAAAAGAGATCGTTTACATTGAAATTTGAAAGTAAAGGGAATCATATATATGTAATACTTTCAAATAACTTAGGGATACAGGATTATATCCCCTCTTATGGGTGGGAACTTTAAATGAGTCTTTCCATATTGTTGTAAATATTCCATGCGAGATCGAGTTATGGAACTGCGTATAGTAAGTGGCTAAGCCAAGTTACCAACACATTTTATTATAAACGATAGAAGACAACCCATCGAGGCCAACGGAAAATTCATCTTTTAGCTTGTTAATGCTTCTAACTGCAGTATCAAAACCAATTTCACTAGAGTCCGGAGGTGCTAGAGCGCGATTAATCATGTAACTGAAGTAGTCCGCATCGGGCTCAATATCGTTGTTGGAGTATTCCGTATGAAAAAGATTTGCGAACGATATGCAACCACTGCGTATATGTACACGTATATGTATACGGCCAACTAGAAGGCAAATAAAAAAATACGGTTTGTATGTGTGCAGGCCCAAAAAACGTAAACTCAGAAAAAACTTTCATGCAAATGCTATGGAAATAATTTTTGTAAAGCTTCTTTTTACTTTATTTACAGTCAGTAACGTAAATGATCATACACGTATAATAGTATGACCCTTGATTTTTGTTTTTTAATCATGTACATAACTTATATTCAATAATTATTTTATTATCGAGTTGGTCCTCCTTTATATTTATAACAGGCGTATACAAACTAAAATGTAACGATTGCGACGCGTTCGGGTGGTGCTAGTAAACTACCAACGAAGAACGCCTAATTAATATGAAACGTATTGGAAAATCTGTGCGCGAAATTGGAAAATTAGTTGGCATTATACAGTGGCCCAAATAATATCCAGATACAACGTCACACAATCGGTTCAAAACGGGCAGTGAACAGGGCGAAAAACAACATTTTCCAATCGGAACGAGCGAAAGAATTTGGATTTGGTGAGAGAAAATCCAAAACCAAGCGCTCCAAAACTATAGCTTCAGAAGTGGAGAAGATACTTATTAAAGCTACCCACCTCCCAAAATATTAGAAGTGTTTTTTTGTGGAAACATGGATATCATAGCTGTGTGCCACGCAAGAAGCCATTAAATTAGAATGTTAATTCCAAAAAAACAATTGAATTTGCAGATAAATTAAAAACAAAAGACTCCAACTTCTGGATGCCACGGATGAAAGTAAATTCAATATTTTCGGAGCCTATGGGAGAGGTAAAATTTGGAGATAATCAGTTACATTCGCCACCCCAATCGCCTGACAGAACCCCAATGCACGTTTATGGGATCAACTGGAACGTCAAATTAGAAAATACAGGATTACCATCAAAAACACGTTGTAAGAAACAATAATGAAAGAATGGGATAAAATTTCACCGAAAGTTCCCAAGAAGTTAGTACAATCAATGCCTAGAAGACTGACAAAGGTTATAAAAAATAAAGGAGGACCAACTCGGTATTAAAATAATTATGAAACATAATTTATGTAAATGATTGAAAAGTGTCTGATTATTTTCGGTGCAAAAATTCTTGATATTTTTTATTTATTATAAACGGTAAATGAATTTCTATTTTGTATTTTTGGATTTGTTAATTTGTAAAATTATTTGTTATTATAAAAATCTGCAAAATAAATTCTATAACCTTTATAATTTGTAAAAAAAATTCAAAACTCATTATGTATGATCATTTTCGTTAATGTGGCAGAAAATAAATTTTAATTCTTCTGAGCGTGACTTTGTTTATTTATCTTTAATTGTGACCAATTGTTTTCCATTTTTAAGGTAGTTTTCAATTAGAATTTTACAATTTTCCGCTCTCATGTCTTTAATTTAACGTTCGTCGATGAAAGTTCATGCTCAGGAGAATGAAAATATATTTTTCTGCCTTACTTGTGAGATATAAATAAATAAAGTTAAAACAAACGGTGAGTCAACCCCTTCTCCTGATTACGGAGAAACTACTCTAATAGACGACATAAAACAGACCAACGGATTAGCAAAGTATTGCTGACCATACAAACAAATTCCCTGTGAAGGAATCGAACAATACTCTAGAAATAGACTTCTGCCTAAAAATACCTCTCCACCACTGAACCAAACTGAAGCCTATCAGCTTTTTCTTGATTCATGTAATATGAAGAATCTTCCTGAAAAGTTCCGTACAAAGATTAGCTGGTGAATCAAATAATGAACACAAGGAAAATTACCTTAGACAAATGTGGTTTTATAACTTCGGACCAAAATGAAAATTATTATGATATGAACGACTGGCCTTTACCAATACCTTAACTTGAAAATTACTTCTTTGTAGTGATCATAAAATCAATTACACTATTTGACACAGACCGACTATGGCAGTGCAAGGTGTATGAATCGTACCTCAAAGAGTCCTACACCAAACAGTGTTGTTTAACAAGGACAACTTTTTGGAAGAAGTTCTGGAATATGGCCACCTGATACGTTATAATTATAACCGTTCTCGGATTAGAAAACTATCTTAAACAACTAAAATGTTTGAATCCACCTCTTGTTTTCCGTAAACAACATTTCTATGAAGAGAAAATCACCTTATGTTTTGCGGTTTCCACTCAATTAACTTTTAAATCGCATTTTTCTATATTAAAAATATTGTTGTATTCCCACGCAATTAATCTCCGTTGCAAAAGGCTGATCAAATTTAAAATTACAAGCCACTAAATTTCTATATGAAAATTCCAGCAGATACTCACTCCAAATGCTATTCGAATAATGGATCTCATACCCCCGCTAAACTAATTAAGTTGAAACTAGATAATTACACGGTTTTTGAACCATAATTATATACGTGTGCTTTAAAATATTTCCTATAATATGTGAAGTCCGTAGAACTAATCAATGCTTATATATAAATATTTAATATTTCTTTGGTGCCATCAATTTCCTATCCTTTCTGCATATTTTGAAGCAGAGCATAAAATGAGTACGCCGAATTTATAATCTGTAATTAAAAAAAAAATATGAGTATGAGGGGTACACGAATCAAATTTGCATTTTATAATAACGCGACATACCGATGTAAATGTCTGCAAGCTGAGCGAAAACAATCGTCCGGCCGTCATTTTTGATGGTCTTTTAAGTCGTTCCATGAAAATGATAATCATCCGGCGATAACCTTTGTCGTGCAAATGTTTAATCCAATTTGAAAAGTAAATTTTATTCGTTAGTTCGAAACTTTTTGAGATGATTTCGTTTCCAAAAAAGCATGGCAGATAAAATTGAGCAACCATGGCCAATATATAGAAAATGTAGAGTATGAAGTTTGTTGGATTCTGTGATGGTGACATCTACGGAAAAAGGAAACGGATATTAGCATTAGTTGGCGACACGTGTAATATTGTTACGAATTTCAGGCGTTTAATACAGATTCCTAATGGATTTTGCAAATAACACACGTCGTATTTAAAGTAAATAAAAATTTTATGTGCGCACCAACACCTAAAACTTCTTTAATAAATTCACTATTTATAATTTTGGAAGTATCTAGTCGCGTATAGTAGTGATGATTCGTTTTTATTCGTATTATCCAGCCACTTTCTTTTCAGTGACACGACGATCATTTCGATACAGTTCAATAGTATGTGCTTAACGTCTTCTACTTCAGATCTGTTATATTGAATTTTTGTAGGTAGGCTTTAAACTTACCACGTCATAGTTTCATTTTGAGTCGCGCTTTAATATCGGGAACGAAGTCAAATATGTGTCTACCATTGACAAATTCATTTCATCTTCTTTGCCATAGGTTTTTTGGTCAGCATGTTAATTTTGTGCATGTACATGAACAAAGTCACGTGGTTTGTTTCGCTGGTTAAAACTACAATAGCTTCTGACAAAACTGATCGGTAAGCCTTAGTTACTCTTAATAAGAGATTCCTTTGAGTATTTTCTAATGACCTCCGCCACACCTTTCTAGATTAGTACAAGTGTTTTGTGATTCAGGCCCCATGCTTCCGTTGAATTTCTTGTCAGGAAGTGGAATAGTTTCTTAGCATTTTCACTTTTAGAACGTGGGAAGTTACAGCCATACGTTCATCAAAATCGACCCCACCATATCTGACAGTTTTGATCGTTTTCAAGATTCGACCGTTTAAAGATATTATTGGAGGTCGAAAAGGGTCAAATTTGACTTTTAGTTGCAGCACTGCTGTTTTATATGCTATACGCCTCTTTCTTGTATTCTATTTATTGCGATTTGACCCTGATGTTGAAATTGAAAAATTGCTTTGCACCACAATAACTTTGTCATCCACAAACACAATTCCATCAAAGTCATTAATCATGCTTGTATTAAACACGATATTCTAGAGCAGGACCCAGAATAGAGCCTTGAGGACATCTTTTGGTGATTTGTTTAGTAGCATAATCATACATGTCTCTTATTATTGCAGATCGATTACTGATGTAGCTCCTGAAAACATTCATAATGTTTTTTGGAAGATTATGCACCGATAAACCTGCGATGGCACTAGACCATGTAAGATTATCAATTGCTTTGGTGACATCCAGGAATATACCTGGGCTGTTTAGTTAAATTTCAAGCTGTAGTTAAATTTCAAGCTGCTGTTTAATAATTTTATTATGCTGGGTCCTATATATTAGGCGGCAAATTTGTATACAAGTTCCCATGGGTCATATTATCTTACGTCACACACCGTTGGAAACTATTTTGCTTTGCTTTAAATACTTCAATTAAGTTTCTTAAAAGATCAAATCACCACAGAGTGGACACTGCTGTGATGCTGGACATGACTGCTGTGGTCTGTCCAAAGAAGACAGAGACACCAAACTATGCGTACGGAGAAGGACGGACTGTTTTTGTCAGCTAACTGACCAAGCATCTGCAAATTTAGGATTTTACAGGTTAATATGCAAAATGCAAAAAGGTCGAACACGAGATGCAAGACCCATACACGGTTAAACGTTGATCAACGGCATGGCTGTCTCGGTACGTATTATCACCAGAGGCGATTATAATACACAAGCAGCAACTGGCATCCTCAATGGTGATCTGAAGGTGCTCAAAATATTACAGACGTCCAAGAAACAGCATTCGCGGTCGACAAAGCTATGCTCTTTGTCGGTAATTCAAGCCTGGACGTTCAGAAGAAAGTGCATAATGCCATAGACAGAACGCCTAATTGGTACAATAGCAAAACAATGGAGCTATCCTTCTCCAAAACCATTATGATCCAACTCAAAGGTTCATTTGACATTATGGAGACCACCTTTGGCGGCTGTTGGTGGGAGGAGAATACAGATGGAGTCATCGATAAAGTGGTTAGTAGTTGATTTTGATGAAAGACTCGATGTAACCTTGCACGTCAAAAGATATACAACTCTTTTGAGTAGTAAAAAAGTTTTTTTTTGTGTTGAAAACGTTAGCAAAAAACAGTGCATTTGAAACAAAATACTTGGCTAAGATAAACGAAGGCTTAGTGGTTACATCAACAATACAAGAACAATAATGGGAACACAGCAAAAATGGCGTTTCTACTTGGTATAATTAAAGCGTATAGGACAGCCTCAACTGAGTTGGGTTGCTATCTTAGCTGAAGTCAGTCCCATCGATATAATGTTGAATGAACCGTTAGTTACGGAAACGTTCTATTCCTTGGCAATCAAATAAAGCCGAATATCCCGAGTTTGCTCAAAAAAGACATTCAAAAAGCGTCCATAGCAACTTGGCAAGATAGATGGAACTCATCAAATGACTGCAGAACTACATATAGTTATATGCCTAAATATATGCAGAAAGCGTATCCAAATATAGCTTCATTATTAAGTGCCTCGTTTATATAAATGGTATCGGGCCACAGAAAATTCCCAGTCTACATGCTTGATTTGGTCTATCCGATACAAGCAATTGCAAATGTGGTAATATCTCGGAAACGGCTGACGGTTAACCCGCAAACGTAATTTCGTAATTATTATTTTTTTTGTTTTTAATTTTATTAATTCAATTTAAATGGCGCTGAATTAAGAAGATAGTAGGCTCGGCCTATCATCAGGATGGACTAGAAGTATTTAATTTTAAGATCTAATACTGAAAGTTTTGGCCTATGACAGCGTGTCTAAGGTGTCATCAATGGGCAACTGCCCTTCCTCGATACTTCGTTTAATTTCCAGTAATCAACAAAAAATCTTGTTGTGCGCCGTCCTTTTTCTGAACAAGAACCACTTGCGAACTCCGTGTCATGGTTGTCTCCTGTTGTTTCGCGAGAGGTAATCGTGTTGGAGCTTGCCGGGTTGGAGTAGTACCGGATCATTAAGAACAAATACATCCTCCACTTGTCCACTGCGATATCTAACAGTTCTACTGGAAGATAGCTCACTATGTGCGAATGATCTTCTTTTGTTTGTAATTTGGCGATTGACGACATTGTTTCGACTGACAGTTCGTAATATTTCTGACTCCCTCAGCGTTATCAATAGACATCCCTTAGCTGATTACATTTGTTGGCGAGATCACGGTACAAACACGTACTGGTACTTTCTGCTAGAATTCACCAATGTTCTCGTACACAACATCCTATTATTTTTGACATTCGCAAGGTCCACAATAAATTTCCATCTTGGTATCGTCAAGATCACTGTCTATTTTGGCGTAGATCACTTTTCGGCGCACATTGGCGATAACTTAACCATGTCTTCGATTATAACTCACAATGCATTTTGTTGACTTGTGTTTATTTGAAGGGGTGTCCCAATGTTGCCCGTTTTAGTACCTGATTATCCAGATCCACGACCATCCGGTATATCTTCATAACATCCAGTCCGATGACACATTCATCAGCTACCCTAGCTAAGATAAACTGATGTTTGAACCGCATTCCTTCAAAGGTTACTTGAAGGGTACACTTTCCTTTGACGACTGCAAGTAATAACGGACAGTTGCATCGTTCTGTTTTGGATCTACCATATATCAGAACGAACAGCCAATTTCGAAACTCTGGTGCTCCTATGTAATCCGCCCCAAGTTGTATGATTTTAATGGTATTGTTGGAGCATTTTCTCCCTTTCACCAACTTACGCCCTTCAAAACTTGTGTAACTTTGTTTTCTGGATCCATACTTATTAAATGAGATAAACATTTTCTCACCTGTCTTCGTTGTTGCGTCTCTTGCCACGTCAGTACCTCTCTTTCTAGGTCTCCTCAAGTAGTTATCGCTTGTTTCGCAGTTATATCTTGCATAATTCTCTGACGTATGACTGCCCATTTTATAGTCGCAACCCAGTCATGACTAGCTTATAGTTCCTTTCTGTTGTGGATATAGTTTGCAAGACATTTGCAGCTTTCCTTCTGAAAGCCAAAATTACTGCGTTGAGTTGTTTCCTTGCGCTTTAACAATTGTGTTATACTGTCGCTGGGAACTGCACTTTAAAATTTTGAAATGCGATCTTGCCATCGAATATCGGATGCTTTAAAATTCCCCTTGAGCTTTCGGCAACTGGTTCAGTTGAAAACATTTTATTTGGCTAACCATCTTCAATAGTTGACTCTAACTCCTTCTCCTCTTAGCTCTCTAACTTGAAGATCTTAGGCGGGCTGAGTTTGGTTGAGTTTTTGGTCTAACTCGGCAAACCGCAAATCTTGTTCTTCTCGTAGTTCTGGCAATTGGACGCTATGTTCTTTATGTAGCTCAGAATCTTGTCTGCTTTGTGCGTCTCGCGTCCGGCTTCAACCCTGATGGCCCTGGTGTTGGTGAAGATTATCCCGATCTATGTCCTTTCGTTTCTGAATCCACGTTAATAGCGCTCTGCAACCTCGAGAAGAGCTCATTTTTAAAATGACTTTGGTTGAAAACTCGAGACTTTCAAATAAAAAATTCACTATTTCACTATTATTTCACTATTTATCATTTGTTTACTATTTCACTTTTTCTCTTCACTTTTTTACTTTTTTTTCCTTCTTCATGTCTTCGTTCCAAATTGCCTGCGCTTATTTACTTATGTATCATTGTCTGGAATTTATTTACTGTTTCTGCCGATATATGAGTATTGAAATTGCAAATCGCTTGCATGAGTTGTATTCACGAATATTGCAAGTCATCAATTGCCCTGCCTTGATTTTTTATCGTGACTATCGTCGTCGTTTACAATTGATTTCGTTATTCCAGTATTCACCTCCGCATGGAATGCCGACCTAAACTTCAATTCCCAAATTAGTATTGGAAGCAATGATACACTTGATGCAATGACATCGATCCATGTGCAGAATATTAATCGCTGCTGGGCCACTAAACTTGAACCCACGACTATTTGAACGATAATACTCGGTGGTGTACGCCTTACGCACTGCGCCACCATATCTGTATAGAGTAGAATTCGTAACAATATTTTTAAGTTTACTTACAATAGAAATTTGAAACGCTGATACGCATAATACGAAAACGCTCATGCAAAACTGGATGAAAATTACCACTGAAAATACGTTTTCTATTGATTTTGTGTAGCTGAAAGAAAAGAAAAAAGATTATTAAGGAAATTGGTTAATTGCCATTTGGATTGCTCTTGGATAGAAATCTAATCCTAAGTAATAAGGGCCTGCCTGAAAAGCTAACAGCTACGAATGTTTATCGCCATTTTAATTTACCAATTTTTACATGAAATTATTCACCGATTTTGTAGATGGATAAAACTTGAGAAAACAATTTGTAAACTGAATTAACAAAATTTAGATCTGCCATTCTATAGTGAAGGATTTTTGAAAATATGTCGTGTTCCTGGCCTAGCTCCAGTTCAGCAGTTCATTGGGAAAAATCATTAAATACTGAACTAACAGATTATGTGGAACGATGTTATCAGAACTTTTTCCTGTTGCACAAAAAAGAAACAGGTTTTCTTCATAGTCCAAAACTGTGAAAAATACGCTGTAAACTTTTTTGCGGAAAATCGAAAATTTTGCTTTTTGCCACTGTTTACTACTACAAAACTATTTACAATTGTTACCTTAAAATACTTTGATGCTCAATTATGTGTTCTTTAAAATTTTTCTTCGCGTCGCTCGTACTCCTTTCGTTATATCCGAGTTTCTCCAAATTTTGACCCAGTATTTCAAGTCTCACACTGGTAATACATAAATTCATGCACGGAAATAAATCATTCACAACATTTAAAAACATATGCATAATCATCCCGATGCACTGATACACAATCACCAAACTGTACCGTCCTGATGAGACGTCCCAAGTAAACGGATACCACGCTAAAAATGGCAAAATAAATTCGTCTGACATTATTGGGTGAATAAACGAAAATATTACAGCGATCACTGAGCTCGTTATGTATATAATTTTCGTTACACGTATCACATTGAAGTGTTTTGAACGAATGTCGTGATTCGATTTGTGCCGAAAAATGTGTTCATCATTTATGAAATGTTCACTAATTTTTAAAATTCTCACAATTTTTGTTTTATGACGTAAAAATTGATAATCTTCAGTACGCAACCAAATTCCGTGATGAAAATACATAGAAATTGTGTGATTTCGTCAATTGTCTTGATGTCCTTAACTGCAATGGCCATGAAAAGTACGTACAAATATAGGAATACTATTTGGAGCACGATCGAATAAATCTTATAACAAAATTCAATTTTTCTATTATTGGTATATTTTTCGGGTAGCAGCAGTCCCGTGATGCACCAAATCTTTTTTATCAAATTGAACATGTCGTTTGGTTCAACGTCTACGCTTCAATTGTGCACGACTTGGCTAGTTAATAGATTTTTATATATGGATTCAAAGTGAGTAATTAACATGTCAAATGTGAATTATAAATTCTAATTATATATTGCAAATTTATCGATTTATTAAATCAATTAGAAGAAGAACTTACCCCAATAACTCATCATGGCGTATATTCATTCTCGCTATTTGATTTTAGTATTCAAATTGTAAACTCAAAAAATCACCAAATCATTTAAAATTATTTCAAATCGAATTAAAACGGTTTAATTATAATTTGAAAAGATTTACAATGATTTCATTACAATTTGCGATGAAGTAGATTTAAGAAGATTTGGTACGAATTGGATGGATTTTATGGAGATTTGATATGATTTGGAACGATTTAGGACGATCGGGAACATTTTTATGTAATCGTAAATTAAAATATATCATATGGAATTGAAACGATTCAGTTCCAATTTGAGACGATTTGGGACGATTTGATTACAATTTGAGACGATTTGGAACGATTTAATATAAGTGTGGGATAATTAGGATCGATTTTATTTAGATTTGAGAAGATTTGAATTTTGGAACGACTTGATTATAATTTGGAAAGATTTAATTACAATTTGAGATGATTTTATGTAAACTAAATGATTTGAGAAAATTTGAAACAATTTTATGTAGAATTAAGCCGATTTGGAACGGTTTGATTACTATTTGATACGATTTTATGTAGATTTCAAGCGATTTAAGATTATTTGGAACGATTTGTATTTAATATTCCAAATCATATGAAATCATATTAAATCGTTTAAAATCAAGATAAAATGGCTCCAAATCGTCTCAAATAGTAATCAAATCATTCAAAATCAGCTCAAGTCTATATAAAATCTTTTCAAATTTTGCATATAAATCATCCCAAGGTTTAGAACCTTTTTATGTAGATTAGAGGTAATTTGAATAATTTAACTATAATTTGAGGCAATTTGAAATGATTTTCCGTTAATATGTGACGATTTTATGTAGATTTGATTATAATTTCAGATAATTTATCATGATTTGGAACGACTTGAGACGATTTTGATCGATATTTTGTAGATTTGAGACGATTTGATTATAATTTGAACCGATTTGACTACAATTTGAGTTGATTTTATGTAAATTTGATACAATTTGAGATTATTTGGAATGATTTGGTTACAATTTGAGACGATTTTATGAAGATTTAATTCTTTTTTTATGTGGATATGAGACTTTTTGAGATTATTTGGAACGAGTTGATTACAATTAGAGATGATTTGGAAAGATTTTATGTAGATTTAAGACACTTTGAGATTATCTGAAAAAATTTGAGATGATTTCAAACGGTTTGATGAGATGATTTGAGAAGATTTGAGACGATTTGAAACGATTTTGTTCGATTTTATGTAGATTTGAGATGATTTCGAACAAATTATATAGATTTGAGACGATTTGAAACGAGTTTATGTAGATTTGAAACGATTTAATTTCAATTTCAAACGATTTTATGTAGATTTAAGACACTGAGATTATTTGGAAAAATCAAAAATCTGACTGCAATATTTGAGACGATTTGAAACAATTTGATTGCAATTTGAGATAATTTAATATGATTTTGAGTTATGAGACAATTTGAGGTGAATTGGATCATTTTAATTAAAGTTTGAGACGACTAAGAACCGTTTGAGACGATTTGCGCCGGTTGAAGTATATAGCTTTGAGTCGATTTTAAATTTGGAACTATTTGATCATAATGTAGAAAGATTTGAATACAATTTTAGACGATTTTATGTAAATTAACCGATTTAAGATAATTTGGAACGGTTTGACTGCAATTTAAATAGTTTGAGAATATTTGAAATGATTTTATGTAGTTTTGAGAGAATTACGAGAGATTTTATGTAAATAAATTAGCAATTTAGAGAGATTTTATGTAAATTTGAAACGATTTAAGGTAATTTGGAACGACCTGGTACAATTTAGAACGATTTGATTACAATTAATTTATCATATCTGAAATGAAACCTTTCCAAATTATCTCAAATCAGACAAAATCGGTGTAAATTGCTCCAAATCGTCTCAATTTGAGACGATCTGAAACGATTTTATGTAGAATTGGGACGATTTGAGATTATTTGAAACTATTTGAATTCAAATTAAAACGATTTGGAAAGATTTAAAAATATTCATAAAATCATTACGAATCATGTCAAATCTTCATATATAGTAAATGTCTCAAATTATAATCAAACCGTTTCAAATCCAAGTTTAATTTAAATAAAATCGTCTTCAATTGTCTCAAATTGTTATCAAATCATTTCAAATTATCTGAAATCGTCTCAAAACTACATAAAATCGTTTCAAATCACCTCAAATATACATAAAATCGTCCCAAATCTACGAAAAATCGTTTCAAATAGTTTCAAATTGTAATTAAATCGTTTAAAACGTTCCAAACCGTTCTAAATCATACTAAATCATCTTAAAAGAAGAACGGTTTGGAACGTTTTAATGTATATTTGAGGCGATTTGAAACGATTTTTCGTAGATTTGGGACGATTTTATGTAGATTTGAGACAATTTGAAACGATTTTATGTAGTTTTGAGACGATTTCAGATAATTTGGAATGATTTGATAACAATTTAGGACGATTGAAGACGATTTTATTTAAATTAAACTTGGATTTGAAACGGTTTGATTATAATTTGAGACATTTACTATATATGAAGATTTGAGATGATTCGTAATGAATTTATGAATATTTTTAAATCTTTCCAAATCGTTTTAATTTGAATTCAAATAGTTCCAAATAATCTCAAATCGTCCCAATTCTACATAAAATCGTTTCAGATCGTCTCAAATTGAGACGATTTGGAGCAATTTACACCGATTTTGTCTAGATTTGAGATAATTTGGAAAGGTTTCATTTCAGATATGAGACGATTTTGGATTATTTGGAACGATTTGATTACAATTCTGAACCGATTTGGAACGATTTTATGTAGATTTAAGACGATTTGACTTGAGATTATTTTGAATGGTTTTATTACAAATTAAGATCGATTTAATCACATAATCGATTATGATCGATTCATTTAATAATCGATTTAATAATTACAATTTGAGACGATTTGGAACAATTTTTATAAGTATGAAACGATTTTACATTATTAAAACAAAAAATAAACAACAACAACCAAATAAATAGCAAAAATTTGGAACGATTTGATTACATTTTCACAATCGTTTCAAATTGTAGTGAAATCATTCCAAATGATCTCAAATCGATCCAATAAATTTACATAAAATCCTCCCAAATTATCTCAAATCTAGATAAAATCGGTCCAAATCGTCTCAAACCGTCTTTATTTGAGACGAACTGGAACGATTTTATGTAGACTTGGAACGATTTGAGATTATTTGAAACTAATTGAATTTGAATTAAAGCGATTCGGAAAGGTTTGGTTACAATTTGAGGCTAATTAATTTGATTTGGAACGATTTGGAACCTTTGAGTAGTGTTATCTATGATTAAATATTAAACTTGAAAGCTTGCTGGGCAAATCAATGCCATTTTTGTGTATAGAAATCTAGGTGAATCTAAAATGTTCCCCTATGTAGATAAATTGTAGAACGATCATGGGTTATCATTAAAAGCAAAAGTGTGCATTGGAAAAATTATTGGTGATTAGAGTGAAATGAGATTATCATGATAAACTTACCCCAATAACTCTTCATGCCGTATTATATATCCACGAAATTTACGTTTAGTTTCCAAACTATTATCACTCCCCAGTTGTTCGATACTATCGCCTAAATTATGATGCAGCATTGCAACGCAATTCATTGACGAGCTCATTACTAAATCGCATGTCACATTCAAACAGCAGTGAATTGTCATAGCAGATTGATATGCATAAAGTAAGATGTAGCCCGTTAGATTATGCTCCCAATCCAAGGGATATGATACAAAGGGCAGATAATAGTATGTTGCAAAGGGTACACTTCGACCCTTTTCTAAAATTGGAGTGCAATATCCACAAGCAGCGGCAGCCAATGAAACACCCAAATATCCTACATTTATATACCAATTCGATTTTAATTCTTGAGCAATATACTGCCGATCGGTTCGCAACACATCATATATATCGTCATGCAACTGATTAAAAATTAATTGACGAATGGCATAACGCTTCCTTACAAAATTGATCATTTTCGATAAAAATGCGATCTCGGTTAGGATAATATATAAATATTTGGTGAGCTCGTCCAATCCAGTGATAAACATGCCTTGAAGTCCCATCAAAAATATATACAAAAATGTAAAACAAGTATGTAGAATAATCCCGTAAGCTTTGTAATACGGGGATCCATAAAACGGTTCATCATCAAATTGCCACAGGCCGAATACTTTATAGAGGGAAATTTGAATTTTGAATGGATTTGATTTTATCACTATTGGATCGAGTTGCCGCACCATTTTAACAAATACTGATGGAAATTATTCTGGTATTTTATATTATATACGCGCAGAATATGGGTGTGTTTTTAGTGTTGTGCGTGATCAAATTTCGATAGTTAATTATTAAAATTAAAAAATTATTAATTACTTGCTACGTGAACGTGTTGTGTGGTAACACCTGTAATTAAATGTTCGGCGTATAATTATATGTGTAAGAAGTCATTGTGAATTAATGTCTCGTTAGATGTTTTTCAATAAACGAAGCGACGAGACTGATTACAATTGGTACGGTTGTCTCGCTGTACTGAAGAATTTCGAATGCCGCTATACGGTTGTTTCGCTAAAATAAACCATATTTAAATGGTGACTTAATTGGTGACTGTAGAATATGCTCCCCCACAATAGAGGGAGATAAATAATATCATCGGTTCATTAGTCCAGAATCTCATCTAGATTTATTTTAGGTCTTATGTCCTTGATATGCCCAATCTCATAGTCGGTTTCCGGTTTTCATCATTTCGGTCTTTGTTGTAAATTTGTTAAAATGGTTCATTTTCCTAAATCTTTTCGAGTCAATATTAGCAAAAGCCACGATAGTTTTCACATTTTAAACCGGAACTGTCGCCTTCTTTGTGCCGCGGATATAAGGGCACGGCCTTTCAATTCTCTGGCAGCTCTTCGTGATCCCAAATAGCGACGATAATATCCTGCCTTCCCATTTCCCAATCTACTAATAGCCGCTTCTACTTCTTCTACTGTGGAGTATTCGACAAAGACTTCCTCACTCGGGGGGAGCAATTTCTGTAATAGGGGTTACTTCGTCTGTCCAATTTAGCAGATTTCGGAAGTGTAGTACACATTTCTCAGCCCTCCACTCCCCCCTTTATTGGATGTACTTCTTCGGTGGAACTTTTTAGTGAGATTTCTGGCGTTAACAAAACAGTCTTTTGAGTTTCCGTGTTCCGCTTGAAAGCTGATGTTTCCAATGCATTCTATTATGTGTTCACTTCTTTTTTGGAGATATGTGGGCGTAGATTTTCTACCACGGAGATAGTCTGCTAAAGTGCTTCTAGTATTACGAGCCAACCAGTTTTCTCGTAGCATTTATTTATTTTCGATAACCTAACGGCACTGATTGGTTCATATTTGCTATTTTTAATTATATTTTGACAAAAATAAGTTGGAAATTGGAATTCCAGAGTGGTATAGTAACAAAGCAATTACTTCTGTTGTACTTTATTTTATATTTAATTCCTAAGTTGTCCTGATTTTAGTATTAGATTTTAAATTCGTGCTTTAAAATTTCAAAAACTCTACCTAGAGTTTTAAGTTGATAACCCTTTTTCAAACAAAAACAAATTGGCTCACTATCCCTTTTTCAACCAAAACAAAAAAAATGGCTCAATTTAAGTCCAAACCACACAAATGTATAAAATAATAGCTCTTTTCCTGCCCGGTAACACAAAGGATGTGGGTACGGCAAATCCGCGGTTCCACACTTTAATTCTTTCAGCGTGATTCTTTCTTCGTTTCTTTCCCCTTCACCCACAAACTAATTTTTTGGCGGGGAAATTGTTGATTCTTTTTTCGTCAATATTTTTTTTTGATTCACTGATTTCTTCGCACTCTTCGCACATCTTGTTTATTAGTCGTTTTAGGGTTAATTTTAGTTTAATGTTTGCTTCGAGTGCAAAAAATATATTTTTTCAACCAAGGAAGCAATTTTCGCAGCAAATAATAAATATTTTTTACTTTACGAATAAATCAAAAAACATAATTTTACGCACATACATAAAAAAAGAACGCTATAGTCAAAAAAAGGGTGTACCAAAAAAATCATTCGGATTGTTTTGTTTGCTTATAATAATAAATAGAAATAAAAATGATTAATTTAAAATATAATTTATATTTAATTTAATATATAATTTAAAATAAAATATATTAATTAAATATTACAGTTTTAAATTAACTATTTTTATTTTTATTTTTAATATGTATAAGCAAACAAAACAATCCGAACGAATTTTTTGGTACCCCCTCCAAATGCGCAAAGAAATCAAATGTGGACGTCGATTGATTTTTTGAAATCAGAGAATCACGCTGAAAGAATTAAAGTGTGGCGAGTCCCAATAACCATGTCAAAAATTTATTATTGTTTGTTTTCTGAACCAACTTACACATTTGTGCATGCCTGTCAAACTTATTTTTGTCCGAAAAATAACACACCTTTTTTTTTTTTTTTTTTAATATGATTCTTTTTATTATGCTTTATATTTATAAATTTTGAGATCCTCTGATCCTACAATAGATTCTCAGGACACATTTGTTTTCAATTTTGTTTAGGGTTTTAACCTTCTATTACCAAATCGAGTTAAATTAACATAAATTAATATTTTGGTTGGCATAAAAATTAGCAATTAAAACATTGCCAAATAAATTTCGTTCCCCCATACTACATACATATATACAACTATTTACAACTTAACCTAATTTAACTATTTACATCTTAACCTAATTAGCGCCTCGGAGGCGCTACTCTTGCAACAAGTCTACACGATCTTGTCGTTTGTATCTGGGACCAAGAAGAGTTGCCGGAGAATTGGAAGACCGCGCTCATATGTCCGTTGCATAAAAAAGGCGACCGTCTTAAATGTGAAAACTATCGTGGTATAGCCCTATTGAACACTGCTTACAAAGTGTTGGCTAATGTTGTACTTGCCAGACTCATCCCTTTCGCCGAAAACATCATTGGTGACTATCAGTGTGGTTTTCGTCCCAACCGATCGACCACTGATCAGTGTTTCACAATGAGGATGATCTTGGAAAAATGTTGGGAGTACAACATAACCATACATCAATTATATATAGACTTCCGTCAGGCATATGACAGTATAAACCGCGATAACCTTTGGACCGCGCTCATATGCCTAGGAATTCCAGAGAAACTCGTTTATCTGTGCAAATTAACAACGTCTGGGTCTGTATGTAGAATTGTAATTGAAGGAATTGTGTTAGACTCCTTTGAAATAACATCTGGTGTTCGGCAGGGAGATGCACTCGCGCCTGTGCTGTTCAATTTGGCGCTTGAGTACGTAGTGAGGAAAAGCAACATCGAAACTTCGCGCTGTATACTTAATAAATCAGGCCAAATTCTTGGATATGCAGATGATATCGTGCTTCTTGGCCGAAGACCTAGCGATATCAAAGACAGTTTGATCGCGTTGAAAACTTCAAATACCTCGGGTCAGTTATAACATCATCAAATGACATGCAGGCAGATATAAAAGCCCGAATCGCTGCCGCACATCGAGTTTTCTACGCCCAATCAAAATTATTGCGATCTAGACATCTATCGCAGTCGTGCAAACTTGCACTTTATAAAGCACTCATAAGACCTGTGCTGGCTTTCGGAAGCGAGAGCTGGACCTTGACCACTAACGATTGTAGATTGTTATCAACTTTCGAAAGGAAGGTCATTCGTTCAATCTTTGGTCCAATTAAAGTCACGAACAATGAATATCGGATTCGCATGAACCACGAGATAAAGCAAATTCTTGGTGGTTGCGATATTATTGGATTCATCAAATCCAATCGAGTTAGATGGCTCGGCCACGTTACAAGGTCCCCACAACAACGGATGACCAATAAAGTGTTCCATCAACAACCAGCCGGTGTGCGTCGTAGAGGACGACCCCGACTGCGCTGGCGTGACGACGTCGAACAAGATCTACATGCACTAGGATGTCGAAACTGGAGGACGAGAGCGATGGACCGAGACGGCTGGAGGACCATAGTGCGGGCGGCAAAGTCCCTTCATGGGATGTGAAGCTAGAGAGAGACTATATCTTGTGTATGCTTCCGGATTATCGAATTTGACGGGGTTGAATCCTTTCTCGTTTGGTTGCCTTTTCACATGGTAAATTGTTGGTATTTAATCATCGTTCTGTATATACCCAATCTTATCCAGATACATAAATGCCTCTGGACCGGGAACTTTATTATTTTGGATATTGTCTCGTACTATTATCTCTGCTGTGTGATGTGGTCCATAAATTAAAGAGTTTGTGCCTATAATCGTGGTTCGTGCCAAATAATGTCTGATTAATTTTATAATGTATAAGTCGATTCTTTCTATGCCAAAATTATTGTATTGTGTTTGGTTTGAAATATACTTTATGTAACCAGATCTAGCATTTCGCCATTCACCTTGACATCTCCGTATACAACATCTTTCGAATTTTCTTATTCGTTCCATATAGCTAGCGGAACAATTATACCAGATTGGACAACCATATGTTATGATGGGTCGAATCAGTGTTTGGTAACAAATTCTCTTCAATTTCGAATCTAAGTATTTGGAATAGAAAATCTTTTTGTTCATCGAAATAGCTTGTTTGGCTTTTCCAAGTTGTATGTTAATGTGTTCTGTGAGGTAACAGAACCGATCCAGATTTATTCCGAGATATTTCACTATTTTCTTCTGTATCAGATATACTTCGTTGATTTTAACCATAAATGTTTTCCAATTTTTCTTTTTTTCTCTCGTATAAATATTAAACAGTATCGGTGCATTAATGGGTCCTTGTTGTAGACCATTGTGTATATGAAATATATTAGTGGACGTTTCAGCTCCCGTTGTTGTGATAAAATTTCTATCATATAGCATATCTGCATATCCAATAGCATGAATATGATATCGTCATCAAATTTTAATTTTTTTAATTTAAATATTAGTCCGTCTAGCCACACGGATTCGAAGGCTCTCGCCATATCAACCATAACTGCGCCCGTGCACATATCATTATTTAAGTTACGACACACATCAGACGTTAATTTTGTGATCGCGTGATTTATCGAATGTCCAAATCTGAAGCCAAATTGATTATCTGGTAAGAGATTGTTGATGTTTATATGATTTTGAATTTTGTTGTGGATTATTATTTTGAAAATTTTACTTAAATTTGAAAGTAAACTGATGGGCCGATAATTTTCTGCATTTTTCGGCTCTTTGTTTTTTTCGGAATTGGAAAAATTCGTGCGGTTTTCCAACATGACGGAAACGATCTGTTGTTAAGCAGATTATTGAATATATAGTGCAAATATCCGTGACGATTTCTTCTGGTAAGTATTTCAATACTATATTTGGTATTCTATCCAGACCATATGATTTTTTAGTGTTACAGCACGCGAGTATATCTTTCAGTTCATTAATGCAGATAAAATAGTTTTCTGATCCTTGCTCGTTTGCCCGATTGTTAGAAGTAAACGTCGTCTTGGTGATTAGATTCGCTCGGTCTTGTTGATGATTTTCTTTTATTATTTTTACATGTTGCTCGACAGTATGTTCGTGTGGTGCTTTTTCAAGTCCAGAATCTGATATGGTTTGCTTTTCGATGTAATGTCCAATAATGTCCAAATTTTGTTGAAAATTGAAGCAGGCAAGCGTGTTACCTGTTTTTGGAAGTTGATTCCAATTGATATTCAACGATTGCATATTTCTTGTTTCATTTTCTTCGATTTCCAATATATTTATGTTTTTTTCTTGTTTTTGCCTCCACATACGTCTGATTTCCGAAAACATTTTTGCTTCAGGTTTTATTGCCTCGATTTTATTTTGCCAATGTACGTTTACTTGAATTTTTATATTTTCCTTAATTAGTTGGTTAGTTCTTTTAATCTCCGCCTTATATAATGTAATTTGTTGTGTATTATTAATTATATGGCCTTGACGTTTTAAATATTTTAATTTAGTAACAACATGACTTTCGTGTCTAAATAATTGTTCAATGATCCTATTCGTGTAGCATTCCATATTATTTTTATGACGAATTTTTGCTTGTGTCATTCTCAGATTTTGATGTATAATGTTTTGTGATTATATTTATATAATTTTCCAGGTCCTTATCATTAATGTTCCTGTCATCAGGAACAATGTTTGTGCTGATTTGATGTTGGTTTTTATAATTTAAGTATGTTTTCCGTAATTTCCTTGTCCACACCGCCCACTTTGTATTATCGAATTGATAGATTAAATTTTCCTTTAGTCCATCTTCGTATGTGTTTGTTGGTTCTATTTCCAAGCAGTTGACCTCAATTGCCCGGTGATCGCTTTCGTAGCAATGCGTTGGAATTTCCCCATTATCGTTTGTGGTAATTTTTAATCTGCTATCAGTTATGGCTATATCCAAATAGCTTCTTGCTGGTAAAAATGTTGGTGCATTTGGTTTATAAATTGCTGATTTATAAAGGAAACCGTTATCGTTTTGCCATTGATTTAATGCAATGCCTCTTCTGTTATGCATCATATTGCCCCAATTCGAGTGTCGAGCATTCATATCCCCAGCTATTATATAGTATTTATTGGTATTCATTAGCTCAAAGCTCTAGTGTCAAATTGTTGAACAGCTTCTGTATTATTGCTACTCGAAGAATACACCGAAATAACATATAGCTGCTTGTTGTTTTTTAATTTAATTTTGATTATACATAGTATCTGGAGATCTTTACAATTTTGTAATTTGCTGATTTTGATGTGTTCAAAATGTATGCCTCGTTTAATTAGGATCGCGGTCCCTCCGCCATTTTTTGAATTTTGTCGATCTTGCCTTATCAAATTATAATTTTTAAATTCAATGTTATGACGAAAATTTAATTTAGTTTCACACATTAACAAAATATCCGGTTGGTGTTGTTCCAAAAATTTTAAAAGGTTTAGTCGTCTGTTAATGCTGACGATCGAATTTACATTTAGTGCCAAAATTTTTAATTTATTCATAATGAATTAATTACACTTAAAAGTTAAGTAATTTGTTAACTTTGTTGTTTAATTGTTTGCGACATTATTTCATTTTTTTTTTGCCAAATTTGCGATAGTCAATTCGTCTTTATTATATTGTGACTGTAAAAATCTGACCTCTTCCTAGATTTTGGTTTGTTTATGTGAATATTTGGTTTGCCACTGGTGAGTTCCAAATATTCACTGAGAATTAAACTAACTGTTGTTTATGCGTTATAATTCAATTCTAATTTTATTACCTCAATAAACCGGGCTTTATACATAAAATATTGCTTACGCATGAAATCGACAATAATTATATACAACAAAAGTACAATATAAAAAGAAAGAAACATTAAACCTGTTGAATTTGCTACAATATACAATATTCCACCCGTGTCGATACTGTGTCATCGACCGCTTGGAATATTGTATTATTGCGCATGTTGACATTGATTCAACATATTCCCGGGCCTTACTGATGTCACACATCTGTTAAACCATGCTTTCGTTGGCTCTTTTAAAGTTTTCAATTTCCTCCCAGTAGGAAGATAAATTGTATTGAACAACTAATGTCCATTTTGTCGCCACAATCTCCAACTTGCCCAATTCCTCGAAATGTATCCCAATAGAATGATTGAACGAACTTATTTCGATGTTGCTGCTCACGAGACCGAATAGGCAGCACACTGAAAGGATGGCTAGTGCCATGTGGTTCATTTTTCCTGTCGCTTTGGTTCAACGGTGAGGTTGTTGCCTGGATACCAGTTTGTTGTTTTGAGTTGTAATTGCACTGGCCTTCCCGATGGTTGTTTCCTTGAGCGTTGCAATGGCCTTCATAGGTAACATCTCGCTTGAATCGTCGTTGATAGGAAGTTTGCACAGCTTTGTTATTGGTCGTTTGTAGGTCGCGTCTTTACACTTTACTGTTCTGTTACGATTCGTACCAGGTCATCTTTTCCGGCTGGGAGGTTTTCCACTTGCTCCGTTGTTGAAGTTGGTGAATGTATTCAGAAGTCCATCGCTTCCAAAAGTCTTGCGCCATTTTTTCGACCATGTGCCATCTCGTTCTTAATCCTATGCTGCTGGTAGTCGCTTCCGACATCGCCTTAAGAGCATCTCCAATGAGAAAGTGTCCTGGTGTTAGCGCTGTTGTATCTGTCGTGTCGTTGGTTAATGCGATCAGCGGCCGAGAGTTGAGAACCGCTTCGATTTGAGTGGGGAGAGTGGTTAATTCTTCGAATGTTAGAGTTGAATCTCCTATTACTCTCTTAAGATGAAATTTCACGGATTTTATTCCTGCTTCCCAGATTCCGCCAAAATGTGGGGTATGAGGTGGTATGAAATGCCATGTCGTTTCATTACTGGCTAACATGGCTGCTACGTCGTCAGGTAATGTGGTCATCGCTGAACTGTACGTCTTCTTCATTACGGAATTTGCACCCACAAAATAGGTTCCGTTGTCAGAGAATATATCCGCGACAAAGCCCTCGTCTAGAAACGAATCTTTTGTAGGCCACTATGAATGCCTTTGTTGTTAGGCTGCTCACTATCTCAATGTGTATGGCCTTGGTTGTCATGCATACGAATAGGGCAATGTATCCTTTATAGGATTTGTTACCCCGACCCTTGGTGGTTCTTAGCTGGATGGGTCCTGCGTAGTCGATTCCCGTTTTAGAAAACGGTCTTCCCGGGCTCACTCTTGCTGATGGTAGACTACCCATTAGTTGCTCCATGTGTTTTTGTTTGTAGCGAAAGCAGGTTATGCATTTTTGTATCACTTGTTTTACAGCTCGTCTCCCATCGATGATCCAATACTTCTGCCTCAGCATTGCAAGGGTAAGCTGTGCGCCACCATGTAATGTGTTTTGGTGGGCTTCCTCAATTATCCGTTGAGTAATTATGTTGTTTTTGCTTAGAATTGCAGGCTGTTTGCTGGCGGTTGTCAAATTGGATTTTTGGAGACGTCCCATCACACGGAGTAAGCCTTCGCCGTCTAAGAAGGGGTTTAATGAACCTAGCTTACTGTCCTTTTCTAGCCTTCTGTCCTTGTTCATGCAGGCGATTTCTGGCCCAAAATCTTGGTCTTGGGTTATTTTTATAATTGCTGTTTCTGCTGCCTTAAGTTCATTACCGGTTAGCCAACCCTTGTTACGACTTTCTTGTTGGCAATTATTTATGAATCGTAGACAATATGCGACCGTGCGCTTGATTTTACTGAATGTGGACAGCCTGTTAAATAACTGTGCAAGTATGTGCGACCTTTTTATTACCGTCGCCAGCACTCTCTTTTCTTCCAGCTTTGCTTGTAAATCTGATGGTGGGTCCGGAACCGGTTCTTCAGTATTCCAATGCGGTGGCATAGTTGTTAGGAAGCTTGGTCCATGCCACCACAAGTTGTTGTCAATGAGCTGCTTGGGTGTTATGCCACGTGAGGCGGCGTCCGCGGGATTTTCCTGAGACTTCACGTGATGCCAAGTTGTTGTTGGTAATGTCTTCTTAATCGTCGAGATTCTGTTTGCCACAAACGTTTTGAAGCGGCTTGGGTCTCCCTTAATCCAACAGAGTGTTATTGTCGAATCTGACCAAGCGTATGTATTAACGTTCTCAAGCTTCACGGTGTCTTGAACGTGTTTCAGTAATTTTGCCAATAATAAGGCCGCATTTAACTCAAGGCGAGAGATTGATAGCTTCGTTTTGCTTGGTGCAACCCGTGTTTTGGACATTAATAGCTGAGCTGCTGGTTTACCGTTGTCATCCACTGTCCTACAATAAACCACTGCCGCATAGGCGTGCTCTGATGCATCAGCAAAACCGTGTAGCTCTGTTTTGCATCTAGACGTTGTACTGAGCCATCTTGGAATTTTTAATCTTAATATCTCATTCAGGTCATCCTTGTAGTTCTGCCATTTGGCAATTATTCTTTCTGGTAGTTGTTCATCCCAGCTTATTCCCATTTTCCAAACATCCTGCATCATGATATTGGCCATGATTGTTGTCGGCGACAGCCATCCTATGGGGTCAAAGAGCTTTGAAGAGTCAGATAGGAATGAGCGCTTGGTGTGCTGGTTGTTGGTTAGTTGCAGTCCGGCTATATCGAATTCGAAAATGTCTTCCGCCGGGTTGTATAGTATTCCCAACGTTTTAATGGTGTCATTTAATTTTATTTGAATATTTCCGTTGGCCTGTTGCTCTCTAGGAAGGCTTTGCAATATTTTGGGAGAGTTGGATGCCCATTTTCTCAAATTGAATCCACCTTGCGCTGTGAGGGCTTGCAGATCTTGCAGCAACAGTAGAGCCTCGTCAATGCTGTCTGCGCCAGTAAGTAAATCGTCCATATAGAAGTCGGTCATCATTATTTTAGCTGCTTTTGGGTGAGTATTGCATCCTTCCTTGGCCACTTGAATCAATGTTCTTACCGCTAGGAAGCTGGCAGCGGTAGTTCCGTACGTTATTGTTTTTAGCCTATATGCTTTTATCGGCTCGGAAGAGTCCTGTCTCCATAATACCCGGTGATAGTCCCGGTAGTTTGTGTTGAGCCAGATTTGACGGAACATTTTCTCGATGTCGGCTGTCATGACAATCTTGTGCTTCCTCCACCTTAGTAGCATGTCGGCCAAGTCCTCTTGTAGTTTGGTCCCGGTCATCATGATGTCGTTTAACGAGACCCCAGTTGTTGTTTTTGATGATGCATCAAACACTACTCGAAACTTGGTCGTTGAACTGCCTGGTTTGATAATGCCGTGATAAGGTATGTAATACGTATTATCGCCGCGCTCCACTTCTGGCTTTTCTTGTATCAACTCCATGTGGCTCAAATCTATGTATTCTTGCATGAATTGTTTATATAATTGTTCGTAGCCCGGATCTTTGACGAATCTTCTTTCGATTTGGAGAAGTCTGGCTACTGCTCTTTTTCTAGACTCGCCAAGTTTGACGTGATCGTCCTTAAATGGAATTTTTATTATGAATCGTCCATCTGTGTCTCGACTCAATGTTGATTGGAATGCCTCCTCAACTTGATTTTCTTCCGCTGTATGGCTCCTTTCTTCAGGAATGCTATCAACCTCTATAAATAATTTTAGTTGTTCCTCGATTGACTTAGTTGTCACCATGGTTGTTCTTGTTTTGGTGTTTACATTACTCAGGCTGCCAATTACGACCCATCCGAACTCCGTGTTCTGTGCCATTGGTTCTCGATGGTCACCTTTGATAATACTATTGGTTATTATCAGTGGATAGTAATCTGCTCCAATTATGAGATCAATCGGCTGAGCTTGATTGTAGTGTGGGTCCGCTAACTTTATGTTATTAAGATGGGTCCATGCTCTAGTGTCAATATCAGCTTCAGGTAGTTGTTGGGTTAGCTTGTTAAATATTAGAGCTTCGATGTCTAAGCTAAAGTCTCCATCAAATCTTGGCACAAGCTTAATGTTGATTGTTGATTGTACCGCCAATGCCTGAAATGTTAACATGTGTTTTTCTCTTTTTGATGTTTAGGAGATTGGCAGCTCTCGATGATATTAATGTAGCTTGGGACCCTGAATCAATTAACGCCCTCAATGTGGTGAGATGTCCAGTGTCTGTGGCTACTCTGACCATTGCTGTTGGTAGTAATACAGGCCCTTGTTGTTTAACTACTGTTGTTGGTTTGTAGCCTCTAGCGATTGGAATCTCCTTTCTATGAAGCTGAAGAATTCATTGATTCGTTTAGTTTCTCTCGGATTCTCTAATGATGTTTTGTAGAGCCTAGCGGTTTCCGGATCTAGTTTTTTGCCTAAAATGAACATCACTAGGGCTTCAAACGGAGAGTGTAATTTTAACTTGTTGATGTTGTGTAATATTTCAACTGTAGTGTCATGCAAATTACGAATTGCTGCCGCTGATGGTGCATGTATTGTTGGTAAAGTTAATAATGAGTTGAAATACTTATTTGCTAATAATCTGGGGTTGTTGTATCTTCCTTGCAGTATTTCCCAGGCCTTGTTGTAATTGTCACCAGTTGTTGAGAGGTGACTGATCAACTGGGCTGCTCCCTTTTGTAAATTTGCCTTCAAGCACGTCATTTTGATTGTATCCGCTAGCTTATTGTTGTTGTGGATGAGCTCGGTGAAAATATCGTTGAATCAGCTCCAATGCTCATAATCGCCATAAAATGTTGGTAGTTCTATCTTGGGCAATTGTACCTTGACTTCTCCAGCCTGGTTCGAAATTTCTTCTTTCCGGCTGCGCTGCCATCGCAATGTTGTTGAGTCCACTCTCTCCTTGAGCGCCTCATAGTAGTTATTTTGAAAGTAGGGAGCTGTTTGTTCTTGCTCTTCCATTTCTACTAAAAGGTTTATGTGCAAATCGTCAATTGCCCCCATTTCTTGGGATAATTGAGCCATTTTTAGTCTAATGAACTCCATTGGAATGTTGTTGTTGTCCAATGCTTCTTCAATTGATTCTAATTTTCTATGCATCATCCTCATCAGGACATCTTGCTTCTTGAGCAGCTTCTGGTTGTTGTATGCTACCCCTTTACTAGAATTTTCAGACTGATGCTGGTAGTCCTTACTGGATGATTCAGATGATAGGTTAGTTTTGCCTCCTCGGTCGTTGTTATTTGACTCCTCGTCGGCAAAGTCGAATTTGGAAGATGCGTCTGGAGCTGGCGTTGATGGCAAGGATGATGAGTTTAGGCGTTGACGCATATCTTCAATATATTTTGTGAACCCTTCCCATACTATTTGCCTGTCTTTATAGTATTGGTGTTTTGTATCTAGTTCAGGCTGGAACTCTCTTATTTTATTATCCACATCGACGTATTCGTTGTACGTTTTTTTGAGAGTAGCTATTTTTGCCTCCAGATATCTTTTAGTTTTCCGAGCTGCACCATCTTTTTTGTAGTTCGAGATGATGTGCTCCAACTCTACTGCCTTGTCACTTTGCTGCTGCAATAACCGCTCCATGTATGTGCTTTTATTGATTGAGGGGTGTTGGACTGTTGTCGTGTGGCGTATACTGGTTTATTTGCCGGTTGTTGATTGGCCGTTGAATTTCAATCGTTGTTGTTGTGAGTTTGATGCTTCGACGTATCTTGGCCTATAGCTCTATGTTTGTGGAACGTGTTGGCTGCCGGTTGTTGTGGTAGCTCGAATCTCAATGTAAAATTCCTTTACAACGTGAGTTTTATTGTCCGCCGGTTGTTTTGGCGGCTCGAAGGACCATGTAAAAATCTGACCTCTGCCTAGATTTTGGTTTGTTTATGTGAATATTTGGTTTGCCACTGGTGAGTTCCAAATATTCACTGAGAATTAAACTAACTGTTGTTTATGCGTTATAATTCAATTCTAATTTTATTACCTCAATAAACCGGGCTTTATACATAAAATATTGCTTACGCATGAAATCGACAGTAATTATATACAACAAAAGTACAATATAAAAAAGGAAACATTAAACCTGTTGAATTTGCTACAATATACAATGTTCCACCCGTGTCGATACTGTGTCATCGACCGCTTGGAATATTGTATTATTGCGCATGTTGACATTGATTCAACAGTGACACAACGTTTGCGTATGAACCATTTTCTTCATTTACCAACGTTGTCTTGAAAGATCAAGGCGGATTCATTTTAGTTTCTTTTATTTTATTTTTTAACTTCTCTAGCATCTGTTGATAAATTGGACAGCCTTTAAAAGATGCCGGATGGCCCAACTTCTGACAGTTAACACAGTAAATGTCTTTACGTTCAATTTCATTCTTAATTGTACACTCTCTTGGCATGTGACTCATATGGCATTTAACACACCGACATAATAAATTGCAATTACTTGCTGCATGTCCAAATCTCTGGCAATTTCGGCATTGCATTATCTCGCTCTTATTTTTGAGATGCTCCCCCATATGATGATGTCCGCCATATTTGTATTTGGTTCAAATTGCACCAAGTATAATGGTAATTTATTGGAATTTTCATTTGGGTGCTTCTTCCTCATTTGAATTATGTTTATAATTTTTATATTTACATTATTCTCTTCTACTTCTGTTTTTATCCCACCAATGTCTTCTTCTTCGGTTAGTCCTCGGATTACTAATGTTTTAGGTTTTAATTCTTTCGGAGTGTAAGTGAAATACTGAGTGTTGACTTCTTTCAAAATTTTGTTTGCTTTAAAATAGTCATCCATCGAGTTGACCATGACCGAGTGCTTGTCTGCAGTCACTCGTTTCGTTTCACTTCAAAAATTTTCAATTGAGCTTCTTTCATCAAATCAACAGTGTCCTTTATTGCTTGGTTATGGATGTGTAGTGATGGTGGTTTCCCTATTCTCTTCTCCGTAATGTTTTCTTTTGGAGGATTTTCGCTGTTGTCTCTAGTCGTATTTTGTTGATCGCTGGTTTTGATATTCTTCGCCGAACGCATCAATGAACACGATTTGCTGTCATTTTTTACGTTTTATGGCTTGTTTCACTGCGGTGAAATCGGTCCCTGGTATTGCATCATCATTTGTTACGTAAGTCGACTCATCATCTTCATCCATATCCTAAACACATCAACGGTTTAAATTTATTATTTTCAAGCAATGTCAAATTTTCACTTGTAGCATTTGAATTGGATTTTAACACATTTCCAATGAACATATACGTTCACGTAACTCTGCATTTTCAGAGCGCAGTAGTTTTATTTTGTTATTGTACATTCTGTGCTCGGCAGAGATCAAATTGGGTTTAGGTTTCCGTGATTTCGTTTTCCCCGACATTAAAGATTCGGTTGATGCAACCTCGTCAATTTTACATTTTTGCATTGCGTTTTGTACGTGTACCGATTCAGGTATAACTTCATATTTTCTGACATTTCATTGGGTGTTTGTATCGTAAATGGGTTATGTTATAATTTTTAGTGTTTTTTATAAAATTAATTTGAATTTGTTATCACTATGTTGTATATCCCTTTAGTGATTTACTAACACAATTGTGCGGGTAGGGCAAAAGTACCATGGTAAAAATTTAGTTTTGTATGTTTTTTGAACCAACTTACACATTTGTGAATTCCTTTTTAACTTTCGTCCGAAAAAAACACTATCTATACACACAATTGTGTTGGTTTTACTTCAAATAAAGCGAAATTTTTTATCAACAACGCCATTACATACTATGGTTTTTTACTCACACATTTGTGTGGGTTGGACTAAAACTGAGTCAAGTTTTTTGTTTTCTTGGTTGATAAAGGGATATAATTCTGTGGCAATAATTCAAAAGGGCATAACTCGAGTTATGCCATTATATATAATATTATTTTATATAGGGAAAAACTGCGAAAATCGTATGGTACATCTGACTATTCGATGTGGTAGAGTAAATAATTAGGCGTCATGTAACACTTAAATACTTTTCCAAGATGCTGAAACCATTTTTACATAATCATTTTCAACTTCAAAATGATCTCTTAAAAATTTTTGGAAAAAGAGTTATGCCCTTATGTATTATTGCCACAGATATGTATAAAATGTAACTTTTTATTTTAAATTTGTCTATTCAATTTCATAAACGAAGAAAATTTAAAAAATTTCTAGTTTTACGACACAAGAAAAACAAATATTTCTTTTTGGTTTTCGGTTTCTAATTTTTTCCCGTTGGAAAATTTTCCGTTTGCTTCAATTTTCTAATATTACGCACTAATTACATAAAATATAATTATGTTCTATATTATTTAACGTTTATTAATAATTATCACAATAATAACACGTATTTAAACGAAAATTATTAATATTTTGTATTTTTTTAAAAAAAATTCAATTTTCGTTGCACATAAACGTCACTCGATCACCGAGTCCTATGGTATTCTCATAACACTATACCTACATATACACACAATTGTGTTGGCTGTACTTCAAATCAAGCGAAATTTTCTATCAAAAACGCCATTACATACTATGGTTTTTTACTCACACATTTGTGTTCTTTGGACTTAAATTGAGCCAATGTTCTTTTTTTTTTGTTTTTTTGGTGTAATGGAGTTTTTGATAAAAAATTTCGCTTGATTTAAAGTACAACCAACACAATTGTGTTTATAGTTATAGTGTTTTTCGGACGAAAATAAGTTTGAAAGGCATGCACAAATGTGTAAGTTGGTTAAAAAAACAGACAAAAATAAACTTTTAACATGGTCTTTGGCGGTACCCACACAATTGTGTTCCGGGCAGGAAAATATAAATTGTTATGTTACGTAAGTCAACATTATTCTAGTACTTTATTCCTTACGTAAATCTAATTTAAAATGCTTCAAAAAATGGCAACGCTGCATCAAAATGTAAATAAAAAATAGTTGTCACTTTTGACAATTGTAAAGTTATTATTCAAAATTTAAAGTGATTTTGTATACGAAAAAAATGACCAGTAATGAATTAAAAGTTACATTTGGCAAAAAAGTAGATAGTGGTAATTTAACACGTGACGATTTTGATGGTGGACCAGTTAGTTTAGATGAAATTGAACCGGGATTATGGCTGGGTATAAGATAGCATACAATTTTTTTTTATTGATTATTCGTAAAGATAATAAGCTCGTATAAGTAAGATTTATTGTTTTACTTTGTTTAATATTTTATGGATGTGTTTAGGAAATGTGTCAGCAGCAACAGACTTAAATGCCTTGAAGGCCCATGATATAGCGCATGTATTAACTGTTGATTCATGCCCACTACCAAGCCACATTACACAGATTTCAACAATTACGACCAAATTCATTAAAGGTACGTACTTTAAGTGCAAATTTATCGATTTTGTTTTAATTGTGTTTTATATTCCAGTTTCAGATGTGCCTAAAGAAGATTTCCTGGGACATTTTGTGGAATGTATCGATTTTATAAGTGCCACACTTGAAGCAAAACATTCGATATTGGTACATTGTTATTTTGGTGTAAGCCGAAGCGCCACAATTGTTATCGCGTATTTAATGAGAAAATACCGATTAAACTATGACCATGCATTTCAACGGGTGAAAGCAAAGCGTCGATTTGTTGGACCAAATACCGGATTCGTTACGCAGTTAAAATTATTTTATAGGATGGGTTACACGATCGATCCGATGCATCCAAAATATAAACAGTATCGGCTTAAATTAGCTGCCGATAATATCAAAAAAGCAAAAATATTGCCTCAATCATTTATGGATCTGGTAAAACCAGATCCCGGCCTAATACAGCTAAAACCCGAACCAAAAGTATATCGATGTAAAAAATGTCGTCGCATTATTGCCACTAAAAATAATATTTTAACACATAAGTCGAAAGAAATTAAGCCGGAAGTAGAAAATCGAACGATTGTGGTTGAGAATGTGGCGGATCGATTGCAGGGCCTGTCATTGAATTCTGAAATGAGTAGGCAATCGTCCGAGAGTGAGGTAGAATTTTGTCAGAAAATGTTTTTCGTCGAACCGATCGCATGGATGAAAGATATCGTGAATAGTACACAGGGCCGGTTATATTGTCCGAAATGCTCCAGTAAATTGGGTAATTTCAGTTGGACAATGGGGTGTCAATGTCCATGTGGAAATCATGTTTCGCCTGCCTTCTATTTAGTACCATCTAAAGTTGAATATTCTACCGTGGTGCAGAATGTTCAAGTTACAGTATAAAACCCGAAGTACCATCATCACAGATTCATCTTGTAATAATATACATACATTATTATAGCTGTACATGTAGCGAGACAATATTTACATATTTACAAAACACTACAATAATTTTGAAGCGCGAGTGTCGTGATTAAATATAATCAAAATATAACATAAATATTATTATATAAATAACCGCCATTTTGTTGATATCTTCCATTTTCGGCTTCCATTTTAAAATTATTTTATAACTGTTATTTTATATCGGAATATATTGTGCACAGTTTGTTATATAAGCGCTATCTAGATTTACGCATATCTGTATTGTTGATGATAAAGGACAATTTTTGTTGGCTTCAAGTCAAAATACTGTTATTATAAAACTACTCTTCACTATTCTAGGCTACTGTATTATTATTTTTATGTAACAAAAAATTGTTTTATTGTAATAAAATGCCGTTGTTAAAAAATCTACTTTTGGTTGAATTTGACTTGAAAAAATAACCGACAACAAAAAAATTGAACAATGAACAAAATTTAGTACATAGTTTATTTAAAGAATTCAAATCGAAAACACCTAATATGGGGTAAGGCAAAACTTCAGTATCATTAAATATTGATAGAATGAAAAATAGAAATACTGATGAAATAGTGCTGACGAGTTTATTTATTACGATTTTATTTATTTTATTTATTCAGGTAATTGGTTTTTTAGAATATGCTGCGTATTCCACAGTTAAATTGGAAATTCTTGCAATATTATTTTCAATGGAAGTTTCCAGCCAACTGGGCATTGCAAAAGTTGCTTTTATATCAGGTGGTGTAACATTGCTAATTTAGCTGTGGAATAAACGCTGCATTAATAAAAATAACACGGTAAAGCCCAAAATTTCAAAACAAATTAGTAATGAAGTCATTATCGAATCTCTAACTAAATAATCGTACCACTTTGATTTAAACAACGAGGGTGCAGTTTCATAGTGTTTTTTCAAGCAGTCATTTAAACATATGGCTTGTACTTCCAAAGTTGTATCTAGAAAAATTCTGTGGAATTCTTCAAGATGAAAACTGGTAGTTTTGTTTAAGATACAATCATATAAATATATATACTATTTATAAGGGAAACCAGGCATACTTTCACAAAATCACAACATGTTAAAGTTCTCGCTCTAATCGTTTATCGCATTTTAACAGAAAATAATTTCAAGAACTTAGTTTTTTGCTTTTGAGGTTAGTGTTATTTTAGTATATAAAATTCTAATTTTCATATAAATATTAACATTTCTAAAACAATCAATATCTTTTGGAAAACCATAAATTTTTAGAAGCATATGATTTATTTTAAAATTACTTCAAAAAATATGATTAATCGTATTTTAAATGTATTAACTCGTCAGAATGTCCCACAAAAATTCTAAACTATCGAGAAGTAATAAAATTTTTGGAAACTGCTTTCATTTTGTGACCTCTGTATATAATACGCTCTGGATGCTATGGAATAAAGCAAATGCTGCAAGAAATGAGGTGCAATGCTCTCAAATCTGAATTCACCCAGTCAAAATGATTCTTTTGGTAATCCTTTGTAAGAAACTATCCAAATAGCATGCTTGGAATGCCGAATGATTTCGAATGTTAACTTTTACCTCTAGTTCTTGTTGTAAAAAGAAATAAACTTCAACAATGTATTATTATTAAAGTTTTGTATTATATCTAATTTAAAATTTCGTTATAAAAAACAAAACGAAATTTAAAATTAAATATAATACAAAGCTACATCTACCAAACGATGTTACTTATCTCCATGTCTACTTTATAATCCTAATAATCTAAATAAGTTGAGCGGATATCAACCGCTTTCTGGTGGAATTCAATTTTTTTTGTTTTGTTTCCCATTGACTACCATGTCGATATTAACTGGTTTTGCATTCTTATGCTGCTTCCTGCATCTCGTTTTGATTGTGCTAGCATGTTATTATTTTCTTTGTGCTTATTAATTTTTGTTAATTTTGTTGTGTGTATATTTTACATCATATTGAAATAGGTCTATATTTGGCGGGTTTTATGTTTGATATTTCGAATTTTGGGATCAAATACGTGACAAAGAGAATTCTTGAAATTCTACTGGTTATGATTACATTTTTGAAAAGGCGCTTATGCTAGATGATCATTTGTACTGTCTTGAACCTTTTATGCCACAAAATGTGTATTTTATCCATATAATTTTCTTTCAAGTTGTGAATATTTCACTGTCATTGAGCACTATAAGTTGTTCTGTTAATTTGAGTACAAGTCAAGAAGTTAGTGAAAATTCGATTGAAAAATAGTGCGGGCGGTCGAAAAAACACGGAATAATCAGAATATTTAAACATTTTGTTCTGTTTTAAAATAACGAGTACTCTCTATTAAGCACTTTAAGTTAAACCATGCATTCGTTTATAAATACAAATACTATTTCGGCTTATTTATATTAGAGCAAATTATTAAACAAGTTTTAATAAGATATCCATAATTCAAGATCTTTTCACCACGAAATTTAAGTGTTTATCAAATAAATTTGTGAAGTATTCCGAGCCAATATTGATAATAATTCAACAAACGTAATCTTGACAAAAAAAAAATTGGATTCGAAACTTATTAAGGACCTCATTTGTACTAACTGAAGTATTGTTTGCTTGACATTGAAGGTGAAGTACGCTTTAAAAAGTATGTGAACGGTATGAGACTGGCTCCGAATTCCGTGTGCAAGGACTACCTAGAGATTGCTGTCAATATTCATTATGTTGACAATTGTCCTGCCTTTATCAGGGCTAGATGTGTCATTTGTAATTCCCGCTTTATGGAAGATCTCGAAGGTTTTCACTAAGAGCCCTTTGTGCTATTGAGTGCGGAACCTGTGTGGCCGTTAGCAAAAATATGGATACTTGTAGATTAGTGTATGGTATGTGAACTATTTGCCTGGTAGTGTATATTTTTGTATCACGATGTACCGGTATTATGTGAAGCTGCTGCTATAATTAGTCAATTTCGAATTACACGTATCGGGTTTCTACAGCATTCATTATGATCGTGATAGTTAAAACAAGTGATCTGATTTTGTGAATCAGTTGTAAAGATTCGCAAAATTTATGTGAATTAAGTTCATTCCTATCATGGGGTGTATCCAGTCCATGTAGGCCTAACACATAATATGTAGTAAGCCTTACACATAATATGGGCTGGATATGCAAAATATTTCACTAAAAAAATGTAGATATCTCACTTTTTTAGTGTTGCAAACATTTTCTATCTACTTTTGAGTAGATATATTTTGATTTGAACCTGTACTTTAAATAACAATTTATTTTGTTCTTCTTTCATTTATTTTTATTTTTTTTATCTTCATGGTGTGAAGTTTAATAAATTAAAGAATTTCATATTTACTTAATTATTAAAACCAGTTATATTAGACATAAACCCAAAATAACACGAATATATTGCATTCAGCACATATAGAATTCTAGAACTGGGGAAAATCTATAAGTAAAAGCGATGCCACACGGACGACTTTTAAAAACAGATTTGGCATTTATGAATTAACTACAGCATATTTTTGACTTAAATTAATAATATGTAAAATGATGATATGAATGGTTGATATGAAACGATTTTTGCCCTGAATGGTATAGTTTTACACGTAAATAAACGCCAAAAAACTAAAAACGAATACCGAACTCACCAACGATTTTTTTCTCTGTTGTGTGAGGTTAAAACTCACTTCGTTAATTTTTGTTACTTAAAAACTAATTTCAATGTTTGAAACCATGATTGAACGTACGTTTACAATTTTTCGCTTTGACACTTTGAATAGAAACGGATGTTTAGAGAAGAGATAAACGCCAAATCTGTTTTTAGAAGTCGTCCGTTGATATGTGTATGTGGCGTCGCTTTACTTGTAGATTTTCCCCAGTTCTAGAATTCTACATGGGCTGGTACAAAATATTGGTGTTGTTTTGGGTTTATGTCTAATAAAGATAATTGATTTTAATAATTAAATAAATATAAAATTCCTTAATTTATTAAACTTCACCCATGAAGATCAAAAAAGTAAAATTGAATGAAAATAGAATAAAATAAATTGTTAATTAAAGTACAGGTTCAAACCAAAATATAATTACTCAAAAGTAGACAGAAAATTTTTGCCTCAATAAAACAGAGATATCTACATTTTTTAGTGAGCTATTTTGTATCCAGCCCACATTATGGCTGAGGCCTACGACATATTATGTGTTAAACCTTCATGGGCTGGATACACCCAATGTGTGTTTCGCCAAGTGCCTACGGCAAGTAGTGTAAAAAGTAATCATGAAAAGAGTGTAGAATCATTAAAGTTATTATGACAAAAAAGATTAACGCATTTCAACTAAACTTTGTTACCAAATATTTGGCATTTATACTTGGAATTCCAACAAAACCATCATTTGTAATTACCTCCATTGAATCCTGGATTAAAATTAAATTCAAATATGTACAATTTTTTACTCTACTAAATTTGAAGTGCTAAACATTGATATTGATACTTCGCAATAGAACATCCCGCATTATCTCCAACTATTTTATCCAAAATTTTAATTCTTCTCGAATAGTTAATATGCTCGTTAACAGTTATTACTCGTAGCACCTGACTTATGTTTCAAATGGTAATCTGTTACTCAATTAAAACATACCAATAATAATATGGATATTGAGACGCTGGTTTTTGTCTTCTAGCTGAGATGAACTGTGTTGAATTTACCTCAAAAGATTATTAGAGTGATTTTGGGCTATTGAAGAATCGAGGTTAGATTATGTATATAACAAAAAGCAATGGGGTCTCTCAATACCCACCCCCCGTGGTTGTATCATGCCCAGAGGAATTTTATCACTTGATTACGAACAATGATGATAGTAAACACAACTATATGATCCTCTGTTGGTGAACGAAACTCTGTGCCGATCCATCGTTAATCGTTAGTTTACTGGAAAACGTGGAGCTTGCAACGTACCGATGAAATACCCCATCCCAAATCATCTTGCATTAAAATAATTGTGAGCGCACATCTATTTGAAATAATTTGGTAGTTTCAGTTTCTACCTGAGTGTCCGCGATTTCTGGAAAATATCACGAGGCATTAAATTTCCGCGGTCTATTCAATTTTGCAAATCCGAATGAGCATCCCTCTCGAAACACGAATATTAAAGTCAATATCATCACTAAAAGATAGTATGTACCATATTATGCGGGTGGAATAATTACATTTAGTCAACTTCTTTGCTAGCATTATAAACTACAAGAACAATCAGAGAGAAGTGAGACACAAAATCAAATCGATTCCAGCGAGAATTAAATCTATCTATCCATATTCAATTTTTAAATCGAACCCTCGAACGTAAAGAGCCTAACAAACGAGTGTATCCGATTGTGAGGGAAGCGTCATCAGCCACTTAAGCGGTTCCGATAATCACTTCCAAATAGTTCCGTTTTAGAAAAGTTACTAGGTGGCTAGCATACTCGAGCGGTTTTCATCGTTACCGAATCTTTGCAGCAGAATAGCCTGTTGTAAAATTGAGAAGTGACCGAAGCGTCTTTAATAGTTCAAGCGACTGCTGGTGTTGGTTTAATCGTACAAATTTATAAGTTTGAGGTTGTAATTATTGTTTTTTGTTTTCATAGAAAATATTTCATAACTAGTTGAGTCGAAAGTCGTTCTCATATAATGCTTACATAATCCGTAACAAGAAGTTTTATAACATTGGTTACCAATATATGACGAATATAATATGAAACGTTGTGGCTTAGAAATTATCATTATGATCAATATGTGAATTAGAGATTCACTCTATGACCAAATTGAACGCCGAGTTATCAAATGGCTAATTTAAGGCAAATTTAAACCAAATAAACCATTATAATATGGCTAAAGTTTTAGTAAGGTAAAACAAAAACAAGTTTTAATTTAAAAACACAATGATCGTTGTGTCCCTAGGTTTTGTTGATCGTAAAAAAAAAAAAAAAAATCTTATTATCATCAATATTATTATAATCGTGTAAGCGTTATAAAAACCTACGTAGCCATCTATATGTCAATACCAAAACCACACAGTAAAACGAAAATTCATTTTATGTTTATTTGCCAATGAAATGTCAAAATAGAATTCATTTTACTTTGTTACATATACCTTCATTCATCATCAACAGATTCATCGCATACAATTAAAAAAAAAGTGAAGGGAAAATACAACATACACGAATCAAAAACATATTCCTTTTTTATTTTATTTCAATAATTTCCTAATATAGTTTAAAGTTTAATTCATATAAATAATCGTAAATGAATGTAATCTGTTAATTAAAAAGTATTATAAAAACAAAACGTACATGTGAATTATCTAAAAATAGTAGTGAAAGAGTTCCGTTTTGTAGTATTTTGTGAATTTTTTTTTTTGTATTGACGTCAAAATCACGGCCAAAACTTGAAATTCTCTTTTGGCGTCTTGCTGCAGTCGAGTGCTTTCAATTTCACACAGTAGAGTTGAACTCTTGGCATTATACAGAATAATTTTTTCATACAGAAATAAGGTAAACTATTTAGTTTAATTTTTAATGATGTGTTTTTTATTTTATGATTGATTAAAAATATTAAAGTAACGATATTAATTGAAAATCGAATAAAAAAATATCTTCGATTTGTGCTACATATTTATGTTCTCGTTGTTTGCGTTTTTTTTTATTTGTTAGTTTGGTGTTTGGTTGTGCATAATACAAAAGAAAAATTTGGCCCCTCACTCGATTGGTTATGTGCGTTGATGGTACCGAATGGCGTGTGATGTAATTGTAATTTGTAGTGTATGTGTGCAAGTCTTATAAATGTAACCACAAAAAAGTGAAAACAACAACAAAACTTGGGTTTCAACGTTTATTGTTGTTGTTTTCGTTTGAAATTCGGGAGCTTTTAAGAAAGGTGTCTACAATTTTTCTTTATGTTTGGGGGGTGTTTTTTTTATCGTATCCGAAAACTTTTACGCACCTTACCTTGCAAACTGGTTTTGGTGGTGTTGTGAAGAATAATGGCGTAGTCGTTCGTATTACCCTCATCAGTGCCAACTTTATGTTACATGGCGTTTGGATGTTACGTGATTAAAATACGGTTGTATTGATAATATAGATTTCTCTTCATCATATTCTGTGGACTGTGTGTATACTGATTGTTGTTGCTTTTTTATAATCGTATCTCCCCATTTTTTGTTTCATTTATTATGTTGCGCTCGCCAATGCCAATTGGTCTGTCTGTTCTGTTGTATTTTCATTTTATTTCGTTTCATAGGAAAAATTGTGTTGCGTAAAATTCAATATATGTACATTATGCTACGGACTGTGTAAAAAATTAATTTTGTTTATTGAATGAATTTTATTTAATATGGGCAATTTAATACTATGTTATATTTGTGAGTTTCCTGGGGAGCTAATTTCTCGTAAATAGTCGATCATCTGGTTTGTTCCAGCATAATAGCCTAGACAGACTATGGATTAGTGAAACTGGTTTAGAAAAATGTGGTGAAGTACTCTAGGGAAAATACAAAATTTAGCTACATATCAAATTCGAGTTTTTACAAACGCTATTGAATTATGCTAAACCCGTTTTAGACTAATCCGCAGTCCAGGCTTTAAGTTATTTCAGAATGAGCTACTCCCATTTTCATGATTCCCAAGCACCTGGACCATATACACAACGCGCGTTGCTAAATTTTTTGTTGCACCTGATGTTGGATTCGTAGACTAATGCACTAAAACAAAGGGTACTAAATAAATTGCACAAAAACAAGGTGCATTAAGCGAAGCCGTCTAAATTTCTGCTGCATTTATTCCACTGCTTGGAATAAATACCTCAATTGGGGTAAATGTGTAGGAAGCAAGCAATTTTTTAGTCGATTACCTAGATGTTTTACTAGTTCCACACTCGAGTTGAATTATTTCTAACTTTGTTGTTGTTTTACTTTTATTTTTCTATTTTAATTTGTAAAATTAGAAACAATTTAAATTTCTAACTGGCCCGGGAGTTGTACGTTAAGAATCCTTGGAGACAAGTGCAGAAAGCGGCACAGGTTGGGTTCTGTAAAATATTGTACATTATTATTGCCGGAGAGAAGCGGTGTTCACCAGTGGATTGACGCAACCTACTCGTGGTTGGAAAAAATATGAATGTTGCACAACAAAGCATCTGCATGGAAATGCGAAACACATGTTCATAGGTACACGAAAAAAAATTCAATATTTTAAATGTAATAATTAATTGTGTACTTTATACGAATGAGCTTCTATGCCCAAAAAGGGGTGCGAGGATCACAAAATTTTAGTTAGCGAATAAATAAATAAATTCTGTGCGATACCGCGGTATTTGTGCCGCACTCACTCTCGTCACACTGGAGGTGATAGTATAAATGTACTCTAAAACTCTTATGTCACGCTGGAGGTGACAACACTAATTTACTCTGAAACTCGCATATCATTTGACCAAAATAAAGTACCACCAAGTAAAAGATTACAAAAATTAAAACATTTTGTAATAGAAATTAGTAATAAATGAAATAAATATAATATGTTCAATTCTACCACTGTAAATTATTATAATTCATTTAGCTAAAAATAATACAAGTTGACACCCAACAACTTTGAAAATAAATCGAGTGCAAAGGGTTAAAACTCAGTGAACGACATTTATGCCATTTTAAATATCGCTCATTTGCTGTAACAGTGACACAACTCAAAATTCAATCATTTTCTAAGATATTCGAATCAAACGATTCCCAATTGTTCACATTTTTATTATTTTTATAAAAACTTACTCCTTATTTTTTAATTTAAAGATTTTCGGCTTTTTTATAGATAAATATTATTTATTATTTTATTTTATTTTAATCTCTATCTCTTCTGGGCCTGTAGCACTCTCTCTGCTCTTTCGTGGTTCATTTTCCCGTCATACTACTTTACGCAATAACTGCCAAATCGAAGACGTACGTAGCTGCATGCCACCCTGTACTGAACATGGAAGATGGGTCGGTCCATGAGTTCTGCTCGCCTATAGCGATCGTAATTGTGTTCCTTTTAAACACAGATCGTATTCTGTTGATGAAAATCCTTTTGCATCCTGCCCCTTATCGGGATTCGAACCTGGTACCTCCCGATTCAAACGCCAAAACTTTAACCACTGTGCCATTTGGTCGGTATTATTGACTATGACATTCACAATGTTTGCAACTTTTAGAGCCAGCAAAAAAACAGGCCATTTACTCATAATATATGTATCTACCACAAAAAGTAGAAAATTCACTCCCATATTAATTTAAAGATTTTCGGGTTTTTTGTAGACAAATATTAGTAAATAATATTTGTCCACAAAAAAGCCGAAAATCTTTAAATTAATATTACAGACGAATTTTAAATTTTTTAATTTACTCTTTCATGTAGTTATTTCTAGCAAATTAGGTAAAATTCCATATAAAAATGACTCAATTCGCGGAAGAAATATGGAAACTATTCTCTGAAAATTCGTAAAATATTAAAGAATTATAAGAATTTAGATCCGATTGAAGACGTAAGAATAGATTTTTTTTTCTAATCAGAATGTATTTTTATTTACTTTTGAAAAACGTCGTTTTTACAAAACATTTTGAGTGATATTTTCAAATCGCTCTACTGAAAAATTAAAATTTTTGGATTGTGTCGTTCTTGCAGCAAATGAGCGATATGCCAATTGTAAATTTTCCTATCATATTTTTCAATTTGTTTATTGACGATTGGAGGATCACGAGTGGCACGTAGCGGAAAAAATAAAACTGAACGAGCTATACCAATCTACGTGATTTTTGTTATTACGAATTGTTATTGAATGATAGCTAATTCAATTTTTATTTTTTCCGCTAGCTGAGTTTTCCAACTTTTACAATCGTCAATTGAGACTAGGAAAAGTACAGAAAACGCTACCAGTGGAAAAAAATGAAGCTTGCTTCAGATGCACCCGAGACACTTTTTCCATTTTTTAAATTGATAATTTTAATATTAATTGTAGATACATTTATAGTTTTTATATTTTAATGTAATATACACATAATATTAAACTTCCCAAGATGACTTTTCATAAATAATTCATAGAAAAAGCCGCGTAAACTCTTTTTCGAAGTAATAAATTTTTCCGCGAGAGCACAGGGGTACAAGTCTCAATAGACGAATATTAAAGCTGGGAATGTGACATCTGGTGCATTAAAATTAAGCTCGTTTCGGTTTTTTTTCCAGGAAATTTTAGCACGGAATACTTTATGAAAATAAAAATAAACATACAAAAATATCCGCAACAAGCTTATTTTTTTCTGTCAGATCCACTTATAATAGTTGTCTATATTCAACTAGATCAAGTGAATCTGACGGCAAAAAATTAAACTTGTTGGGTATATTTTTGCATGTTAATTTTTATTTTCATAAAGTATGTCGTGTTAAAATTTCATGAAAAAAAAACACTCAATGAACTTATTTTTAATGCACTAGATGTCACATTCCCAACTTTAACAGTCGTCAATTGGCGATTGTAAAAGCATAGAAAAATAAGTTTACCATGGATTTCTCATCTTGATAAATCGAAAGATAAAAATGAATTGAATAAAAAAGTTCTGACAATTATAATGTCATGATTGTATTTGTGGCCTTACATTACGCGCAATACAATCATGACATTGAAGGTGGATTTACATATGTGACGTGTGACGTGTGACAAGTTGAAATAAACGTGACGATTTCTTAACAACAATTTACATTTGCGACGGATGCCGCCACGCACACTAATTAAATATTTTTTGTGGTGTATATTTATTGCGTTCTGTCAATAAAAAAACACTGTGGCAAAACAATCAAAAATTTGTTTTCATGTTTCTAAATTTTTATGTGTGTGTGACCGTCACGAAAAAGATAAAATTTGTTCATGTCTCGGCGTGTAGCGTGTGCCGTGTGACGAATGTCAAAATAGTCGTTTATGATTGGCTATAGACACCCGTCACACGTCACATGTCGCATATGTAAATCCACCTTGAAATTATCAGAACTTTTTTACTCTCGTTTTTGTTTCTCGATTTATAAAAATGAGAAATCTATGGTAAACTGATTTTTCTATGGTAAAAGTAGGAAAAGCGCCGATCTAGCGGAATAAAATGTAACTAAATAAGCTATGCCTTGAAGTTTATTAAAAAGAGGATACGAACTTTTATTTATAAAAACATCACCAATATTATATATACTTTTAGGTCGTGTTGAAAACTAGTTAAAAATTGAAAATTTTACAGTCAAATTGAATTTTTTTGATCAAGAAAAAAATAAAATATTTATTGCGGTAGAGACGGTCTATAATTTTGACAGCTGATGTTAAAAAAACAGCACATTTCGAAAAACAATTGCTTTCAAGGACACTGTTTCGTCAGTAAAGTTATCATCATTTTCTGCCACATCTATGTTTTCTACCTGGGTATCTACTTCAGGCGCAGGACCAATATCACCTCCGGACACACAAATATTATGAAGAATACAGGCTGCAAACACTGTTTTTATGCTATTTTCAATTTTTAGTTCTAGCGAAAATATTACGCCATTTCATTTTGAGAATGCCAAATGCACATTCAACAACATTTCGGGCTCTGCTGAGTGCAGTATTAAATTTTTTCTGATTCCCAACGGCATTTTTGAATAGAGTGATTACTGCTACAGGGTTTAATTGGCAGGTTATCCGCTATCGCTTAATAGATAACAATTGTTATTCGTATAATTGGCATTTTGATACAACGGACTATTTTTAAAAACTCTGGTATCATGTACCGATCCAGGGAACCCTACAACTACATCATTAAATAAATAACTGGTGGGGCAAAAGTTCCGCTACCATTTTGTTTGCGCGCCATCTTGGTTATGTGACGTTTAGCTCAGTTTCGCTTTAACCATTGTGTTGTGTAGACGCCCTAATTTTATAATGGATAAATATACGCCACAAGAACGAGCAGAAATAGTGACAATATTTATTGAAAATAATCGTTCCATTATTGCCACTCAGCGAAAATATCGTCAAAAATATCCTAATCGTCCAGTGCCTCACAAAACCACAATTTATCGTTTACATGCGAATTTTCGACAGTACATTACGACAGACCAAATAAACTTTTTATGAAAACTTACTTATCTTTTCTTTGAACAAAGTTATAGGCAATCAAAATGGTAGCGGAACTTTTGCCCCATCCGATAGTTACTGTCCACGACGGCCTGGCATTGAATCGAATAAAAAGTTTTATAATTAATATATTCATCGTGTTTATTGACTGGACACTTGATTCTGATGTGGGTGCCGTCAATAGCACCTATGACACTAGCAAAAATATATCTTTTGACTTGTCTGCAAAATTTAAGCCCGGGTTCATGTCGGTCTTCATACGCTGGTGGCCTAATAATGTGCCGCATGTTCTTTGTGAAGTAGTTGAACATTTTGTGTATAATGGTTTTTACTGTGAATCTATAAAAAATATTCATATTATGTAATATATTATAAGCGCACGTTCTTATACCTATATACTTATCGACTGATTCCTATAAAGTCGCCAGTTACCCTATAGCTGCATCCAGCTGCCATTCAATATAAGAAGATACGATTACCTAGTATTCTTTTAGTATCCAGCCATGTTGTTTTTGTGGAAGTAATTAAACAATTTTTGTTAAACTGGATGAATTGACTCGTAAATGTTCTTTTGTTTTATTTTTATTTAATATAGCAGTAACATCGTCCGACATTGCTCGTAATCTGCAATATTCTAATTTCTAAAATGAGAAAATCACAATTATAAATCTACAATAAATATTAATCGAATATTACAACCCTCCTGTAACGCGGATTTCTTATACACGGTTTGCCTTATAACGAATCGTGGTACGAATTAATCGCATTAAGCTCGATTTATATTTTACGTTCCTTTCAGTTCCTGTATTTACCATGTTCAGACACCATCAATTTATACTATCAGTGCTATCAGTTCAGACTTTTTCATCGTATGATTATCGTATACATTGGTATTTTTTGGTTACGTATAAAGCTCGATTTAAGCTCGATTTATATTATCCGTTCCTTTCAGTTCCTTCATTTTCGTATCAGACAAAAAAACATTGTTACATGTTGTTTTCATTGTAGTATTTATATTATCCGTTCCGTACTTGCAGGAACTGAGCGGAACGGATAATATAAATACATACTCCTATGAAAATACATGTAACAATGTTTTTTTTTTGTCTGATACGAAAAATGAAGGAACTGAAAGGAACGGATAATATAAATCGAGCTTTAAAGAAGGGTTGTCTGTATATAAAAATTACCTCTCTGATTTTTCTTGTTTGTTTTTGAATCTCTTGTCGATTTCCAAAATTATAATACTTTTTATATAATAATATAATTATAAGTAAAATTGGGTATTGTTTTTTAACAACACCAACGCGGTCCATTTTCAATTTAATTAGTGTTGCCAAAATTTTTACAAATTCACAGCACATTTACTCACCATGTTAAAAATATTTCACCTCCATAATTTCTGTTCACAAAAATTTTAACAAAATTATTTTTAATACATTCACACACGGCCTTAATAGAAAAATTTAATAGGAGCGCCGTGCACTTGGTTTATTTAAAACAAATAACTCAGCTGTTAAATTAATAAATTTGGAAATTTACTAATTATATTATTTATAATTAAATCCAAATATCACGGTTTATTAATTATTTTTCAACACAACTTTAAATGGTTAACACAGCAATATTATAACAAATTTAAAATCCTAAGAAAAAAATTTCGCATCCAATTGAAAGATTATTTACTAACAAACAAATGTCAGAAGTATAGCTCATTTGGTTTAAAAAAAATCCACTAGATGGAATCCATGAAACTTTAATTGACAATTATATTGTTACGAATTTCAGGGGTTCTATATAGATTCGTACTTGATTTAGTAAATACAGCATATCAAAAAAGTAACGGGAATTGGTCATTTAAAAAGCCCGCTTAAAGGTAACTTTTTTTTTGCCAACCGGTATCGGTAGTGAATTATTTAGAATAGACCAGAAGGTTTACCGCTTTTGTTAGCTATGTTTCTTAGAGGTTCTGTCTCCTATTTAAATTGGAGATACTAATGATCAAAAAAGGAATGATTCTCTGAAATCTTTTAATTTACTAAATTATCCATAATGGTATCTGCGAGAAGTGTAATGTCTAGTATTTTTTTATCTATTTCTAATGTAGTAAAGGTAAGCTGATGTTATCCTGACCATATATCTCAATGCTTGTTGACCCACATCTGAATTACAGTTATTTGATAACAGAAATATATTCAGATTATTTTTAGCAAGAATGCAGGTACGAATTTTACCTACCTTCTTCACGTAGTGCAGTTTATATTTAGGAATCCTAAGTGCAAGTACTCGATCATCATTGAGCGTTCTTGAATTAGGACGATTTCTTTCTCCTCTGCTCTTTGTTGCATGAGGGCAGCCGAAGCTGTTTTGGGGTGATGGACGTTAATCTGCAGGAACCTCAATATTAAATTTGCTCCTTTACTTAAACCTCCTCCACAATTGCATCATAGTCCTCCTCTGACTGTGATGCGTCTCGGAACCCACAAAGTAATTCCATCGAAGTGGACATCTTCGTGTCTGTAGAGAGGGTTTCTAACTCACCCATTTCTATGATGTTCAGGTTGTCAGTCGGAGCCTCTATCGATACCTAAATAATTGTAATCAGCCTGTAATTCTTCTAACTTGGTCCTCCTCCAGTCGGCGTTTTTTTTTCGGGTCGCTGGGATCCAAGCTCTAGCTCTAGGTCTGCAGGGGACATCCTCTAGCGACTACTTCTAGTCTAACATCAGACTAGACTTCATCTACATGATGTCAACTTGATGCGATTCCCGTGCCACTCTCCATCCCGGCAACCTGAAGCGGGTTCAGGGTTTACCCTTATACCTTTTAGGAACATAGCGACTAAGGCCTTCACCTTTCTTCAATTGGTGGACGATATATATCCGTCTTAGCCAATAAGTCTCTTTTAGCACCTCATTGAAAGACCTATTGTTACAAATTTCTGCATTCTAGTTCTCTTTGTATTCTTCTGTGATTCCTCCTCCGAACTTTGGACAACAATCTTTTTAGCCCATGAGAGCATTTCCATATCCTTGTCCGTTCCCTCTGGCAACGGAATCTTATTGAGTTTTGCTAGAGCTTTCCAGGCTCTTCCAGGTTTTGTAAGTTGATACGAGGGGACCATCCTTGTTTGTATTCATGTCCCTAGAGATTGTATTCGAGGAACCAGTCGTGTTTGTACTGGTGTCCCGTTTTTTTTGTACATCTTGAGGACCTGGCCAATCACCAAAGGCTCACGTTGGTTACCTTTGTCTTGGAGACCAGGCCTTAAGGCCAAAATCACATCATCATTAGTTTTACGGGTTTTTAAGCGCATCGGACTTTTTTTTTTAACACGAAAGTATCGGTTAGATATGTAAGATTTTAGTATTTCATAAAACTGCTTTGGTAAGTCTATTCGTAATTTATATTTCAAGCCTTTATGCCTTACTCTATCAAAGGCTTACTTTCTAACTTTCAAGCACATTTTCAATTATGTTTGCAGGCGCGTACGCAGGATGAAGCCATGGGAGGGGGTTTCAGAAAACATATTTTATATAATTTTTTTTTCACTTAATAGAACTAGCTAATATATATTATATTTTATTTTATTTCACTAAAAAACCAAGCGAATTTCTAATTTACTTGAACTTTTTGCTAGTTCATCTAGAACTGCATCAACAAAAACCGCGACATTACGATGAATATTAAGTAACGCTAATCCGTTTAGCCTATCTTCATTCGTTGTGTTGCGTAAATACATTTTGAGTCGTCTCAATGTTGAAAAAGATCGTTCACTGCTTGATGTTGTAACTGGTAGTGTTACAAATACTTGAAGTAATTTTCGAACAGTTGGGAAAATTGATTCGTCGCATGATAAAAATGCAATATGAGCATTTTTTGGTGTATTCGAAGAATTTATAGCGCCACCATAGCTTCAGTTCACCAATGCCCACAACTATGTTGCAGTTCGTAATACTTTTATATTTTTCCAAAAGGATTTTTGCAGATTTTTCGTGCTCCAATGAAAAATTTTTTCATTATAAATATTTAATATACTATACATACATACACTACCGCTCCATATAAAACCATATAAAAACTCAGTAAAAATGTGATAATATTTATTTTTTAGGTACACACACACATTTACTAATGCCAATATACTAAATAAATGTCAAAATTAAACTGCTTAATTAAAATTTTACTTTCATTTTTGTGATCGCTTCTTGATTGAACAATCGCAGTGCATTGTCGAGGCATTCTCGCAATAAGTTTTGCCAGAGTTTATGGCGTTATTGAGTTCCAAATTGATTGAAGTTTTGTTCCACATAACAGTAGCTGATGTTGGAGCTGATTCTTTTACTGCCTGGTGCAATTTTTCCTACACTGACTAAATAGGGTTCAATCAATGCTCTGGGGAGGCCATTCCATAATTTTAATTGGTCCTTCATCCTCTAAATGGTGAATATAGCCTTTACATAATTTACAGGAATGTTTTGGATCATTATCTTGTTGAAAGATATAATTTTGACTCAAAAGCCGAATTCCTGAAGGTATTGAGTGGTTCTCCAAAATTTGTCGGTACCCTTACTTTCTTAGTATTCCGTCAATTTTCACAACATCGCCTACACTAGTACCAGCAAAATAGTCCCAAATCATCACTGAAAAATCTCCATGCTTTACGGTAGTGGCAATACACTCTTTACTGGCATATTCACCTACAGATCTTCTCACGAATAATTGTCTTCGAGTACTGAAAATTCAAATTTGGACTCATCCGTCCATAAAACCTTGTTTCAATCGTCTATCGTCCAAAGTTGGTGTTCACGGACACATTTAAATCGCTTTTGCATATTTTGTTTAATAGTAATGGTTTTTTAATTGCAACACGGCCATGGAGTCCGGATTCCTTTAGACGACGTTTAACCGTAGAAACACTAACTAGTTTTGGGTGACCAACATTTACTTCTGCGATTATTTCCGGGGCTGTTTTGTGTCTATTCGTCTTGCTAGTAGTCACTATTCTATGTTCATCTACAGATGTTGTCGCTCTTGGTCTTCCACTACGTCTTTTATTAAAAAAACTCACTTTCCCGATATTTTTTAACATTACAATCGACCGTAGCGTGGTCTAATTCCATTTTTTTGGCAATCTGTCAATTACTTATGCCAGCTGTATGGTTAGCTATTATAAGCACGCGTGTTTCAGTACTTGGATCTTCTCTTGGAGGCATTTTAAATAATTGTCACTCGATATTTCGCTTACGATGTTAACAGTGTAAATATTAGACTCCAACTGATCGTATTTGACTCATTTCACTGAAATCTTTTCAAAAAAACAATTTAAACATCATTACCTAGAATAAACCAGACTGAAAAATTTTTCTGGAAACATTTTTCTGTTGGATCATCGGGGGAGGGGGGGGGGGGGGGTTAAACCCCTAGTAACCCCCCTTGCATACGCCCATGTATGTTTGTAATTCGATGTACTTGTTCTGTTGTTGAGAATGGTTTTCTCTTAAGCTAAATTGATGTGGAGGAATAAGGTTTCTTTCTTATATTATTGGTTTAGTCTCTTTAGGAGTAGTTTCTCGAATATTTTTGAAATTATTGGAAGTAAGGAAATCGGCCTATACGAATTTTTTGCCATTAAGTGGTTTGTTTGGTTTAGGTATCATGATTTGTTCTGCGACTTTTCATTGATTTGGAACGTGCGTTAAATATTTGGAGTAGTTACGTAGTTTTTTCAGGAAGCACTTTTACTATTTGTCCTGTAATTAAGTCATATCCTAAAAAATTTCGTTGAATTTATGTTAAGATTAATTTTATCTTTTATGAGGTGGTATGTTTTCCTCTGCTGTTTGTCTAAGCAGAGGCTGGAACGTGTTCTTGAGGTGGGTTGCAAACAACGAAGGTTTTTGCTGTGCAGTTATAGCCCAAGTTCCATCTTTATTTTTAACTGGTGAAATTTGTAGTTTAGGTCATTTTAAACTTTGTCGCTTACCAAACTAAGGCCACTTAAGTATTTATTAATGGATCCGTTCTTAATTCCTTCCTTCCAGCAACTTGAATTTATTGACTTATCAACTTAAGTTTTCTTAATGTTTCACATTTATGGAATACTTTAAATGTGAACACAACTTGGTTCTAAATTTCGCGTTTAATAAATTTAAAAATCCTATTTTGGAGAGAAAATCGTCTAATGGCAGAGAAGAAAAATATCGTAACAGTGAACAGACACAAAAGTTATCCAATTGTGATTGCACGCCAAGCAAATAAAATCGCGATTTAAAAATTATTGATATTCACAAACACGGTTTTGTAACTCTGCCAAACGTTCAAATTCATATTTAATGAAATAATACAATTTCAATGCGTATTTTGGATTACATCGAATCAGTTACTTGGCAATTTTAACATTTTTCGGTACGAAATTTTGGGTTATTCTGGATAATAGCCAGATAGTGATTTTACATCAAGGTGAGGTTACCAAGACATTGAATTTTTTATATTAAAAATAAAAAATAAAACTTCATATAGAAATCGCATATATGCGTTAAATATAATAAAATTCGATGTTACGACGAGGTTGGCAATTGCGTAGCGAATCATAATAATTCGTTAAAGCATATTGTGATTACACTTTGAATGTAAGTATTAATATTTCATTAGTTCGAAACCAACCTTCCAACGTCTTGGTAACCTCACCTTGATATATTTTTCGCTACATTCAATCACATTTGTGTTCTCCATCCTCCTTATACAAGCCTACTGATTTTTTTTCTTATATAGGTTTTTCAGATTAAATGAAACCTTTTGCAAATTAAGTGCAACCTTTAGCAAATTAAACGAAACTATTTGCAAATTAAATGAAACAATTTGAAAAAAATTAAACCCATAGAGTTTTCCTTCCTGAATGATATAAGAAAATACTTTCTGTTTTAATTTTACAATGGTACATTCACACGGAAACACGGATTCATTATGCATGATAAAATTCAAGAATTTCATTTTGTCATTTGTTTGATGTCAGTCATAATTAAAAGTTATTAAAATGAGGTTATCTGAATCCAATAGTTCGTCAGGTAATGTAACATTACACATAATGTAAATATCATCTACTATAATATGTAAAAATATTTGTATTACAATAATAAACCACTTGTAAGAACCGCAACCACGAAACAACCGACGAACCGTAGAATACCAAAAGATATCTCTTGAAAAAAAATCTTTTAATAAAACTGTTTGAAGAAGGAGAGACAGTCCAAAATGCGGCAAATGTCGCCGGACTAAATATAACCTCTGCTAAAACAGTGCTTCGTCGTTGCAGGCAAAATGAGTGCGAAGTAGTATTAAAACAGAAAGAAGGAAATCGACCGACAAAACTAACCGCAGAAATATTAACCAAAATTGAAAGGATAGTTGAAACTAACCCTGGTTTACGTTGGCTATTATAAAACAAAAGCTTGCAGAACAAAACCTACCACTGAGCCTTTAAAGCATTCAAAACGGGCTAAGTATACTTCGGATTACATTGAAATGGACTAGTGTAGAATTGGAGTCTATGAATTCACCAAGAACAATAGCCTTGCGGAAAGAATATGCCACGCAGTTTTCAAGTAATTAACCATAATTTGTTTTTTTTTTTAAATATAGTTTAATAAGTATTGGAAAATTGGGCTGAACAAAACCGTGAAAAATTGATATCCATCTATGAATCCGGTTTTAACCTGAATTTGCGCCGAATGCATGCGAGGTCTAAAAAAATACATCAGTTCGTAAAGAGCTTCAGTAAAAGGTAGAAATGTCACGGTTATAGCGGGTTTAACTGATCAGATTAGTATCCATCATAAAATAATATCACAATTGTCATGTAATGAAAGTAAGTTTTGAGGTTTCCTCTCAGACTTAATTTCCACATCCAATTCCTTCCGCCTTACTCTCCCCGATATTAAATCCAATAGAAAAGCGCTCTCAAAAATTAAATCCAAAGCTCAATATTAGGTTAGGTTAGTTACTATAATATACCAAAATCTTGTCGATGTGATTACACAGAGCACAAATTCTGTTACAGTCACAGACTGCTCCAATTTTATTTTTGATATGATGATGACACTCTCATCAGCAGCAGCAGGAGAACCGCTTACTTAGAAGTTAAAACTACAGAGAAAATGATTTTAATTTGTTTCGCAAAATGGGTGAAGGTGATCTCGTATGAAATGGGGTACATGTCCAATTATTGTATATATTAATTTAAATAAAATTGCTTTATTTTAATTTAGAGATAAAATTCTAGGGTTTTCAATTTATTTGCAAATTGTTTCATTTAATTTAGTAAAAAGTTTCATTCTAATTGTAAAATGTTTCACTTAATTTGCAAAAGGTTTCATTTAATCTGAAAAACCTATATTTCACATTTATCTTGTTCCTGCAATCCGATTGTAATAATCCTGTTTAGACGAGAGTCGTGATATGACAGACCAGAGGAAAATAGTAATAATCAAAAATGTATGATTATCTAGTTTGCGTCGGTCTCAAGAATTCGCGTACGGTATAAGCGAACCTTTTTATTAGATTACCGTAGTCCAGCGAATTTTATTTTTATATTTATGTTACGATAAAAGCCCGAAATCGTTAAATGGCCGAATAAAAATTGGAAAATAACTGTTTGAAAATGTATGAAATGAGAAATGAAATGAGAGTCCTATATTCTCGAAATGTTCACCCTTCACTCCATGGAGTATTTTTTATGGTATTGGAGCAAATTAGTATTTGGAATGGTAGGGGCTAACGGCTTTATTAAATCTGACGGGCTCGCGGGAGCTAATTTTGCTCCTCAAGACGCTTTGGACACTGATGGGGAATTTATGAAACTACGCGGATGTAGGGGTGAAGGTCAACACATATTTCGTAACCATCGGTCCTCTGGAAGGACAACCGGTTTTTAATCGTGTAAGCGAATTTAAAAAATTAAAATATCTGACATTTACCGATTTCGGACTTTAACCATAACATATACAAAGTTCTAATAATTCAAACGTTTTTACATCAGTTATGAGCTTTTTATGTTCAGGGTTCTTTTCCAACAACTTTTAAGGTGATTGTCTATTGCTTTGGTTGTTGGTTGGTCCCAGGCATCTGTGGATAGGCCACAGTAAATAAAATGTTTTTTTCCTTTACTCAACTATCCTGTTGCCCTCCTACTCCTTTTAATTCCCTCCATATGATTTACCCAGGTGTTTCGGTTATGATATTCCCGTTTCCTTGCGTTTCTGCGATTCGATCATTCCTAGCTCCTAGGGGGGGTTTGTCCAAAAATTAATATTTTCATTTAACATAATTAAATCTAAATTCAAATTTATATCTAATTTTACTTTCCGTTTTTGTGTTGTTTATTGTATTTGTATTATTTTTGTTGTTGTTATTGTTATGTTATTGTGATTTTTGATAAGTTTTTATTTCTTTTTGTGGAAAGTGCAGTTGGTCGAATAGTGAAATTTCCACAAAATTCTACAAAATGGGTTTTGAACTTTTAGTCTTATGTGTCATCAAAACAGTGCAGTATGTGCCTGTGATACCGAAAGTAGATATCCCAACGAGCAAATGGTAAATTTTTACACATAAAATGTGTAGAAATCGCTGGCAATGTTATGAGGCCTTAATTAAAGGTTCGTTTCCTTGGAAATGTCAATCTGCAGTATAATGAACAAGTTTTCTTTAATTCTCAGAGCTAAACTGGAGCTTCTGAAATTCTCAGAGCTAACTGTACTCCATCATTTGTCGATTTTATAATGTTTACAGAAGAATTATCGGAAACGATTAGTTGTAGTATTGACACTTATCATTCGTTACAAAATGACATTGAAAGAATGACAGCTTTAGAAGAACATCAGCTTTAGAATCGAAAATAAGTAGTAATAGCACTAGATGTTGTCAAACTAAATTGTTACACACCTTCAATACTCCCAGCAGATAATACGGTTGGTTACTCGGTGTTGAATCCGATCAAACGAAATTATCTAACGCCGAGTCAAATGTGGTTTTAAATCAAATCATGTGGTGAACTCAACAACCATACTATTAGGAGTGCAAGTAGAAACTCGGCCCTGAATTTAGTTGCATTAAAATATACTTGAACGCATCCAAATCGCCCGCCATTTTGAATATATGTATGTAGCTTAGTCATTGTTGTTTTTATGACATAGGACTGTCGTTCCGTGTGCATCAATTTTAAGAGATGAATGTCGATAAGAAACATTTACGTCATTGCATTCTATTCCGTTTCCAAATGAAAAAAAAAATCCTCAAGCTATGGAATTGATTAATTCTACGTTGAGTAAACATTCAACAGTAAAAAAGTGGTTTACAAGATTTCGTGATCGCAATTTTAGTCTTGCAGAACAGTTAGGAGTTACTCACCAAGCAATATCACTTCGATTGCATGCAATGGGTGAGAAAAATACAGGAGGGAAAATGGGTTCACCATAAACTGACCGAAGAAAACAAAAAACCGAAGAGTTGACATCTGCATGAATTCGCTTTCTCGGTACAAAAGAAAGAATTTTTTGCACAACATCGTTACGGGTGATGAAAAGTGGATCTTGTACGATAATCTTAAACGCAGAAAACCATGGGTTGATCCAGGCCAGCCATCAACATCAGTTGCAAAAATGAATAGTCATGCCTAGAAAGTGTTACTGTGGTTAAAGCTTTGGTGTTTGGATCGAGAGTTCTGGGTTTGAATCCCGGGAGGTATAGGAATCGGTCCTATAGCCGTACGTCCTCGAGTTGGCTGAGACGCGTAAATTAAGGACGATAAAAGCATAACCGCGGAAGAGCAGTGTGAGCCTTGAGCCACAAAACAGATTGCATAGTTAACAATGTGTTACTGTGTGTCTGGTGGGATTGGAAAGGAGTAGTTTACTACGAGCTTCTGGAACCTGGTCAAACTGTTACAGCTGAACGTTACCAGGCCAAATTGATGAAATTCGGTAATGTTCTGGGGCCGTATTCTTGAATTCGTTAATAATTACCCAATCGGAATCCAATTTGCTTTGAAATTCGCTATATTTTCGCCGGCTACTTTAATAATTTTTTTAAATTGCTTTTCTTTTTTTAATTAAACAACATAATTTTTCGCCATACTAAAGGCGATGCCACATTACAATTTTTACGTACGTTTTCTGAAAACGTTTTTTTCATTTACGAATATTGCATATATTTTATTTAAATCATGAGATATAATGTAAAATAACTTTATTTATTAGCCAAAATAATAAATTTACAATTATTGAACAATTTTAATTGAAAAATAGTCATTTTTCTTTCCTAGAAACGTTCCTAGAAACGTATTTTTTTAATTCAGGAAAATTTTTCAATTAAAATTGTTCAATAATTGTAAATTTATTATTTTGGCTAATAAATAAGGTTATTTTACATTATATCTCATGATTTAAATAAAATATATGCAATAATTTATTCGTAAATGAAAAAAACGTTTTCAGAAAACGTTCGTAGAAATTGTAATGTGGCATTGGCATCGCCTTAAGGGAAAAATTCCGATTGGGTAAATCGATTCGAAATTATTCCCTTAGTATAGGGAGGTTAATATTAGTAAACTTGAAAACAAATTTGAAAAAAGATTAAAGTAGCCGGCTAAATATTCGAATAATATAGACAATTTTAAAGCAAATTGGATTCCTATTGAGGAAATTTCTACCGATTTCAAGAATACGGTCCTTGGAGGGACAATGACCATTTACGGGCCAACGAAGCCATACGTTGATATTGCTGCATGACAACGCTCATCCAGTATTGCAAATGCAACCCAGAAACTCATCTTCTCGTTAGGCTGGGAAGTTTTACAGCATGCGGTGTATTCTCCAGACTTGGCTCCCTTTGATTACCACTTATTCAGATCGAATGTCATCATACTTGAAAGTTCACGAAAAATGCAGATGTGTAAAATTAGCTCGATGGTAAAAGACCATTCGCTAATATTTCGATAATTAATCTTTGTAACAATTATATTTTCAATAAAGTCGAATTTGACCACAAAAAAAGCAGACTTTCTACTTGCACACGTAATAAAATGGCATCATTCTCCTTCCTTGAAAACGATTTAATCGACAATGTTACATTTTATTGAAGCTAAATTATTGTACGTATCTCACAATATAGTCTGGTCCAAAATGAATTGATTAATTGTTTGTTTAATTTACATTTTGTAAATTCTAGCGAATGTTTTGATGGTTTCTTAAGAAATACAGCAATAATTCGATTCATTGAATTAATTTTTTTTCCAAAACATTTTTCTTAGTATAATTTTTATTTAAATTGTCAAAATCCAATTTAACTTCCATAATTGGTTTTTGACAATTTAAAGAAAAATTTTGCCAGATTTGAAAAAGATACTGTTACTTCGTATATTTTCGATAAGGTCGCCCACAATGGAAGGGGAAAAAGAATAAGTTTTCTAATTTTGAAAGCTGAGCCAATTGATGCTCAAAATAACACCGAAGCCGATAAAAATTCTTTTCTACGCTTTGTTTCAATTTTCTTGATATTTTCTAATGGTTTACCTACATACAAATTTTTAATCAACTACTTAAGAAGTTATAAAAAATTTCATAAGAACTTCACGCCATCAGGTTTTGACGTAATTTTTCTCTTTAGTTTTTTAATTAAAGGACTTTATACAATTATTTGTGTTTTCATTCTGAATGGCGGGCTACTTAAAATGGTTACTTTGTCCATGGTTGAGATTTTTAGTAAATAATCAACAGACCAACTAGACAACTCGTATTGGTGCGTTTTACATTCTTTTACGTTGTTTTAACTTCTATTTTAAGTTCATTTATCAATTTATTTATATTAATCTTGAAAAATTTTAACCTCGAGATTTTTGCAGATTTCCCATTCGCTATATCGCCGAAGTGAAAAAAGTAGATTTTAAAAAATATGTGTGTGTGTGCGCGCTCTACAGTCCAGGCGGATGATCGGGTTAAAACTTCGTACTTAAGCTTTTCCATAAATTGAGAGATCGCATTGTTTTTTGGTTAAAATCGGACCAGCTTATAAGTTTTATACACATATGTTGGAAAATACGTCATATATCTTTTAGAGCAAAACGGCTATAAACATAAACTAAAAGATTCTAAATGAATTTTGCAACAATGCCTGTTGATTTTTGATAAAAAACCGATTTTCAACAAAAGTTCGGCCCATGTACAGACCAGATGGATTGATTGGTCGAGATGAAACTTCATAGTTAGGCATTTTCCACAAATTGGGAATCGCAGTGATTTTTGACGGACAGCTTCCGTAGAAGAATTTTCGTTTTGTGCAAATATTTGAAAAGAAAATAGCAATACGTGAAAACGATTGAAAACAAAAACATTGTAAATTATATTTCAATCAAAATAAGTTTATAACATTTTTGCAATTTTCCCGGTAAGGACGAGTTTTGATAAAAGAACTTTATTTCATCAAAATTCGGTATCTCTACAGCCCAGACGGATTGACTGCTCGAGGTGAAATTTAAGTTTATTTTATAAATTTCTTTTTTGCGGATCTATTACAAACGAATTTGGACGCAGATCAATCCGATTTTCCGGTCCCCAAATTTACAACAAATTGCCTGAATCATTGAAAACCGTAATGAATATTCATCAATTCAAGAAACAATTAAAGATCTATTATAGAGAATTGTTAAATAATTACATTTTGTAAATTGTATAACTTGGAAATGCATATATGTATCTGACACATGTATGAGAAATATGTTTATTATAATGTTAATTTCCCTTTAAAGGACAGTAAATCCATTGGGGAATTGACATTATAATTTTATTGTAATATTATTTTATTGTAAATAAAGTTAATTAAATAAACGAAAAAAAAAAAAAAAAAAAAAATTGAGAGATCTAGTGATTTTTGGCCACCGGAAGTAGCAGCATCCACTTTAAAGTTTTTTGCAAATATTATGATTTTAAATTTATTTTGCAACAATATCAGTCCAGATTAATTTTCCAAGTTTTTTGTGAAAAACCCGATTTTCAACAAAAACTTTTACCCTGTAAAACCCTGACGGATTGATTGATACAGATGAAACTTCATAATTAAGCTTTTTCCATAAATTGGGAGATCCCAGTGATTTTTGGCCGAAATCGGTGCATCGGAAGAGGTAACTTCCATAAAAGCTTTTTCGATTTTAATAAATATTTTGAAAAGTATATCATTTGCGAGAAAAACATCTAAGAACTAAAATATTCTAAATTAATTTTGCAACAATGCCGGTTCAGATCAGTTTATCAAAATTTAAGCGGAAATGACAATTTTTGACGAAAAACTGTGTTTCAACAAAAAATCGGCCCTTTGTGTACAGGAAGTGGCAACATTTTTGATTATATACCACAGTTTTTACCAAAAGTCCGGTAATTTTAATTTCTCACTTTAGAAATCAAGTGTGGAATTTAGAATTCAAGGTCTATGTTAGTATACGTTCATGGTAAAACAAAGTTGGGTGTTGGCCACAAAATATTCATCCCTCCATTTATTACGGACATAATCATTGGGGCAGACTTTACTGCTCTTGGCGGATAGTTATAGAACACATTCAGCCGAACCATATATTTAGTAAATTTTTAACTGAGTAGCATCAGGGGAAATTGAAATTAAACTTTTAGGTTGGAGCTCTAAACCACTTGAAAATAGCTTTCCACTCGAAGGGACCATATAACTGCGTGCTACTTAAGCAAATATGTGTTGTAAATATCTAGACTATTTTCGGATTGCGTAATGTTGCTCATGATAATAAATTATTATTTTTTTTATATACTAGTAGATAAAACTTAAATTTATCTTATTTTCCAACCACACGAATATATCATTATATGTAACTATTTATGGCATGCAATTCATTTTCATATTTTAGTTTTACGTAGTAATGTCGAGACTTTCTCAATTGAGTCGATGCTGTTTCAGTATTTTACAATAAAGTCGTGTGAAATTTTTCCGCAATGAAATACTTGTACATGCACGCAAAAAGATTATTATGAAATGTATTTGATATCAAGATATAATTGTTTTGATAGTAATTACGTTTACAAATTGTTGATGTACGTAATTTATAAAGTTAAGAATGAAGTATGAGTGAATTTTTTTTGGCATGTTGCTGAATGTTTATAGTTTGGTAGAAATTTAAAAAATTCGCTGGATGCTTTAAGTATTAATGAATACCTTCTACGAAATCATAAAGAAATTTCAAAATTAGATCAATCTATAAAATCGTCCTTCTTAGAACTAAAGGTGTAATTTGTTATTTGATCATATAAATCTATGTGGTATTTGGGGCGACACCCAAATTTACTAGGAAATCACATCTTTTGAAGAAGAGACAATCCCGATTTTTTTTGTAAATTAAGTGTATCGATTTTTAGATTTTGAAACGTTGAGTTAAAATCAACATCAACTTTTCAACAGAAAGAGCAATGAGCGAAAAAATTAATGGTATTGATGAATAACACAAACCGTCAAGGCTAAAGTTATTAGAGCGAATGCGCTTTTGCGGAACAGTTGGTTTGAATTTTACATTTTTTCCATTACATTTTAAATTGACACATAGTTTAAAACGACTGTTTCTTCTACTTCCATTTACGTGATTCCTGAAACACCTGTGTGCAATACTGGATAAAATGTGTAAACCCAATTACAATAAGTAGTTATTAACATGCAAATGAAAAATTATGAGCTTTTTTTATTATATTTTATACAAATCAAAATTATCTATCTACTTAAATTTTTCTAACGATGGTAGTAACTTAGTAAGACATGTACAATATCAAATTAAAATGGTTTTTCTTATTTTAGGGCTTATAGGACAAACTATTGGGGGTACAACTTGTAAGTTTTGAGGTTTTTTTTATAACTTCGAAGCTTTACTTAGAGAAATTGGTACAATGTATTTTATTCAAAGTATTGTGCTTCGTTAGCTACGACTTTTCCCCATCTTTCAGTTAGCATAAGGATTCTGCATCGAGAAAATTCCTCGTGTTTTGAGGGGATCCAAGAATCGATCCAATTTATGGCTTCTTCGGAAGCAGGGAATTCATGCTCGGCCAGGCCATGAGTCATCGACCATACGGAGGTAGGACATCCCATTGAGCACCTTCAAAGTTTCCTCGACGACTCTATCAACATGTTACCGAGCGTTGTCGTGCTGAAAGATCACTTTGTCATATCTTTTGGTATAGCCGTTTGAGCATCAATGTTCGGCCTTACTGCATCAATTGTTGTTGATAATGTTTTCCAGTGATGGTTTCGTTAGGCTGGAGTAACACATATTAGGTCACTCCGAACTGATCCCACCAGTAGCACAACATTAGCTTCTTGTCATGAATATTTGGTTTGACTGCGCTTTGGGTTGTCGTAGTGGATTCACTTTTCGTTCCCCGTCACGATTCGATGCAAAAAACCCTTCCGAAACCCATACCCATGGGCTTGACCAAGGTTTTCGCGAGCTCCTCTTGAGTTTGGCATGACTCATGGTCCAATAACGCATCCAACTCAGTGTCTTCAAACTTTACTGGTCTCCCTTCGCGATCTTTGTCACTGGTGTCAAAACCGCCACTTTTAGAACGGCAGAGCCAGTACTCACATGTTTTTATTGACGGAACATGTTCCCCATATGCTTCACACAGCAACCGATGTCCACCGGTGGAATTTTTCTTCAAATTAAAACAAAAAAGCAGTGCTTCCCACAAATTGTGTTTTGTTGGCACAAAGGTTAATATGGTTAGAGCACAAAAAATATTTTGTTTTCACTTTAGCGAAATGACACATACTACTGATTTTTAGAGGGAAATGATGGCGGTTTAACATATATTCATGTTAAACCATATATTCATGTATAAAGGAATAATACAAGATATATATTTTCGTCCAGTTCCTTATTCCCATGATATCGATTTTATCAAAGGATTTCATTCCGCATTAAGGATAAGGTATGCTGAGGGATGTAAAAAATTTTACCTATTAAAATTTCAAATTACAATGTAATGGAAAGATTGTATAATTACTTTTTTAATCCGCGGTCATATCAACATTAAGTATTTACTGGTTAAGTTATCTGGAAACTGAGATGCATCCAAGTCAACGTTTTTTTTGGAAGCTAGGCCATAGTTTGAGGTCGCCCCTAAGTTTTTACATACTTTTGTTTTTTTGTCTATATGTGGTGAAATTTTACAATCGAAATCGGCTAGTATCTCGGCTAGTTGGGGCGGTCAAAATGTCAGTTTAGCTCAGAACCCGATGACTACGCATGTACCAATAGTTTATATTTTGAATAAATTACTTTACAATTTCGTAAGTAATATCAGGGGCGGGATGTTGTGTACCATTACAATTTTCGACTTTCGACTTATTTTATATCTCACTTTTTTAGAGTTAAATGGTTTACTGTTTCATCTTTTCAATTATTATTTTTCTATTGTGGACTCAGCAAGCTCGAATAAAGCGTCATTTTATTTCTATTTTACGAAGTCTACGGTTGCTCGATTTGTTTATTTATGCATCACTTGAAATTTTTGTTGGTGATACGTTTGTCGAAGTGTGGAAAAAGAACAGGACATATTTGCTGAAATGTGGAAATCACAATACT